>OY997264.1:325933011-326558011 GCA_963921465.1 Triticum timopheevii
CAGCTCCTTCTTGGCGGCCTCAGCAGCTGCGGCAGCATCTTTTGCCTCCTTGAGAGCCCCGCCAAGTGCTTGCTCGCGCGCAGCCAGCTCCTCCTCATAGCTGTCCAGATTGACTTTCCGCTGTGTCAGCTCGCCTTCCCGCACGGACAAGCTGCGCGCACTCCTCCGCAATGGACCGGAGGGCTTCCTGATTGCGTTCCCGGAGCTCCTCCGCGCGCCTCTCGATATCCACTCCCGCCTGCGCGACAAGCGCTTCCCGGGATTCTACCTTGGCTTGTCGAGCGCGGTAGAGTGACAGCAGCCTCCACAGCAGCTGTTCCTCCTCAGGCTCGCCACTGCTACTGCTTGGCGCGTCAACAAGTGTCAACCCAGCGGAGGCAAGCACTTCTCCGTCAAAAGCTTCTCCTTCGACCGGCGCCCTGGAGCTTGACGCCCAGGGAAGCTTGATGAAGACCCCGTCGCCGGCCTTCAAGTAGGCACCGGGCTGGGGCTCTTCGGAGCCCGGCGCTGCATTAGCGGCGGAGGGATCGGCGGTCGGTGTAGTGCCTTGCACTCCTGCGGCCCCAGGGTCGTCAGTGCGATCGCCGGATCCCTCGCCAGCTCCCGCGCCAGCAGCTTTGGCGGCCTCTTCGCCGGCAGGATCATCAGCGCCGGCCTCCTCCTCGGTGGCGTTGGCGTCATCAGTGTTGCCGCGCGCGTTCTCCTCGCCGGTGGCTTCAGTCTCCATTGGCTCCATGGAAGGTGGATCTGAAGGCCGGGAGAGGGAGAAGAGTCAAGCAAATATCCAAGAAGAAAGATCAGAAGAAGAAGAACCCAAGGGAAGTTTTCTGACAAGAAGGATTACCTATGCTGGGCTCTGTAGTCATGGGCTCCACCACCGGGGGATCGCTGGTCCCGTCCCTTGCCAGAGAACTGCCCCTTGCCGAGGACCTCTCCCTTGCCGGAGAGTGCTCCCTTGCCGGGGAATCATCCCTTGGCGGTGTAGTCGAAGCAGATAGCACCTCAGGGGCGGCTTCCGGTTGCTCCTGGTGAGCCTGTTCTGCTCCTACACAAGCTAACCAACAGTCAGATGTCAGTAAAGGAAAGAGCACCCATGCGCGCCCGACAACAGGAAGTGAACAAATACTTACGCTGGGGGCTGCGCTGGGGGCTGCTTCGGGGAGTAGTTGCCGGGTCCGACAAGGTGGTCTCGGACGCACCCTTTGTCGTCACAGCAGGATCGTCCTCGATGACAACCACGGGTACCTTGGCTCTCTTCGCTGCTCTCTGGGCCAGAGTCCTGAAAAGGAACAAGGTTCAGAAGAAAGCGGATCAGATACAAGACAAGAAACAGCAAGAATTGAAGAAATATAAGTACAACAAAAAAATCTTACTCTTCTTCCTCCTCGTCGGAGCTGAGCGCGGAGAGGTCGAAGTCCGGTCCTCCTTCGGCGCGACGAGGCGGAGGAGTAGGCTCCCTTGGCCGCTTGGCGGGAGCTGCGGCAGGATCAGAAGCGGCGGCCCGAGAGGACCTCGCTCCAGTTGCCGGAGTGGTGTGAGACGCTCCCGCGGCAACGGCGCTTGTCGCGGTGGAGTGTGTCCCGCGGCGCGGCGGCTGTTGACCCGTCTGCCGCCCTGCTATGTCTCCGGTCCTGTGGAGGCGCCTTCTTGGTGGAGCTGGGGGCTGCACTGGGAGCTCCGCTTGCGGCAAGTTGCTTGAAGACGGCTGGCCGCTTGCACGCTCGGCGGGCTCGCTCGATTCGGCTTCGGGCCCTCCCTCGCCGACGATCTCCCCGACAAGCTCGTCTCGATCGGCAAGGCTTGCCGCCTCGGCTGCCTCTGCCTCCTCCATAGTAAACCCAAACTCGCCCGCGGCGGCGGCCGCCGCCGCCTCTTCCGCCCTGGTAGCGATGCGCCGCATCTCGTCTTCGGTGGTGTCGCGGGAGAGGCTCCTCTGCTCGTCGGCGCGGACCGCCACCTCCACCAAGCTATCGAAGAACTGCTACACGACGTCGTCGGCGGGCTCCTGCTAAGTTGGAATAATTCCATGCGAGTCGCACTCCGGCATCATTGCGCGGATGCGATCGAGCGAAGAGTTGTTGCACAACGGGACGACGCCCTGCGGCAGCCTGAACCACTCGGGATGATTGGGGTCGTGCTTGAACAGCTCCTTGAGCATCGCATCCAAATCCAAGACAGTGGAATTGAAGTTGAGGCCCGGGCGCAGCCTCATGATGTCCGCCGGACCCCGAACAGCCAGGTGGGCCTCCCCCTCTCCTGCAGAGGGGCAATGCGGCAGCGAAGAAAGTCCGCGCCAACAGCGCCTACAGTGAGCCTGGCAAGCCTGAGTCGCAAGATCCGGGTGGTGGCGATCTTCAGCCTAGCATCGTCCGCCGCCAGGGCACTCCAATCATTGCCGCGCACTGCTGGGGTTTGGCGCAAGGCAGTGAACGGCTGCGGGTTCTCCTCGACGATCCAGCACCATTCCGCTCTCCACTCATCCCATCTGCTGCGGAGCTCCCCCTCCAGATACGTCTCCTTCTTGCCGGTTCTCGAGATCCAGGCGATCCCGCCAGATAAGGGCTCTCCTCTCTCGACCCGGGTGAAGTAGTGGCGGAAAAGGGCTACGTTTGGGTGGATTCCGACAAAGTTCTCGCAGAGATGTGCGAAAACCGCCATGGTCAGGACAGCATTGGGGGTGAAGTCAAGGAGATGGAACCCGTAGGTGTTCATGATATCACAAAAGGACTCAGAGAAAGGCGGGCAGAGCCCGCAATAGAAGAACAGCACGAAGAAGGGGTATCCGTTTGGAGCCCATTTTGAAGCGGAAGCGGTGGCGGAGAGTACCTTGGTGCGCGGATGCGCTCGCGTCTCCGTCGACCAGAAGAGGTAGAACCACTCCCTCAGCTCCTTCGCAGAGAGCTCAGGGGGGAAAGTTGCCTGCTCCTTTCGCAGCGCCTCAAGCCGCAGCGCCTCGGCCGACCTCACACCCTTCCCGGTCTTCGGAGCCATGGCGGAGGCGGTGGGGGAGATCGAGAGCGTTGGCAGCGACGGCGGCGATGGGGAGCGGAGCGCTGCTCTCTTTCGGCTTTGGAAGCGGAGGGGAGCGGCGAAGATTTCTGAGATTGGAATTGCAAGTGGCGAAGGTGGGGGAACTTCCCCTGTTTCCCCTGCTTATAAAGAGGAGGAGGCGAACGTTACGCTTTTTCCGAATAAAGAATCACCCACGATCTCTCCCACGACGCCGCATTTGACGCGTGCCGTTACGGGAGGGCGCAGTGGATACGGAGTCAGATACGGTGTGGACCCAGGCCACGCGTGTCCGTGCCCTGTTTTGGGCCTGGCCCAACAGCGCTCGACACCGTGTGTGGCCCAGGCCCGGGGGCTCCTGTCGGTGTACTAAAGTAGGGGTACCTTAGTATCCCGAACTTGCGCACGGGCAGTTGCAGCGCCCCGCGGCAAGGCTTGCCGGGTGACCGCCAAGATCCTCCGTAGTTCCTATTGGAGCCATTCAAGAACAAAGTGTTTTAACTGAGAAGACAAGGCCCCGGCAAGAGGAGCTTGCCGGGAAGGTCAAGGCCCCGGCAAGAGGAGCTTGCCGGGAAGGCCAACCAAGGCATTTCAAGGAACTTGCCGCGACGTGCCGCGCTTCCCGGCAAGACCCGGCGAGCGACAAGCTTCGGGGCGCGACAAGACAACGACCGCAGCAAGGCGCTTGCCGCGGCGAAGCCATCACTTTGCGCCCACGCTCCAGCACATCCGTCGACGTGTCGCCACAGGACCGTTCCAGGCGCACGTGGCGAGAGGCTGTGCAGCCAAGCGGTGCGAGGTGGCAAGCGGAGATGACAAGATGGCCATCGTGGCAAACGGTGGCGCCCCTAACGGTTGCTTTTCTGCACTGTTTGGGCGACACGGACGGGCATTAAATGCTCTTGTCCCCTGCCGTCAGAGTTAGGTAGGATGCACTGTAGAAGTAGCTGTACCAACCACTCTTTTTACATTTGTACCCTTGCCTGCGTTGCCACCTGTCGGTGACCCCTTTAGCATATAAAAGGAGGCCCATGCGCAACGTAAGGGAGGTTCGACTCATTCGAAACCAAAACACTCCCACGCTCTCGAGCAAGAACAGAATACAACTACAAAGCAGCAGTAGGAGTATTATCTCTCCGGAGAGCTCCGAAGCTGGGTAAAATCGCTCGCGTGCCTCGCCTCGATCCGCTCTTCGTGCGATCTCCGCGCCTCGCCGGACCGAAAGGGGCCCTGCCCCATAGGTGTTCGTTTCCCATGACACACATAATCCCCTAAATATGGTAAATGAGCCCGGGGAAATGTCAAATTTGAACACGTTGCATTTGAGGCGGTATGTTGATCGTTGGAAAAAAAGTGAATGACAAACTAGGACGGAAATTAGGATTCCCCTTCAATCTTGGGGATTTTCCCTCTCGAAAGCATGGAACTTCCTCGGCGATGGTTCGATTTATGAAGGGCGTGCATGACGACATAAGCCAAAACTTCTCAAATTTTTACCAGGCATGGTGAGGTCATACCTTGGCACCATGCCAGGCGTCATGTTTTTTAAGCATTTCTATAGTTGAAAACCCAACAAATAGACATTTGTGGTTGACTATTGCCACACATTTCATTGAAATATCTGTCCATTCCTTGTAAAAGGCACGAGTATTTACTAAATGGCACGAGCATGGTTTTGTAGTCCGTTCTTGTGGACCCTTTCATGCATCGATTGTTTGAACTTGAATTATGCGCATTAATGCCTAGGAAACACACATAATCCCCTAAATATGGCAAATGAACCCGGAAAAGTGCAAAATGTGAACACGGTGATTTGCAGGTTGTATTCTCATCATAGAAAAAAACTCATGGACAAATGACAAAGGAAATTTGGATCCCCTTCAATCTTGGTGATTCCCCCCTAGAAACCATGAAACTTCCTCGGATGATGGTTCATTTTATGAAAGGCGCGCATCACGACATAATGAAAACATTCTCCAATTTTTACCAGGGCATGGTGAGGCCATACCATGACACCACTCAAGGCATCATGTTTTCCAACAATGTGTTTCATTTTTTGTATAGCACGAGCATGGTTTTCCAAACCATTCTTGTGCACCTTTTCATGCACCGATTGTTCGAATTTGAATTATGTGCATAATTAATGCCTAGAAAATGCACACAATCCATTAAATATGGTAAATGAGTTTGAAAAAATGTCAAATTTGAACACATTTCATTTGAGGCGGTATGTTGATCGTTGGAAAAAAACTGAATGACAAACTAGGACGGAAATTTGGACCCCCCTTCAATCTTGGTGATTTCCCTCTCGAAAGCATTGAACTTCCTCGGTGATGGTTCGATTTATGAAGGGCGTGCATGACAACATAAATCAAACCTTCTCAGCTTTTAACCAGGGCACGGTGAGGCCATACCATGGCACCATGCCAGCCGTCATGTTTTTCAAGCACATATTTCATTGTTCTATAGTTGATAACCCAGTAAATGACGTGTTTGTGGTTGACTATTGCCATGCATTCCATTGAAATATCTGCACATTCCTTGTAAAAGGCTTGAGAAATTACTAAATACCACGAGTATGGTTCTTCCAGACCATTCTTGTGCACCCTTTCATGCACCAATTGTTTGAATTTGAATTACGTGCATTAATGCCTACAAAATGCACATAATCCCCTAAATATTGTAAATGAACCCGAAAGAGTGTCAAATTTGAAAACGGTGATTAACAGGGTTTATGCTCATCGTAGAAAAAAACTCATGGAGGAAGGACAAAGGAAATTAGGATTCCCATTCAATCTCAGTGATTTACTATCACACACGATTCATCTCCGTCGCCTCTGCGAACCATGTGTGTTCACTCACACATGCAAAAGGAAAAGAAAACCCTCGCCCACTTTGGCCCCACTCACTCGCCGCGGACTCCTCCGCAACTCTGCACCCTAAGCTCGACGGCTGTTGGTGGCGAGCATAGGTCGCGCTCCAAACGGCACCGGGTTTCGCCTCCACCGCTTTCTGCCGCCTATTTGCACCGACATTCTGGACTCTGGTCGACTGGGGTTTTCTGCGGGATTGGGCCAGGGATTTTTCTAATGGAGAAGGTAATCAACTTAATTAGCAAAATAGTCACTCATCTCTTATCGCAGTCCGTCCATCGCTGTTAATCAACCGGTAGAAATCGTCGTGGAATCATTTTTGTTCTAGCTGATTCATGGGTGTTCATTCATGTGTGCACAATGCGAGCACAAATCGGGCAGTTGTGGTCGTGGCCAGTCGAAAACGAAGTTCTATCTCACCATTTCGGATGACTTCAGGGAGTGCTCGGTATGTTTAGTCTCAACCTACCACGGTCGGCATGGCCTAAATTTGTGAACATATACCGTGTGTTGCTACATTATCTATATATTTGCATCAAATCTTTGTTACATTATCCATTTTTAATTCTATTTTTTGTACTTTGGTTGCATCTATATGTGGATATGTTCTATCAGTTACTCCCATATTTGCATCTTGGTCGGTTATTTCAATATATCTAATTTACGATCTTAATTTTCATTTCAAGCAGTACATCCCTTGCTTTGCAAGAACAGGAGTAGAAGGAAATCTTGGGCTTTACTTTGCTGATGACTCCCAGGATGTCATATTGACAACGGGACATGGATTTACAATGACGGTTAGCGTAAAACTTGATAAAGATGGCCACTCCTATTTTGATGCAGACCTTTGGAGAAAAATGTCTAAGTGTTATGAACTGAAAGCTGCAATAAAATTCTAGTGCATGCACCACAGCCTAGTCTAATTAACATGGATGTTTACTTCCCCAATGTCATTAGCAGATCAAAGTCTGATCGAGGTTAGTGTCCTTTGAACCTTCTCCATGCTGTCATATTACTATGTAAGCAACCAATTGATCACTATTTAAGCAACCAATTGTGATATCATATTCTGACTCCGTTCCTAGGCAATAAAAAATTTTGTTTACCAATTTATGCGCACTATATATTCTTTTGCCATGTTCTGAATAAATAATACCTTTCCACCTTTTAAGCAGGATATGTTGGATGCATAGTGAATGATCTATCTGTTACTAAGCGTACCAAATTTCACTGGAAGGACTTGAAGCATGTCATAAACTTTGCTGATAATCTGACAGAGATAGCACAACGTATGAACGCTAGATTTTGGATGGGATTAATTAGACCTATGGTGCACACACTGAACAAGACCAATTGTGTGCACAAAGCACTGGTAAAAAGTCTTATTTTAATGTTGATGCTCATAAACTATATATATCTTCAACGATATGTTACAATTGTTGTTTTATTCTACATGTCAATAGAAATTGCCCCTGTAGCCGTTCCTGGATCGATTTCCCGGCGTGGTCGAATTACACTTGTGCCTACTAATAATGCCAAAGTGATTGCAAGGTACTGCATTTCCCGCAAAAATGGACCTATTCAAATTAACAAGTTCTCGCTTCTCATAGCAATGCATCCATATTGGAAAATTGGAAACATTGATCTACTCCTGCTCTACCAAGGCACAGGAGGGCTCTTCCTTTTCATTGACGAGATGCCGAGTTGCCATGATCAAGCTGCTTCCGGTGGATAGTTGTGGTTGTTGGCCCTCGTCCTCTTAAAATGTGCTAGATGTTACTATATATATTAAGTATGTAGATATGGACCATATGGTTGTTGGCCCTTAGCCTCTTAAAATGTGATAGTTGTTACTATGTTAAGTATGTAGATATGGGCCATATGGTTGTCAAAACCGTGTTACAAGGATCCTCCTTTTGTCGAATAGTGTAACCACTATATATATGTTACTCAAATGTTGTTACCGAAGTTCATAAATTTTCATGAAAAGTATTAGTATTGTACACAGTTCATTGAGTTTAAGCGTGTGCCCGATGTCCAGAAGGCATTTGCATATTAACTGTCCATATTGCAAATTCACACACATGTTCACATAAGGAAACGTATGTGTAACATACTAATCATCGCATACGAGTACTCGCAGACGCGTCGTGTGCGATACTCCTAGGCACCGCAAGCAACTAGTTTGCATTTTCAAAGTTTTTTGTACACACAGAATCACACACGAAGTAACTGTATTGACCGTCTGTGTTGTAATTTCTCATCGCAAACAGTTCATCCGAGTCGGCTGTTTGCCACGTATCACACACATCTTGTTTACACGACTCATTTGTGTTCTTTTGGCTCATCGCAAGCAGTTCATCCATGTGAACTATACGCTGCATATCACACACATCTTGTTAAGTTGAACCGTTTCTGTTGTGTTCCCTAATCGAAAACAGTTCGTCCGAGTTAATCGTATGTCGTATATCGCACACACATTGATATGGCTGTCCGTTTCTGTTGTTCTACCTCATCGCAAACAGTTCGAATGAATTAACCGTGTGTCCTGCATCGCACACACATTGTTATGGCTGCCCGTTTCTGTTGTTCTGCCTCATTACAGACAGTTTGAATGGATTAACCGTATGCCCTGCATCGCAGACGTAACTAAAATCTTAACCGTGTTTGATGCAGCCATCATCGCAAACATTTTGCACCTTTTTACGGTTGTTTTACACCATCGTTTGCGATTATTGCATCGCACACAGTTTTGGCAAAGGGTCTCTGATCGTAATGTCACGTTAGCAGTCTCCTGCAGTAGTGATAGTTTGATGTGCACTAACACTTTCCATATTCGTTGTTGAACTAGCACCACGGCGCAAGCGGAAACAGACATCAGGGATAATGCTTGACATATTAACAAAATCTAAAGGAGGAAGAATGGAGATCCATTTTGAGGCAGGTTTAAAAAGGCCACGTGATGCTATAGAGTCAGCCAAGTTAGTATCAGAGGCATCCGTTATCGTTAGGTGTCATGCACGTATCCTCCCAACATGGATCTAGTACAGGAATGAGAAAGACAATACTCAGTTTAACACCCTCCTTGACCATTTATCCATAAGTAATGTTATTCATCACAATTTGTAATATTGTCTTGCTCTGTGTCACACTTTCTAGCTTCCTCCTAATAAGACTCACATTCTTTTTTGAACATATGAGGTTCAAGTTGGATCCGAATGATGATGCAACTAAACAAGCATGCACTCATTTTTTCAGTCTACTCTACGATAGTATCGGTATCACCTTAGAAAAACTCACTTTGAAGGCAAGGCTAACAATAAAATCGCCCAAACATCTCCAGTGGAATATATTACAGATGAAGACTGGACATCCTTGTTAAACACTGATGTGATCCAAAGTATCAGGTACGGTATATGTATTTGATCAGATCACATATTGAACTTGTATTCACATATGTGCCTTACAAGTGTATCTTCTTCTAGGCTAGCCGTTTGAAGAATAAGACCAACCGTTCTGAAGTGAAATTCCGACAGATAACAGGATCTCGTAGCTATATTGCACACTGCGAGGCTCTTGTAAATAGCTGCTAGTTCCTTCTTTTTTCTGTGCCATATTATCGTATCTATATTGACTTGTTCCAAATATAGAGGAAATCCCCTGCGGACCAAAAAGAACCTAATCAAATGCATTGCAAATCTTCAAGGATTGCCACACTAGCAAGATGAAGGGCATGAGCACACCAGTTCAAGGCGTTGTTGTAAGTCCTTACTCCTCTTGCCTTTGAACTGCTTGTTACTGTGACATGTTCATTTAACTACTTGGTTTGCAGCCAATGTCAGTTACTCTGTTCACTTTTATACACAATTGTCTTAACATATCATTTCACCTTACATGGTTTAAAAGAGATGAAGGATATTCTTTTGGTATTGATCTATAATCTAGTTGTGACGTTCACGTGCCCACACAATGATACAATAGCATGTTTGTTTTATATCTGTTTGCCCATGATATGAATGATATCGTACTATGTTCATCCTACTTTAAACCATGTCTCTTTATCCTTAGATGTCAACGAATGTCAGCAAATAGACAATACAGTAGGCATGCTACATGGACATATATTCCGAAAGTGATTTTATTATTTAGTTGGCACTACAATACATGCTAATTTATTACAGTAGTTCACCAAAATAAGTTATGTATAAATGTGAAACCTACTTTGTTTGTTTTTGTCTCATTAGTAACTATCTCCAACACTAATCTACAAGTTCAAACTTTCAGCAAGCTATGGAACAAATCATTGAACAGCCACAACCACCTGAAGGTGACGAGGCTACCATAGGCACAATGTCATGCAGTGCATCGGTATCTCTCCACTAACAGTGCAAAAACCAACTTCCTGCGTAATTCTGGGTTGGTTGTCAAGGTAACCTCGTCCAAATTGCCTACTGAACAAAATCTTCTGGCTAGATAGAGCATTATATTTGTGCTCCAGACACAAGTCCAATCCCTAATGGAGGTCGTTTCGGAAACAAGAATAGTGGTTGACAAATGTCGTCAAGATATGAATGGTTTTGAAACCAGACTATCAGACATTTGCTTCGTTGTTCAAGACAATGGCGAAAAAAAGGGGAAGATCATGCTGCTCCATCAGATTCTACAGCCTGAAACATTAGCACTCAGGTCAAATGATATGTGCTTCTATACATCTGATGGTGCTTTTATCTGCAAGGATTGTAAACTTTATGCCAACAGCCCTTTTGTTGTATAGCTGGAATTTATTTTGTTGTCATACGACATTTATCGTGCTGCCAAAGGCAGTAGAAATTACGATGCTATTTTTGTATAGTGTAGGTTTATCTTAGTAATGTTTTCGGCCTAAAGCTTCATAGGAGCCCAACGTGCCAACATTCGTCGGGCCCATTCCAATTGGGCAAAAAATGATTATGGCCGTAATTTGCATGCAACCCACTAAAAATATCTGGGCCTAAATCAGCACAAGCTTTCATATTTTGGTAGGCCTATGCCCACAATGGGTCTTTAATAGGCCTAAACATAATTTGGGGCCTCGGTAACAATAGGCCCTTAACATGTGTAAATATCTCGAGCCCGTAAATAACATGGGCCTTTAATAGGGCGAAAGTGAGATTGGGCCTTGATTGTGCCAAATAACCCACTGGTCATTAGCAAGACGAAATTTATCTCAGCTCGTAGCGACCCATTTACAATTCGAATCATTCACGGGACGAAATTCAGATGGGCCATAAATGCGCCAACCTACTACACGGGCCTTTAACTGGCCAGAAGTTCGGTCGGGCTTGATTAGTATTAGTTTTATATGGGTCGTTAATAGGCCCGATGTGACGTTGGGCCACATATGGCCCATGGATTTCGTTCGACTTAACATGCCAAAATCACAACAGGCTGGAAGTGGCACAAATCTACGGTGGGCCTCTAACAGGCCGAATGTCAGACATGGCCGAATATGACCCAAATCCTTCATGGTCGTTTATGGCCAGAAGTTTCAATGGCCAATAAATGGTCCCAAATGAAGCAGGAACTTTAACAGGCCGAAAACACACCGGGACATAATTCGGCCCAAATACTTAGCGGACTGTTAACGGGCCAGAAGTGACCATGGGCCGCGATGATGACAAGTTTAGAATGGGCCATTGACGGGCCGATTTGACACTAGTCGTACGGGCTTTAACTATGAATGGGTCGTCTGCATGCAGGCCATTAATGGGCCTGCCCGCTAATTTTGACTGGGCCAGCCTTTTTAACCAAACTGGGCCGCTGTTGGGCCTTGCCAAGTGTCAATGTATCATAGGTGCCTCCTGTCCATTGGGTGGTTGACATCTGTCCTTTTCGCGGTGCTGACACGTGGTTGCTATAGCCAATGGGAATTTTACACGTGGAAAATCCTCATTGGTCGGAGCTGTTAACGAGTTATCGGATCCAAACCAGAACCCGATAGCTTAACGGCGACCCGCTACAATGGATGCCACGTGTCGGTTACCCTTGACGAAAGCACTTCTATGACGCGTGATTCATATACCGTCATGGAAGTGGACACTTCTGTGATGATAATTTTGGTAATGTCATGGAACACTTCTACGATGGCACATGTATGACTATCTTGATTCTGTCATAAATCGTCATGGATGTACATGCATGATAAGAAAATGTGACCTACTATGACAAACGCGTATCATCACGGAAGTGTATTTTTTTGTAGTGTAGGGGAAAAGGCCAGCCAGGTGGGTTGGGCCTACTACAATGTAAGTGCTGGGCTAGGTGAATAGGGGGGGGGGGTCTTTCCATTTATCTTTTTTTGTTTCTCTTTTTTATTTATTGTTTGCCTTTAAAATAAATACCAATTGACTTTTGTAAAATGTGGAACCTGGCCGCATAACTACATTACAATATTTGGTACTGCCACAAAAGTTTGGGAGGAGTTTGAATTGATTGGAATTTTCAAAAAATGAAAAAGCATTAAAAATTGTGATTCAGTACTATTTTAAATGCTACAGCCCAATTAAGCAAACAAGTGATGTTGTTTTTCTTGTACGGTAATTGTTATGGAATATTTGCCAGATGATGAAATATTTTATAATCATGTTTGTGAAATTAAATTTTCACTTCCTATTTGAATTTTGAATTTGACTTTGATTTTTATCGAATGGCAATTTGGCGTAGTCAAACTTGATGATATGGCACAATTAGTGTGAGCTCGTTGTAGCATGATTCTCGGGGTGTCACAAGAGGATGATGTAGTATAGTAGAGATAAGTATTTCCCTTAGTTAAGAACCAAGGTTATTAATCTAGTAGGAGAACCACGCAATACCTCATGAACAACACCTACACATAAAATAAAAAATACTTGCACCCAACACAAAAAAAGGGTCGTCAATCCCTTGATGGTTAATTGCAAGGACCCAAATCTCGTAGTGATAGATAGATAAACAAAAACACAAAATAAAATAATGGTAAATAAATTGGAGCAAGATATTTTTGGATTCTAATATACGATAAAGATAGACCCCGGGGGGCATAGTTCTCACTAGAGGCTTCTCTCTTGAACACAACATACAATGGGTAAACAAATTACTGTTGGGCAACTGATAGAAAAGCGTATAATTATGATGATATTCAAGGTAATGATCACGTATATAGGCATCAAGTCCGAGATAAGTAGACTGACTCCTGCCTGCATCAACTACTATTACTCCACACATCGACCGCTATCCAGCATGCATCTAGTGTATTAATTTCATAAAGAACGGAGTAATGCCTACATGCTATAGACAAAGTAAACCGAATCAATAGAATAAACCCTATATTTTTATCCTTAATGGAAACGGTACAAATATGTGTCATGTCCCTTCCTGTCACTAGGATTGAGCACCGCAAGATCGAACCCATCACAAAGCACCTCTCCCATTGCTAGATAAATCAATATAGTTGCCCAAACCAAACAGATAGATTGGAGAGAAATACAAAGCTATAACAATCATGCATATAAGAATTCATAAAAGACTCAAATAATATTCATGAATTGTCTGATCATAAAGCTACAATTCATCGGATCCCAACAAACACACGTCAAAAAAGGGATTACATCGAATAGATCTCCAAGAACATTGAGGAGAACATTGTATTGAAGATCAACAAGAGATAAGAAGCTATCTATCTACTAGCTATGGACCCCTAGGTGTGTGATAAACTACTCACACATCATCAGAAGGGCAATAAGGTTGATGTAGAGGCCCTTCATGATCGATTCCCCCTCTGGCAGAGTGCCAGAAAAGGTTTCCAAATGGGATCTCCGAAGAAAAGAAACTTGCGGTGGTGGAAAAAGTATTTTCGGTGGCTCTATAATGTATTGGGAATATTTGGGGATTAATAGAGCTATAATTAGGTCAAGAGGTGCCACGAGGGGCCCACAAGCCTGGGGCGCACCTGGTAGGCTTGCCGCTCCCTTGTGATTCTTCAGGTCTTCTCCTGAATCTTCTGGGGTCCCTTTTGGTCCAGAAAAAATCATCAAAAAACTTAGTAGCGTTTGGACTCCATTTGGTACTAATTATCGGAAAAACCAAAAACAAGCAAAAAAATAGCAACTGGCAGTGGGCACTAGGTTAATTCCCCAAAAATGATATATAATTGCGTAATAAACATCCAAAATTGATACTATAATAGCATGGAACAATCAAAACTTATAGATACATTGGAAACATATCAGGAGGCAGGAGGTAAGAGGAACAGACAGCATTCGAGATCCCTGAGCACTTGTACTCAGGCTACTATAGACCTGATGAAACAATTCATGGCAAGGAAACTAAGGAGAAATGCAAAACACACACTCGGAAAATCAAGAGGTACTGGATGTATGAATGGAGATAGAATAGATATGTGACTCCCAAGTACATGAAGGACTTTGCTGTAAAGGCTCCATGCAAAAGGGCACCACTAGCTCTTGATCAACTAGCTGACCTCACCTACATCAGAAGGGGTGAAGAATAGCCTAAATAATGTGAAAGTCGCCAGGCCAAATTGGCAAACAGGCCAAGAAGGCCATTGAGGAATTCAACAAGGCTTCAAAGGCCTCAGCTGAAGCAGGTGCAAGTGGCACTGGTAGTGCACTGAAGAAATCTATGCAGAAGAAGCCTGCACACAAGCCCAAGCCATCGGCTCCAAAGCACTCAGTGGCCAAGTCGACTGCTTCAAAGGCCTGAGTGCCCAAGACTGCGAAATCTTAACTGCCTCCACTAGCCACAAGTTCAACAGTGGCAGCAGAAAAAGCTTCAACACTAGTTGTGCTTGCATCTTGCAAGCGCATCGAAGGCTTTCCAACATCCACTATTGCTGCATCAAATGCCTCAGCTAGTGGGCATATCTCTTCATCAATGCACAAGCTTTTGACAAAGGTCATTGCCGGCTGTGGCACCAGGCCAAGTCCCAAGAGCAAGATTGTAGTGCCTCAAGCTGATGA
Organism: Triticum timopheevii; assembly: GCA_963921465.1. Classification (NCBI taxonomy): domain Eukaryota; kingdom Viridiplantae; phylum Streptophyta; class Magnoliopsida; order Poales; family Poaceae; genus Triticum; species Triticum timopheevii. The sequence goes on from OY997264.1 coordinate 325,947,890, forward strand.
ACACGGGATGGTAGATGAGGATGAACCTATTGATTTAATCAGAAGAAGACAAGAACAAGCTATCATCGCCAAGAACTCTTTAGTTCCTATATTGGTTGATTCAATGAAGCTACTAGACTTCATTGATGTATGGTGCAAGAAACCTGATACACCGCTTGATGACCTTGATTTTCCACCTGGTCTGAGCCATGTGCTCTCTTCCTTCATCCTAAATGAGAAGCATAAGATTGCTCAAGCTAAGTTGGTGAAGAAACGGCAAGAACAGAAAGAAAAGGAGTTGAGGAAAAACATGCTTTCGATATCTCCTCAACAACTTGTGACTCTCCAATTAGAAATCCAATAGTTGTCTCAAGAATATGAACGCCAAGCCAATTACTATTGTGGCGTCAAATACAGGTTCATTTATGCCACCACCAAAGTGGTTGAAGACCACAACAGAAGGCAGGCTTCCAGGTTTGGTCAAGTACCTCCATCAAGTTCCTCAGCTCCCCAGCAAGCTACATAGGCCAGTGAAATTGCATCTTCACCTCCTCCGCAAGATCAAGCCAGGGAAACTAAAGAAGTTATGCGTGACGAAATTGCCAGGGCGACTGCATCAGCTGTGCCTGAAGAAAATGCCCCACCAAGTTCCTCAGCAACAGTGCCTCCAATGAATTCATATTTGAAGATCATCACTCTTCCTTCTACATCAGAAACGAATAAGACCAAGGCTGCTGAGAAGGAAGCCAAGAAGAAAAGTCTTCAACTCCTCCTACTTCCACTGAATTAGTACTAAGACAACTCCATTGTCTTCAGTCGTTCCAATTGATGCACCTCCAATTTCATCAGCACCCCTACTTGCACCACTAATGGTGATCAGATTGTTCCTTTTGGGGTGGAATATGTCATTCCTCTAGCTGATGATGATGAAGAAAATGAAACCCATTCTGCTGCTACCACAGAGCAAATGGATGAAGAAATTGAAGTTCAAGCAGATGCTTCACTTCATCATGTGTCATCAGGGAAGCCTTCCCATGCTCCGTTGACTGAAGAAACTGCTGCTTCAGCTGGAAGTAGTGAAGATGGTGAAGAGGATGTGGACATTGACGGTGCCACAACACTAGTCCCACATGATGAATTTTGGGAAGCCGCACATCCAAATTCACCTATCACCACACCTTCGACTCAAGTGCCTCAGTCGCCTTCGCGCACTAAATAAATTCACACTGGTTCTGAAGAAAGACAACCTTCTCGTCAAACCATTGATGAAGAAATTCCAGCTGTAACAGATGATGAGACTGCACAGAAAGACTTGACGGTGGATGCCATCAATACATCCCCTCAACACGCCGAATCAGTTCCTTCAACAAATACTAACACTATTCCAACTGCCACTCTTGAAGAAATTGCTAAGCCACTTGATGCCACTGATCCAAAAGATTCAACTGGCTCTCCTCTCCGAGACCAGTGTTTGATGTGAGGCCAAAGAAAATCAATCTTCAACCAGTTCCTGTCATACCCAAGATTGGTAGAAGCCTCAGGCGACCATAGTTTGATAATGCCAAATTCTTCGAAGAGAAGAATTTCCTCACCGGCAAGTCACCACATGACTCAGCCAGGATCAGGTGCGTGCCATTTTGGACCAAGATCCAAATGAACTTCTATGCATCACTATTATTTGAGAAGAACAAGATCTTCCTGCATCGTCACATTCCTCATGTGTACATGGAATCCATTCCATGCTTTCGACCAGTTTTGGCTATTCTTCACGACGTTGGTGTGACAGCCTGGTTTTTGCCCTCTTTCTTTTTCTATATTTCCTTGCCATTTGATTTGAATTTGGAGTTTTTTGAATCAACTCACTTGGACTTAATCACTTGGGCATATCCTTGATTTTCACCCATGTGGCACCCCGGCTCAGAGAAAACCGGAACGCCCCGTTGAGGGAGTCCTGGATTAGGGGGTATCCGGACAGCCGGACTGTGTACAATGTCCGGACTATTGAAGCGTGAAGATGCGAGACTCAAGACTTCAGCCCGTGTCCGGATGGGACTTTCCTTGGCGTGGAAGGCAAGCTTGGCGATCCGAATATTATATTTCCTTCCTTATAACCGACTCCATGTAAACCCTAGCCCTCTCCGGTGTCTATATAAACCGGAGAGGTTGGTCCTTAGAAGCCCGATCACAATTACATTCATACCATCATAGGCTAGCTGCTAGGGTTTAGCCTCTACGATCTCGTGGTAGATCTACTCTTGTACTACCCATATCATCAATATTAATCAAGCAGGAAGTAGGGTTTTACCTCCATCAAGAGGGCCCGAACCTGGGTAAACACTCGTGTCCCTTACTTCTTGTTACCATCGGCCTTGACGCACAGATCGGGACCCCCTACCCGAGATCCGCCGGTTTTGACACTGACATTGGTGCTTTCATTGAGAGTTCCTGTGTGACGTCGCCGTCAGGCTCGATGGCTCCTTCAATCGTCATTAACAACGCTGTCCAGGGTGAGACTTTCCTCCCTGGACAAATCTTCGTGTTCGGAGGCTTCGCGTTGTGCGCCAATTCGCTTGGCCACTTGGAGCAGATCGATAGTTTTGCACCTGGCCATCAAATAAGGTTTGGAAACCTGAACTACACAGCGGATATCCATGGAAACTTGATCTTCGACGGATTTGAGCCAGCGCCAGAAGCGCCGAACAATCGCGATGAGCATGGCTTAGACCTGCTGTCAGACGTCGCTCGGGATATCGTCCCGGCAGAAGCCCCGGATTTAAATCCGGGACAGGTTGCTTCGCCTAAGGACGAAGGGCTAGACCCCGCCCCGCAGGCCGTACCTTCATCGGCGATGGAGCCGGACACAGGTTTCACCTTTGAGGGAACCTGTGACTCCGGACCCCCGGATTCATATCCGGACGCAGGTTCCAGTCCGCACGCCTCCGAGCCCGCCGATCCTGGTTGGGCTCCGGTGATGGAGTTCACTGCGGCGGACGTTTTTCAGCACTCGCCTTTTGGCGACATGCTAGACTTATTGAAGTCTCTCTCCTTGTCAGGAGACTCCGGGCCGAACTATGTCCAGCTCAAGTGGGAAGTAGACAACGACGGAATTCGTTGCCCACCCACCACCCACTTCATTGCCACGATCGATGATCTAACCGACGTGCTTGACTTTGACTCCGAAGACATCGACGGTATGGACGATGATGTAGGAGAATCACAGGAGCCACCGCTCACCGGGCGGTGGATGGCCACCTCCTCATATGATATATATATGGTGGACACTCCGAAGGAAACTAATGGCGATGAGGCAATGGAGGATAACCCCTCGGGAAGAAAACCAAAGAATGGGCATCGTCGGCGCCACTCCAAGCCCCGCCATAGTAACACCGGCCCTGGAGGCGAAAATAATCCTGATGGCGCCGAAGAAGAATATGACCCTGATCAGCCCACCTTTGAGCAGGCCGAAAAGGAAGACGAGCATGTCACCCCGGAAGAACAGGCAACAGACGCATACCCGGAGGAGGATAATTACATGCCCCCTCCGAAGACGAGATCAGCCTCGGTGACGACGAGTTCGGCGTATCTGAGGATCCTGTGGAGCAGGAGCGCTTCAAGCATAGGCTTATAGCCACTGCAAGGAGCCTGAAGAAGAAGCAACAACAACTACAAGCTGATCAAGACCTGCTCACAGATAGATGGACTGAAGTCCTGGCAACTGAGGAATATGGACTCCAACGCCAAACGGCTGACCGGCCACCCAGTGGCCGGGACAAACCGGATACCAGCCCGCACCCCCATGTCGATACACTATGGCTCAGGGCAACAGGCACGACCTGCAAGATATTCTGGCAATAAAGCAGGACAGCCAAGATCAATCTACGGATCGAGGGGGCGCGCCCGCGCGCGCGACGGCGATCGTCACACCGGATACACCATCAACAAATCCGGCCAGGCCGAACATAGCAGCCCAGATCAATCCGACCTGCGTAGCCACATAGCCCGACACAGAGGCGCCGCACACCCCCTCTACTTCACGGATGAAGTAATGGATCATGAATTCCCAGAAGGGTTCAAACCCGTAAACATCGAGTCATACGATGGCACAATAGACCCCGCAATATGGATCGAAGATTTCCTTCTCCACATTCACATGGCCCGCAGAGATGATCTACACGCCATCAAGTACCTCCCCCTTAAGCTCAAAGGACCAGCCCGGCACTGGTTAAACAGCCTGCCAGCAAATTCCATTGGCAGTTGGGAAAACCTGGAAGATGCATTCCTTGACAACTTCCAGGGCACATATGTGCGACCACCAGACGCTGATGACCTGAGCCACATTACTCAACAGCCCGGAGAGTCAGCCTTGAAATTCTGGACTCGGTTCCTCACTAAAAAGAACCAAATAGTCGACTGTCTGGACTCTGTAGCCCTGGCGGCTTTTAAGCATAATATCCGTGACGAGTGGCTCGCTCGACACCTCGGCCAGGAAAAACCCAAGTCTATGGCAGCTCTCACAACTCTAATGACCCGTTTTTGTGTGGGAGAGGATAGCTGGTTGGCTCGTAGCGGCACCACGCCACCTTCTGGCACTTCGGACAGCCGCGATGCTAACGGCAAGCCACGGCGCAAGAGACATAAGAGACGGAACAACGACGACAACATGGAAGACACGACAGTCAACACCGGATTTAGCGGACCTAAATCCGGATAGCAGAAAAAGTCGTTCAAAAGAAATAATCAGGGACCATCCAGTCTGGACCGCATACTAGAGCGCTCATGCCAAATTCATGGCACACCAGACAAACCAGCCAACCACACCAATAGAGACTGTTGGGTGTTCAAACAGGCCGGCAAGATAAACGCCAAAAACAAGGACAAGGGGCTGCACAGCGACGATGACGATGAGCCCCGGCGTCCGAATATGGGGGGGGGGGGCAAAAGAAATCCCCCCCCCCCCAGGTGAAAACGGTCAACATGATCTACGCCACCAACGTCCCCAAGCGGGAACGGAAGCGGGCACTACGGGATGTCTATGCAATGGAGCCAGTCACCCCCAAGTTCAACCCATGGTCAGCCTGTCCGATCACCTTTGACCGTAGGGATCACCCTACCAGCATCCGTCACGGCGGCTCAGCCACATTGGTCTTAGACCCAATCATCGACGGATTCCACCTCACGCGTGTCCTTATGGACAGCGGCAGCAGCCTAAACCTGCTTTATCAGGACACAGTGCGCAAGATGGGCATCGATCTTTCAAGGATCAAGCCCACCAAAACCACCTTTAAAGGTGTTATTCCTAGAGTAGAGGCGCGCTGCACGGGTTCTATAACATTGGAAGTGGTCTACGGATCCCCAGACAACTTCAGGAGCGAAGAGATGATCTTCGACATCGTCCCTTTTCGCAGTGGCTATCACGCACTGCTCGGACGAACTGCATTCGCAAGATTCAATGCGGTGCCACACTATGCATATCTCAAACTCAAGATGCCGGGACCGCGCGGGGTCATCACTGTCAACAGAAATATGGACCGCTCCCTTCGAACAGAAGAGCATACGGCAGCCCTCGCGGCAGAAGTACAATGCGGCCCTCCTCCGACAAACCAATCCAGCGACAACTTCGAGTACTGTCAAACGAGTCTGGTGCACCCCGCAACAGGATCAACACGAACTTCAAGATCGTGATTAGCAGTCTGACCTCCGCTCAAGCCCCTCCACAGCAGCATTCGTGCCACGCATACAAAATTACGCACTCAAGATACCTTGGGCATAGGCAGAGGCACATCAACGACTTAGTCGATAATGCGGGTAACCGCCAAATACCTTCATACTCTTTCCCTTTTACCTTTCAGGACACCGCGTTAGTGCAGCATCCTCAGAAGAGCCGAATTGCCGGACTCATATGGAAGAGACAATCAAGGGGGCAACAGACGTTGTGCGCAGAAGGAAATACCCATGTGGATTCTACTTACAATCATTATACCTGCTTCATCTATCTGCACACAGTTTGCCCCTGGACAGGACATGTCAAATAGTCCTATTTTTATCTCTGCCTAAATGCATCCATTGTAAACATACGCTTAAACATATCTTTTGTCAAATGGAGATTATATGTAGCGTCAGCTTATTATCATTATTTGAGTATTTTTCTCTTATAAATGTTTATTTGGTATTACATCCGTACACCTTGGTATGGCCAGTTTGCCAGGGGCTTCTTACAACGCCCCATAATATGGCAACTAAAAGTCCGAGCACTTTCAATAGTGCGGCACCCCAAACTTATAGCACTATATGCATCAGCTTCGAATCATGTCTTGGGTCTACAGTTGGGATAGCCCGGCTCCCTTGTTTTGGTGCCTTACGTTCCGTTATATCGGCTAAGGTAGCGCAGGGAGAACTACTGCGATTGTGTCTCGGTTCTTCCGGACGAGCACCTTAGTAGAGAAAGCTGAAAACTGGCCGGCATGATGTGGTGAGAGCTCGTCGCTGTTCGAGAGGTACTAAAATCCTTAAAGATTTTCCACTTTAGGCGATAAATCGGCTTTGTCCGATCAAGGCGTATATAGCGTCCCAATTTGGCCTTCCGGATTCTAGGGGCTTCGCCAAAATTTAAAATTGTAGACTTCTATGGCTAAGTGAAAGTTATAAAGCCGCATAGTTCGATTACCTCGTTCGCTGCGCTAGACACCTCCTTAAGGGACCAAACATTTGGATAAAGAGTGTCCGGGTTTTCCACGAACACCCCAGTGCTAGTCGCGTGGGGGCGGAAGCCGACGACTGGCCTACTTTCAGGATTTTATAAACAGCCGCACAGAAGGTAATATTTTAAATAACAAAGGCGCTACATAGCGCAAATAACTTCGTCCTTAAAATACAACCATGACAGAAGCGAATTCATTCAAAAATGGTGTCCTTGGTACATTCGTCAGCCACAAGGCGAGCACCCTTCATAACGCCATCATAGTACATCTCGGGATGGCGATGCGCCTTGCCCTCCGGCGGTCCGTCCTTGACCAGCTTCTCCGCATCCATCTTGCCCCAATGCACTTTTACGCGGGCAAGGGCCCGGCGGGCACCGCCGATGCACACGGATTGCTTGATCACCTCAAGCCACGGGCAGGCATCCATCATCCGCTTGATCAGGCCGAAAAGTAGCTACTGGGCATGAGCTCACCAGGCCACATCCGTACTATGAACTCCTTCATAGCCAGTTCGGCCGCCCTGTGGAGTTCGACCAACTACTTCAGTTGGTCACTCAGAGGCATCGGGTGTTCGGCCCCAGCATATTGGGACCAGAACAGCTTCTTCATTGAGTTCCCCTCCTGGGCACGGTAGAACTCCGCAGCGTCTGATACACTGCGTGGCAGATCTGCGAATGCCCCTGGAGAGCTCCGAATTCGAGTAAGTAAACGAAACGCCTCCTCCACATGTTTGCTTTGCATAAAAAACTTCTTACCCGCTGCTATCTTCTTGGCCTCCTGGATCTCCTGCTGTGCTTTCTGGGCTTCGGCCTTGGCGTCTTTTAAGCCCATAAGGGCCTTCGCAAGCTCGGCCTCTTTGGTCTTCAGATCATACTCCACGGACTCGCATTTCTTGCCGAGGTCCTGGAGCTCCTGCTGTACCTCACCTACCCTAACACTTTTCTTTTCGCGCTCCTTACATTCCGAGGCCACCTTGTCTTCGGCCTCGGACAGCGCCTTCTTCAGGGCCGCCACCTCGGCAGGCGCCCCTGTTACACGGTCACCACAGTCAGTTGTCAGACCCACCAATTCTGCCTATCCTTAAAAATATAAGAACGGGAATTACTTACCCTTGTTCTCTTCGAGCTGCCTCTTCGTGAGGATGAGCTCTCCCTGCGCCTGCTCCAGGTCCCGCTTCAGTTCGGCAACCTCGACAGTACGGGCAGCAGCAGCAAGTAGCACAACCTGCTTACTCAAAACAATACTTGCGATTAGACTCCTGCGGATTTCAATTGATCCTCTGCTCAGCTTTTCTTTCCGAACACCAAATAGAGTCTCAGGGGCTACTACCTATCGGGTGAAAATTTTGCACATATTTACTACTTACCTCGAAGCCTGTTATGAGGCTGGTGCAAGCTTCGGTTAGTCCGCTCTTTTTGGACGAAACCTTCCGAATCACCGCACTCATAAGAGTACGGTGCCCTTCGTCTAGGGAGGCGCCGCAAAGCGCTTCCAGCAGACCGTCCGGCGCCTCACGCGCAATGGAAGTCCGCAACACAAACGGCTCGCCCTCCTTAGCGAGGGGTCGCCTGCCTGAGTCCGGAACCATCGAACCCCGCGTGTCCGACGACTGAGACCCCGCCTTGGGGCGTCTCCAGGGTCACCTCCCCTGCTCTGGGAGCCTTTGGGACAACACCTCCGTGTCGTCCGCGGGCTAAGGAGTGGTGGCCGTCAGAAGCGAATTCATCTCCAAATTGCTAAGGGACCCAGAGGAGGATACCTCGGGGTGATCCCTGGCCAGACTACATATATGTTCGGCATTATAAATACAAAAACTATGAAGTGAAGTCATGATAGAATGCGAACACTTACGATCACGCTAGGGGCTTCCCCCTAGGCAGCCACCCCTCCTTGCTGAGAGTGGCTGTGGCGGAGTAGTCCGGAAGGGGCCCCTTCGCCTTCTTGGACGCCCCAGCCTCCCCTCCTGGGGCGGCTTTCCTCTTCTTCTCCCCCCCCCCCTCGGTGGGGGAAGGTAGGATCTCTTCCTGATTCCTCCCGCCTCCGCGGGAGGAATCCGACTCGTCGTCATCAGACGACAGGGGAATGACGGCCCGGTGCCGAGGACCTTTTCCGGCTCCCGGGTCCGCCCCCCCGGACCCCTCATCCTTTCCAGATGGGGCATCTTCCTCTTCTTCCTCCTCCCCTTCGCAGGAGTAGTCCGCCTCATCGTCTTCGGACGAGGCTTCCGGCACAACCTTTCACCGGAGACCCTTTTGGATCCCCGGGGCCTTCTTCTCGGCCTTCTTCTCCGGCACCTTGTACGGTGCCGGGACCAGCATCTCCGTCAGGAGAACATCGACTGGGTCTTCTGGCAGCGGAGCCGAGCAGTGAACCCGCTCCGCTATCTCCACGTAATCCTGAAATAAACATGCACAATTACTTAAGGCATCACTGTGAATATATCGGGAAGAACTGGGTCCGGTGTCAGTCTAAGGACTTACCGGACAAGGAGCCCGCGCGGCGTGAAGCCCGCGGTCCTCGGATATCAGAGGAGGCACTTCGGAGGCCTTGAACAGCTCCTTCCATGTGCCTTTGTGCGTCATGGCATAGAGCCTCTAGAGCGTCCGGTGCTCGGTGGGGACGAACTCCCACAGATTGACTGCCCGCCTCTGGCAGGGCAGGATTCGGCGAACAAGCATGACCTGGATCACATTGACAAGCTTGATGTTCTTGTCCTTCATGCTTTTGACGCATGTTTGAAGTCCGGTCAGCTCCGTGGAATCTCACCAGGACAGGCCCTTCCTCTCCCAGGAGGTGAGCCGCATGGGGGCTCTGGATCGGAACTCGGGGGCCGCCGCCCAGTTGGCGCCGCGCGGCTCGGTGATGTAGAACCACCCCGACTGCCATCCTTTTACGGTCTCCGCAAAGGAGTCGTCGAGCCATGTGACATTGGGCATTCGGCCCACCATGGCCCCTCCGCACTCCGCCTGTTGACCTCTTACCACCTTCGGCTTCACGCAGAAGGTTTGCAGCCATAGGCCGAAGTGGGGTCGGATGCGGAGGAAGGCCTCGCACACGACGATGAACGCCAAGATGTTGAGGACGAAATTTGGGGCTAGATCGTGGAAATCTAGCCCGTAGTAGAACATAAGCCCGCGGACGAAGGGATGGAGTGGAAATCCCAGTCCACGGACGAAGTGGGCGATGAATACGACCCTCTCGTGGGGTCCTAGGGTCGGAATGACCTGCCCGGCGTCTGGTAGACGGTGCGCTATATTCGCGGCCAAGTATCCTGCCGCCCGAAGATTGGTGATGTGCTCCTCCTTGACGGTGGAAGCCACCCACTTGCCTCCTACTCCGGACATGTTTAGCTGTGCGGGGAAGACTTGGGCTTGGGCGCTGGAGCTCGAGGGGGCGAGAGTGGGCAAAGGAGGAAGAAGGCGTGGGTGAGAATGGGGGGAATCTTATCCCTTTATAGAGGCACCGGAAGCGGCATGCCTCCCCACTTGCCCGTTAGAAATCGCTTGTTTCCCAAGCGCCACGGTTAATGACGTGGTGAGATTACCCATACCCGTATTATTGAAAATCCCGTAATAAGGGGACACGGTCTCTGCTTCGACAAGACGTGTCACGGAAACCGCCTCGTGGTACGCGTTGTAGCTGGTTGTGGGGAAACGGTTTGAATAATGATCCGACCATAATAACATGTCACGTCGTCAGAAAAAGTTGTCAGCGGATTGCATTTGTGAAATATCATTCTCTCTACGATGGTATGCGAAGATCATTTCTTAGATCCGGACAAGGTCTACGTGTTCGATAACCATTTTGGAGTATTCGGAGGAGGAACCCGCCCTGCAATGCCGAAGACAATACTGCGCGCCGGACTCATCGTCATTGAAGCCTGGTTCAGGGGTTACCGAGGGAGTCCTGGATTAGGGGGTATCCGGACAGCCGGACTGTGTACAACGTCCGTACTATTGAAGCGTGAAGATGTGAGACTCAAGACTTCGGCCCGTGTCTGAATGGGACTTCCCTTGGCGTGGAAGGCAAGCTTGGCGATCCGGATATTATATTTCCTTCCTTTTAACCGACTCCATGTAAACCCTAGCCCTCTCCGATGTCTATATAAACCGGAGAGGTTTGTCCTTAGAAGCTCGATCACAATTACATTCATACCATCATAGGCTAGCTCCTAGGGTTTAGCCTCTACGATCTCGTGGTAGATCTACTCTTGTAGTACCCATATCATCAATATTAATCAAGCAGGAAGTAGGGTTCTACCTCCATCGAGAGGGCCCGAACCTGGGTAAACACCCGTGTCCCTTACTTCTTGTTACCATCAGCCTTGACACACAGATCGGGACCCCTACCCGAGATCCGCCGGTTTTGACACCGACACCCGTATTCCAGCCCAGAGATCGAGGAGAAGTCTTCTGGAATACGGCACTGCTTAGCATAGAACAAACCAGCTTTCTATTATTACACGAATATGAATACAAGGTCTCCAATATTACAATGATTAACATCGGTACGACGACACTACGCCATCCTCAGTTGCTCTATGCAAGCAGCAGAACAACTCGAAGCAGCGGAACAACGAAGACGGTGGTGAACTCCACTCTGCAGGGACTCTGGCTGGAACGCTTATCCTAGCTTGCAAACAAGGACTCCACGGCAAACAAGCAATCAAATCCAGAATGACCTGCAATCAAATCCGGAATGACCTGCAAGCTAGCATGATACGCCAGGTCAGTACATTGAATGTACTTGCAAGCTCACAATAATCCAGAAGCATTCAAGACAAACAACAACATGGCAATTACAGGTTAAACAGGAATTATCATGATATCATCAGAACAACATGGCATGACCAACATAAACATGATACAACTAACTCAACCTGAACATAGCATGAACATATTAATCCGACAATACTAGCATGCAACATAATGACACATGCATCACTTACCACCCTCGGACATCACACGATCATCTCAGGATCAAATCAAGCTTGGTATAAACAACACCGTAGTAATCATTAACTGACCACAAGGAGCTTGACCTTTACCCATGATTCTCGTACAACATCATGAATATACAACGACTCGGTATCCTCGATACCATTGTGATCCTTACGGTGATCACCACCCGACCAACACTTGGCCCGTGATCCTTACGGTGATCACAACCCGACCAACACTTGGCCCATGATCCTTACGACGATCACAACCAACTTATCTCATGGTTATTAAACACATTATTCTTATTACTGTTGACTCATGGTGTGACCTTCTCTCGACCTGGGCACTTATCCGCGGGCGCGGCTATCGATAGATTTACACTCTGTAGAGGTTAGTACACTGTACCCACACTACGAAACCCATGGCCTCGCACTCCCATTCAGGTGGACCAATGGCATTCCGACAAAACCGATCTACTGTCATGACACTCTCCCGGCCACTCCAACTCACTCCTCACTGAGCTAAGTCATGGGTGGCCCCGTGCCTACCTCCAGACACAACGACCACCGTCATGGCCCAATACATAAACGATCCCACACGGGGATCCGCCGGCTATAGCAACTACGGGCACACAAGGTTATGCTTGCCTACTGGGTGATACGTCTCCAACGTATCTATAATTTTTTATTGCTCCATGCTACTTTATCTACTGTTTTAGGCAATATTGGGCTTTATTATCCACTTCTATATTATTTTGGGACTAACCTATTAACCGGAGGCCCAGCCCAGATTTGCTGTTTTATGCCTATTTCAGTGTTTCGAGGAAAAGGAATATCAGACGGAGTCAAAACGGAACGAAATCAACTGGAGAAGTTATTTTTGGAAGGAAAGCAACCCAGGGAACTTGGAGTGCACGTCAGGGGAGATATGGGCTGCCCATGAGGGTGGGGGGCGCGCCCACTGCCCCGGGCGCGCCCCCTACCTCGTGGGGCCCCCGTAGCTCCACCGACGTACCCCCTACACCCATGTATACCTATGTATCGTAAAACATCCAGAACAGAAGATAGATCGGGAGTATGCCGCCGCAAGCCTCTGTAGCCACCAAAAACCTCTCGGGAGCCCGTTCTGGTGCCCTGTCGGAGGGGGATCCCATCACCGGTGGCCATCTTCATCATCCCGGTGCTATCCATGACGAGGAGGGAGTAGTTCACCCTCGGGGCTGAGGGTATGTACCAGTAGCTATGAGTTTGATCTCTCTCTCTCGTGTTCTCTCTCGTGTTCCCTCTATGGCACGATCTTGATGTATCCCGAGGTTTGCTATTGTAGTCGGATCTTATGATGTTTCTCCCCCTCTACTCTCTTGTGATGAATTGAGTTTCCCCTTTGAAGTTATCTTTTCGGATTGAGTCTTTTATGAGAACACTTGATGTATGTCTTGCCGTGATTATCTGTGGTGACAATGGGATATCATGTGCCACTTGATGTATGTTTTCGTGATCAACTTGCGGGTTTCGTGACATTGGGAACCTATGCATAGGGGTTGGCACACGTTCTTGACTCTCCGATAGAAACTTTGGGGCACTCTTTGAAGTACTTTGTGTTGGTTGGATGAATCTGAGATTGTGTGATGCATATCGTATAATCATGCCCACGGATACTTGAGGTGACAATGGAGTATCTAGGTGACATTAGGGTTTTGGTTGATTTGTGTCTTAAGGTGTTATTCTAGTACAAACTCTTTTATAGATTGATCCGAAAGAATAACTTTGAGGTGGTTTCGTACCCTACCATAATCTCTACGTTTGTTCTCCGCTATTAGTGGCTTTGGAGTGACTCTTTGTTGCATGTTGAGGGCTTGTCATATTATCTATCTATGTTATTATTGTTGAGAGAACTTGCATTAGCGAAAGTATGAACCCTAGGCCTTGTTTCCTATCATTGCAATACCGTTTACGCTCACTTTTACCATTAGTTACCTTGTTGTTTTTATTATTTCAGATTACAAAAACTTATATCTACTATCTATTTTGCACTTGTATCACCATCTCTTCGCCGAACTAGTGCACCTATACAATTTACCATTGTATTGGGTGTGTTGGGGACACAAGAGACTCTTTGTTATTTGGTTGCAGGGTTGCTTGAGAGAGACCATCTTCATCCTATGCCTCCTACGGATTGATAAACCTTAGGTCATCCACTTGAGGGAAATTTTCAACTGTCCTACAAACCTGTGCACTTGCAGGCCCAACAATATCTACAAGAAGAAGGTTGTGTAGTAGACATCAAGCTCTTTTCTGGCACCGTTGTCGGGGAGGCTAGGTAAAGGGCACTCACTCACACCTCATCAACTAAGCTCTTTTCTGGCTCCATTGCCGGGGAGGTTAGCGCTTGAAGGTATATCTTTAGATCTTGCAATCGAATCTTTTTGTTTCTTGTTTTATCACTAGTTTAGTTTATAAAATGAAAACTACAAAAAAAATGGAGTTGAGTTTGTCTCATACGCTTAACCTTTTTAATGTCTTTCGTGAGTATGATGGAAAGGATAATTGTGCTCAAGTGCTAGAAGAAGAAATATCTAAATTGTTTGGCACTAAATCTTTGAATGATGAGCATGATTGCAATGTTGTTAGTATGAATTCCTTGAATATCCATGATGCTGATGATATGCAAAGCCACAAGCTTGGGGAAGCTATGTTTGATGAAGATGATATTTTTTGTCCCCCAAGCTTTGATGAGAAAATTTACTATGATGAAAGCATGCCTCCTATCTATGATGATTATTGTGATGCCACGTATGCTTTAAAGAATAATGATAACCATGAAACTTGTCATCTTCATCCTAATTTTAAATCATATGATAGTTATTTTGTTGAGTTTGCTCCCATTACTATTCATGAGAAGAATTTTGCTTATGAGGAGAGTAGTAAATTTTCTATGCTAGTAGATCATGAAAAGAATGCTTTAGGTGCTGGTTACATTGTTGAATTCATTCATGATGCTACTGAAAATTATTATGAGGGAGGAACATATGCTTGTAGGAATTGCAATAATATCAAGTTTCCTCTCTATGTGCTTAAAGTTTTGAAGTTATGCTTGTCTTACCTTCCTATGCTAGTTGATTATCGTTCCCATAAGTTGTTTGCTCACAAAATCCCTATGCATAGGAAGTGGGTTATACTTAAATGTGCTAGTCATATGCTTCATGATGCTCCCGTTACGTTTCAATTCTTATCTTTTATGTGAGCATCATTGTCATCATCATGCCTAGCTAAAAGGCATTAAAGAAAAGCGCTTGTTGGGAGACAACCCAATATTTATCCTTACTGTTTTTGTGTGTCCACATGATTATACTACTGTAATAAACATGTTTTATAGCTTTAGTTTCAATAAAGTGCCAAGTAAGACCTTTAGGATAGCTTACGGTGATAGTTGTGTTGATCCTGCCGAAAATCAGAAACTTTTGCACCCAGTTAATTAGTTTTGTTAATTCACATAAAGGTGCTTCTGATCTGATTCGTTTTGCTCTAGATTGGCACATGAAGTTTTTAGGACTTCCTAATTTGGTAGAATTTGTGTAGTTCCAGAAGTATACGTTTGATACAGATTACTACAGACTGTTCTGTTTTTGACAGATTCTGTTTTCTATGTGTTGTTTGCTTATTTTGTTGAATCTATGAGTAGTATCGGAGGGTATGAACCATAGATAAGTTCAAGTAAAGTAGATATTACACCAATATGAATTTAGAATGAGTTCATTACAGTACCTAAGTGGTGGTTTTATTTTCTTATACTAACGGAGCTTACGAGTTTTCTGTTGAGTTTTGTGTTGTGGAGTTTTCAAGTTTTGGGTAAAGATTCAATGTACTATGGAATAAGGAGTGGCAAGAGCCTAAGCTTGGGGATTCCCAAGGCACCCCAAGGTAATATTCAAGGACAACCAAGAGCCTAAGCTTGGGGATGCCCCGGATGGCATCCCCTCTTTCGTCTTCGTTCATCGGTAACTTTACTTGGAGCTATATTTTTATTCACCACATGATATGTGTTTTGCTTGGAACGTCATTTTATTTTGTTAGTATTTGCTTGATGTTATTTAGAATAATGTTTTGCATCTTTAGTTTCAATAAAGAACTCAAGGATAGCCTTTGCCATGCTTATTTTGCTAGTATACATGTTGCTGTTTGAAAAACAGAAAGTTTACCGCTGTTGCAAAAATTCCCTAGAAAAGTCAGAGAGTGGTATAATGTTGAATCTTTTTGCATATTGAGCTCTGATAAATTTATTACAGTGGTAATTTTAGTTCATAATTTTTGGAGTTAGGGAAGTATTGTTACTCTTGCATTCTTTACAGACTGTACTGTTTTGACAGATTGCTGTTATGTTTGCATTGTTTGCATATGTTTGCTTGTTTAATGATTCTATTTGAGGATAGGAGTATTATATATGCAGAGTCATTTAGTATTCAATGTTGAATAATAATTTTAGTGATTTGTTACAGTAGAAAATGATAAGGTTTTGCATTGGTTTATACTAACCTATTTCACGAGTTCTTGTTGAGTTTGTTGTGAATGAAGCTTTTGATAAAAAGAGAAACCATGATATGAGAGGAATTATGGAGACACAAAAGTTCAAGCTTGGGGATGCCCAAGGCACCCCAAAATAATATTTCAAGAAGTCTCAAGCATCTAAGATAGGGGATGCCCCGGTAGGCATCCCACCTTTCTTCTTCAACAACTATCGGTTAGTATCGTTGAGCCTAAGTTTTTGCTTCTTCACATGAGTTGTGATATCCTTGCAATGTAGTTTTCTTTAGCTTTGCTTGATGTTTGAATAAATTATCAAGATATGAAATTAATAAATGAGATAGAGTCTTCGCATAGTTGCATAATTATTTAGCTACTCATTGATCTTCACTTATATCTTTTGGAGTAGTTTGTTGTTGCTCTAGTGCATCATTTATATCTTTTAGAGCACGGTGGTGGATTTGTTTTAAAGAAACTATTGATCTCTCATGCTTCACTTAGATTATTTTGAGAGTCATTAATAGCATGGTAGTTTGCTTAATGTTAATATACTTAGTGTTCAAGATATGTGAAACTTTCTTTTTAGTGAATTGAATACTAAGATAAGTTTGATGCTTGATAATTGTTTTGAGATATGGAGGTGATAATATCAAAGTCATGCTAGTTGGGTAATTGTGAATTTGAGAAATTCTTGTGTTGAAGTTTGCAAGTCTCATAGCATGCACGCATGGTTAAAGTTGTGTAACAAATTTGAAACATGAAGTGTACCTGGCTTGTGCATCCATATGAGTGGCGGTCGGGGATGAGCGATGGTCTTTTCCTACCAATCTATCCCCCTAGGAGCATGCGCGTAGTACTTGATTTTTGATGACTTCTAAATTTTTGCAATAAGTATATGAGTTCTTTTGACTAATGTTGAGTCCATGGATTATACGCACTTTTACCTTTCCGCCTTTGCTAGCCTCTTCGGTACCGTGCATTGCCCTTTCTCACCTTGAGAGTTGGTGCAAACTTCACCGGTGCATCCAAACCCTGTGATACGATATGCTCTATCACACATAAACCTCCTTATATATTCCTCAAAACAGCCACCATACCTACCTATCATGGCATTTCCATAGCCATTCCGAGATATATTGCCATGCAACTTCCATCATCATTATTATGACATACATTACTTTTGTCATATTGCCATTGCATGATCATGTAGTTGACATCGTATTTGTGGCAAAGCCACCATGCATTATTTTCTATACATGTCACTCTTGATTCATTGCACCATCCCGGTAAACCGCCGGAGGCATTCATATAGAGTCATATTTTGTTCTAAGTTTCGAGTTGTAATTGTTGAGTTGTAAGAAAAATAAAAGTGTGATGATCATCATTATTCGAGCATTGTCCCAAGTGAGGAAAGGATGATGGAGACTATGATTCCCCCATAAGTCGGGATGAGACTCCGGACGAAAAGTAGAAAAAAAAGAAAAAAAAGCAAGGCCAAAAAAAAAGAGAAAGGCCCAAAAAGAAAAAAAAGAAAAAAATGAGAGAAAAAGAGAGAAGGGACAATGCTACTATCCTTTTACCACACTTGTTCTTCAAAGTAGCATCAAGATCTTCATGATAGAGAGTCTCTCATTTTGTCACATTCATATACTAGTGGGAATTTTTCATTAGAGAACTTGGCTTGTATATTCCAATGATGGGCTTCCTCAAAATGCCCTAGGTCTTCGTGAGCAAGCAAGTTGGATGCACACCCACTTAGTTTCTTTTATAGAGCTTTCATATACTTATAGCTCTAGTGCATCCGTTGCATGGCAATCCCTACTCCTCATGTTGACATCAATTGATGGGCATCTCCATAGCCCATTGATTAGCCTCGTCAATGTGAGACTTTCTCCTTTTTGTCTTCTCCACACAATCCCATCATCATATTCTATTCCACCCATAGTGCTATATCCATGGCTCGCACTCATGTATTGCGTGAAGGTTAAAAAAGTTTGAGATTATTTGAGTATGAAACAATTGCTTGGCTTGTCATCGGGGGTATAGAAGTTGGGAACATCTTTGTGTGACAAAGATGAAGCATAGCCTAACTATATGATTTTGTAGGGATGAACTTTCTTTTGCCATGTTATTTTGAGAAGACATGATTGCTTTGATTAGTATGCCTGAAGTATTATTATTTTTGTGTCAATATGAACTTTTGTCTTGAATCTTTCGGATCTGAATATTCATATCACAATTAAGAAGATTTACATTAAAATTATGCCAAAGTATCACTCCACATCAAAAATTCTTTTTTAGAATTTACCTACTCGAGGAGGAGCAGGAATTAAGCTTGGGGATGCTTGATACGTCTCCAACGTATCTATAATTTTTGATTGCTCCATGCTACTTTATCTACTGTTTTAGGCAATACTGGGCTTTATTATCCACTTTTATATTATTTTTGGGACTAACCTATTAACCGGAGGCCCAGCCCAGATTTGCTGTTTTATGCCTATTTCAGTGTTTCGAGGAAAAGGAATATCAGACGGAGTCAAAACGGAACGAAATCAACTGAAGAAGTTATTTTTGGAAGGAAAGCAACCCAGGGAACTTAGTGTGCACGTCAGGGGGAGATACGGGCTGCCCACGAGGGTGGGGGGCGCCCCCCCGGGCGCGCCCCCTACCTCATGGGGCCCCCGTAGCTCCACCGACGTACCCCCTGCACCCATATATACCTACATATCGTAAAACTTCCAGAACAGAAGATAGATCGGGAGTTCCGCCGCCGCAAGCCTCTGTAGCCACCAAAAACCTCTCGGGAGCCCATTCTGGCACCCTGCCGGAGGGGGATCCCATCACCAGTGGCCATCTTCATCATCCCGCGCTATCCATGACGAGGAGGGAGTAGTTCACCGTCGGGGCTGAGGGTATGTACCAGTAGCTATGTGTTTGATCTCTCTCTCTCTCTCTCGTGTTCTCTCTCGTGTTCCCTCTATGGCACGATCTTGATGTATCCCGAGCTTTGCTATTGTAGTTGGATCTTATGATGTTTCTCCCCCTCTACTCTCTGGTGATGAATTGAGTTTCCCCTTTGAAGTTATCTTTTCGGATTGAGTCTTTTATGAGAACACTTGATGTATGTCTTGCCGTGATTATTTGTGGTGACAATGGGATATCATGTGCCACTTGATGTATGTTTTGGTGATCAACTTGCGGGTTTCGTGACATTGGGAACCTATGCATAGGGGTTGGCACACGTTCTTGACTCTCCGATAGAAACTTTGGGGCACTCTTTGAAGTACTTTGTGTTGGTTGGATGAATCTGAGATTGTGTGATGCATATCGTATAATCATGCCCACGGATACTTGAGGTGACAATGGAGTATCTAGGTGACATTAGGGTTTTGGTTGATTTGTGTCTTAAGGTGTTATTCTAGTACGAACTCTTTTATAGATTGATCCGAAAGAATAACTTTGAGGTGGTTTCGTACCCTACCATAATCTCTACGTTTGTTCTCCGCTATTAGTGGCTTTGGAGTGACTCTTTGTTGCATGTTGAGGGCTTGTCATATTATTTATCTATGTTATTATTGTTGAGAGAACTTGTACTAGCGAAAGTATGAACCCTAGGCCTTGTTTCCTATCATTGCAATACCGTTTACGCTCACTTTTACCATTAGTTACCTTGCTGTTTTTATTATTTCAGATTACAAAAACCTATATCTACTATCTATTTGGCACTTGTATCACCATCTCTTCGCCGAACTAGTGCACCTATACAATTTACCATTGTATTGAGTGTGTTGGGGACACAAGAGACTCTTTGTTATTTGGTTGCAGGGTTGCTTGAGAGAGACCATCTTCATCCTACGCCTCCTACAGATTGATAAACCTTAGGTCATCCACTTGAGGGAAATTTGCTACTGTCCTACAAACTTGTGCACTTGCAGGCCCAACAACGTCTACAAGAAGAAGGTTGTGTAGTAGACATCACTGGGCCAGGTACAGCATGCCCATAACCTTCCCTCGCTGGAGGCACCGGCGAGAGGCACGACAATAGAACTAGTTAGGACCGTCCCGTACCGGTAAGCATGGTTGCACTGGTCAGCATCGATTTAGCGGCACCATGACTCAGCCAACAATTGTTCAACTTCAATTTAATCCGGTTAACTTGAATGCAAATATGCCGAGCCATGATAAAATGAATGAACATGATATCAACATCATCATGAGAGTATCACATAACTTTCCACCATATCAACAATAAATCATATCCACTGAGCATTGCATACTGAGTAGCATGACCATCTCCAACATCAACATATACTACTAACACGCATAAACATATGAAAGGTAATACTAGCAGGTATAACATGATCACAGAGTACAAAACAACATAGCACAAAAGTGAACATGCAAATTTGAACATTACCGGAACAACGATAACCATCTTTTCAACAAGCAAACATTTATTAAATATTCAAGTTGAAAACCATGGCTTCTGCATGACTATCATGCAAGTGGGTACTGTGGCTTGCCTGGGGATGAAGAAAACACCGGGGAGAAGTGCGGTGAAGCCGCGGAAAGATTCGCCGGAAATCGTACTCTCTCGGAGGGGGCTGAATAAGGGCAAGGGCATAATGGTCATTTTCATAGTGTCAAACCATAGTGAAAGCATGATCAACAGAACGGGCTCGACGAAACGAAGAAGTGGGCTTTGGAATCACCTCGTTTGGAGTTACGGTTAAAAAGATATGGAAGTTTTTCTGCCAGGGACCCATCTGTAATGAAAATATTTTCAATCAGGGGCCTGAACAGAAAAACGGAAAGCACACTCGATCGAATACGTTTCCACTTATGCTTACATGGCAGGGGGGTCAATGCCGAGAGGCTTACAGGCGGGGCCCACCTTATCCTCTCTCTCTCCTCGCGCCTGTCTTCTTCCTCCTTGCTGCCTCCCCGATCAGAGACAGAGGAGCAAGGGCAGGGAAGAGGCCGGCGCCGGCCTGGCCAACTCCGACCACCTCCGGCCAAGGTCAGGCCACCTTCGGATGCGGGAGACGACGCCGCACCCGACCAGGGGCTCACGCGCGTCGAGGAGAGGCCATGGCTGCGGCGGCTCGCGGCGACAGGGAGGAACAGAGGCGGCGGGGCGGTGGTGGTTCGGCCGGCTCCGGCCACCATTGGCCGAGGCGAGGCCACCGGCAGCTGCGGGGCAGCACGACGCATCCATCCAGAGGCAAAGGGGGCATCAGGGAGCCGTGGAACGGCGGGGATGGGTGGCGCCATGGGGAGGCAGAGGCGGTACAGGTGGAGGAGGTACTCGGCGAAGCAGGGGCTCCGGCGAGGGGGAAAGGGGTTGGGGCGGCTTGTGGAGACATGGGGAGGATGGTGGACATCACCAGAGCAGGAGAGGGAGGCTAGGCTCGCCGGAACCAAGAAGAAAATGGGGCGGCCACGGCGAACAGAGGCAAACTCCGGCGAGATGCCAATGCCTCGGTGGTCGGGAAGGCTTGGGGAGGGGCTTGGGAGATGCGGGAGAGGTCGGGGGTCTCTTATATAGCCGAGGGGAGGCTTATGGAGCTCACGAGCGAGCTCCCGACCGAGCTTTAATGGCGGGCAGAGGCTGGACATGGCACGGGCATGGCGCTAGCGGCGCATTTAAGGCGAACGGCGACGAACCATTGACGCAGGGCGATGCAGGGCATCACGGGGTAGCTACTAGACATGGATGGAGGTCGAGACGACGAGGGATACGACGGGCACAGGGCCAGGAAGATTCCAGAGCACGC
The DNA here is from genome assembly GCA_963921465.1 of Triticum timopheevii. Classification (NCBI taxonomy): domain Eukaryota; kingdom Viridiplantae; phylum Streptophyta; class Magnoliopsida; order Poales; family Poaceae; genus Triticum; species Triticum timopheevii. The sequence goes on from OY997264.1 coordinate 325,969,804, forward strand.
CATTTGCATGACATCAGCGTGATCACCACGCGCACTGGAGCAAACTCCACGTTTTGGTCGGGCCAACCATGTCCATTGGAATGACCTTGGTGCCCTTAGTCCAACTAAAGAAATAAATCGGTCGAGGGGCAAAGAAAAGATTTGCACTTAGCTCCAAAAGTAAATCAGTAAGAAGGTGTTTGTAACTTGTTGAGGTTAAACCAGCTAGGTAAATCAGTAACTAGCTTGTCTGGGAAGTTTAACTATCGAAGGACATTCATCCTGGAGGTTTGGAGGGTAAAAGGATCAAGTTTTACTGCAGTTGCTTCACAACTGCATACTTGGTCCAGAAATGAAGATCAGCAATATGCACTCACATGGAGTTATGGAATGGGATGAAACTTGGCAAATCCTCATGATAAGGACATATAAAGATGCTGTAAAAAGATCATGCCAAATGGACAAGCCAAAATGGCACTAGCTTCACAAACATCATTTCTATCCAGAAACTTGGAATAATTATGGTGGTCAAATGGATCAATGCAATGATGCCAAATTGGTGGAGAGATGTTTTATGGGTATAAGAATGATCTGGTAATTTATTAGGATTTTTGAAGCAATATAAAATACACTTGCTTCACAACCTGAAAATATTGCCAGAAACAAAGATTTGCTCCTGTGCTCACATAGATGATTGGATGGGGCTTCAAATGGGTAGAGGGGGTTAATATGAGCACATTAAGGAGTGTGCAAAAGTTCATCTCATATGGATACTCCTAGCTAGTACTTCCTTCACAAACCTTTCTCTCTGACAAAAACTTTGAAAAATCACTAAGGAAGATTGGCTAGGCAAATAAAGTTGAACTTATGCATGAGGAAATTATTTGGACATATAAACATGCCCAAAAAGGTTGGGAGTCAATAGGAGAAATATAAATGACACTTCCTTCACAAAGTTCCATTCAGGGCAGAAGAGGAAATGAATTATTGGGGAATTATTTTGGAACATGGCAATGAATTGTTTTGCCATATTTGATCAAGATATGACCCAACCAATTTATGATATTTATTTGGGAATTTTAGGAGTGATGGAAATATAGGTTGCTTCACAACCTAGGGCAATTTGAGTTATTCCTTTAACAGAAAAGGAATATTCCCAATAAAAAGATTATTGGGATTTGGGCTAGGATGGAAATGACAAGGCCTAGGGAAGGATTTGGGAATGGCAAGCCACTATGGAAGCAAAGAAGAGGGCATCTTCTTCAGTTTCCAGACCACAAAGCCACGGAAAAATAAAAACTCAGGCAAAAACCTCGGAAAAACAAAAGAAAAAGAAATGACAAAAAATCAGGCTGTCACAACCCAAGTGACCCATCTCTGTGAAAACCATCATTTCCCCTCTGATACATCCCATAATGGCCCTAGAAATATTTTTCATAAATGAAAAATATTTATTTTCCTCTCTGAAAATCATTTCAGTAACATATGCTCCAGAGCAACCCTCATTTTTCTTGCCCACAAAAATCTGAGAAAATTCCCAAATATTCTTTGAACCTTGGCACACCTCCCTAAGCAAAAATATTGCATGGGTATTTGGAATATTTTTGCTACAGAAAATCATTTGCTTTGTGCCCTCAAAATGCAGTTTCTACAGGAAGTATATTATTCCTTCATCTAATGAAGCTGATTTTTCTTGAGCTTCATTACCCTCCTAAGAAAACCCTAACCCCAAGAGATTGGCCCTAAACTCTTTCTAGAACCTCTCCAAAAACAGTGCCCAAACTTCTGTCCAGAAACTTGCTGCTTAGCTCTTGTTCAATCCGGTCGGCCTGGCAGTGTGCCATATCATCTCCTAGACTAAATATTGCACGGACAACACATTGGACACGGTTTGGCATCGCTTGGGCATAGGTTTGGCCTAACTAGCGTGGTGACTGCGTGTGGACACACGCGCTGGCATGCTTTCGGCGCACTTTGCGCTGCGCTCGAGCCTCTGTTCAGCGCGTGCCCTTCTCAGTGCTAGCCGCCGACCGCCGCACCGCGCCACCAGCTTCGACTCATCACCCTTGACCTCTCCCTACCGCTCGCCATCGCCGGAGCCGCCGCAGCGAACATGGGCACGACGCAGCAAAAGCCACAGTGCGCCCGTGTCACTGTCTTCGTCCGCGCCTGCGTCCTGTGCTCGTCCGCGAGCTTCCACAGTGGCCGCGTGATCACTGTACCCCCTCAACCTCTCCCTACCGCTCCTCGTCACCATGCTCCACCTTCCAGAGCCCTCCGGCGGAGCCAAGAACCCCCACCTTCTCTGCCGATAAATAGCGACCCCCCTGGCCTCTCCGAGCTCATCAAACCACTCCACCATCACCCACAAGCAGTAGAGAAGCCGCAGCCCGGCTGGGCAGGCCTCTGGCTGCCGTGCTTGGCTCGAGCTCGCCGGCGATCCCCTCTACCTGCATCCCACCTCTCCACCACTCCTTGAGCTCCATCGACTTCACCGTGACTCCCTAGCGGTTCGTTGGTACCTGCTGACCCCGTTAAAGCCCCTGGAACCGCCTCCTCCCGCCGTCTTCTTCATCTTCGGTGAGATCCGACCGCAGCCGCCGCTAGAAACGACGTTTCCGAGCTGCTCCAGCCATCTCTCGCCAAGCCACGGGTACAGGCAGGTGCGCTGTGACCTCCTCTACCCATCCCTCCATCTCAGATCGACCGCCGAGCCCTCTTCACTAGCGAGAGCTCCGGCGGAGCACCGCCACCCCTCTGTTTCCATCCCCCCTCCCCAAACCTGACTGTGGGGGCCCACTGTCAGCCACTCAGCCGTGGCCAAAGTGGTATGAGTGGTGGCGCACCGCGGGAATATGTCTTCGTCGTCACCCCTGGTTTTCTTTTATTTGAATTTAATTCAAATATTTTGACCGGAACCTTTGACCAGCCCTAACTTTAAACTATAAGTCCAAATGAATTGATTATTTTTGCATTGTGTTTTATTGGAATATTCTAGCAGCACACCAAATTGGAGATTTTTCTCTGCTGCCTAGAATTTCTGGTGAATTTCATAATGATTCTTGATATTTTCTTTTGCTGTTTTAAATTATTTTCAGATGGAGAAGCTTGTCTTGTAGAGAACCAAGAGGAGCGTGAACCTCCTCTGCATTAAGGCAAGCCAGACCAACATTTGTATGGTGTCATTTCAATATTTATGATTTCCTAACTTGAATATGAGTTATTTCTTGCATTTATTTATTAAATGAATATTGCTTATGTTAGTTACTTTGTCATGGTTGATATGCTTAGTTTACAGCATTGTTTGAATACATGGACTAGTATGAGGCAGTAGTAGTAGTTTTGAAAGTGTGGTTATGATATGGTTATGATCGGTATTATTTTCATATATGAGGAATTGATTTTAATATGTTAATGGTATAACTAAAATAATGAGTTTTAAAACCAGCAAGTTGAAACCAGTGAGTTAAGTGATGACTAGTGTAAGTAGAATGATTATATGATGTTGATCTGTTTACTTCTAAGTGATATGTGAATTTGGTGCATGTCGGATAGTTGCATGTTCATGGCATACCGTGACTCGAGTTATTTTCATTTCAAGTTAAACTTGTTGTTAATTCAACTTGAACATAATGTTAATCGAGTCATGGTGCCACATAATCGAGTTTTCCCAGTGCAACCACATTTTCCTTTATGCGAAGGACTTTATTCGGTCCGTTGTCATGCCTCAGGTCGGTACCTCCAACAAGGGATGGTTATGGGCATGCAGAACCCTAGTCTGGTAAGCAGACATAACCTTGTGTGCCCATTGTCGTTATGGTCCCTTGTCCCCGTCTGGTACCTTTTAAGTTTTGCCACGACGGTGGCTGTTGTATGTCTTTGGTAGACATCGGGGCCACCCATGACTTAGCCCAGAGGGGAGTTGGTTGGAGTGGCCGATAGAGTTTCATGGCAATGGGAGGGTTCTGTCGGAATGTCGTTGGTCCACCCGAATGGGAGTACGAGGCCATGGGTTTCGTGATGTGGGTACAGTGTGCTAACCTCTGCAGAGTGTTTATTAAATCTATCGATAGTCGCGTCCTCGATTATGGACATAGCTCATGAGTAAGTCACACCATGGATCAACATGATTAAGTAATCTTGCACACTAAATTTTTATGCTTGGCACTGGTTAAGTGATGAGTTTGTGAGACCATGAAGATGATCGTTGTGGGAACCAATGTGTTTGGTTCGTTTGTGATCCGGGCATGATCACCGTTTTGGTTACGAGGTAACCCGTTTCGTAAGAGAGTACGAGGTACACGGTGCAAAATTTAGATTCACTACATCAGTAGTATGTTATCGCATTGCATTTAACTTGATTAATTGTCCTGATATTTTGGTGGGATGAATGAAGAAAGACATCACCTATTTTGTTGCTTGTTGTGATATATGCAACAAGGTGAAAGCGGAACAACAGAAACCCGCCAGACGTCTTCAACCTCCACCCGTTCCACAATGGAAGTGGGACGATGTCTGTATGGATTTCATCACAGGCCTACCAAGGACTCACCAAGGCAATAATGCAGTATGGATTGTGGTGGACATGCTGACAAAGGTAGCTCACTTTATTCCCATCCAAACCACCTACAGAGCCGATCAACTCGCACAATTGTATGTGTCCAGAATAGTCAGTTTGCATGGAGTGCCAAGAACGATCACTTCAGACCGAGGTTCTCTCTTTACCTCAGCATTTTGGTCACGTCTCCATCATGCTTTGGGGATCGCACTAAAGTACAGCACAACCTATCGTCCTCAGACAAACAGGCATATTGAGCGAGTAAATCACATACTTGAGGATATGCTCCGAGCATGTGCTTTGGCCCAACGACCCAGGCGGGAAGATTGTCTGTCGTATGCTGAGTTCTCCTACAACAATAGTTTCCAGACCAACCTGAAGATGTTACCATCTGAAACTTTGTATGGCTATAAGTGTCGCACTCCGCTAAACTAGTCTCAAATCGGGGATAGCCACATTTTTGGAACCGACTTAATGATGGATGCTGAAAGGCAAGTCAAGGAGATCCGAGATAGACTGAAATTGGCTAAGTCCCGACAAATGAGTTACTATGATTCAAAGAACCATCGGATCAGCGTTGAACCCGGAGAGTATGTGTACCTCCGAGTCACACCTATGAAAGGAGTCAAGAGATTTCAGACCCGAGGAAAACTGGCACCCAAATATATTGGTCCATTCCCAGTTATGTCCAGAGTTGTTATAGATGCTTATTAGTTGGAACTGCCACCGGAATTGTCATAAATGCACAATGTGTTCCTGTCTCACAACTAAGAAGGTGTATCTCGCCACCCAAGAAAAGGACTAATATGGCAGAGATAGAGCTTGCTAAGGATTTAACCTATGAGGAGAGACCGTTCCCAATATTGGATGAAACAGAAAGAGTCACTCGTAGTAAGGTGATAAAGTTTTAAAAGGTTCAGCGGGAGCATCACACCGAGGAAGAAGCAACTTGGGAAAGAGAGGAATTTTTAAAGGCAGCCTATCCAGAATTGTTTTCCCGAGCAACTGAATCTCGAGGACGAGATTCATCCTAAGTGGGGGAGGTTTGTGACAGCCTGGTTTTTGCCCTCTTTCTTTTTCTGGATTTCCTTGCCATTTGATTTGAATTTGGAGTTATTTGAAACAACTCACTTGGACTTAATCACTTGGGCATATCATTGATTTTCACCCAAGTGGCCCATCTCTCTCAAAACCATCATTTCCTCTTTGATATATCCCATAATGGCCCTAGAAATATTTTTCATAAATGAAAAATATTTATTTTCCTCTCTGGAAATCATTTCAGTAATATATGCTCCACAGCAACCCTCATTTTTCTTGCCCACAAAAATCTGAGAAAATTCCCAAATATTCTTTGAACCTTGGCACACCTCCCTGAGCAATAATATTGCATGGGTATTTGGAATATTTTTGCTACAAAAATCTTTTGCTTTCTGCCCTCAAAATGTAGTTTCTACAGGAAGTATATTATTCCTTGATCGATGCTGATTTTTCTTGAGCTTCATTACTGTCCTAAGAAAACCCTAACCCCAAGAGATTAGCCCTAAACTCCTTCTAGAACCTCTCCAAAAACAGTGCCCAAACTTCTGCCCAGAAACTTGCTGCTTAGCTCTTGTTCAATCTGGTCGGCCTGGCAGTGTGCCATCTCGTCTCCTAGACTAAAGACTGCACGAACAACAAACTGGCATCGCTTGGGCATCGGTTTGGTCTAGCTAGCGTGGTGACTGTGTGTGGACACGGGCGCTGGCATGCGTTCGGCGCGCTTTGCATTGCGCCCGAGCCTTTGTTCAGCGCGTGCCCGTCTCAGCGCTCGCTGCCGAACCGCGCCACGAGCTTCAACTCATCACCCTTGACCTCTCCCTGTTGCTCATGAATGCCGAAGCCGCCGTAGCAAGCACGTGCACGACACAACCAAAGCCACAGTGCGCCTGTGCCACTGTCTTCGTCCGTGCCCGCGTCCTATGCTCGTTCGCGAGCTTCCACAGTGGCCGCGTGATCGCTGCACCCCCTCCACCTCTCCCTGGCGCTCCTCGTCGCCGTGCGCCACCTTCCAGAGCCCTCCGGTGGAGCCGAGAACCCCACCCCCTCTGCCGATAAATAGCGACCCCCCTGGCCTCTCCGAGCTCATCAAACCACTCCACCATCACCCACAAGAAGTAGAGAAGTCGCAACCCGGCCGGGCAGGCCTCTGGCCGCCGTCCTCAGCTCGAGCTCGCCGGCGATCCCCTCTGCTTGCCTCCCACCTCTCCACTACTTCTCGAGCTCCATCGACTTCACCGGCGACTCCCTGGTGGTCCGTTGGTGCTTGATGACCTTATTGGAGCCCCGAGAACCGCCTCCTCCTGCCGTCTTCTTCATCTCTGGCGAGATCCGACCGCAGCCGCCGCTGGAGATGATGTTTCCGAGCTGCCCCGGCCATCTCTCGCCAATCCACGGGTACAGGCAGGTGCGTCGTGACCTCCTCTACCCATCCCTCCCTCTCAGATCGGCCGCCGAGCCTCCTCGCCGACGAGAGGTCCGCCGGAGCACCGCCACCCCTCTGTTTCCCTCTCCTCCTCCCCAAACCTGACCCCGAGGGCCCACTGTCAGCCACTCAGCCGTGGCCGAAGCGGTATGAGTGGTGGCGCCCCACGGGAATACGTCTTCGACGTCACCCCCTGCTTTTCTTTTATTTGAATTTAATTCAAATATTTTGACCAGCCATAACTTTTAAACTATAAGTCCAAATGAATTGATTCATTTTGCATTGTGTTTGTATTGGAATATTCTAGCGGCACACCAAATTGGAGATTTTTCTCTGCTGCCTAGAATTTCTGGTGAATTTCAGAATGATTCTTGATATTTTCTTTTTCTATTTTTAATTGTTTTCAGAGGGAGAAGCTTGTCTTGAAGAGAACCAGGATGAGTGCGAACCTCCTTTGCACTAAGGCAAGCCACACCAACATTAATATGGTGTCATTTCAATATTTATGATTTCCAACTTGAATATGAGTTATTTCATGCATTTATTTATTAAATGAATATTGCTTACGTTAGTTACTTTGTCATGGTTAATATGCTTAGTTTATAGTATTGTTTGAATGCATGGACTAGTATGAGGCAGTAGTAGTAGTTTTGAAAGTGTGGTTATGATATGGTTATGATCGGTATTATTTTAATATACGAGGAAATGATTTTAATATGTTAATGGCATAACTAAAATAATGAGTTTTTAAACCAGCAAGTTGAAACCAGTGAGTTAGTGCAAGTAGAATGATTATATGATGTTGATCTGTTTACTTTTAAGTGATATGTGAATTTGGTCCATGTCGGATAGTTGCATGTTCATGGCATACCGTGACTCGAGTTATTTTCATTTCAAGTTAAACTTGATGTTAATTCAACTTGAACATAATGTTGATCGAGTCATGGTGCCACTGAATCGAGTTTTCCCAATGCAACCACATTTGCCTTTATGGGAAGGCCTTTATTCAGTCCGTTGTCATGCCTTTGGTCGGTACCTCCAACGAGAGAAGGTTATGGGCGTGCAGTACCCTAGCCCAGTAAGTAGACATAACCTTGTGTGCCCATTGTTGTTATGGTACCTTGTCCCCATTTGGGACCGTTTAAGTTTTGCCACGACGGTGGCCGTTGTATTTCTTTGGTAGACATCGGGGCCACCCATGACTTAGCACAGAGGGGAGTTGGTCGGAGTGGCCGATAGAGTGTCATGGCAATGGGAGGGTTCTATCGGAATGTCGTTGGTCCACCCGAATGGGAGTACGAGGCCATGGGTGTCGTGATGTGGGTATAGTGTGCTAACCTCTGTAGAGTGTTTATTAAATCTATCAATAGCCGCGTCCTCGGTTACAGACATAGCTCATGAGTAAGTCACACCATGGATCAACATGATTATGTAATCTTGCACACTAAATTTTTATGCTTGACACTGGTTAAGTGATGAGTTTGTGAGACCATGAAGATGGTCGTTGTGGGAACCAAAGTGTTGGTTTTGTTTGTGATCCGGGCATGATCACCGTTCTGGTTACGAGGTAACCCGTTTGGTAAGAGAGTCCGAGGGACTCGATGCAAAATTTTGATTCACTACATCAGTAGTATGTTATCGCATTGCATTTATCTTGATTAATTGTCATGATATTGTTTGCCATTATGCTTATGCTTGTTGTGAGCTTGCAAGTACATTCAATGTATTGACCTAGCGTGTCATTCCAGATTTTAGGAAAGTCTTACCGGATTGGAGTGCTTCCCATGTCTAGATCGTGTCCACATCGGCGTTCCTGTGTTGCACTGGGGCCCTTCGATGAGAAAGAGATAACTACAATTTTGGGTGGGACTTGAACCTCACGATCTGGCTACCAATCGTACACGACTGATATCCACGACAATCACTGAACAAACTCCATGGCATTATCGACCGAGCCAACGGTGCGATCGACCTATCCATGAAGGATTTCTCCTGCAAGCAAATCGAAGAACATGCAAGAAAATAATAGCCAAGAATCTGAAATAGCGAATATGCTAGATGGAATAGATCTCACAAGATGGGGTTCCGATAGGATGTCTTGATGGTCGCACTAGCCGCTACAAGCAAAGACAAATAAAAGTAGCAATAGCTAACCTTCTATAAACAAAACCCGAGTCTAAACCCTAAAAGATACCAGGTATTTATTATGGACGATGACCGCCTTGCATGTCGGTTCACAAAGCACGGCCGTATGGAGGCCGAACACAGCAGGCCGGCCTAATTGATTTTGCGGGCCCAACGTGGCACTCCTGACGCAACAACAAGTCTTGAGACACCCCGTGTGTGGCTGATTTTGAAACTTGGAGCAAAGTCCAAAGCTTGTGGTCTTGTGCACTTGGACGTTGCATGCATGATGGATGAATTGACAGGAAACATGCATGCAATTAGTTTTCCTTCTTGCGAATGTAACGTGCATGCACCTCCATCTCCCAGCTCCAAGTGAGCATCTCTTGTGGACTCTCTGATCCCTTCATTCCTGAGTACAAGTAAATCCAAACAAGAAAGCAGCATCGAATTCTTACGAAATAAATTAGATGTATAGAGAAACAAAAGTACCCGGTGGTTTAATCGATGTGTACGTGCTCTAGTCGTAGGTCCATGTCGAATGATTGAAAAATATTTCATATAATATTTATGGACGTCTCTATGATAATTTATGTCCACATCATCCTCCCTTTCTTGAAAACAAAGACGTCCTTGGCTTTCATTTATCTGGAACACGCCATAGAGCAAAGCAAAAATACATGCAACGTATATAGGCCATTCCAAAGGTGTTAGCTCATGAGGTTGTGATATATTTGTATTAGCACCATTAGGAATATCATGATAAGTATAACACACAGAGTCTATATATGAATTATGGGGACACAAATGAACTATCTGAGCATGCGGTATGTCCAGTTTAGAAGTTGGAACACTCAACGGAAAAATTTCAGAATTGATAGTAAGCATACTGTGCGTAGCATGATCCATTGATTTAGCTTTCCCATCATTTAGTATTTCATCAGGAGTCATAGGAAGCAAGTTAATGGTTTTTTATTCAAACATGAGAGTATATTTGTTCTACCATGATGGGTAACACTATTATCATATTGCCAAGGTCGACCTAACAATAAAGAACAAGCTTGCATAGGTACTACATCACAGTCAACACAATCATCATATGAACCAAGTGTAAAATGTACTCTCACACGAGGTGTTACCTTCAACTTACCATGGCTGTTGAACCATTGGATGTAATATGGATGGGGGTGTCTCGTAGTTGTGAGGCAAAGCATCTCTACCATCTCTATACTTGCCAAATTATTGCAACTCCCACCATCAATGATCACACGAACTGAATGCCCTTTGACAACAAACTTAGTTTGGAAAAGATTATGGCGTTGATGTAACTCGGCATGCCCCACCTGGGCGCTAAGTACCCGCATGGTTACAAGGCTTGGGTGCTGATCTGCCATATCAACATTAATATGTATCTCCTCCGTGTCATGCTTCTTAGTGTCACCTGCATTATTAGTAGCAAGCATAGCACGACTATCTTCATCCAAATCAGTAGTAGAGGAGTACTCACCATCTTCCCGCACAATGAATGTTTGTTTATTTGGACAGTCCTTCATCAAGTGCCCGCCACCTTTGCATATATGACACTTCATGTCCCTTGTGCATCCAGACGAAGTGGTGGGTGCTACAGAAATTGCTTTCGAAGCCTCGGATGATTGTAGAGCTGATTTTGAACCTGATGGGTGTGCACCATTGTTCAAGATAGGTGGTATTGACTCAGTAGTGGATGGAACAGTAGGAGAGGGTGTCCATGATGAGCGGCGACCTGCAGAAAAATTACATCGTCCCTTGTTGTGTCGTCCCTGTACTTCCCTTTCAGCTTTACAAGCAAAATGAAACAAACAAGTAATAGAATTGTACTCCTTATAGTCCAATATATCCTGAATATCACGATTCAAACCACCTAAAAATCTAGCCATCATAGCATCTTCTGTTTCAACTATCCACATCGCACTAAGCCAGTTTGCAATTCTTGATAATAATCCTCTACAGAACTACTACCTTGTTTTAAATGTTGCAATTCATTAAATTTGTCACAAGCATAATATGAAGGAACATAACATTGTCGCGTAGCTCATTTTAAAGCATCCCAAGTAGTAGGTATATTATTTGCATTAATACGACAATATTCACTCCGCCACATGGAAGCAAACTTTGTAAATTCACTAGGGGCTGCCCTAACTCTTTGGTTCTCAGGAATATCATGGCATGCAAATTTTTGTTCAACTGAAAGTTCCCAATCAAGATGAACATCTGGATTATATTTACCATTGAAAGCAGGCATAGTAAATTTACTTTTAGTACTAGAGTGGTCATAATCTCGAACATCATTCGTGGGTGGACCTCGTGCCATACCTTGATGGTTGAAACGCAGTTGTTGACGAGCACGGTCATTGTGGCGGTCGACCGCTTGGTCGTCCTCAGTGTCACCAGAATAATCCTCATACTTGTCCCCATATTCCTCGTGGACACGGGGAGGAATGTGTTGGTGCTAGTTAATGGTGCCGGCATCGGTGGCAGTAGCTGGATGTTGTGGATGACCCATAGGCACACGTCGAGCTCGCGAAATAGCGGCGACACCCGTGGAGTTGCGAGGATCAACGTTGTTGTTGATGGGGTTGCAGTCCACAACTCATCCAGACGTGACAAGATGTCCTTTAGTTGTGTGGTCGCAACACCCTGTGCATCCTCTACGGCCTTGAGCCTATCTTCGGTCGCAATCTGAGCACCCTCAAGTTGGGCGAGACGCTCGCCGGTGACTTTCACATCCGCGGTGAGACCCTCAAGTGTGGGTTGACCCTGTGCCATTGTTAGCAAAAGATAAAAAACAGGTGTATAAACCCTATCAACTAGTACGATGTGGTGGAAAAAAATTCGCTCACACTCAAGCTTAGTATCAAATTCTTACTTGTTCTTACCAATGCAACAGGTGGTGATCGGGGCGTTGGTGTTGGCTTCAAACGACCGATGAACATTTGATGGAGCAATAACCAGGAACAGGTAGAGTCAGAACCTGTACTTATTGGTATAAAAAGTGTAGCTTGGCAAAGGCTTCTCAACTCACAATATCAGTGGCACAATTTAGCAAAAAGCAATGCAAGTTGAATAATTGCTCAAACTCCTAACTAGTGCTGGCAGTCGACTAGTAAGAGACAAAATAATCTAAGCCCAGATACTGAATCAAATGAGTGGAAGCCGGTGAAAATATGATAGCTCTAAATAGCTAGATTTAAGTGAGGTATAAACGGCAGTGTAGAGTAGCCAAGAGCAAAAAAAAATATGATAGATGCCACAAAACTGCTGTCTGAGTAACAAATAGAACAAATCAGTCCAAATTAAATGCTAGCTGGCCTGACTTTTTTTCAATTGTTTTTTCTTTTCTCTCCTTTTGTATTTTTCCCTTTTTTTTCTTTTTTTATCAAGCCGGTTACTAGCGAAGATACACAATATGGATCGTATACAAGTTGGAGCCAAAAGACAACAAAGAAAAAGTGCGTTGACCAACAACGACAAGAGCTACCAATCAAACCAAGGCTAAAAATGCTAGAGCTAGATGTGAAGATTAGGTTGATGTGATTAGCGAGGACTAGTGCAGGAGGCTGGTGGAGAACCATGTCGCGCATGGGGGCAGACAGAGAATACTAGATGTCTGACTTCGTGCGTCGCCGAGTAACAGACGCGCATGCCTAGATGTCTCGCATCTCATGTTTTTGAGAAAGATATGCCTATACACGAAACAAAAGCAGAAAAAATCCGCAATAAATCGGCAACTGCCAGAACGAAGAAGATCTCGTGCACCCTATCGCACACAAAAGAGATGTAGACGTGTAGATTTTCTTGCAGATATGAATATGCTCTTTTTTTCTTCTGGTTGGACAAGTGCAGTAGAAAAAAACTATGATGGACAAAAGATGATCGATCTAGTAGATAATTTTCTCCCTAACTAATCTAAACCAGCACCATTTCTAGGATGAATGCAACTAAAAATTCAACAAAACAAATACTAAATGCAAATTGCTAAAGTCTAAAAAGATAAGTGTAGCGGATGAATTAACCTAATTTTTTTGTCTTTTCTGTGGGTTGTAGGACTGAAAAACGATATAATCTAACAAAACTGTAAATCTCTCACCGATGAACCTGGCTCTGATACCACTTGATATGCACTGGGGCCCGATCTTTTGATGAGAAAGAGATAACTACGATTTTGTGTGGGACTTGACCCTCACGATCCAGCTACCAACCATACAGGGAGAACTGTACACGACTGATGTCCACGACAATCGCTAAACCAACTCCACGACATTATCGACTGAGTCAATGGCGCGATCGACCTATCCACAAAGGATTTTTCCTGGAAGCAAATCGAAGAACATGCAAGAAAATAAGTCAAGCAATCTAAAATTGCGAATATGCTAGATGGAATAGATCTCACAAGATGGGGTTCCGATAGGATGTCTTGACGGTCGCACTAGCCGCTACGAGCGAAGACAAATAAAAGTAGCAATAGCTAAACTTCTCTAAAAAAAACCCGAGTCTAAACCCTAAAAGATACTAGGTATTTATTATGGACGACGACCGCCTTGCATGTTGATAACCCATAAGTATAGGGGATCGCAACAGTTTTTGAGGGTAGAGTATTCAACCCAAATTTATAGATTCGACACAAGGGGAGCCAAAAAATATTTGAAGGTATTAGCAGCTGAGTTGTCAATTCAACCACACCCGGAGATTACTTATCTGCAGCAACATGAGCAGTAGCAAAGTAGTATGATAGTTTTGATAATAGTAGCAGCAGCAATGGTAACGGTAACAATGATAGCAGTAATTTTGTAGCAAGTGCAATAGTAACAGCAACAGTAGTAACTTAGCAGAAACAATATAAGGTAAATTCGTAGGCATTGGATTGGTGACTTGTTGGATGATATTCACCATCAGGCAATTATAACCTAGGGCATTACGACACTAGCTCTAGTTCATCAATATAATGTAGGCATTTATTCCGTAAATAGTCATACATGCTTATGGAAAGAACTTGCATGACATCTTTTGTCCTACCCTCCTGTAGCAGCCGGGTCCAATTGGAAACTAAGAAATATTAAGGCCTCCTTTTGATAGAGAACCAGAACCAAGCACTAACACACGGTGAATACATGAACTCCTCAAAGTACGATCATCACCGGGAGTGGTCCCGACTATTGTCACTCCGGGGTTGCGGGATCATAACACGTAGTAGGTGACTATAACTTGCAAGATCGGATCTAGAACATGGATACAATGATGATAACATAAACAGTTCAGATCTGAATTCATGGCACCCGGGTCCAAAGTGACAAGCATTAAGCATGGCAAAGTCATATCAACATCAATCTTAGAACATAGTGGATACTAGGGATCAGGCCCTATCAAAACTAACTCGATTACATGATGAATCTCATCCAACTCCTCACCTACTGATACGTCTCCAACGTATCTACTTTTCCAAACACTTTTGCCCTTGTTTTGGACTCTAACTTGAATGATTTGAATGAAACTAACCCGAACTGACGTTGTTTTCAGTAGAACTGCCATGATGTTGTTTTATGTGCAGAAAACAAAAGTTCTCGGAATGACCTCAAAATCCATGGAGATAAGTTTTGGAAAATATAAAAAATACTGGCGAAAGAACCAAGACCAGGGGCCCACACCCTGTCCACGAGGGTGGGGGGCGTGCCCTCCCCCTGGGTGCGCCCCCCTGTCTCATGGCCCCCCTGACGCTCCACCAACCTCAACTCCAACTCCATATATTCACAGAGAAAAAAATTAGAGAGAAAGTTTCATCCTGTTTTACGATACGGAGCCACCGCCAAGCCCTAATCTCTCTCGGGATAGCTGATCTGGAGTTCGTTAGGGGCTCCGGAGAGGGGGATTCGTCGCCGTCGTCATCATCAACCATCCCCCATCACCAATTTCATGATGCTCACCGCCGTGCGTTAGTAATTCCATCGTAGGCTTGCTGGACGGTGATGGGTTGGATGAGATTTACCATGTAATCAAGTTAGTTTTGTAGGGTTTGATCCCTAGTATCCACTATGTTCTGAGATTGATGTTGCTATGACTTTGCTATGCTTAATGCTTGTCACTAGGGCCCGAGTGCCATGATTTCAGATCTGAACCTATTATGTTTTCATGAATATATGTGTGTTCTTGATCCTATCTTGCAAGTCTATAGTCACCTATTATGTGTTATGATCCAACAACCCCAAAGTGACAATAATCGGGATACTTCTCGGTGATGACCGTAGTTTGAGGAGTTGATGTATTCATTATGTGCTGATACTTTGTCCTAGTTCTCTATTAAAAGGAGGCCTTAATATCCCTTAGTTTCCGCTAGGACCCCGCTGCCACGGGAGGGTAGGGCAAAAGATGTCATGCAAGTTCTTTTCCATAAGCACGTATGACTATATACGGAATACATGCCTACATTACATTGATGAACTGGAGCTAGTTCTGTGTCACCCTATGTTATAGCTATTAGATGAGGAATCCCATCCGACATAATTATCCATTAGTGATCGAATGCCTACGAGCTTTTCTCATATTGTGCTTTGCTTATTTACTTTTCTGTTGCTACTGTTACATCTACTACAAAACTATTATCTTTACTTTTGCCACTGTTACCTTTATTATTATACTACTTTGCTACTAAATACCTTGCTGCAAATACTAAGTTATCCAGGTGTTGTTGAATTGACAACTCAACTACTAACACTCAAGAATATTTTTTGGCTCCCCTTGTGTCGAATCAATAAATTTGGGTTGAATACTTTGCCCTCGAAAGCTGTTGCGATCCCCTACACTTGTGGGTTATCAAGACTAATTTCTGGCGCTATTGCCGGGGAGCATAGCTCTATTCTCTGAGTCACTTGGGATTTATATTTGTTGATCACTATGAGGAACTTGAAAGACGAAAGAACCAAGATTTTTCCCACAACTACGAGGGGAGGTAAGGAACTGCCATCTAGCTCTGCACTAGATTCTCCTTCTGTTTTGAGTAAGCTTGTGACACCTGAACGTGCTACTGCTATGAATTCTGATATGTCGCATGTTATTGATGATGCCACTTCTGCTATGCATGATACTTATGATGAAACTACTTGTGTGCGTGATACTACCTTGCCATTAGGTGAATTTCTTGATGAACAACTTGCTAGGGCTAGAGAGAATGAAGTTATTGAAGATGCTATTATTGATGATAGTGATGATGAAAGTTCTCCCCCTAATTATGAATTACCTGTTGTTCCTGAGGGTTATGTTATGAATGAGGAACCTGCTAGAGCTATCTTTGCTTGCAAAGATAGATACGATCTTAAGAAGTTATTAGCTAAATGGAAGCAACAGTCTCTTAATGCTAGAATGAAACCTGACCCTGCCTTTGCTACTTCACCTATTTGTGTTACTGATAAGGATTATTAATTCTCTGTTGATCCTGAGATTATTACTTTGGTTGAATCTGATCCTTTTTATGGCCTTGAATCTGAAACTGTTGTGGCACATCTTACCAAGTTGAATGATATAGCCACCCTGTTTACTAATGATGAGAAGTCTCGCTATTATTATATCCTTAAGATATTTCCGTTCTCATTAAAGGGTGATGCTAAGACTTGGTTTAATTCTCTTGATCCTGGTTGTGTGCGTAGTCCCCAGGATATGATTTATTACTTCTCTGCTAAATATTTCCCTATTCATAAGAAACAAGCTGCCTTGCGGGAAATTTATAACTTTGTGCTAATCCAAGAAGAGAGTCTCCCACAAGCTTGGGGGAGGCTTCTCCGATTACTTAATGCTTTGCCTGATCATCCTCTTAAGAAAAATGAAATACTTGATATCTTTTATAATGGACTAACCGATGCTTCCAAGGACTACTTGGATAGTTGTGCTGCTTGTGTTTTCAGGAAAAGAACAGCCGACGAAGCTGAATTACTATTGAATAATATGTTGACTAATGAAAATAATTGGATTCTCCCTGAGCCAATTCCTGAGGCAATTCCTAAACAAATTGAGCCAACTCCTGAGCCTATTCCTAAACCCATTCCGAAGAAGAGAGGTGTTCTATTTCTCAGTCCTGAAGATATGCAAGAGGCAAAGAAATCATTGAAAGAAAAAGGTATTAAAGCTGAAGATGTTAAGAATTTACCTCCTATTGAAGAAATACATGGTCTTAATATACCGCCTGTTGAAGAACCACATTGTCTTAATAACCCGACACAGGTAGTAAAGGTAAATTCTCTCTAAAGATATGATAAAGTTGAAATTCCATCTACTAAATTTCATAGCCCATGCTTAGATGAATTTGATGACTTTATGGCTAGGAAAGAAAGTTTTAATGCTTATGTTGGTAGAGAATTAAAGAATAATGCTTTCGAGATAGGATGCTTGAGTGATTATATGGCTAGAGTTAAAGGTGAACTTAAACTCATTAGCAAATATGCTCCTATGGTTGCTACTCAAGCTGAGCAAGTACTTAAAGCTCAAAATGATTTGCTCGATGAATTAAATAATAAACATGACTTTGCTATTAGAGTGGCTACTAGAAATGGTAGAATGACTCAGGAACCTTTGTATCCTGAAGGCCACCCTAAGAGAATCAAGCAAGATTCTTAGAGATATAATTTAGAGGCACCTAGTTCTTCCAAAAAGAAGAAAAAGAAAAACGATAGGACTTTGCATGCTTCTAGTGAACCTGTTGTAGACACACCGGAGAATCCCAATGATATTTCTATTTCTGATGCTGAAACACAATCAAGTGATGAACATGAACCTAGTGCCAATGTTAATGATAATGTTCATGTGGATGCTCAACCTAGCAAAAATAATGAAGTAGAGATTGAACCTGCTGTTGATCTTGATAACCCACAATCAAAGAATCAACGTTATGATAAGAGAGATTTTGTTGCTAGGAAGCACGGTAGAGAAAGAGAACCATGGGTTCAGAAATCCATGCCCTTTCCTCCTAAACCATTCAAGACAAAGGATTATGAGGATTTTGAGCGCTTTGCTGAAATGATTAGAGCTATTTTCTTATGTATGCGCTTAACTGATATGCTCAAAGTAATTCCTTATGCTAAGTATATGAAGGATATCATTACAAATAAAAGAAAGATATCGGAAGCTGAAATTTCCACCATGCTTGCTAATTACATTTTTAAGGGTGGAATACCAAAGAAAATTGGAGATCCAGGGGTACCAACCATACCATGCTCCATTAAAAGAAACTATGTTAAAACTGCTTTATGTGATCTTGGAGCCGGTGTTAGTGTTATGCCTCTCTCTTTATATCGTAGACTTGAATTGAATAAGTTGACACCTACTAAAATATCTTTGCAAATGGCTGATAAATCAACTGCTATACCTGTCGGTATTTGTGAGGATGTGCCTGTTGTGGTTGCAAATGTCACTATCTTAACGAACTTTGTTATTCTTGATATTCCCGAGGATGATAGTATGGCGATTATCCTTGGTAGACCCTTTTTGAATACTGCAGGGGCTGTTATTGATTGCAACAAAGGCAATGTCACTTTTCATGTTAATGGTAATGAGCATACGGTACACTTTCTGAGGAAACAATCTCAAGTTCATAGCATCAATTCTATTGGAAAAGTTCCAACTATCATTATTGGAGGTTTTGAATTTCCTCTTCCTACTGTCAAGAAAAAGTATGATGTTCTTATTGTTGGGGATGTTCATATCCCCGTTGAGGTAACCTAGTGTTATTCGAAATTTCTCCGGTTCCATGTTATTCAGAATGAGCTTGTTAACAAGACTTGATCAACCATGTTAGTGGATTCATTTTGATGATCATGAGATGGATGAAACTAGAAGGCACAACCTTCTGTACCCCCTTTTTACTTTCTGTTATTTAGAATAAATAAAGCAAAAATAGTATTATCTGTCTGTTTTCTGATTTATCCGTGCAATAAAAAAATATCCCGAAAATAAAAGTGCTCCAAATGCTAGAATAAAAAAATTCTAGCGAAAGAATCAAGACCAGGGGGCCGACACCCTGTCCACGAGGGTGGGGGGCACGCCCTCCCCCCTGGGCGCGCCCCGCTGTCTCGTGGGCCCCCTGACGCTCCACCGACCTCAACTCCAACTCCATATATTCCGTTTCACGAAGAAAAAAACAGAGAGAAAGTTAAACCGCGCTTTACGACACTGAGCCGCCGGCAAGCCCTAATCTCTCTCGGGAGGGCTGATCTGGAGTCCGTTCGGGGCTCCGGAGAGGGGGATTCGTCGCCGTCATCATCATCAACCATCCTCCATCACCAATTTCATGATGCTCACCGCCGTGCGTGAGTAATTCCATCGTAGGCTTGCTGGACGGTGATGGGTTGGATGAGATTTACCATGTAACCAAGTTAGTTTTGTTAGGGTTTGATCCCTAGTATCCACTATGTTCTGAGATTGATGTTGCTATGACTTTGCTATGCTTAATGCTTGTCACTAGGGCCCGAGTGCCATGATTTCAGATCTGAACCTATTATGTTTTCATGAATATATGTGTGTTCTTGATCCTATCTTGCAAGTCTATAGTCACCTATTATGTGTTATGATCCGATAACCCCGAAGTGACAATAATCGGGATACTTCTCGGTGATGACCGTAGTTTGAGGAGTTCATGTATTCATTATGTGCTAATGCTTTGTTCCGGTTCTCTATTAAAAGGAGGCCTTAATATACCTTAGTTTCCGCTAGGACCCCGCTGCCACGGGAGGGTAGGACAAAAGATGTCATGCAAGTTCCTTTCCATAAGCACGTATGACTATATACAGAATACATGCCTACATTACATTGATGTACTGGAGCTAGTTCTGTGTCATCCTATGTTATAGCTATTACATGAGGAATCGCATCCGACATAATTATCCATCACTGATCCAATGCCTACGAGCTTTTCACATATTGTGCTTCGCTTATTTAGTTTCCCGTTGCTACTGTTACATCTACTACAAAACTATTATCTTTACTTTTGCTATTGTTACCTTTATTATTATACTACTTTGCTACTAAATACCTTGCTGCAGATACTAAGTTATCCCGGTGTGGTTGAATTGACAACTCAACTGCTAATACTCAAGAATATTCTTTGGCTCCCCTTGTGTCAAATCAATAAATTTGGGTTGAATACTTTACCCACGAAAGCTGTTGCGATCCCCTGCACTTGTGGGTTATCACCTACCAGCGAGACTATGAAGGAATTACTCGCTCCCGGTGGGGAGCATCATGGAATTGGCGATGGAGAAGGCTTTGTGATGACGAAGAACGAAGATCCCCCTCTCCGGAGCCCCAAACAGACTCCAGATCTGGCCTCCCGATGAAGAACAGGAGGTGACGGCGGCTCCATCTCGTGGATCGCAATAATTATTTCTCCCTCATTTTTTCCTGAAAAAATAGGATTACATAGCATCGGTTTCAAGGTCTGCGGGGCCACCAGGTGGGGACAACCCACCTGGGCGCGCCAGGAGGGGGCGCCCCGGTGGGTTGTGCCCACCCAGGTGCCCCACTCCGGTGGATCTTGGCTCCAGAAATTCTTATTTATTGTGCAAAAAATCCTTGCAAAGTTTCGTTCCATTCTGAGAACTTTTATTTCTGCACAAAAATAACACCATGGTAGTTCTATTGAAAACAGCGTCAGTCCGAGGTTAGTTTCATTCAAATCATGCAAATTAGAGTCCAAAGCAAGAGGAAAAGCGTTAGGGAAAGTAGATACGTTGGAGACGTATCAACTCCCCCAAGCTTAAACCTTTGCTTGCCTCAAGCAATTCAGTTGATAAACTGAAAGTGAAAACGAAAAACTTTTATGAACTCTTTTGCTCTTGTTTGCATAAATAAGCTTAAATAGCACCCAAGTTTTCAGCCAACACTATAACTAACCATGCTGACAATAACTCTCAAAGATTATATTAACTCATATCAATGACATAATCAGCTAGCGAGCAATAATAAGATATCTCAAGCGGCAACATGTTATCAAAACAACCATGATATAATATGAGAATAGTGGTATCTTGCTAGCCCTTTCTAAGACCACAAAACATAAATGCAGAGCACCTCCAAAGTTCAAGCAGCGACTAAACATTGTAATTCATGGTAGAAAAGATCCAGTCATCATGCACCCAACATTAGCTACACACAATGCATAAGTCATGACAGTTGTGCTCTCAGGTTCTGGCGCTTGTTTTAGAAGGTGATGACACAACATAAAAGTAAATAGATAGTCCCTTCGCAGAGGGAAGCAGTGATTTGCAGAGGTGCCAGAGCTCAAGTTTTTAAATAGAGGTAAATAATATTTTGAGGCATGCACCCTTCTCATTTACTTCACGACTATCATTTACCAATATCTTCCATTCTAAGCACGCTAGTGGCGGTTCCCAAGCGATAAAAGTAAAGGTTTTAACTCCATTGGGGTTTTTTTGTTTGATTATTTGTAAGCTTTTTCTGTTTTCAGTTTGGGACTGGGCATCCCTATTACCGCCCTTTTCTCGTGCGATGGCGAGTGAATAAACACTCGACTTGAGAATAACCCTCTTAGCATGGAAGATACCGACCAACTCCTGTCATTCCATGAACGATCCAGGCACACAAGAAGGATATTTATTAGAAGTTTTTAGAGGTGGCACATGCAAATTTACTTAGGACAGCAGGGTAATACCGCATATAGGTAGGTATGGTGGACTCATCTGGAAGAACTTTGGGTTTAAGGGTTTTGATGTACAAGCAGAATTCCCACTTAGTACAGGCAAAGGCTAGCAATTAGATTGAGAAGCGGCCAGCTAGAGAGCAACAGTGGTCATGAGCATGCATTATGCATAAGTAACATTGGACACTAGCATGAGTAGTATATGAACACCATGAACATAAATATTATAGAGGCTATGTTGGTTTTGATTCAACTACATGCATGAACATGTGCCAAGTCAAGCCACTCGAACATTCAAAGGAGGATACCATATCATCAAACTACATCACAATCATTTTAACGCAATGTTCATATCCAAGATAAATCATTATCCACTCCCAGCTACTTATGCATGGCATGAGAAACTATAATCTCTAATTGTCATTGCAAACATGTTTAATCATAATGGGCTGAATCATGGATGCTAGGTTAAACATATTTACACAAAAAGAACAAGTTGAGTTCATACCTGTTTCTCTCTGCCACGGCCAACTCATTGAATATCGTCATTATTGCCTTTCACTTGCACGACCGAACGATATGAAAATACTAACACTGCAAGAGTGTCGTGGACTAAGCTAGAATCTGCAAACGTTTTATTCAACAGGAGAAGACAAGGTAAAATGGGCTCTTTATTAGATCAACAGTTATTCATATGAGAGCCACTCAACATTTTCATCGTGGTCTTCTCCTCGGTACAACTTGAATAAAAAGAAAATAAATTCAGAGAAACACACTGAAATATTTTTGGAGTTTTTGGTTTTCTTGAACAAGCAAATAAAATGGAAAAGCAAAAACAAGAACAACTATTTACACGGAAAAGCTCCCAACAAGCAAAAGAAGAACAAGGAAATCTTTTTTGGTTTTCTTTTTAGTATTACAACTAAGCATGCATAGAAAGTAAACTAATCACAACTATTTTTTTCTAAAGTTTTTCAAACACACAAGAATAAAGCAAGAAAAATAAATTTAAGCATGGATGGTACAATGAAAAAGTGTGGACATCGAAAACTGGAATGAAATGTGTGAACATGAATGTAATGTCGGTGAGAAACACGTACTCCCCCAAGCTTAGGCTTTTGGCCTAACTTGGTATATAGTTAGTAATCTGGATAGTAGTTGGCATGGTAACTCACTGAGGCTCTCAGTGCGGATGCCACAACCTGCTGTGCTGCCTCCACTGTAGCGTTGTGAGCTCGGGCCTCGCTCTCAAGAACAAAATTTGTTCCCTTGTTGTGATAGTCAAAAAGAACAGGCGTAGGCAAATATGTGTGCACAACAGATTGTAAGTGAAATTATGAATTTTTCCTTTGAAAATCTTATGACTTTTCAAAGCGTCAAAGTCTAAATACTACGTGGGTAGGATAGGATCAAAGAGCAAAGGTGAAACACCCAGTCCTCATGCTAAACGCGTGTCATATATTCCACCATAGAAATAGCCACTTTTAGTGTTATGTTGAAGTCTGCGTGCAACAATCGCTCCAAGATTATAACTCCTTTCACCGGTGAGAGCGGTGCATATGAGGCTCAAGTCTGGAGCACAAAGCGTATTACAGTATTGCTTGCCTACTATACATTTCCCGTTAAACAATGCAAAGTACTGAATTGTAGGAAAATGAATGCTCTTTATTCTACCTTGTGTCACTCCCCTCGTCTCACCGTAGCAAAGACTAGTCAAGAATGATTGGTACTCAGCCCTTGGCGGCTCGTCAAGCGAACCCCAGAACGGGAGTTTGCAGTGGTAAGCAAAATTCTCTAGTGAGATGGTAAATGGATTTTCATAAAGCTTAAATGACACCCTAGACTCACGGGGATGGAATTTAAATCCTTTGACAAACAATTCAGTGAGAATGTGGTGTTGTTCGCACTTATCTGAAATGTAGGGACTGAGACCGGCATTGTGAACATATTTCTCAAATTCCTCCTTAATGCCCACACGCATCATATAGTCATCGCAAGGCCATAAGCATGTTTTGGTGGCGGCATCTCGTGTGGAACTTTCACTTGGTTCGACAGAAGACCGGCGAGCGGAGCTGTCACTAGAAGATGCCCCCGCCTCCTCGAAGAACTCCGTCCAAATAGGTTTATCATGCTCGCGTACAATTTTATGAAAAAAATGTAGTGGCAAAAATTTATCAACAGAACTTTACAAGATTGATAGCCACTACTCATAGGGATACATAGAGTCCATAGAAAGCATTCAAACTACTTAGAACTCTAAGAATTCAACATGCAAGCTCATCTACAGCAGCATCAAGAGTAGCTTATTCAAAATATAAACCACTAAAACAAAAACTAATTGGACAAACAGTGGAGTCACATACCAAGCAACAATCCCCCGAAACAATTTCCGAAACGGAGCTCCGAGCAAAGAGATCGAAATCCACGGGTTTGAGAACAAGAACACGGGAGAGAGAGCAAAGGTGATTTTTTTCTGGAGGTAGGTGATGATATGGTGTGAAGAGATAAGTGAGGGGCCCCACGTGGGGACGACAACCCACCAGGGCGCGCCTGGGGTCCTGGCGTGCCCAAGTGGGTTGTGCCCACCTGGTGCACCTCGCTCTGATATTTTTTGCACCAAAAATTCTTAAATATTCAGAAAAAAATTGTATTAAATTTTCAGAGCATTCTGAGAACTTTTATTTTTGGGTCTTTTTTTATTGTACTGGAAATTCAGAAAACAGACAAAACATGGCATTTTATTTTATTTAACTAGTAAAAACTGAAAACAAAAGGTAGGGACAGAAGGTAGTGCTTACTAAATTCATCAACTTCATACCGCTCAAAAATGATCCATTAATAAGGTTGATCAAGTCTTATTAACGACCACTTTCGATTAGCATGAAACCGAAGAATTGTCGTAAATCACTAAGTTACCTCAACGGGGATGTGAATATCCCCAACAATAAGCATTTCATATTTATTTTTGATAGTAGGTAGAGATATTTGAAAACTTCCAATAGTGATTGTCGGAGATTTTTCAATAACATTAATACCATTCACTTGGAATTGTTTCTTTGGAAAGTTCACCGTATGCTCATTACCATTGATGTGAAAAGTGACCTTGCTTTTATTACAATCAATAACAGCCCCTCAGTATTCAAGAAGGGTCTACCAAGGATAATACACATGTTGTCGTCCTCGGGCATCTCAAGTATAACAAAGTAAGTCAAAATAGTAACATTAGCAACAACAATGGGCACATCCTCACAGATACCGATAGGTATGGCAGTTGATTTGTCAGCCATTTGCAAGGATTTTTAGTAGGTGTGAGTTTATTGAAATCAAGTCTTTTATATAAAGAGAAAGGCCTAACACTAGCACCAGCTCCTAAATCACATAAAGCAGTTTTCACATAATTCTTTTTGATAGAGCAAGGTATAGTTGGTATTCCCGGATCTCCAAGTTTTTTAGGTACTCCGTCCTTAAAACTATAATTAGCAAGCATAGTGGAGATTTCAGCTTCCGCTATTTTTCTCTTATTGGTGATGATGTCTTTCATATACTTTGCATAAGGAGGCATTTTCAAGATATCAGTCAAGCGAGTACGCAAAAATACTGGCCTCAGCGTTTCGGCAAAGCGTTCAAATTCTTCATCATCTTTATTTTTCGTAGACTTAGGTGGAAAGCGCATAGGTTTTTAAACCCACGGTTCTCTTTCTTTACCGTGTTTTCTAGCCACAAAGTCTCTTTTATCATATCATTTATTCTTAGGTTGTGGGTTATCAAGATCAACAGGTGGTTCTATCTCAACACCATTGTCTGGTTCTTTATTATTTGGTTGAGCATCTTCATGAACCTCATCATTATCTTTTTCATTATCAGAAGGTGAGTGTTCATTACCAGACTGAGTTTCAGCATCAGAGATAGAAGTTTCATTATCATTATCAGGAGGTTTCTCTATTTCAGGTTCACTAGAAGCATGCAAAGTCCTATCATCTTTCTTTTTCTTTTCCTTTCTAGAAGGACTAGGTGCATCAGTGTTAACTCTTTGTGAATCTTGTTCAATTCTTTTTGGGTGTCCCTCAGGATAAAGTGGTTCCTGAGTCTTTTTACCTCCTCTAGTTGCTACTCTAATAGCAAAGTCATATTTATTATTATTCATTTCATCAAGCAACTCTCTTTGAGATTTAGCAACTTGTTCTATTTGAGTTTGAACCATAGAAGCATGCTTTCCAACACCTCTAACATCATTTGAGATTCTAAATAGCAAGTCACTCAAGCGAGCAATCATATCATAATTGTATTTCAATTGTTTCATAACATTTGCATTGAAGTGATCTTGTTTTCTAATGTAGTTTTCAAACTCATAAAGGCATTGTGAGGATTGTCATTATCATTGAACTTCATTAAAGAATTTACCTCTACCACCCTAGGAAGTGGTGGTGTATTAAGCACATGTATTTCTTCAATAGGAGGTAATTTTTTTTACTTCCTTAGCTTTAATACCTTTTTCCTTCATAGATTTCTTTGCCTCTTGCATATCTTCGGGAAAGAGATATAATATACCCCTCTTCTTCGGAGTGGGTTTAACCGGTGGTTCAGGAAGAGTCCAATCATCATAATTTTCCAGTATGTTATTCAATAAATCTTCAGCTTGTCCAACAGTTCGTTCCCTGAAAACATAACCAGCACAACTATCTAGGAAATCCCTACAAGCATCGGTTAGTCCATTATAGAAGATATCAAGTATTTCATTTTTCTTAAGAAGATGATCATGCAAAGCATTAAGTAACTAGCAAAGCCTCCCCCAAGCTTGTGGGAGACTCTCTTCTTTAACTTGCACAAAGTTAAATATTTCCTACAAGGCAGCTTGTTTCTTATGAGCAGGGAAATATTTTTCAGAGAAGTAATAAATCATATTCTAGGGACTACGCACACAACCAGGAGCAAGAGTATTGTACCAAGCTTTAGCATCACCCTCTAATGATAATGGAAATAATTTGAGAATAAAGTAATAGCGAGTCTTCTCATCATGAGCAAAAAGGGTGGATATGTGATTCAACTTAGTAAGATGTGCCACAACAGTTTTAGTTTCATAACCATGGAAAGGATCAAATTCAACCAAAGTAATTAACTCTGGGCCAATAGAGAATTCATAATCCTTCTGGTCGTGTAATTTTCACGGCAGATGTCCTTAGTGTGAGGACTTAGTCGCGAGGCCAACGCATCTATGCAGTAGCTTGTGAGGGGTTGGGCGGAATCGAGAGACGCAACACAAGACAAGGATTTAGACAGCTTCGGGCCCCGGGGAACATCATCCGTTAATAACCCTACATGCTGTTTGTGGCTAGGTCTCATTACGATCATGAGGGAGTCGCCGGTAAGCCGCCTCTTTATGTCTAGCCCTAGAGATTGTTTCTTATTACCTGTCCCTCTTTGGGGATCTTGGCCCCTCCTTATGTAAGTTGAAGGGGCGGGTTACATGACTAGTCCTAGTAGGATTAGGATTACTCTATTACAAGTGGAGTCCTAGTCTTGGTTCCTTTGTAGGAGTATATTCCTTATGCCTTTTCCCTTGAGCTGGCCCACCATAGCATGAGCCGGCCTTCTGGGCCTTGGGCCTTTTCTTCTATCTGACCCGCTGTCAGGGCCATCCGTGAGTCACCAGGCTCGTGAGTCGTCAGACCAGTGAGCCGCCAGTCCTCTGGCGAGTTACTAGTAAAAATGCCAAGCCCGGCCGGGTCATACTTCTGGCCGGGTCATACCGCGGGGTATATCCCCTACATTAACCCCCACTTTAATTTGGATTTATCCATGTTAAACTGATCATGTAAAACACAAGAACAAACTTGATAGGTTATGCTCCGGGTTAAATATTTTCCTGAACCGGCTCCTGATCATCCTTAAGTCCTTGTCATTTCCTCCTGGATGCATGCTCAAGATCTTATAGCAAATCTCCTTTAACAGATATGTTCAAACTTTGCCAATGCAAAAAAATCCAGGCACTTCTTCTTAAAAATCCGGGTCAATAGGCCAGCTTCATAACCAATCTGCTGACATTGGCTCTTGAAATATTATAAGAAATAATCCATTTGAGTCGGCCTTCAATGCTCTGACTTGACAAAAATATGGGTCTTGAAATATTCAACTGATATTCAGTCGGCTTAATGATGTAGATCTTGTCGATTTATGATTGCCAAAATTACCGGGTTATAAAGAAATGATGCCGGGTCATGTAATTGACTTTCATGAGCTATCCAAGCCAAAACTGAGAATATGATACCTGGTTTGTTTCAAAGAACTGATAGCTTGAAGATGTTCTTCCATTATATTCATATCGCATGTAGCCCCCAAGTCTTAAGAAGGGAGCAAAGTAACAACTTAAGACTTGCTTCAATATAAATGTTGCAACCTTGAAGAAATCCAAGTTGCTCATCTCAGTCACTAGTCAAAACTGAATATTCATATGTAGCCCCCAAGTGCCGGGTTGTCATGCTTGCATGAACCTGGGACTTGTAATTGCCTTATGCTCATAATAATTTCAACCAGTGTAGCCCCCAAGGGCCGGGTCATTATGCAACAATGAGCAGGGACTTTGTAGATATAACCATGTAAACTTGAACAGCAATGTGTAGCCCCCAAGGGCCGGCTCAGTAAGATAATACTGAGCTGGGACTTTGTAAATAATTCATTGATAATAACATCATATGATGTAATCTCCACCATGGGGCTTTGAACCCACGTCCATAAGGTTAAGAGCTTTGTTCTCTACCAACTGAGTAGTTGATCTTTCAGCATAATGGATTAAGGCTTGTGTACCTTGAATTTTTGACAGGAGAAATTGGCAGCCCCCAAGGGTCGGCTCATTACAATGTGATGAGTCGGGTCTTCAATAAGGTGAGAAAAAATTGACTTTGCATTAGCCCCCAAGTTCCATGGTGCATGCTGGCAGTGACATGGGACTTACATATTTGATGTAATTTCAATTTGAGTAATGTAGCCCCCAAGTGTCGGGTCGTAAGCCTGCAGCGACTCGGGACTATTCCATCTATTGTAGAATAAATCATATCCATTGATAAAATAATAGCCATTACGCTGAAGCGACTTTAAAGACCTCCATCATAATATTGATAACCATAATAAAAATCCAGCCATGTTGGCTATTCAAGATTTGAATAAGATAATCTATTATGAAAAACCTCAATCATTCAATATCATCATGAAAATCCAGCTAAGTTTTGGCTATTAGAAATTTGAATACCTTATCGGTTGACAAGTAGATCCGAAGTTCAAATACTCAGCGGCTCTTGGCCGATGGCGACTTAATGCGCATTTATTGTAAGCCAGAATTTCATAACCCGGCGACTTATAGCCTTTGAGAAAATCCAGAATGGATAATCATTTTGAAGCATCAATTTTGATAATGAGCTTTAACTTAACCATTTATATAAGTCATATTTCTGCAAATCCTGCACAGAGTTTAAACACATATGCCTTGGCGACTTAACGTCAAAGCCAGGGTGGGTAACAACCCAAACATAATATAGTCTTTATGCAATTATGGAAAAGACTAGGATTAAGGCCATTCAAACCTAAACATACTGGCGACTTAACATCAAAAGTCAGGGCGGGTTATCCAACCTCGCATATTTATATAATCAGGAAAACATACCTGTAGAAATTGGCTCATACTTCCAAATGTTTATGGTTGTCATATGCTGGCGACTTATCATCCAAAGTCAAGCCGGGCGGTTTACCGCAGGGCAGGTCATAATATCTCACATATAACCTCTGTGATATTGAATTTGTACTGCCGGTTTATGTGACCCAAATAGTAAGGGTGATAACCCAATCTGTGAAGACCAACACTTCCAAAGATATGATGATTCCCATGTGTTGGCGACTTATCATCCAAAATCAAGCTGGGTTAAATTTAAACCACACTTACACTTAGATCTTGGAACAAAAAAGTCTCAAGTCAAATAAAGGTTGTGTTCAAATAAAACTTAAACCAAATAAGAATAAATAATCAAGGCTTCTGATTCGAATACGATCAGTAAACCATTCCAAAGGGGTTAAGCTAGGATTCGAATACGATTATGTAGCCCCCAGTGGCTTTGGTGTTGCGCCGATCAAGAGGGTACCGACAGCTATGTTCTCTTTGGTTCGAATACGACCTATGTTTGAGCAGGAAGCCCCCTAATGACCTTGAGAGTTTTTTAATGACTCTGATTCGAATACGATCAAAGTCGGTTCCCAAAAGGGGTTGAGCTATGATTCGAATATGATCAAGAAGCCCCCTAGCTCGGTAGTGTGCCGATTAAGAGGGTACCGACAGCTATGTTCTCTTTGGTTCGAATACGACCTATGTTTGAACAGGAAGCCCCCTAATGATCATGAGAATATTTAACAACTCTGATTCGAATACGATTAGGGTCAGACCAAAAGGGTTAAGCTAAATTCGAATACGATCAGCTCCCAATGGTCATTAAAGCAGGGTACCTATGTTTGAGTTGTGCTTTGTAACAGACTCTCTTT
Organism: Triticum timopheevii; assembly: GCA_963921465.1. Taxonomy (NCBI): domain Eukaryota; kingdom Viridiplantae; phylum Streptophyta; class Magnoliopsida; order Poales; family Poaceae; genus Triticum; species Triticum timopheevii. The sequence goes on from OY997264.1 coordinate 326,000,122, forward strand.
GGTCCCTTTAATTTTCCTGAGAACTCGAGCTTTGCGAGAGATAAATTCTTTTTGAACCAGATATTGAGAGCTTCAAAGCTTTGTAAGAGACAGATTTCTATTGAACTGGATATGTGAGAGCTTCTCTTGAACCGGATTTTGAACCGGATATGTGAGAGCTCCTCTTGAACCGGATTTTGAATCGAAATTCTTCATTTTGAGCCAGAAATTTTCCAACGGCCTTTAAACTGGCAATATTTACAGAACCACGTCCATGTAGCCCCTGAGTCTCAAGGCGGCTCGAGGAGTTGTCTATGAGATTCTCCATATTTGACCATAGCAGAAGGTGTATATCATTAGTGTTGATAGTGCGATGTGAATCCACAGAATGTTGAGGTGACTGCGGCGGGTTATAAATGATCCCTTATGAGCCGTGTTAGCAACTCGGCCAATGGTTCCTTCCAACATGATGTTTTGAAGTTAACCAAACTGTAGTGGCGGCGACTTGTGTGCCTGCCCATTGAGTCATCCAGTGCAGACGGCGGCTGATAACACATGATAATTTTCCTCCAATTTGTTGGAAGAAAATCGGGCTTCCCAAGCAGTGACTTGCTCATACTCAATAAATAGCTCACGCAGACATATGTGGCCCGGTATGTTGATATAGACCAGGACACGAGAGACAGATTGTAAAGACGACCATAGCATCAGAGGTGGTACAGATAGATGAGTTGGTCACGATGTTGTAAACCGGTGTGGACGGGCGACTCAATCGCAGGCGCGATAAACCACGCGGATTGGCGAGTCAACCACGTCGTGTTGATGTAGTGAACAATTGTCCTGTATCAGAAACATCACAAGCCAGAGTAATTGCTCCTTTTAAAGAAAATAATATATAATATATAAAAACTTACTGGATTGATTCCACCTGATATGTCAGGCTAGAAATTATCCACGGCAGAGTTGATGATCATCACGGTGAAGCTGAAACCAACCACGGCCGAGTCGGCCGCGGGAGCAGACAGATGCGTCGGCCGCGGCGTTGTAAGCCGGTGCGGTCGAGCAAGTCAATCGCAGGAGTGGTAAGCCACGCGGACGTCGAGTCGGCCGCGGGGGCGGACGAGTAAGTTGTTCGTCACATTGTAAGCCGGCGGATGGGCGAGTCGGCTGGCGCGTTGATGTAGACCAAACAGTGGGAGCACTGGCGGGCGCGTGTCCGTTCCTCAGGCAGTATGGCATAGACAAACGTTGGTATAGAATGTTGCCGGCTCATGCTCCATAGCCGCGGTATAAACATAATTGTCCTGTGTATAAACATATAGCAAGGTGGAGTAGTTTTTGTCGAAAGAAATCAATATGTACTTAACAAAAAATATACAGGACAAATATCACCTGATTGCTTTTGTTCGACGAGTCTTTCAGAGCTTTTCTTTGTCATTGCTCTGGGTGCAAACACCCTGACATGCAACACTATATGTATGTTTGCCTCGTCCATCAATTGAAACATCAGTTCAGCGATTCGAAGGTCACGGTGGCAACCGCAGCGGCTCGGAGGTAAGCCCTCAGGGCCGGCCACAGCGGACGGCGGCTCAAAGCGGAGCAAGGTCGGGGTGGCCCGGAAGTGGCCGTAGCAACAGCTCGGCAGAGGCGGTTTACAGCCGGTCAGCAGAGGCGCAGCGACTCGGAGAAAAGTGAGGCGAGCGATAGAGGCCTGAGTCTACGGCCAAGTCTGGTTCCGAGTCGCGCGTTTTGCCAAATCTATGTTTGTCTCAACCTCCGGGCCGTGGCTCTATTCTCTTCTTTTCCCTTTTTGACCTACAGCTGCTGCAGGATATGCATGCATAGTTCGCCCGTTAGGCAGTCCGTGACTTCTAGATTCAGAGTTCCAGGTGCTTTCAACTTGTACTGACTCCATGTCCTTCTCGGTAGCTTTCTTGGGTAGACGTAGTGTTTGGAGAAGACACTAATCTGAACTTGCAGCTCCGCTCGGCCTTCATGTGATGAACAGAGTACTAGTTGACAACGATTTGAGAGATCAATCATGACATCGACCACGTACTAGAAGTATAGTACTAGTAGACCAAGTAATATCAGTTTTGATTTTTATGTGGGATGTTCCTAGTCCATCAAATCTGGAATAGCAGCGAAAAAACTGCGGTTTCCTTGTGCACGTGGCTGCCATCAAATAGAGGTGAATCACGTGTGGAGCTGCTGTAAGTCAAGCACGCGCAACGCTGCGTACAGTACGCGAATGAAACAAAACGGATTGATGCAACTGATGGAATTCATGTCTGTCTTGGCCACGCACCACAACGCTCCAAAAATCAATATGGTTTTTGGATTGATGGATCGCTCTTATCGGCCTTGGTGACTCTCCAGCGGTTTCAGCAAAAATCAATCTGGCTTTTGTGACTCATCCGGTCGTGGCGGCGCATAACAGGCACTCTCATCCCCTTGATCCAGAGTAGAGCTTCACGCACCAGCTGTTCATTATTTAGCTGATTATGAACTTCTCGATCCTCGGAAAAATCCCTCCAAGAACTCAACACCACCGTGCGCGCGCCCCACGATGGGCGCCAACTGTCGTGTAATTGTCACGGCAGATGTCCTTAGTGTGAGGACTTAGTCGCGAGGCCAACGCATCTATGTGGTAGCTTGAGAGGGATTGGGCGGAATCAAGAGACGCAACACAAGACAAGGATTTAGACAACTTCGGGCCCGGGGAAACATCATCCGGTAATGACCCTACATGCTGTTTGTGGCTAGGTCTCATTATGATCATGAGGGAGTCACCGGTAAGCCGGCTCTTTGTGTCTAGCACTAGAGATTGTTTCTTATTACCTGTCCCTCTTTGGGGAGCCCTGCCCCTCCTTATATTAGTTGAAGGGGCAGGTTGCATGACTAGTCCTAGTAGGATTAGGATTACTCTATTACAAGTGGAGTCCTAGTCTTGCTTCCTTTGTAGGAGTATATTCCTTATGCCTTTTCCCTTGAGCCGGCCCACCACAGCATGAGCCGGCCTTCTGGGCCTTGGGCCTTTTCTTCTATCTGACCTACCGTCAGGGCCATCCGTGAGTCACCAGGCTCGTGAGTCGTCAGACCAGTGAGCCACCTGTCCTCCGCTGATTTACCAATGAAAATGCCAAGCCCGGCCGGGTCATACTTCCGGCCGGGTCATACCGCAGGGTATATCCCTGACACTTATCGTCAATAAAGATCGGTGAAGTAGCAAACTTAGGATCATATTTCCTTCTAGCATTCAGAGATTTTTCTTTATACTTGCATAATAATTTCTCTAGATCATCTCTATCCTTACAAGCAAGAATATGTCTAGTTGTCTACTCATTCATAACATAATCTTTCGGTACCTTAGGCAATTCATATCTAGAAGGCTAGTTCTAGCAGGTGTTTCAGGAGTTTCAGTTTCAACCTCATCATCAGATTCAACAACATCATGTTGTATTACTCTAGCAATGTGTTCATCAAGAAATTCACCAAGTGGCACATCATCATCATCAAGAAAGGTACTAGAATCATCATAAGCATCATTCATAGTAGAAGTAGCATCATCAATAACTTGCGACATATCAGGATTAATTGCATGTGGTGGTGTTGCAAGTTTACTTATAACAGAAGGTGAATCTAAAGCAGAACTGGATGGCAGTTCCTTACCTCCCCTCGTCTTAGAGGGATAAATCTTAGTCTTAGCATCCTTCAGATTCTTCATAGTGATAAATTGATAATAATCCCAAGTGACTCAACAAATATAGCTATGCTCCCCGGCAACAGCGCCAAAAAAAGGTCTTGATAACTCACAAGTATAGGGGATCACAACAATTTTTGAGGGTAGAGTATTCAACCCAAATTTATAGATTCGACACAAGGCAAGCCAAAGAATATTTGAAGGTATTAGAAGCTGAGCTGTCAATTCAACCACACCTGGAGATTAATTATCTGCAGCAACGTGATCAGTAGCAAAGTAGTATGATAGTTTTGATAATAGTAGCAGCAACAATGGTAACGGTAATAGTGATAGCAATAATTTTGTAGCAAGTGCAATAGTAACAGCAACAGTAGTAACTTAGCAGAAACAATATAAGATAAATTCGTAGGCATTGGATCGGTGACTTGTTGGATGATATTCATCATCAGACATCTATAACCTAGGGAGATATGGCACTAGCTCCAGTTCATCAATATAATGTAGGCATGTATTCCATAATAGTCATACGTGCTTATGGAAAGAACATTCATGACATATTTTGTCCTACCCTCTCGTGGCAGCAGGGTCCAATTGGAAACTAAGGGATATTAAGGCCTCCTTTTAATATAGAACCGGAATAAAGCATTAACACACGGTGAATACATGAACTCCTCAAACTATGGTCATCACCGGGAGTGGTCCCGACTATTGTCACTCCGGGGTTGCCAGATCATAACACGTAGTAGGTGACTATAACTTGCAAGATCGGATCTAGAACATGGATACAATGATGATAACATAAACGGTTCAGATCTGAATTCATGGCACCCGGGCCCAAAGTGACAAGCATTAAGCATGGCAAAGTCATAGAAACATCAATCTTAGAACATAGTGGATACTAGGGATCAGGCCCTAACAAAACTAACTCGATTACATGATGAATCTTATCCAACTCCTCACCGACCAACGAGCCTATGAAAGAATTACTCACTCCCTATGGGGAGCACCATGGAATTGGCGATGGAGAAGGGTTGGTGATGACGAAGAACAAAGATCCCCCTCTCCAGAGCCCCAAACGGACTCCAGATCTAGCCTCGCGATGAAGAACAGGAGGTGATGGCGGCTCCGTCTCGTGGATCGCGATAATTCTTTCTACCTTATTTTTCTGGAAAAATAGGATTTTATAGCATCGGTTTCAGGGTCTGCGGGGCCACCAGGTGGGGACAACCCACCTGGGCGCGGTAGGAGGGGGGCGCACCCTGGTGGGTTGTGCCCACCCAGGTGCCCCCCTCCGGTGGATCTTGGCTCCAGAAATTCTTATTTATTATGCAAAAAATCCTCGCAAAGTTTCGTTCCATTCCAAGAACTTCTATTTCTGCACAAAAACAACACCATGGTAGTTTTGCTAAAAACAGCATCAGTTTGGGGTTAGTTTCATTCAAATCATGCAAATTAGAGTCCAAAACAAGAGGAAATCATTAGGAAAAGTAGATACGTTAGAGACGTATCACACGTCGGTTCACAGAGCACGGCTGTACGGAGGCCGAACACAACGGGCCGGCCTAATTGTTTTTGCGGGCCCAACGTGGCACTCCTGAGGCACCAACAGGTCTTGAGACACCTCGTGTGTGGCTGATTTTGAAACTTGGAGCAAAGTCCAAAGCTTGTGGTCTTGTGCACTTGGACGTTGCATGCATGATGGATGAATTTACAGGAAACATGCATGCAATTAGTTTTCCTTCTTGTGAATGTAACATGCATGCATCTCCATCTCCCATCTCTAAGTGAGCATCTCTTGTTGACTCTCTGATCCCTTCGTTCCTATGTAGAAGTAAATCCAAACATGAAAGCAGCATCGAATTCTTACGAAATAAATTAGATGTACAGAGAAACAAAAGTACCCGGTGGTTTAATCAGTGTGTACGTGCTCTAGTCGTAGGTCCATGTCGAATGATTGAAAAATATTTTGTATAATATTTATGGACGTCTATATGATAACTTATGTCGACATCACTGTGCTATGGAGTTCCACTTCGTCGTCGTTCCACTGCCGCGTAGTTGTCGTGATCGAGGCCCCTTCATGTTCATTAAATGATGTACATATTGTTCAGCTGCATCGTGTGTGCCGCTTGGCCTCGCTACTTGATGTAATATCGAACCTATGTTTCCGCTAGCATCAATAAGGTTGTTTTCTGTACCAAGTTGTTGTATGTTGCCAGAAGACTTCGTCTCTGGGTTGGCAATGCAAGGTAAACCGGTTGCCCTGAGCCGGGGTGCCACAGTTGGGCTACTCAGCTTTTGTTTGGATGTCTATGATTGGAATGAAGAACTCATTCTTCAGTTCTATACCACGGTGCACTTCTCAAGAAATGTTGATGACAATGCGATATGGGCTCTAGATTGGATGAAAGAAGACACTCACTACAAGGCACCAGTTGATGAACTACTTCGTAATCTTCCAGTAGATCCACCCCTTGAAGAAGCAAAGAAGATCTATGAAGAACCTGAACTGCCCAATCATTTGATGCAAGTGCTGATGAAGCCATTAGCTGAAGGAGAAGCTCGGAGAACCACCTTCCAAGTGAAGAATTTGCTATACGTGCCATGAACTGTCTACAAAATTCTTGCCAAGACCCTCAGTCCCATGAAAGGACACAACTCTGCAACTAAAGAAGTTGTGGGAGTCATGAAGCATATGCTCATTCATATCATATGTGGTACTCCCATCAATATACATGATTTCTTCATGAGGACTCTGGTCACAGTGGCCAAGTCACCGTTGGATTTGAAGCCGTATGCTCCATGGATCATGAGATTCATCAGATCCCGGTCTTCAATCAACTACATGGCTGATGGACAGAATTATCTCAGTTTTCTGCCAGAGGTAGAAGTTCTTCAAAGCACAATCTCCTCAGTTTCTGGCAGAGGGAAGGCAATGACGAAGGAATTCATCCCCTAGATGACCAATTTCGCCAGCCTGCCTCCCACTCAACTAGTGATGAAACAGCAAGCCAAGACATTATTGCAAAGGCGTCAAGGCTATCTCCACAACCAGAAGCACCACGTGTCATGACTGACCATGAACTCTTCATCAGCTTGCACCAGTAGATTGACAGAAATCGTGATTGGGTTAAGCGTCAACTCACAACAATTCATACCAAAATGACAGTGATGCATAATGCCATTCGCAAGAACCACTACTACACCCACGAGATATTTGACATAACATGGGCCATACTTTCACACCTGAAGATGGCTGACGAACTTGCTGCAATGGACTTCCAGATAAACTTCTATTGGCCAAATCCGACCAAGAAGAAGTTCAAGAAGGTTCAAGTTCCTCCTCTTGTTCCAAGATCAGTGTCTCCATCGCGCTCAGCTGACGAAAATGAAGATGTTGAAGACACTGCAGCAGGCCCTTCTGCTTCACGTGACCCCGGCGACAATGTTGGCGCTCCTCCAACTTCTTCATGATGATATTCTTTAGGGGTGTTAGTTCTTAGTTTCATCTCCTTTTGGTCATTTGATGACAAAGTGGGGGTCTGAGTTTTTATACGAAGGGAGGGGTCCGATTTAGTCTTCAAGTGGGTCAATATAAGGGCTTTTTTTGCTAAGTTCCAACTCTTGGACTTTATTTGATTCACTCTTTGATGAGTTGTAACTTAAATAACTGTTGGTGGTCTGAATCTTTTGCTACAATTTATATGCATCCTCTGATCCTTAATATATCTTCTCATGCATGCACAATTTCGTCAGACACCAATTTTCATCATGCATTCAAATTCCTCGATGTCGGTGGGAAACGACACCTATGGGATCACTGGAATCCCTTCTACGGTTGCGGGGCGCGGGGATCGCGAGAAGAGCGGGACTAGCAGACAACACAAAGGGATTTACCCAGGTTCGGGCCGCAAAGATGCGTAAAACCCTACGATCCTGCTTTGGTGGATGTATTTAGTGTTCTTGAGCTCTTGAACTAGCTCCAGGTGCTGTGGGGTTCGAAAGAGCCGAATCCTTTCTCCGTGTGCCATGGGCCTCCTTTTGTAGGCGAAAGGGGCTGCCACAGTGGCACAAAGGAGGTGGAAAGTGCTACAGCGTTGCGAGCTTATCGCTCGTATTACAGGACAAGACACATTTAATGCGCGGCTTAGGTGTCCTCTCGCTTTATTGGGGATGGGGGTGAGACCCGTCCCGTCCGTCGCCGCTCCTCCTTGCTTCGACAAGCGCCCTGACCAGCGATGCATGCGGTGCCATGTACGCAGGCCCGCAGCTGAGGTGGCATGATGGAAGAGCCTCCACAAAGGATTGCATGTTGCCACGCAGGTGCCTGCCTAGCTGGTTGGGTCGGCAACTGCATGCGAGCGGTGGCGAAGACTTGGCTGGCGCGGGCCTGGCAATGGCCCTGCCGGTGCTCTTGGCGAGGGTCTTGCTGGGTGGCCGGCAAGGGTCTTGCCATGGCGCGCTAGCTTCCCCGACAAGGATCTTGCCGGGGGTCTTGCGGGTTCCTTCGGTGGGGACAGTTGCCTTCCTATCCTTATTTGATCTTGAGCATTCTATGTCTTCACAAAGATCTGCATGCCACCACAGAGGTGCCTCCCGAGCCCTGTCCCAACGCATTTGTCTAGCGTTGGTGGGCTCAAGGGTGGCTTGGTTGGCTTGTGGGGGCGGGTTCACCTGGCAAGGGTCTTGCCGGGGCCGCTGAGGCTCACCCGACAAGAGTTCTTGCCGGGGAAACCTGCTCCATCCATCTGATCTTCATGGCCTTGGTTCTTGTCGTTGCTCTGTTTTTCCTTGGGGCTTCGGCTTCTCTCCGGCTTCCCTTTTCTGCCATGTCTATGCGTGGCCGTGGCGGGAGGCTCTGACTGCCCGTGCACAAGTAAAGGGGTCAAAAGCAGAGCCCCTACTTTTGTACACCGACAGGAGCCCCCGGGCCTGGGCCACACATAAGCACAACACGTTGTTGGGCCAGGCCCAGAATGGTGCGCGGGTAGTTGGGGCGGATTTTTATTGCAGCCACTGTTCCGTTCGCTGCGCTTCCCCACGACCCGTGTTGAACGCGCGACGTGGGGGTTGTGCATGCACGCATGACGGAAGCATGCTGGCGTCACCTTGTGGTGGACAGTAAAGAGGCGGCTTGCGTGTCTCTTTGAGACCGCAGGGCCGCCTCCCATTTACTGCCCTCACTCGGGAACCGTTGTTCCACGTGTCCCACTGCGCCAGCCCCTCGTGCCATGTTCGCTGCATGCATAACGCAGAGCGAATGACAGGCGCACGGGACGTGGGTAGTCGCACGCTTGCGGGTCGATTTCCACGCGCCTTCAATGGAGCGGGGAGGGCGGTCGACGGCCCCACTTGCTGTCACCTCAAGAAGCCGGATTGGCTGAGAGGGGGCGGCCGAGCCTCGCCCCCGCCCCTTTATAAAGAGGGGAGCGGGAGGAATGGTGCCCCTCAACCTTTCGCCATCTACCTCTCCCCATTCCTGCTTCCTTTCTTCTTCTGCCATGGCGAGGGGGCATGGCGACGCTTCATCGGTGGCGGCGAGGGTTTCAGCCAGGCAGCGCATCGCTCCTCCCCAAGAGCTCGTAGCGGCGGAGCTGGCCGCTAGAGGAAGGGGGAGGGGGCGAGGTCGAGGCCGTCATGGTGCCCGAGGAAGAGGAGGACGGGGCGGCAGATCAGCCTCGCCTCCTCTAGCAGCCCCTCTTCCGATGGAGGGCCACGCCGGGGATAACCCCTGTGAATTCTTCATCAGGCTGCGCCATCCACTGCGCCGTCGCCTTCGCCTTCCGACTCAATTTGCGTGGGAGATGGAGCTGGATCCGCCACAGGCGATGCGGCTGCACATGAGGGGTTGTGGGAACAGTCGCACATGGGCAGACATCGAGTTCCCCGCCACTCACGTCATGTATATTCACCGAGGGTGGAAGACCTTCGCTCGCCTCCACAGCTTGACGAATGGGCTCGCTCTCCATTTCAAACTAATGGAGGGTGGCCTCCTCTCCGTCAAGATCTTTGGCCACTTCGGGACCCGCGTGAGGTGCTGCGTGGAGAGCTCCTCCGATGATGAAGACTCCTCCTCAAGCGAGAGTGGCGAGGAAGACAACGGCAGCGACGACGAGGTCAGCGGCCGGCAGGATGACGGGTCCGACTAGGTGTCGGGCGCCGCTCCGAGCGGCACCGGCGACCCCATCATCCGTGTTGACGGCTCCTTGAACTTCTCGGGGTCGTCTCCTTGGGCGGCTGGCATTGGGAGGCTGTGGAAGAGGAAGAGGGCGGGCGGCCAGGCCGTCAAGTCGGAGTACGCGGGCACCGACGCCTTCGTCACGTATTGACGTCCTACCGCCTCGTCTTCGAGCTCTACCTCCAGCGCCGCCATCACCATCCAGCCCTTGGACGGCCACCGAGATGTTCTCTTGGTGTCTTATGCCACTCTTAGCTCGCCTAGGCGCCGCTTTTGCCCTTCTGCTTTCTTGTTCCATTTCCTGAGGAGAGGGACAAGAAAGGGATTATGGGCACCTTATATCTTTTTAGTCTTGTAAACCTTCGGGCCTTTGTCAATTTTAGAACTTGTAATCCCCTTGTTCATGTTTTTCATTTTGTATGAACTGTACCTGTACCGGATGTTTTTTAGTGAAAAAGGGATGTTTCCCGGGATTTTCACTCGCGGGAGGAACCCACGACAAGGAATGAATCCTTGTGTCAGGACCCTGACTCAAGCCACACCGATCTAGCATGTAACACCTCATATCACTTTGCGGCCTCACGCACGGTATTCCCATGGGTGTTGCCTTACCTTGCCCGGGACCGTTTGCGCCTTTTGGCACACGTATATGACAGTGTCGCTAGCATCCATATGACAAGGAGCCCGGGCTAACATGGCTAGTCGTGAACCCATAGTGGCACTAACTTACAGGCACAGGCACACATGACCCAGCAACGAACGTGTCGGTCATTAGCGAGTGAATCCGGGCTGTAGCAACTGGGCTAGCAGGACTCCGGTAAACCGGGCTGTAGCAGGCTAACAAGTCTCCGGTAGACACCGCGTGACATTTCCCCGAAGGGACAGACACACGAACGAAGAAGGACACATGCCGGCCAGCCTAAGTGTTCCGGAGCAGTAGCAAGCTACCAGGGCTCAGTGGAAGCACTAGGAGACATTTCCTGGCAAGAGAGGCTTCCAAGGATAAACAACTAGATAGTCAGATCCCACACATACCAAGCATTTCAATAACATACACACAATATGCTCGATATGTGCAAATACAACATGGCATCACAACATGACTCTACAACTCAAGTATTTATTCAATAGGCTCCGAGGAGCGAGATATTACAAACATGGGTCTCTCGACCCAGCATTCGGAGCATACAAGTCAAAGCACATGCGGAAGCTTAACATGTCTGAGTACAAACAACTACAAATGAAAAAGGCTGAGAAGCCTGACTAACTACCAGATCCTGCCGAGGGCACAAGATCGTAGCTGAGGTAACATGCTAAACATCGAAGTTCACGCGGAACTACTAGTGAGACTGAAGTCTCTCTGCAAAAACATAAACTAGGCAAACGTGAGTACAAATGTACCCAGCAAGACTTACATCAGTACTAACTACATATGCATCGTTATCAATCAAGGGGATGGTGGGGTTTAACTGCAGCAAGCCAGCTTTGACTCGGTGGCTATCCTAAACTACGACTGCAAGTAACTCTTTTGAGGTGGCGCACATGAGTCCACATATTCACCATATCAATACACCACTATGGATCCGCTCCCGTGCCATATAAGAACGCCATCCATAGCACTCACGCTTATCTTGCATATTTTAGAGTATCCACTTTCACTTGTCTATGAACTATACAGGCAACCCAGAAGTCCTTTACCGCGGACATGGCTATTCGAATAGATGATGTTAACCCTGCAGGGGTGTACTTCTTCACACATGCTCTCGCCACTTACCGCCATGTACACGTCATGTATCTCGGCAACCTTCAAGCGGAAGCCTGTCGAGGGTGTCGGCCACGGCCTACCTAAACACTCAAGTCTCTAGTCCAGGTTTATCGCCTATTCAGGTTCCATCCGCAAGGAGTCTGGCCGAGGTTTCCACATACGGCCCCGAACAATGTGTACTGGGTTCCGCGGCACCAAACGGGCGCCGGGCATACCCGACCACGTGCCTACCACATCACAGCCCACCCCTCCGGTCAGCATTGCGCACGGCCTCCAGCATACTACAAACACCAGAAACTACTTGCAACTCCTGGACAGAGGACAAGGGTGGTTAAGAAGCCGAGAGAGTCAATTAAGGATCCCAATGTGTGGTTGTAGTTGTTCATGGATCACAAACACAGAACTCAGTTCCTGAGGACGGCTTCAATGAGACAACCCACCATGTACTCCTACATGGCCTCTCACGGCTACCTTTACCAAATCGTGTTCACACACTTAGCTCACACACAGTAGGACATGTTCACACACCTCTGATTCATCCCCGATGAATCAGACCTGACTCAACTCTAAGCAGTAGCAAGCATGACAAACAAGCATGAATGAGTAGGCACATCAGGGCTCAAACAACTCCTACTCATGCTAGTGGGTTTCATCTATTTACTGTGGCAATGACAGGTCATGCGGAGGATAAGGGGTTCAACTACCGCAGCAGGTAACAGTTGAATCGTTGTTGTCCTAATGCAGTAAAAGAGAGCAGGAGCGAGAGAGTGGATTGTATCAGAATGAACAAGGGGGTTTAGCTTGCCTAGCACTTCTGAAGATAGCATTGAGTCTTCATCAGTGTCAACGATCACAACGTCGGTACAACGTTTACCCAGGGGGAACAACACCGGCAAACAAAGAAGAAACACGATCAATGCAAGGCACAATATGATGCATGCGATGACATGGCAATATGAATGTGTTTTGGGCTAATGCAAGCTATAACAGATTGAGATGAGTCCATTTGAACCAAACATTCAAATGCAAACCCATCTTAAGAGGTCATATTAGTGCATTAACCTGTTTCACCTAGATAGCAAGGCTAAAATGTTCTAACATGCATGAAACCAGTACAGATGGAAAGATTGAATTTTTTTGATCAAATTTCATATATAATTTGTTTGATTTGGAGCTACGGTTGATTTTCTATGATTTTTCGAAGTTTTGGCTATTTTCTGGAATTTCCTGTATAAGAACAAATCCTGAAAAAGAGTTACTGTGTCAGTACTACGTCACTGTGACGTCAGTAGGTCAGTGGGGCGGTCCAGGTCAAACTGACCTGTGGGTCCCGCGTGTCAGGGTAATTAGCCTAGCTAATTTTTAGTTAGCACTAAAACTAATTTAGTTAGCACACGGGCCCCACCTATCATGGACTCAGGGGGAAGTCAACCTGGGCCCACACGGAGTCAACCAGGGTCAAGCGCGGTCAAACTCGCCGATGTTTAGCCACCGGCGAGGCCAGACGCGGCGGGGCGATGCGGGTTTTGTGCTCCTGTGACCAAAACGACGGCGGAGCACGTCTACGCATAGCTTGGAACGGGCCGCATCCATTGGTGGTGTTGGTTGGGCTCGGTGTCGCCGGAAATGTCGCCGGCGACGAGCTGGGCGGCTGCCGGGGTTCGGGTGAGGTCGAGCTCGTCATTAGGGGGCACGACGAGGCACGTGGAGTGGTGCTACGGACTCCTCGTGATGCGGTGAGTGTGATGGACACGGTGGTGTGCCCGTGGAGTGGCCGGAGTCACGTCGGCGACGAGCTCGACGGCGGCGCGTGCGGTGATGCTTTGTGCGGTCGCTATGGTGCACGAGAGAGAGAACAGAGAGGATGGGGAGGTGTCTAAGCTCATGGCGATCACGTTGGAGCAGTCGGCGAGGTCAGGGACGAACTGGTGTGGCGGTGGCGGCGAAGGGGATCTGCGGCGGTGCTCGGTGAAGTCGAGCTCAAAGAGGACGAAGCAGGGCGCGCGAGCGCCCGGGGCTCGGGCTGCTCGACGGAGACGAAGACGGTGAAGCTGTTGGATTTGGTGGCATGGCACGGGGACAATGGAGGACTCGAGAACTACGGTGGCGCGGGCGCAGCAGCGTCGGCCATGGTGCGGGAGAGCAAGGGGGAGAGGCAGGGGAGCGAGTGAGGTGTCCACGGGGTCGGTGCGGCGACGTGGAGCCTGCCTAGGCGTTCAGGCGCGCGGGGCAGTAAGCAGCTGACGCCGTGGCGATCTCGCGCTCGCCGGCGTCACCTCTGTGCCTGCTCTGGCGAGAGCAAGCAGCTGGCTGGCATGGGCCAGCACAGCGCTGGGCCGCCAGGTGGGCCGGCCAGTGGGCTGCATCCGGGTAAGTTCCTCCCTCTCTTTTAAATTCTGTTTTTCTATTTTTTTGTAAGTTTGTGGCTTTATTAAAAATAGTTAGACACCTTAAAAAATCCTAAAAATAATCATAGGCTCTGTTTAGATTATTTCCAACAGCCCACACTTATTTCTGGAATTATTTGAGCATTTAAAATATTTACTAGCATTTAAATGCCCAAATGCAAAGTACATATGATTTAATTCAATGACCTTGTGATGACCTAGAAAATTGTGAACCCATTTTGTTAGAGGTACTAACCCAAGACAAAAAGGGTGGACTTTTTAGAAGGGCATTCCAGGTTCATTGAAATATTTTAGTAAACCCTAGTTGTTTTGGGGGGGTGCTGGGGGTTCTGTCATCCCCATTTCAAGTTTCTGAAAAAATATAGACATGATGCAACACTCTAATGCATGAACTAGCTAGGATGTGACAACTCACCCCCACTAAGCAAGAATCTCGTCCCGAGATTCAGGACGTGAGGCGAGAAAAAAAAAGGGGGATGCAAGGCTTATCATAATCTTCATGATCCAACTGCCCTTCTTAAAGATGTCGACTTCTTGCGTCATATTGATCTTGGCGTCTTCACTTTAAAGATCTTCATCGACACAATGATGACGGAAAGAAACTCTACTAGGATTGATCTTCTCGAAGGTCGAGCTATACAAGATCAACTCACGGAATGAGCTGTTGAAACATATCGAGTTGAGACACAAAACACACATCGAGAGGGATGGAAGAACAAACGACGAGGTTTGATTTGGTGGGCAACAATTCCATGCTTGGAAAGAAGGTGGATGGAGTTGGAGTAGCGAGGAGTTAATTGCTATAATTCCATAACGGGGCACCTTAGGAAAGGTGACTCGTAGAATTATTCCTTTAAGTGGCAAAAGAATTACTTTTTATATAGAGATCATTAAGACTCTTTATACCAGCCTAAGGCAATCACAAACGATCGTTTGGCGGAGTTCAAAGGAATGGCATATCTGGATTCGAATGGATGATGTGGACTACCTTGTTGAACACAACGCGATGGATGATTTTGCTTATCAACGGAAATGGATGGGACCCATGGTAGGACCACTTTTGAAGATGATCCTAAACAACAATTACTGAGAGGGCAGCCCATGGGAATTGGCACAATGGTGGTGCAGGCTGGGAACAAAATGCAACAGTTGAGAATGTTCCAACCATCATATCTGCCTGAGACTTAGATCCGATTGGTGATAGGATACTTCAGACTCAACATGTTCGAAAAGAAAGGTTGCAACACAAATCGACGAGATGACGTTGCAAGATTATCAGGATATGAACTACGAGAGCAAGCTCCAAAACATGAGCTGGTTCTGCTACATACATGTGAACATGTTGTCCAGGACAAGAATGACCGCATAGTAGTCTTATAATAAAACACTATCGAGTTCTGGTCGGGAACCATCATCAAGGATTTCGAAGTCTTTACGCAAGTCCATGGATTAGATCCCAAGCATAGACTTATTTTCCTTGAACAAGTCAATCAGTGGCTTGGTGTGCTAGGGAATACATATGGAGTGGAGGTAATTAATCTACCAAACCATAGAATACATTCGCACATGCATAATTGACTTGGGATGGTACTAGAGGAAATAAAAACAAACTTTCTCGAACTTACGGCGGCAACTTGCACCAAATGCACATGAATTCAAGGAAGTCACTTCTTCCATCCAAGCATAGGCTTGATGAACGGGGCATGAAGAAAATGCTTACACAAGTTTTCAACACTAGCTGGATGCTCAACACGAACCATGGGGAAGACAAAATGTTGTTGATGGGCTCAACAGCAACCCATCGGAATTTCCATATCACTGGACTCCCACCATTATGTGAACAATGTGATAGTATTGGTCAGACCAAAGGATGTAATGGTGTATGCTTGAGGGATCAACCACGAGTAAGACAACACTATGAACATCGTTGGGTCTGATTTGACTTGGTAATAGCCCGTACTCAAGTCAAAATTTTGACAAGGCAATAGATCCAACAACTGATCACGAGGACCAATCGATGGAGATATCATCTTTCTTCAACACACACACACACACAAGGGTATCCCTTAGTGATGAACTAAGTCGGACAAGCTTTCATCTTCCAACTCTCCAAGTTGTTGTTTAGCTTAACCAACTAGCTCAGGGGTATCCAACACAAATTCTTGGAGAATGGGTGGTTTGGAGGAAAACCAACATGATCACGAACTCAACATAGCGGTCAGGTGACAACCAGGTAATACTTCCAAGAAGATCTTCAAAAAATCATGAACCACCGATATGTTACTAAGCTCAAGAAGAACCTTACTTTTCAGGGCAAGATGATATGATCAAAAGAGTGAGGGATTGACACAATTCTAACTCATTGATCGAAGAGTGCACCGGAAATAAGGACTAGGTAGCACGATCAATCTTAGGATGATAATTTAATAACCAACACACTAAGAATGAGAATATTGTCCATTAACTACCAAGCAACGAGGTTGCTAGGAGTATCAATTTCACACATCACGGTTCACTTGTCGGCATTCCTGTTACAACAACACGGGACCGAGGAATGAATAATGATAGCGAGAAGTATCACTACGTCAATAATTCATGAGAAATAGTGTAATTCTCATGATAATCCTGACATAAAGGGGGTAATACTCCGAGGTAGACAAGAATCAAAAGCTGATTGGCATTTGATTTGCGGATTACAACTTCTTTGACCCAATCCTAGATATGGATGAGGTACTGGAGTTTGTTTCTCCTAGTCATTCCAGAATAGAATAGCTTGACAGACCACAAGAATAATAGGCATCGATGAACGAATGCACGCATACTCTTGATTATCAATTGATAGATGGAGGTCAGAAAACAACTAAAGAGGGACAACTCAAAGGAACATATGTTTTTTTCTGAGTTGTGGATGCATAGATTAGTATGTCGAGTGAAGCTCAACATTTCTTCCGAATAACCCAGGCGGAAAGGGTAGAACTAGCAGGGTCACAACATAGAATTGAGAACTCATCGAGAGCATTTTTGTTGTGATCTTTTGGTTCGAAGAACTTCTGCCATAAATGGTTCATAGTATTTGGAAGACGGAAATACCACGGACCTCGAGGACTATCGCAAAGGTTACTAACATCCTAAAGGAACTAGAAAACACTATCAACATGAAGTAGGTGGGGTGAATCTCGGGTTCAAAAACCCAGGAGTAGAATACCTACTACTAAGTTGCATCACGGGATGCTTTTGAGAATGAAGGCCAGAATCATCACAATGGGACCAAAACGTGACTAGATTACTAGGTGATACTCTAGACACCTAGGGTCATAATAATAGCTCCAACATATATGTCGAGGCAATAGAATACCTCAACTCAGCAATTAGTGTGATTAACCTGGCCCAAAGGGACATCGGAACGGGAGGAAGGGATTTTGCAAATGCTTCAGACTATTTAGAAACCTGGGATGACTCGGACAGCATAACGGCTGTAAATGCTCAAAAATATTTGAGACATCCAGCAAAAATGGTGGCATAACCACTTAACATCACAATATCAAGGTTCCGAGATCAATTGTCAACACACAGAAGTAGTAGAGACTGAACTGAGGCTTAAATCCATTAATCCTATAAGTATACGGATTAGTAACATGTGATCCTGATAGATAGACGAGAAGCCTAGTTCTTAATCCCCATAGAAAAGAAGAGGTTGACTCAGATCAGAAGGGCATAAGGTAAAGGAGTAAAAAGAGCCTTACGT
Organism: Triticum timopheevii; assembly: GCA_963921465.1. Taxonomy (NCBI): domain Eukaryota; kingdom Viridiplantae; phylum Streptophyta; class Magnoliopsida; order Poales; family Poaceae; genus Triticum; species Triticum timopheevii. The sequence continues at coordinate 326,017,900 of OY997264.1, forward strand.
TCCCATCCCACAATCAATTCCCCTACATATAACTAAAGCATTTCTAGACTCAACTTCGACCAGTTTGGCTTGGTAATCCTACAGGCAGTCAGGCTCTGATACCAAAGCTGTCAGGACCCCGACTCAAGCCACACCGATCTAGCATGTAACACCTCATATCACTTTGTGGCCTCACGCACAGTATTCACACGGGTGTCTCCTTACCTTGCCCGGGACCGTTTGTGCCTTTTGGCACACATATATGACAGTGTCGCTAGCATCCATATGACAAGGAGCCCGGGCTGACATGGCTAGTCGTGAACCCAAAGTGGCACTAACTTATAGGGACAGGCTTACATGACCCATCAATGAACGTGTCGGTCATCAGCGAGTGAATCCGGGATGTAGCAACTGGGCTAGCAGGACTTCGGTAAACCGGGCTATAGCAGGCTAACAGGACTCCGCTAGACACCGCGTGACATTTCCTCGAAGGGACAGACACAGGAACGAAGAAGGACACATGCCGGCTGCCTAAGTGTTCCGGAGCAGTAGCAAGCTACCAGGGCTCAGTGGAAGCACTAGGAGACATTTCCCGGTAAGAGAGGCTACCAAGGATAAACAACTAGATAGTCAGATCCCACACATACCAAGCATTTCAATAACATACACACAATATGCTCGATATGTGCAAATACAACATGGCATCACAACATGACTCTACAACTCAAGTATTTATTCAATAGGCTCCGAGGAGCGACATATTACAAACATGGGTCTCTCAAACCAGCATTCGGAGCATGCAAGTCAAAGCACATGCGGAAGCTTAACATGTCTGAGTACAGACAACTACAAATGAAAAAGGCTGAGAAGCCTGACTAACTACCAGATCCTACCGAGGGCACAAGATCGATGCTGAGGTAACAAGCTAATTGTCGAAGTTCGCGCGGAACTACTAGTGAGACTGAAGTCTCTCTGAAAAAACATAAAATAGGCAAACGTGAGTACAAATGTACCCAGCAAGACTTACATCAGAACTAACTACATATGCATCATTATCAATCAAGGGGATGGTGGGGTTTAACTGCAGCTAGCTAGCTTTGACTCAGTGGCTATCCTAAACTACGACTGCAAGTAACTCTTTTGAGGTGGCGCACACGAGTCCACATATTCACCATATCAATACACCACTATGGATCCGCTCCCGTGCCCTACGAGAACGCCATCCATAGCACTCACGCTTATCTTGTGTATTTAGAGTATCCACTTTCACTTGTCTATGAACTGTACTGGCAACCCAGAAGTCCTTTACCGCGGACACGGCTATTCGAATAGATGATGTTAACCCTGCAGGGGTGTACTTCTTCACACACGCTCTCGCCGCTTACCGCCATGTACACGTCATGTATCTCGACAACCTTCTAGCGGAAGCCTGGCGAGGGTGTCGGCCACAGCCTACCTAAACACTCAAGTCTCTAGTCCATGTTCATCGCCTATTCAGTTTCCATCTGCAGGGAGTCCGGCCGAGGTTTCCACATACGGCCCCGAACGATGTGTACAGGGTTCCACGGCACCAAACGGGCGCCCGGCATACCCGGCCACGTGCCTACCGCATCACAGCCCACCCCTCCGGTCAGCACTGTGCACGGCCTCCAGCATACTACAAACACCAGAAACTACTTGCAACTCCTGGACAGAGGACAAGGGTGGTCAAGAAGCCGAGAGAGTCAATTAAGGATCCCAATGTGTGGTAGTAGCTGTTCATGGATCACAAACACAGAACTCAGTTCCTGAGGGCGGCTTCAATGAGATAACCCACCATGTACTCCTACATGGCCTCTCACGGCTACCTTTACCAAATCGTGTTCACACACTTAGCTCACACACAGTAGGACATGTTCACACACCTCTGATTCATCCCCGATGAATCAGACCTGACTCAACTCTAAGCAGTAGCAGGCATGACAAACAAGCATGAATGAGTAGGCACATCAGGGCTCAAACAACTCCTACTCATGCTAGTGGGTTTCATCTATTTACTGTGACAATGACAGGTCATGCGGAGGATAAGGGGTTCAACTACCGCAGCAGGTAACAGTTGAATCGCTATTGTCCTAATGCAGTAAAAGAGAGCAGGAGCGAGAGAGTGGGATTGTATCAGAATGAACAAGGGGGTTTTGCTTGCCTGGCACTTCTGAAGATAGCATTGAGTCTTCATCAGTGTCAACAATCACAACGTCGGTACAACGTCTACCCAGGGGGAACAACACTGGCAAACAAAGAAGAAACACGATCAATGCAAGGCACAATATGATGCATGCTATGACATGGCAATATGAATGTGTTTTGGGCTAATGCAAGCTATAACAGATTGAGATGAGTCCATTTGAACCAAAGATTCAAATGCAAACCTATTTTAAGAGGTCAAATTAGTGCATTAACCTGTTTCACCTAAACAGCAAGGTTAAAGTATTCGAACATGCATGAAACCAGTACAGATGGAAAGATTGGATTTTTCTGATCAAATTTCATATATAATTTGTTTGATTTGGAGCTATGGTTGATTTTCTATGATTTTTAGAAGTTTTGGCTATTTTCTGGAATTTCCTGTATAAGAACAAATCCAGAAAAAGAGTTATTGCGTCAGTACTACGTCACTGTGACGTCAGCAGGTCAACGAGGTGGTCCAGGTCAAACTGACCTGTGGGTCCCGCGTGTCAGGGTAATTATCCTAGCTAATTTTTAGTTAGCACTAAAACTAATTTAGTTAGCACACGGGCCCCACCTGTCATGGACTCAGGGGGAAGTCAACCTGGGCCCACACGGAGTCAACCAGGGTCAAGCGCGGTCAAACTCGAAGGCGTTTAGCCGCTGGCGAGGCCAGACGCGGCGGGGCAATGCGGGTTTTGTGCTCCGGTGAACAAAACGATAACGGAGCACGTCTACGCGTAGCTGGGAACGGGCCGCATCCATTGGTGGTGTTGGTTGGCCTCGGGGTCGCCAAAAATGTCGTCGGCGATGAGCTGGGCGGCTGCCGGGGTTCGGGTGAGGTCGAGCTCGTCGTTAGGGGGCACGGCGAGGCCCATGGAGTGGTGCTATGGACTCCTCGCGATGCGGTGAGTGTGCTGGACACGGTGGTGTGCCTGTGGATTGGCCGGAGTCACGTCGGCGACGAGCTCGGTGGTGGCGCATGCGGTGATGCTTCGTGCAGTCGCTACGGTGCACAAGAGAGAGAGAACAGAGAGGATGGGGAGGTGGCTAAGCTCACGGCGATCACGTTGGAGCAGTCGGCGAGGTCGGGCACGAATTGGTGCGGCGGTGACAGCGAAGGGGATCTACGGCGGTGCTCGGTGAAGTTGAGCTCGAAGAGGACGAAGCAGGGCACGCGAGCGCTCGGGGCTCGGGCTGCTTGACGGAGACAACGATGGCGAAGCTGTTGGACTTGGTGGCGCGGCAGGGGACGACGAAGGACGCGAGAACTATGGTGGCGCGGGCGCAGCAGCGTCGGCCATGGTGCGGGAGAGCGAGGGAGAGAGGCAGGGGAGCGAGTGAGGTGTCCACGGGGTCGAGGCGGCAACGTGGAGCCTGCCCAGGCGTTCAGGCGCGCAGGACGGCAAGCAGCTGACGCCGTGGCGAGCTCGCGCTCACCGGTGTCACCTCTGTGCCTGCTCTGGCGAGAGCAAGCAGCTGGCTGGCATGGGCCAGCACAGCGCTGGGCCGCCAGGTGGGCCGGCCAGTGGGCTGCGGCCGGGTAAGTTCCCTCCCTCGCTTTTAAATTCTGTTTTTCCATTTTTCTGTAAGTTTGTGGCTTTATTAAAAATAGTTAGACACCTTCAAAAATCCTGAAAATAATCATAGGCTCTGTTTAGATTATTTCCAACAGCCCACACTTATTTCCAGAATTATTTGGGCATTGAAAATATTTACTAGCATTTAAATGCCCAAATGCAAAGTACATATGATTTAATTCAATGACCTTGTGATGACCTAGAAAATTGTGAACCCATTTTGTCAGAGGTACTAACCCAAGACAAAAAGGGTGGACTTTTTAGAAGGGCATTTCAGGTTCATTGAAAAATATTTTAGTAAACCCTAGTTGTTTTGGGGGGGTGCTGGGGGTTCTGTCATCCCCATTTCAAGTTTTTGAAAAAATATAGACATGATGCAACACTCTAATTCATGAACTAGCTAGGATGTGACACCTTGTTATCTTTAAGACAAACGTTTTCTCGCCCGGCAACAAGCCTTGCCGTTCCCCCACTTTGCTCGACCATTCTCACGCTCTTGGCGGAGGCAGGGATGAGGTGGGCTTAGGCCCCTCGTTCCTCTTCTTTGCTGCTGCGGCTACGACCAAATCCAGACCCAGGGGATAATCCTTTGGTGCCGAAAAGGGGGAGCAAGGTAGCTCAGAGATAGACGGGGTTTCACGTATCCCAGTCCATAACGAAATGCACGATAGAGGATAGAGAACTTATCTGGATCTGCAGCCCCCGGCAACCTTGGCTTGCTGCGGATGGATCTTTGTCCTTGCAGCCCCCGGCAACTCTGGCTTGCCGGGGTCCGAATGCCAGTCCGTTCCCTTTATTCCAGAATAGCTCGGCAAGAATACTTATGTGGCCTGCGAACCAAAGAAGACAGAGAAGAACAGAGAGATGCGCACTCGACCTCTACGCTAGGGGTTAGCCGCCGCTAAGCACTATCGACCCTAACCAAGGAAGAGACTCAACCTAGCATGCATGCTATAACTTAGGGCACCAGCGCTTCATTTATTTATGCTCAGGGTCTGCGCCTGGCTTTGTACAAAGGGTTACATGCCTTGCCAGCAAGGCTTATACAAAAGGGGGGCTTGCCGGGAGGCCCGGCAACCACGCCTTATGGGTAAAACTTGCGGAGATGATCAATGTTCCAGGAGTTGCTCACTAGAACGGCATCTTCGCTCTCAAGCCGGATTGCGCCGGGCCTGGTGACTCGTGTTACCCGATAAGGGCCTTCCCACTTTGGCGTCAACTTGTTGGAATTCTTGGCCGACTGAACGTGCCGAAGAACAAGGTCGCCTTCCTCAAAGCTCCGGGCATGAACCTTGCGGCTATGGTAGCGGCGCAAGGCTTGCTGGTAGCGTGCTGCTCTCACAGCCGCCCGGAGACGATCTTCCTCAAGGAGCGTCGCTTCATCTTGCCGCAATCGCTCTTGCTCAAGCTCATCATAAGCGAGCACTCAAGGTGACCGGTATATGAGTTCTGTGGGGAGAACTGCTTCTGCCCCGTAAACCAGGGCAAAGGGTGTCTGGCCGGTGGCTCGATTTGGCGTCGTTCTGATCGACCAAAGAACCGCCGGCAACTCATCAATCCAGCGCCTTCCACTCTTACGAAGCCTGTCAAAAGTCTTCGTCCTTAAGCCTCGCAGGACTTCAGCATTTGCTCTCTCCTCTTGGCCGTTGCTCCGTGGGTGTGCCACGGAAGCAAAACAGACCCTGCTGCCAAGATCTTCAATGTATTGCAAAGTCATGGCTTGTGAACTGTGTGCCGTTGTCAGTGATGATCCTGTTGGGTACCCCAAAATGGCACACTAGCCCCTTGATGAACTTGATGGCTGACTGCGCTGTCACCTTCCTCGCTGCTTCCACCTTTGGCCACTTTGTGAACTTGTCGATTGTGACGTACAAGTACTCAAAGCCCCCGACAGCACGGGGAAAGGGCCCAGTATGTCGAGCCCCCAGACCGTGAAGGGCCAGGAGAGAGGGATATTTTGAAGGGCTTGAGCTGGTTGATGGAGATTCTTCGAATGGAACTGGCACGCTTCACACTTGGTTACTAGCGACATCGCATCCTGGAGGGCGGTGGGCCAGAAGAAACCTTGCCGGAAAGCCTTGCCGGCAAGGGCTCTTGACCCTATGTGGGAGCCACATATACCTCCATGTATCTCTTCCAACAGCTTTAGTCCTTCTTCCCAGGAGATGCACATCAATTTCACCCCATTCGGTCTTCTTCTGTATAATATGTTATCAACGAATTGGTACAGAGCAGACCGGCGGGCTACTCTTTCTACCTCTTCCTGCTCCTCAGGAAGCTCTCCTTTTTGAAGGAATTGGACGGTGTGCTGTGCCCATGCCGGAGCCTGTGGCTCGATGACAAGGACCAAAGGCATCTCTTCTGCCATGGGAGTGGCCGCCTCCACGGCCATGACCTTAGGTCCTGCCGGAGTTGGTTGCCCCGCGGCAGGATCGGCATCCGCGGCAACATCTTCACCGGCGGCTCCGGGGAGCTCGGTGGGGAAGTGCTTGCCGGGGCCTAGCTTCCTCCGCTTGTTCTGCCCGGTCGACGGCTCAACGGATGGTTGGGTTAACTAAAGCACAAAAGTACCTGGTTCCACAGGTAGCTTGAGGGCAGCGCGCTTTGACAGGTAGTCGGCGATGTCGTTCTCCGCTCGAGGGGCATGCTCCGCCTGTATACCATCAAAGCGCTCCTCCAGTTTCCTCACCTCATCTACGTAAGCTTCCATCAACGAGCTTTGATAGTCTTTGTTGATCTGCCTGATGATGAGCTGTGAGTCGCCCCTGACGATGAGCTTCTTAACTCCGAGGTCTTCCGCGATCCTGAGACCGGCAAGCAAACCCTCGTACTCGGCGGTGTTGTTGGTTGACATCTCCTGGGGGAAGTGCATCTGAATGACATACTTGAGGTGCTCTCCGGTGGGTGCGACAAGCAGCACACCAGCACCAGCGCCTTGCAGCGAGAAGGCACCATCAAAGTACATGACCCAGTTGCAGCTCGTTTCCCTGCCTGGGAGAGTGGTCTCCGGTACCTCTTCATTGGGCGTCGAGGTCCATTCCGCAACAAACTCCACCAAGACTCTGCCCTGAATCGTCGAGGTACTTTCAAACTTCAAACCGAAACTTGACAGCTCCAGGGCCCATTCCACGATCCTCCCCATTGCATCTGGGTTGTGCAGTATCCGTTGCAATGGGAGGCGGGTGACCACCGTGATCTCGTGCGCTTGGAAATAATGGCACAACTTCCTCGAAGCCATAAGGAGGCCGAAGAGTAGCTTTTGCACACCTGAATACCTCGACCTAGCCCCCTCTAAGAGGGAGCTAACGAAGTAAACTGGGTGCTGTACCATTTTCTTCTTCTGCGCCTCTTCACCCGATCGCATGGGTCCTATCGTACTGGCGCCAGTCTTGCCGGGACCGAGCCTTGCCGAGGACTCAGTCTTGCCGGGACTTAGCCCTGCCGGGGAGGGTTCCGGCACGCCAACCGTTGACTCTGCCGCTGCTGCTGCCTCCTAGTCAACCTCCCTTTGTGCCACTAGTGCGGCGCTAACCACCTGATTTGTTGCCGCTAGGTAAAGCAGCAACGGTTCTTGTGGTTTGGGCGCAACCAGCACTGGGGTAGAGGAGAGGTATTTCTTCAAATCTTGCAGTGCTGCCTCGGCCTCCGGGGTCCACTCCATCGGCCCTGCCTTCTTCAAGATCTTGAAAAAAGGAAGGGCATGCTTCGCGGATTTGGAGATGAACTGGCTCATGGCGGCAACGCAACCAGTGAGCCGACACACGTCCTTGACCCGTTTGGGTGCCTCGATCTGCTTGATGGCTTTGATCTTATCTGGGTTTGCTTCAATCCCGCGCTAGGACACAAAGAACCCGAGAATCTTGCCAGAGGGGACGCCTAAGACGCACTTCTCAGGGTTCAATTTGAGGTTGATCTTGCGCAGGTTTGCAAATGTTTCCTCTAGATCTCGCACGAGGGTTGCTTTGTCCTTGGTTTTGACCACTATGTCATCCATGTAAGCTTCCATATTTCTATGTAGCTGGGGCTCAAAACCAATTTGGACTGCTCTTGCAAAGGTTGAGCCAGCACTCTTCAACCCGAAAGGCATCCATAAAAAGCAATACAAAACCACATGGGGTGATGAATGCTGTCTTTTCCTCGCCTTCCTTTGTCATGAAGATCTGGTGGTATCCCGAGTAGGCGTCAAGGAATGATAACAGGTCACACCCAGCCGTGGAGTCAACAATCTGGTCGATGCGCGGTAACAGGAAGGGATCCTTTGGGCAGGCCTTATTGATGTCTGTGTAGTCAATACACACCCTCCACTTCCCATTTGCCTTGTGCACCACTACCGGATTGGCCAACCACGTCGGATGGAGTACTCCTCTCACCAAGCCTCCCGCCTCTAGCTTTCTGATTTCCTCTGTGATGAACTCCTGCCTCTCTAGAGCCTGCTTCCTGACCTTCTGCTTGACGGGCCGCGCATGAGGACAGGCAGCAAGGTGGTGCTCAATCACCTCCCTGGGAATGCCGGGGATGTCGGAGGCTTGCCATGCAAACACATCGACATTCGCCCGCAAGAAGGTGACGAGCTCGCTTTCCTATTTGTCGTCGAGGGTGGAGCTTATGGTGAAGGCGCCCCCCATGCCGTCCTCCTTGATGGGCACCTTCTTGGTCTCTGGTGGTGTAGCTCTGGACTTCTTGCTCTTGCCGGCGGAGCTCTCTGGCACATTCTCAATGGAAGCACAACACCCCGAAGAGGTGCACTTGCCGGAGTGGGTGCGAGGGGTCTCGCCAGTCTTCTTCTCTCCCGGGGCTCCGTTGGGAGGAGCAGGTGCCTTAGCGGCAGCTGCCGCAACTACTTCCCGGTAGAGCTGGTCGGCGCAGATTAGCGCATCTTTCTTGTCGGAGGGGACGGTGATGATGTTCATCGGCCCGGGCATCTTCAGCATGTTGTAGGCGTAGTGTGAAGCGCCATGAACTTGGCTAGCGTCGGGCGGCCGAGGATCCCGTTGTAAGGCAAGGGGATCTCGGCTACATCGAAAACAATCCTCTCCGTCCTGTGGTTTAGCTCGCCTCCGAATGTCACGGGCAGCGCGATCTTTCCCTTTGGCTGGCTCCTCCCCGGGTTAACCCCTTGGAACGCACCCGTCTCCTCGAGGTCTCAATCAGGGATCTGCAGCCTTCTGACCACAACAGGCGAGATCAAGTTCAGGCCGGCCCCGCCATCAACCAACATCTTTGTCACCTTGAGGTTGCGGATTGTTGGTGAAACCAACAACGGAAAGCACCCGACCGCAGTGGTGCGGTCAGGGTGGTCCTCGGTGTCGAATATGATGGGCGTGCTGGACCATTTCAGCGGCTTACGTGAGTCAAACGATGGCTCCACCGCTGTGATCTCACGCGCCCACTGCTTGAGTTGGCGGTGGGATGTATGCAGCGAGGCACCGCCATCGACGCACATGGCCTCTGTGGCTTTCTGAAACTCGAGGTCGCCGGACTCATCGTCCTCATCATGATGATTGTCTTCCTGCTTCTTGTGGCGGCCCTGGGCGGGGATCTCCTGCTGATTATCCTTGCCGCGGCTGCCTCCTTGGCCGCCACGCTTCTTGCCAGATCCCTCGGCACCATCTGGGCCTTTCTCCTTGTCCCGCCGCTCATACTCGGCTTTCTGGTTCTCGGCGAGCAGCTCTACCTGCCGGCAGTTTTGGAGATCATGGCCCTTGGTGCGGTGGATCTTGCAGTACTGCTTGTCGGAGCCTCCTGGCTTGTCGGCAGCCGCCAAGGCCTGGCAAGCGTCACACCCGGCAACCTCCTTGCCGGGGTCGCTCACCTTGGTCTTCTTGGTGGTGCCGATGTCATCGGATCCCTCAACGGCAAGCACGGCCTTGCCCTTGCGCTTCCTATTATGACGTCGGCCCTTCTTCGCTGGGGTGGCGGTGTCGCCAATGGAGTCGGTTTCCACACCGGCATCTTCGCCGGGGTACTTCCTTCCCTCCTCAGCACGAGCGCATCGATCGGCCAGAACATAGAGCTCGGCCACATCCTTAACCTTGTTAATTGCCAGTTCTTCAGGCATCTTGCGATTACGCACGTTCTGATGGAACACACTGATCACGGCAGCAGGATGAACGTCGGGGATGTTGTACTGCACCTGGCTGAACCTTTGGATGTACTTGCGCAGGTTTTCTCCTTCCTTCTAGGGGATGATGTGTAAATCACTCGCCTGGCCATGAGCTTGGTGACCTTTGGTAAAGGCGCCAACAAACTCATGGCACAGATCCACCCAAGAAGAGATGGAATCCACCGGCAAGTGCATCAACCATGACATAACATTAGGCTTGAGTGCCAATGGGAAGTAGTTGGCAAGCACCTTATCGTCGCGGGCCCAGCAGCTTGCATCGCGATGGTGTAGATGCTGAGGAACTCTAATGGGTAAGTCTTGCCGTTGTACTTCTCGCCAACGCCGGGCTTGAACGTACGGTGGGAGGGCCACTGGAACTGCCGCAGCTCACGGGTGAAAGCTGGACAACCCACCTCGTAAGGTAGGCCACCGTAGCCTCCCAGCGCTGGGTGGTCCGTAGCGGGCCCTGCCCGCCTGTCTGACTGGTGGCGCGTGTCACATCGGCGCTCGATCGTAGTTTGAGCGTCCCCATGAGCCCGCTCCCAAAGGACTTGGCGCTGATCGCAGCTGGTTTGCGGGTTGGACGACGCGATGGAGATATCATCACGAGCGTCGCCGCAACAGACCGACACTCGGGGCGGTCGGGATGGAGGTGGGGAGTACATCGTGGCCGCGTTGCCACCGGCATGGCCTCCGCTAGCACGCGGCAGCCCGGCGGAGCGACGGCCGACGGGTCTCGCCGGCCGCAACCCAACGTCGTTGGCGATGCCGACGAGGCTCCGGATGGTGGCCCTCCATTCGTCAAGCTTCTCTGCAGCGGGAGGAAAATCGAGGAGCAGTTGCGCGCGCGCTAGGGCTTCCACTAGCGTGGGTGGCGGCGAAAGCTGGGTGGACCGTGATGCGCCTCGACTCCTAACAACATTAGAGAGCTGCGTCGCGGCTCCGCAACCGTTCACCACCTCCATCCGCACCTCAGCACGCATGCTGGCCCTCTTCTTCATGTGATGGACGCACGGGACTCTTCCCAGGGCGGCGCGCAGGGTCGCCGGCAGGGTGACGCTGCTCATCACGCACAACCTGAGAGGAGCGCGCCGTGGGCACCGGTGTTGGTGTCTTGGAGGTCGCCATGCCGCCGCCTGGCGGGATGGCGGCACCCCTGGAGGGTCCCGCCGCCTGCGGGGGGGGGGGGGGGGGCGACTCCACCTTCGAAGCCCGCGACTGGTGGCTCGTTGCCTGGCGTGCGAACGACGCCACTTGCCAGGCCGGAACCATCGGGGTGATGTAGATGTTCGCGGGCCGCGCCACGGGTTCTCTCCGCGACTGGCCCGCTGCCGGTCCGCGTCAGTACCAACCCGGTCCCGGACGAACCGATCGCCGTGGTCGTCTTCTTCTTAGGAGCCATGGAGATGAAGAACAGCTAGGTCAACTGCTAGACCAGATCCTCACGACTGCGCCCCCTACTTGGCGCGCCAAAGATGTCGGTGGGAAACGACACCTATGGGACCACTGGAATCCCTTCTACGGTTGTGGGGCGCGGGGATCGTGAGAAGAGCGGGACTAGCAGACAACACAAAGGGATTTACCCAGGTTCGGGCCGCAAAGATGCATAAAACCCTACGATCCTGCTTTGGTGGATGTATTTAGTGTTCTTGAGCTCTTGAACTAGCTCTAGGTGCTGTGGGGTTCGAAAGAGCCGAATCCTTTCTCCGTGTGCCATGGGCCTCCTTTTATAGGCGAAAGGGGCTGCCACAGTGGCACACAGGAGGTGGAAAGTGATATAGCGTTGCGAGCTTATCGCTCGTATTACAGGATAAGATGCATTTAATGCACGACATAGGTGTCCTCTCGCTTTATTGGGGACGGGGGCGAGACCTGTCTCGTCCATCGCCGCTCCTCCTTGCTTCGACACGCGTCCTGGCCAGTGATGCATGCGGTGCCATGTAGGTAGGCAGGCAGCTGAGGTGGCGCGGTGGCGGAGCCTCCACGAAGGATTTCATGCTGCCACGCAGGTGCCTGCCCAGCTGGTTGGGTCGGCAGCTGCATGCGAGCGGCGGCGAAGACTTGGCTGGCGCGGGCCTGGCAGGTGTGCTCAGCGAGGGTCTTGCCGTGGCACGCTGGCTTCCCCGGCAAGGATCTTGCCGGGGGTCTTGCGGGTTCCTTCGGTGGGGACAGTTGCCTTCCTATCCTTATTTGATCTTGAGCATTCTATGTCTTCACAAAGATCTGCATGCCACCATAGAGGTGCCTCCCGATCCCTGTCCCAACGCATTTGTCTAGCGTTGGTGGCCTCAAGGGTGGCTCGGTTGGCTGGTGTGGGCGGCTCACCTGGCAAGGGTCTTGCCGGGGCCGCTGAGGCTCACCCAACAAGAGTTCTTGCCGGGGAAACCTGTTCCGTCCATCTGATCTTCGTGGCCTTGGTTCTTGTCGTTGCTCTATTTTTCCTTGTGGCTTCAGCTTCTCTCCGGCTTCCCTTTTCTGGCATGTCTATGAGTGGCCGTGGCGGGAGGCTCTGACTGCCCGTCCACAAGTAAAGGGGTCAAAAGTAGAGCCCCTACTTTTGTACACCGACACTCGATATCTTATGATCATGCATGATTGGATTCCAAGATATAGTGGTAGATCTCCATAATTCCAGCCTACCATGTGAATTTGCAATCCAAAGCAAATTCTTTGTATGCACATCTTCAGAAAACCGAACCAATTTCACTTCAATCACCAAAAGGGGGGAGATTGTAAGTGCATCAAGTGCCCCCTTAGTGGTTTTGGAGTATTGAAGACATGGGTTGAGGGACTATTGTGTTTGTGAGTGTACATAGGAGTTAAAGTCCCTGAAGATTTGGTTTAACCCATGGAAGACAACCCCTAAAAATGTATTTCTTCAAGTGAAGAACTTGGTGATGAAATCGGTACGGCCTTTGAAGAAATTGATGTGAAGACACTGAAGCTTGAAGACTTTTGTTTTCGTAGTTTCTTTCTTCTTATTTTGAGCATAGGAAAAACCGTACTTTTAAAGGTGGTCTTGGTGAATCATAGTTCACATTTCCAAAGTGATGATCCAACCTATACATACACAAGCTGCTTCGAGTGAAGCCTTCGGAAATCTCTAGAATAGCTGACGAGTTTGCTAGCGACAGTGACAAAGTTCATCTGGTCGTTGATGGATTTGGTCATGCCGAGGAGTTAGGATTTCGGCAATGCGGTCTACCTATCTGAGGAAATTGAGTGCCCCGATGAAACTGAGAGTCCAATTTTCTGACCGTTGCTACGCGCGGGCCAGCTGTCGAGTGGATCCTTATCTTGACAACGGTCATGTCTGAGAAGGGCATTTATGACAATTCATGTCGGGTTGCCCTGGCTATAAATAGCTGCCCCCCACAACCAATTGTTGATTTGCTACTCAGAGAGAACTTGACACTTGTCATTTGAGAGTAAACCATCCTTTGACGACTTTGAGAGAATCCTAAGTGAGGAAAAACCCAAACAGAGCCAAAGTGATTGAGCATCACTAAAGATATTGATCTGTGTGATCTGACGGCTGTTACCTTTGAAGATTGTCATTCTTCTAGATGGTTAGACGTCGTGTTCTGAGTACCCAAGAGTCATTGTGGTGTATCAGTGAACAAGTATGTGAAGGTTTTGGAAGTCTACCTTGAAGGCTTACCACGAGTGATTGACTAAGGTCTAGCTGACCTTAGCTCAAGAGAAATACGGTGAGGACTGTGTGTCCTTTGAGTTCATCTCAACCGCCTCAACCGGACATGTAGTTTCTATTTCTATCATGATTTGGCTTCCTTGTGTTTCTATTTATTCACTCTGATCTTCATCAAATTCATAAGAGTTTGACGAATTTCTAAAAATATCCCATTCAACCGCCCCCCTGGTAGTAAACCTGCACTTTCAGAGGCATTTTCAAAATATCAGTCAAATGAGTGCACAAAAAGACGGGCCTAAGCATTTCAACAAAGCGCTCAAAATCCTCCTCATCCTTTTTTAGGAGGCTTAGTAGGAAAAGGCATAGGTTTTTGGACCCATGGTTCTCTTTCCTTACCATGTTTTCTAGCAATGAAATCCCTTTTATCATATCTTTAATTCTTAGGAGGTGGGTTATCAAGATCAACAACATGTTATATTTCTACATCATTATTAGGTTCTTTATCATTATCATGTTGAACATCCACATGAACATCATCATTATCATTACACTAGGTGGATGTTCATTGCCAGATTGTGTCTCAACATCAGAAATAGAAACATCATTACCATTCTTAGAAGGTTTCTCTACCACAGGTTCACTAGAAGCATGCAAAGTTCTATCATTTGTCTTCTTGTTTTTATTCTTAGATGAACTAGGTGCATCAATATTAATCCTTTGAGAATCTTGCTCAATTCTTTGAGGACGACCTTCAGGATATAGTGGCTCATGAGTCATTCTACCTCCTCTAGTCATTACCCTAACAGCATGATCATTCATTTTATTACTCATCTCATTAATCAGATCATTTTGTGACTTAGCAACTTTTTCTAACTGGTATGAACCATGGATGCATGTTTACTCAAACCTTTAACATAAAATTCTAAACATCAAGTCACTCGAACAATCAATCATGAAGGCACTTCATTTAAATTTTTGCTAACTTACATATTAAAATGTTCTTGCTTGACAATGTAGTTATCAAATTAATCCACACATTGACTAGCAGATTTATTGTAGGGAATATCACCTTCATAAAATCTATAAAGAGAACTTACCTTTACTACCTGTGTCGGGGTACCGAGTCCATGTATTTCTTCAATAGGTGATAAATTCTTGACATCTTCTACCTTAATACCCTTTTGTTGCACAGATTTCTTTGCCTGTTTCATATCTTTTGGTCTGAGGATTAGAATACCTCGCTTATTCGGACTTGGTTTAGCAGGTGGTACAGGAGGTGTCCAATCATCGTCATTTCTCAGTATATTATTCAATAGTTCTTCAGCCTTTTCAACAGTTCGTTCCCTGAAAACACAACCAACACAACTATCTAGGTAGTCCCTAGAAGCATCCATTAGTCCATTATAAAAGATATCAAGCATTTCATTTTTCTTAAGAGGATGATCAGGCAAAGCATTAAGAAACTGGAGAAGCCTCCCTCAAGCTTGAGGGAGATTCTCTTCTTCAATTTGTAAAAAATTAAAATATTTCCTGTAAGGCAGCTTTTTCTTATGAGCAGGAAGATATTTTTCAAAGAAGTAGTATATCATATCCTGGGGACTACGCACACAACCAGGAGCAAGAGTATTAGACCCTTTCTTAGCATCACCCTTTAATGTAAAGGGAAACAACTTAAGAATATAATAGTAACAAAAAATTCCCCATGAGCAAATAGGGTGGCTATGTCAATTAATTTGGTAAGGTGTCCCACAACAGTTTCAGTTTCACACTAGTGCAGAGGCGTGCTATACAAATGGTTTTAACCCCCTTTCCGCGATGGAGATTTAAACCACTGCCTTGCCTGTGTGTGCGATAGGGGGGGGGTCCTTCCCACACGACCCAAAAACCGTCGGTGATAGGTCCTCCGGTCACACAAGCAGGGAAAAAGGAGCTCATGTGTCGTTGGGCTAGCCATGAGAGACAATTATACAGGTCCAATCGTTTTCGTTCGTATGTACATCCCACACAGTGAATCCTAGGAAAACATTTCGTTCGTATGTATATCACACACGATTTTTTATGTGGAAACGTTTGTGGAAGGTGGCCTAACGCAAACATTTGTCGGGCGGAAGTCATGTGTGATTGTTCATTGATCCAACATGCCTACTTTCTAGAAACCATTAGGGTTTGTTTGAGTTTATCGCCCATGGTGTTGTATGGGAAATCGTATGCAATAGAAAACCCCAATAATCAGGCTAATTGGCCTATTATTGATAATACATTTAGTAATCAAATTAATATTTCATATCAAATACACCATATATTTCATATCCTTATTATGGCAACCAATATTTCATAGTTGAATTACATCAGATAGCTTCAGCACTCGGTTACACCATATAGGCATATAACTAGGTACGCCATTACACAACAGCACCAAGATTCACATGCAACATCTAAAACCATTGGAAAGTAGCATCATACACGGTAAAATAGACAGATGAATCTCATCTAGAAAACTACTGAACCGGAAGGAGAATATTGAGCCTTCAGTGATGTTGAATGTCCTTGCAACTTTAGGCCAGTGGTTGTGGATAATTGCCCGCCCAACTTTCATCCTCTTGAGGAAGACTTCAATATTGTCCCGTGGGTGTTGAATGAATACCTTCCTCGCCTGTTGACCATGTAGGTGGTCTCAGAGGTAATCATCGGTGAACTGCTTTGGAAAGGACTGAAAACAAAGAAATGCATAGATATCTATTCTAAATTTTGAAATGGCGCCAAAGGAAAAAAACAAGGTAAAAGAGTTAGTACCATCCTATAGTTGACTGATGTCTTCATCATTGTGCAAACAAAGATCTTGTTGTTATTTGTTGCTAGTTTCTTTATCCTAACAATCTTTCTGAGTTTCTTGACTTGATGATATTCATGGACATCTCGTTTCCCCATATGCAAAATGGGTCGAACAGTGGGTCTAAACCTCTAACAGCAGGACCTACATGTGCAAGACCATATTGTTAAAAACCTAAATATTAGAATGGTTCCTACAATTGCACAATAATGTGTTGTTAGACGTAGCAGCATGCATGTGCAAACCTCGATGGTAAACCCCATCAATGCCTCCCATTGTTTCCCTTGAACACATATAAGATAAATATTGATAAGGTTAAGTGAGAGCTGGCACACTATTAGTAGAATATGTTAACAAAAAATAAACAAATTGTAGATCCAAAATATTAATTTGAGCCGCATGGAAAAGCCAGTAATCCAAACAAAGCATGCTAAACAACTTAGAAATATAGCAACTGTATATGTTTCTTATGTATTTAGTACAACCAAATCCGATTTATTTCTCACATGCATAAGAATACAAAATTGTACCCACAACAAATGAACATCACATTGCAAAATTGAACTCATTTCGGCGGGAGGGGGCGGGGAGCTAGTTATTTCTGCGGTTGCTAAAAAATTTCGCACGGTGCAGCGTAAAATTGGCGCGCAAGTGTGGTTGACGCGTGGGTTGTGAACTGTAGCCGACGACGCTTCCGACATAAGCATACATGAGTGTGCCCCAAGATATTTTATACTCCATCGCACACGATTCTTGCTAATAAATTGTTTGCGGTAGAGTTGATTTTTTTATTCTGATTTGAAGGACAAAATGGGGTTACAACGGGAAAGGATGGTGTTTGAATTGTTAGGACATTTATCTGCAGTGAACGTGCAACTATAGGAGTGTCATGTTAAAATTAGGAATTATTCAGGGTTCCTTTGGCCTTTTTATACATTAATTAAGTTTCTAGGCATTTAGTGTGCATAATTCAAATTTGAACTACATGCACATGCTCTAGTGCACCAAAATGGGTTAAAAAATCGTATATGTGTCCTTGGGTGAATGTTTAGGTCCCATGCAAGAAATGAGAATGAATTTCAAACATCTAGGCATCGTGGCTTGGCCATAAACATTGAGAAACTTGGTATTAAAATTCCTGTAAATCCAAAACTCGCCTGACAATCATGGAATTTGGCATGGTGTTATGACATGGCACCAACATGCTGTGGTAAAAAAATTGACCGATTTGGGACAAGTTTTGGTATAAACTTCTCACAAACCGGAGCTTCTCTCAAAAAGCATGGTTCCAAGAGGGAACATGTCACATCTGTGTGCGAAACGACATATGTTGCCTCTTCCCGCCTTGATTTATTTTACAAAGGCAACATGCAACTATAGGAGTGTCGTGTTACAATTTGGAATTATTTAGGGTTCGTTTGGCCTTTTTATACATTATTTGAGTTTCTAGGCATTTAATGTGAATTCAAATTTGAACTACAGGCACATGCCCCAGTGCACCAAACTGGGTTGAAAAATCATATGCATGTCCTTGGGTGAATGTTTAGGTCCCATGCAAGAAATAGGAATGAATTTCAAACACCTGGGCGTTGTGGCTCGGCCTTAAACATTGAGAAACTTGGTTTTAAAATTCATGTAAATCCAAAACTCACCTGAAAATCATGAAACTTGGCATGGTGTTATGACATGGCACCAACATGTCATGGTAAAAACATTGTCCGATTTGGGACAAGTTTTGGTATAAACTTCTTACAAACCAAAGCTTCTCTCAAGAAGCCTTGTAGTTCCGAGAGGGAACATGTCATCTTTGTGTGCGAAATGACATACGCTGCCTCTTCCCACCTTGGTTTTTTTATAGAGGCAACATGCAACTATAGGAGTGTTGTGTTACGATTTGGTATTATTCAGGGTTCCTTTGGCCTTTTTATACATTATTTGAGTTTGTAGGCATTTAATGTGCATAATTCAAATTTGAACTACAGGCACATGCCCCAGTGCACCAAACTGGGTTGAAAAATCATATATGTGTACTTGGGTGAATCTTTATGTCTCATGCAAGAAATGGGAATGAATTTCAAACATTTGGGCATCGTGGCCCGGCCGGAAGCATTGAGAAACTTGGTTTTAGATATCCTGTAAATCCAAAACTCGCCTGAAAATCATGAAACTTGGCATGGTGTCATGACATGGCACCAATGTGTTTGGTAAAAAATGTATTCAGTCAGGGACAAGTTTTGGTATAAGCTTCTTACAAACTGTGGCTTCTCTCAAGAAGCCCCATGGTTCTGAGAGGGAACGTGTCACCTCTGTGTGTGAAAATGACATACGCTTCCTCCTCATGCCTTGATTAATTTTACAGAGGCAACATGCAACTATTGGAGAGTCGTGCTAAAATATGAAATTATTCAGGGTTCATTTTGCTGTTCTTATACATTATTTGATGTTTCTAGGCATTTTGGAACAAATGGTTGCCACGTTATTATCGCAAACAGTTGTATTATTCCAACCATGGGTGTTCCACTAACCACGCGTGTGAGCTGTCCGCCACATAGGCTCGATGGGACGCGTGCGAGCAGTCCGTCACGTAGGCGCGAGCAGTGCCAAAAATTTATTGGTGGTTTTGGTTTTGGCTGCCTCATGAAGGTACGTAGAACAGTCCCCCATTCTTGTCTATAAGCGCTGCCATCGAGGACTGCCGCCTACTGTGATGGAGGACGATCTAGCCAACAAGCAGGGTCGGGTCGAGCCAGAAGCACAAGAGCCTCCGGTGAGCATGGACTTCATCAGGAGCCTCCCCGACGAGATGTTGATAACAATCATATATATCCCTCCTCCCCATCAAATTTGGCATGTGGACCACTGTCCTCTCCCGGCGGTGGTGCCCCCTCTGGCACTCCACCCCCTGGAGCTCTTCGAGGAAGACAAGCTCTATAGCGGGGAGAGCAAACACTTGGATGCATCCCCCCTGGCACTCTGCCCCTGGACCTCATCAACGAAGATGAGCTCTGCAACGGGGAGCGCAAATACTCAGATGCATTGTCCCACATCCTCGCCATGCACCCTGGGTTGGTCAGGCGCCTTGCCATCGTCGGCAAGTTCCGTTCCAACTACAAGGCCGAATCCAAGTTTCACAAGTGGTTCCTATTCCCCACCCTAGATCGGCTCGAGGAGCTCAACTTTCATGCTGGACGTCCGCGCTCCGCCTCGCGCCCACGCTACATTCAGGCAATGCCTTTTCCAACAGCTTGATGTCGCGCCTGCTCTTCATCTCCCTAAAATCAAGCACCTCGAGCTCATGGGCGTTCGCATCTCGAAGGAGGGTTCGGAGCACCTGCTCAGCGTCTGTGCGACGCTCGAGTACCTTCATCTTCAGGTCATGGATGCGTTCAATAGCCTCCACATCGCCTCGATGAATGTCCATCTGATTTATGTGTGCCGCAACATGCTATCAGTTGAGTGGTTTCATGATATGATCATTGAGAATGTGCCTTTCCTTGAGAGATTGTTTGTACTTGATAAAGAAGGTCCAACAAGAATCAAGGCCATTGACGCACCGAAATTGACAATGTTTGGCTATTCGTGTGATGAATTCTCCAAACTTGTTATTGGATCATTATCCGTTTAGGTAGAACAGTCTTATTCTTATCCTTCTTCTTATTGGACATCACATTTTATCTATTTTTTGTTGATCTACGTTCGACTGTCATCAAAAAATGATTCCTAGAAGCTTGACCCCGTCTCTGTGCACAGTGAAGATCTTGGCACTATGTCCTATCGGCCCCGATCTGGATGAAGTTGTTAGATTCTTTAGATGCTTTCCATGCACGGAGAAGCTATACATCGAGGTAATGCTCCTTTCCTACCACAATGGAGTTCAATTTGTTGTTACTTTAACCCATGTAGTATGATTTCTAAAGGAAATTTGGAAGATTTCAATACTTTTTTTTTGAGATGTTAGTCATGAACCATTGAAGATGGCATGTCACTCTTCTTGTATTTTAGAAATCATGTAAATCAAAGAGGCCAAAGTGTTCAAAACTGAGCTAGGCACTAATATGTTGTGTTCGTTTGCAGATACAAGCAGGCCGGAAAGCAGAAAATGTGCCGCAAGATAACAATCCCATTGAATGACTTGATCTTAATCTCACAAAAATTACTTTGAACGAGTACCGAGGCACCACACCAGAGATTAAATTTGCTAGGTTCTTTGTTCAGAAAAGAAGTGTGCTCAAGGTAATGAGGCTTCCCTACATATAGCGCACATAAGTGAATGGTTTGCTAATCAGCTCGGGCGTCTACGACTGAATGGAAAATGCTTTGCAGAAGCAGAATTTTAGTTTGTAACTTAATCTAACAAATTATTTGAAAGTAATTGTATCAAGCCGCTATATGACTTTTGGGAGGCTGATCATTTTGCAGAAATACTATATAACCCAGATTTTGAAGAAGATGAATTTGATTTGTAAGAAGAGTTTGAACCTTGTAATCTTTGAATTTGGGCCTTGTAATGTTGGAATTTGAACCTTATAATATTTTTGGTATTTCTCATATAACATAATTGGATGATTATTTTGTTATGCAATCATGTCCTTATAAGTATATATGTTGTTGTTCTGTAGACATAGCATAGATATTGTGCAAACTGAGCAAATCACATCGCGTACAGACTAAACTACGGAACTTGTCAATGATTATTTCATCAATCGCTGACAATTGTTTACCACCAACCATTTGCCCACAACACACATAGCTTATTTGGAGCAATCATCGGTGTTATTATCAGCCTTCCCACACATTTCTGATTACCGGCCTGTTTGCCGCGTATCACACACATCTTATTAAGACGAACTGTTTCTGTTGTTTTGTCTCATTGCAAACAGTTCATCCGAGAGAAGTGTATGTCGTCTATCGCACACACCTCGATCTGGCTCACCATTACTGTTGTGTCCGCTAATCGCAAACAGTTAATCTGAGTGAACTATTGTTGGGGAACGCAGTATTTCAAAAAATTTACCAACGATCACGCAAGATCTATCTAGGAGAAGCATAGCAACGAGCGGGAAGAGTGTATCCACGTACCCTCGTAGAACGAAAGAGGAAGCGTTTAGTAATGTAGTTGATGTAGTCGAACGTCTTCGCGATCCAACCGATCCAGTACCGAACGCACAGCACCTCCGCGATCTACACACGTTCAGCTCGATGACATCCCTCGAACTCTAGATCCAGCTGAGCCCGAGGGAGAGTTTCGTTAGCACGACGGTCTGTTAACGATAATGATGAAGTTACCGACGCAGGGCTTCGCCTAAGCGCAACGGCAATATGACTGAGGTGGAAATCTGTGGAGGGGAGCACCGCACACGTCTGAGAAATCAACTTGTGTGTCTATGGGGGGAATTTCCTATTTGCCGCACATCGCGGCAAATTATCGAGGTTTCGCACAGGGAGATCGAGGGAACGTTCGAGCTGGGCCAGCCCATTTAACCGCTTCAACGCGCTCGGTTTTGGGAACCTTCTAGAGGTGCCCAACCGGTTTTTTCTGGTTTTGGGAAACTTCTAGAAGGTTCCTAATCTGGGTTTTTCTTGTTTTTTTTTGCTTTTCCAGTTTTTTTCTTTTCTCTCCTTTATCACTTTTCTATTTATTTTACTTTTGTTTCTATTTCGTTTTTTCACTTTCCTATTTTTATTTTATCATTTTCAATTCTATTGTTTTCTTCAATTTATTATTTTTTTTTTAAAAAATCGTAGTGTTTTACTATTTGTTCATAAATCCCAAAATTGTTCAGAATTTGAATTCCATAAAATGTTCCTGTTTTTCAAATTTTGTTCACGTATTAAAAATTGTTCGAGCATTTCAAAAAATGTTCAGGTTCAAAATTGTTCAATGGGTTTTCAAATTTTCAAGAAATGATCACTTTTTTCAAAATTTGTTTGCTTTTATAAAAAAACAAAAATTGAAAATATGTTCACATTGTTAAATAAATGTTCACATGTTTAAATAAGTGTTCACAATTGGAAAATATGTTTTGAATTCGAAAAATGTAAACAAAATTAAAAATGTTTGTTTTCTAAAGAATATAGAATTTCAGAATTTGTTTGCAATGTTCAAAAAATGTTCGCGATGTTCACTTTTTTCTGAAATTTGTTCACAAATTCAAAATATGTTCACAAATTCAAAATATGTTCAGGAGTTTTCTAAAAATATTGGTGGTTTTAAAGTTTTTGAATCCCAAAAAATGTTCCTATTTTTCAAATTTTGTTCACGGGTGAAAAATCATTTGAGAATTTAAAAAAATGTTGACGTTTCAAAATTGCTCAAGGGGTTTCCAAATTTTCAAGAAATGATCATTTTTTAAAAAAATTGTTTGCTTTTACAAAAAGGAAAATTGAAATTTTGTTCACAATGTTAAAAAAATGTTCGCATGTTAAAAAAAGTGTTCTCAATTGGAAAATATGTTCGGGATTTGAATAATGTGAACAATTTCGAAAATGTTATTTTTCTAAACAATATTGGATTTCAAAATTTGTTCATGATGTTCAAAAAATGTTGGAACTTTGAAACATTTGTTCACGATTTTATTCGAACATATCTTTGAAACATTTTGCCAGAATTCAACACCTTTTAGAAATTCCAAGACATGTTTGAATAAAATCAAAGGTGTTGAATTCTGGCAAAATGGCTAGTTCTTAGGTATTAGCGCTGCAAATTAGTCACTTAGGATTATTAGCTCAGATGGCTATTAGGAGCACTTCATTACCACGAGGTCTAGAGTTCGATTCCCTCTGTGGCTCGTTATTTTCCTTATATTTGCTACAATGCCAGCGTGGCTTCCCATCGCGCTTGATATAGCCAGCACCCGCACCCGTCTGCCATGGGTTGGCCCACTCGCTACGTATCCTGTGCGAAGCGACGTCCTTTTGCCGCAAAGTGCGGCGTATTGGAGCTCCCTCTATGGGGTGCCCCCTGTCCACGTATATAAATGAGGGGGAAGAGGAGGCCAGCCTAGGAGGGGCGCGCCTATAGGGGGAGTCCAACTAGGATTCCCAATCCTAGTTGGAGTCCCCTTCCTTTCCCAAGAGGACAGAGAGGGAAGGACTAGGAGAGGGAGAAGGAAAGAGAGGGGGCGCCGCCCCCTCCCTAGTCCAATTCGTACTTGCCATGGGGGGCGGCCACCCCTTGAGGCCCGTTTCTCCTTTCACGTATGGCCCATTAAGGCCCACTACATCTCCCGGCGAATTCCCGTAACTCTCCGGTTCTCCGAAAAATACCCGAACCACTCAGAACCTTTCCGATGTCCGAATATAGCCTTCCAATATATCGATATTTACATCTCAACCATTTCGAGACTCCTCATCATGTCCTTGATGTCATCCGGGACTCCGAGCAAACTTCGGGCATCAAATCACATAACTCATAATACAAATCGTCATCGAACGTTAAGCGTGCGGACCCTACGAGTTCGAGAACTATGTAGACATGACCGAGACACATCTCCGGACAATAACCAATAGCGGAACCTAGATGCTCATATTGGCTCCTACATATTCTACGAAGATCTTTATTGGTCAAACCGTATAACAACATACATTGTTCCCTTTGTCAACGGTATGTTACTTGCCTGAGATTCGGTCGTCGGTATCACCATACCTAGTTCAATCTCTTTACCGGCAAGTCTCTTTACTCATTCCGTAATGCATCATCCTGCAACTAACTCATTAGTCACATTGCTTGCAAGGCTTATAGTGATGTGCATTACCGAGAGGGCCCAGAGATACCTCTCTGATACACGGAGTGACAAATCCTAATTTTGATCTATGCCAACTCAACAAACACCATCGGATACACCGGTAGAGCATATTTATAATCACCCAGTTACGTTGTGACGTTTGATAGCACACAAAGTGTTCCTCCAGTATTCAGGAGTTGCATAATCTCATAGTCAGAGGAACATGTATAAGTCATGATGAAAGCAATAGCAATAAAACTAAACGATCATTTATGCTAAGCTAACGGATGGGTCTTGTCCATCACATCATTCTCTAATGATGTGATCCCGTTCATCAAATGACAACACATGTCTATGGTCAGGAAACTTAACCATCTTTGATTAACGAGCTAGTCAAGTAGAGGCATACTAGGGACACTCTGTTTGTCTATGTATTCACACATGCACTATGTTTCCGGTTAATACAATTCTAGCATGAATAATAAACATTTATCATGATATAAGTAAATATAAATAACAACTTTATTATTGCCTCTAGGGCATATTTCCTTCACTCTCCCACTTTCACTAGAGTCAATAATCTAGTTCACATCTTCATGTGATTTCACACCAATAGTTCACACCTTTATGTGATTAGTTCACATCTCTACGTGACTAATACCCAAAGGGTTTACTTGAGCCAATAATCTAGTTCACATCGCTATGTGATTAATGATGACCCACAAGTATACGGGATCTATCGTAGTCCTTTCGATAAGTAAGAGTGTCAAACCCAACGAGGAGCAGAAGGAAATGACAAGCGGTTTTCAGTAAGGTATTCTCTGCAAGCACTGAAATTATCGGTAACAGATAGTTTTGTGATAAGGTAATTTGTAACGGGTAACAAATAATGAAAGTAAATAAGGTGCAGCAAGATGGCCAATCCTTTTTGTAGCAAAGGACAAGCCTGGACAAACTCTTATATAGAGAAAAGCGCTCCCAAGGACACATGGGAATTATCGTCAAGCTAGTTTTCATCACACTCATATGATTCGCGTTCGTTACTTTGATAATTTGGTATGTGGGTGGACCGGTGCTTGGGTGCTTCCCTTTCTTAGACAAGCATCCCACTTATGATTAACCCCTATTGCAAGCATCCGCAACTAGAAAAGAATTATTAAGGTAAACCAAACCATAGCATGAAATATATAGATCCAAATCAGCCCCTTACGAAGCAACTCATAAACTAGGGTTTAAGCTTCTGTCACTCTAGCAACCCATCATCTACTTATTACTTCCCAATGCCTTCCTCTAGGCCCAAACAATGGTGAAGTGTCATGTAGTCGACGTTCACATAACACCACTAGAGGAGAGATAACATACATCTCATCAAAACATCGAACGAATACCAAATACACATGACTACTTATAGCAAGACTTCTCCCATGTCCTCAGGAGCAAATGTAACTACTCACAAATCATATTCATGTTCATAATCATAGGGGTATTAATATGCATAAAGGATCCGAACATATGATCTTCCACCAAATAAACCAACTAGTATCAACTACAAGGAGTAATCAACACTACTAGCAACCCACAGGTACCAATGTGAGGTTTTGAGACAAAGATTGGATACAAGAGATGAACTAGGGTTTTAGAGGAGATGGTGCTGGTGAAGATGTTGATGGAGATTGACCCCCTCCCGATGAGAGGATCGTTGGTGATGATGATGGCGGTGATTTCCCCCTCCTGGAGGGAAGTTTCCCCCGCAGAACAGCTCTGCCGGAGCCCTAGATTGGTTCCGCCAAGGTTCCGCCTTGTGGCGGCGGTGTTTCTTCCCAAAAGCTTGCTTATGATTTTTTCCAGGGTAAAAGACCTCATATAGCAGAATATGGGGATCGGAGGCCTGCCAGGGGGCCCATGAGGCAGGGGGCGCGCCCAGGGGGTAGGGCGCGCCCCCCACCCTCGTGCCCAGGGTGTGGGCCCCCTCTGGTTGATTCTTTCTCCAGTATTTTTTACTAATTCCAAAACGTGCCTCCGTGAAGTTTCAGGAATTTTGGAGTTGTGCAGAATAGGTCTCTAATATTTGCTCCTTTTCCAGCCCAGAATTCCAGCTGTCGGCATTCTCCCTCATCATGTAAACCTTGTAAAATAAGAGAGAAAAGGCATAAGTATTGTGACATAACGTGTAATAACAGCCCATAATGCAATAAATATCGATATAAAAGCATGATGCAAAATGGACGTATCAACTCCCCCAAGATTAAACCTCGCTTGTCCTCAAGCGGAAGCTGATAACGAAAAATATGTCCACATGTTTAGAGATAGAGGTGTTGATAAAATAAAATACGAACATGAGGGCATCATGATCATTCTTATAACAGCAACATATATATAAATTGTCATATGATTTCTTATGCTCAAGTAACAATCTATTCACAATGTAAAATATGAATTAGAAACTTCATTGAAAACTAACAAACTATGATCTTGGTCATTGAAGCAATTGCAATTTATCATAACATCGGAAAGAGTCATAATAAGAGCTTTTCAGCAAGTCCACATACTCAACTATCATTTAGTCTTTCACAATTGCTAACACTCACGCAATACTTATGGGTATGGAGTTTTAATCGGACACAGAGAAAGATAGGGGCTTATAGTGTTGCCTCCCAACCTTTTACCTCAAGGGTAATGTCAACAATAATAGTTCATGCTAACTTACATCAAATTGGATATATATCAGGATCTTTCCAACACAATGTGCTTGCCAATGGATAAAATGTAAAAAGGAAAGGCGAAGATCACCATGATTCTTGTATAAAGTATAAGACAAAAGTAAAAGATAGGCCCTTCGCGGAGGGAAGCAGAGGTTGTCATGTGCTTTTGTGGTTGGATGCACGAAATCTTAATGCAAAAGAATTTCACTTTATATTGCCACTTGTGATATGGACCTTTATTATGTAGTCCGTCGCTTTTATTGCTTACATATCACAAGTCGTATAAAGCTTATTTTCTCCAAACTAATAAATCATACATATTTAGAGAGCAATTTTTATTGCATACAACAATGACAACTTACTTGAAGGATCTTACTCAATCCATAGGTAGGTATGGTGGACTCTCATGGCAAAACTGGGTTTAAGGATATTTGGAAGCACAAGTAGTATTTCTACTTGGTGCAAAGAATTTCTCTAGCATGAAGGAGAAAGGCAAGCTCAACATGTTGGATGATCCATGACAATATACTTTATTTCGGATATAAGAAAACATAACCCATTACGTTGTCTTCCTTGTCCAACATCAACTCTTTAGCATGTCATATTTTAATGAGTGCTCACAATCATAAAAGATGTCCAAGATAGTGTATTTATATGTGAAAACCTCTCTTTCTTTGTTACTTCCTATTAATTGCAATGATGACCAAAACTATGTTTGTCAACTCTCAACAACTTTTATTCATCATGCTCTTTATATGTGAAGTCATTACTCTCCATAAGATCAATATGATCTCTTTATTTCTTTTTATTCTTTCTTTTTCTTTAATTCCCTCAAGATCATAGCAAGATAATCAAGCCCTTGACTCAACACTAATCTTTATTATATATAGCTCACGGACTCGATTACATAGAAGGATCATAAAGCAAAACTCAAGACTAGATCATACTAAAACTTTATTCTACTAAATCAAGATATTACCAAAAGGATCGAACTAAGTAAAATGGTAAAGATAGGAGTGTGATGGTGATACGATACCGGGGCACCTCCCCCAAGCTTGGCAGTTGCCAAGGGGAGTGCCCATACCCGATACTCTGTTTTCCTTCCTCGGAGGTGGTGATGATGGAGTTGTTGATGATGTAGGCATGTCGTCCCTCTGCCAAGGCATAGGGTCACCATCATAGAAAGATGATCGAGTCTCCGGGATTCTCAAATCTACAGCCAAACTCATCCTCTTGAATCTATATTCATACTCACAATTTTGATTTTGCAGGTCATAGATCTGTGCTTGGAGGTGCTGGATTTTCTCATGAAGCTTGAAGATGGCCTCCCCAATGTTCCTGGCATCCAACTTGTGGTTGTTGGTGAACTCCGCGATCATCATGTGGTTGGTGTCGAGTCCGTGTTCCACCATCCCTTGGCACTTGAAAACTTGCCGCTCCATTGCTTCGAGTCTTGTCTCCACGCTTCCGGTCCTCCTGGGTTCCTCAACATTGCGGATGTGCAGCACCCCTCATGCATCTCAATGGTTTGAGGATGTTGCAGCACTTCCGCGAGGTAGGGGTTGATGACCTTCTCGAAGAACTTGTCCTTGGGGGCACTTGGAGACGTCATGGTGATCTAGGTCTGTCAGAAAAACAGCTCGAAACAAAAACAGAGGATATTTGCATGGTACGGTGGTCAAAACCTTCGGGAGATTATATTATGAATTTTTACCGACTAAAAGAAGTATCGTGCAAGAAAACGGAGTCCGGAGAGCACACGAGGTGCCCACAAGGCAGGGGCGCGCCCAGGGGGTAGGGCACGCCCTCCACCCTCGTGGACGCCTCGTGTCCTTCCCGGACTACTTCTTATTTTCCTATTTTCTTAAATATTCAAAAACGGAGAAAAATTGCCATTAGAACTGTTTTGGAGTCGGTTTACTTACCGTACCACATACCTATTTCTTTTCGGACTCTGAAGCATTCTGGAAAGTGTCCCTTATGTATTCCTCCGGGGATACCGTTTCAATAACATTGGTTTCAACATTTATAGGATTACCTGAGATATAATGTTTGATTCTTTGACCGTTCACCACCTTTGGATTTGTGCCTTCGAAGTTGTTGATTTTTATGGCACCGGAATGATAGACCTCCTCGATAACGTGAGGACCTTCCCATTTAGAGAGAAGTTTTCCTGCAGAAAATCTTAAACGAGAGTTGAATAGCAACACATAATCACCTACATTAAACTCATGTTGTTGTATCCTTTTGTCATGCCATCTTTTAACTTTTTCTTTAAATAGTTTGGCATTCTCATAGGCCTGGTTCTCCATTCATCAAGTGAGCTAATGTCAAATAACCTCTTCTCACCGGCAAGTTTGAAATCATAATTGAGCTCTTTAATGCCCCAATATGCTTTATGTTCTAGTTCGAGAGGTAAGTGGCATACTTTTCCATAAACCATTATATACGGAGACATACCCATAGGATTTTTATATGCAGTTCTATAGGCCCATAATGCATCCTCAAGTTTCTTGGACCAAAACAGTCTTCTGCAAAATTAATTTGAGCTCTCTATTACTCAATTCTACTTGACCACTAGACTGTGGGTGATATGGAGATGCAATTCTATGATTAACATCATACTTAGCAAGCATTTCACGAAAGGCATCATGAATAAAATGTGAACCACCATCAGTCATTAAATATCTAGAGACTCCAAACCTCAGAAAAATAACTTCCTTAAGCATCTTAATAGAGGTGTTATGATCAGCACTACTAGTTGGAATAGCTTCTACCCACTTAGTAACGTAATCAACAACAACTAAAATATGTGTATACCCATTAGAGGAAGGAAACGGTCCTATATAATCAAAGCCCCAAATGTCAAATGGTTCAATAACAAGTGAATAATTCATAGGCATTTCTTGACATCTACTAATATTACCGATTCTTTGACATTCATCACAAGACAAGACAAACTTACAGGCATCTTTGAAGAGAGTAGGCTAATAAAAACCGGATTGCAATACCTTGTGCGCAGTTCTATCTCCAGCGTGGTGTCCTCCATAAGCTTCGGAGTGACACTTGCGTAGGATCTATTCCTGTTTTTGCTCAGGTACACAACATCTAATAACACCATCTACTCCTTCTTTATAAAGGTGTGGGTCATCCCAGAAGTAATGTCTTAAATCATAGAAAACCTTTTTCTTTTGCTGGTATGTGAAACTAGGTGGTATAAAATTTAGCAACAATGAAATTAGCATAATCAGCATACCATGGAGCAGTACAAGAAGCATTTATGACAGCTAATTGTTCATCAGGAAAGCTATCATCAGTAGGTGGTGGGTCATCAATAACATTCTCTAACCTAGAAAAGTTGTCTGCAACAGGGTTCTCAACTCCCTTTCTATCGATAATATGCAAATCAAATTCTTGTAGCAAGAGAACCCATCTAATAAGTCTAGGTTTAGCATCTTTCTTTTCCATAAGGTATTTAATAGCAGCATGATTAGTGTGAATAGTTACTTTAGAATCAACAATATAAGGTCTGAACTTATCACAAGCAAATACGACTGCTAAAAATTCTTTTTCAGTAGTAGCATAATTTCTGTGGGCATTGTCTAGAGTTTTACTAGCATATTGGATAACATTTAATTTCTTATCAACTCTTTGTCCTAGAACAACACCTATAGCATAATCACTAGCATCACACATAATCTCAAAGGGTAAATTCGAATCAGGTGGCTTAACAATAGGTGCAGAAATCAAAGCTTTCTTAAGTATTTCAAATGCTTCTTCACAATCATCATCAAAGACAAAAGGAACATCTTTTTGTAAGAGATTAGTTAGAGGCCTAGAAATTTTTGAGAAGTCCTTAATGAACCTCCTATAAAAACTAGCATGACCAAGGAAACTTCTTATACCTTTAATGTCCTTGGGACATGATACGTCTCCATCGTATCTACCTTTTCAAATTAATTTGCCCTTGTTTTGGACTCTAACTTGCACGATTTGAATGGAACTAACCCGGACAGACACTGTTTTCAGCAGAATTGCCATGGTGTTATTTTTGTGCAGAAATAGAAGTTCTCGGAATGACCTGAAACTTCACGGAGAATATTTTTGGAATTAATAAAAAATACTGGCGAAAGAATCAAGGCTAGGGGCCACACCCTGTCCACGAGGGTTGGGGGCGCGCCTACCCCCCTAGGCGCGCCCCCTGCCTCGTGGGCCCCCTCGTGCTCCACCAACCTCAACTCCAACTCTATATATTCATGTTCAGGGAGAAAAAAAATCAGAGAGAAGGATTCATCGCGTTTTACAATACGGAGCCGCCACCAAGCCCTAATCTCTCTCGGGAGGGCTGATCTAGAGTCCGTTCGGGGCTCCGGAGAGGGGAATTCGTCGCCATCGTCATCATCAACCTTCCTCCATCACCAATTTCATGATGCTCACCGCCGTGCGTGAGTAATTCCATCGTAGGCTTGCTGGACGGTGATGGGTTGGATGAGATTTACCATGTAATTGAGTTAGTTTTGTTAGGGTTTGATCCCTAGTATCCACTATGTGCTGAGATTGATGTTGCTATGACTTTGCTATGCTTAATGCTTGTCACTAGGGCCTGAGTGCCATGATTTTAGATCTGAACCTATTATGTTTTCATGAATATATGTGAGTTCTTGATCCTATCTTGCAAGTCTATAGTCACCTATTATGTGTTATGATCCATTAACCCCGAAGTGACAATAATCGGGATACTTACTGGTGATGACTGTAGTTTGAGGAGTTCATGTATTCACTAAGTGTTATGCTTTGGTCTGGTACTCTATTAGTTTCCAATAGCACACCGCTGCCACGGGAGGGTAGGACAAAATATTTCATGCAAGTTCATTTCCATAAGCATGTATGACTATATTTGGAATACATGCCTACATTATATTGATGAACTGGGGCTAGTTATAAAGCTACTACTTTGACTTTCGCTACTGTTACCGTTACTTCCATACTAGTTTGGTACTAAATACTTTGCTGCAGATATTAAGTTATCCAGGTGTGGTTAAATTGACAACTCAACTACTAATACTTGAGAATATTCTTTGGCTCCCCTTGTGTCGAATCAATAAATTTGGGTTGAATACTCTACCCTCGAAAATTGTTGCGATCCCCTATACTTGTGGGTTATCAAGACTATTTTCTGGCGCCGTTGCCGGGGAGCATAGCTCTATTCTTTGACTCACTTGGGATTTATATCTGTTGATCACTATGAGGAACTTGAAATACGAAAGAACTAAGATTTTTCCCTCAACTACGAGGGGAGGTAAGGAACTGCCATCTACCTCTGCACTTGATTCACCTTCTATTTTGAGTAAGCTTGTGACACCTAAACTTGCTTCTGGTATTAATTCTGATATGTCGCATGTTATCGATGATGCCACTTCTGCTATGCATGATACTTATGATGAAACTACTTCTATGCTTCACACTATTGTGCCACTAGGTGAATTTCTTGATGAACAACTTGCTAGGGCTAGAGAGAATGAAATTATTGAAACTGATAATATTGATGAAAGTGATGATAAAGATTCTCCCCCTAGATATGAATTGCCTGTTGTGCCTGAGGGTTATGTTATGGATGAAGAAACTGCTAGAGACTTTCTTGCTTGCAATGATAGATATGATCTTAAGAAATTATTAGCTAAGCTAAAGGAAAAGTCTTTGAATGCTAGAATGAAATATGACCCTGCTTTTGCTACTTCACCTATCCTGTTGATCCTGCGATAATTACTTTGGTTGAATCTGATCCTTTTTATGGCTATGAATCTGAAACTGTTGTGGCACATCTTACTAAATTGAATGATATAGCCACCATGTTCACTAATGATGAGAAAACTTGTTACTACAATATCCTTAAGTCATTTCCATTCTCATTAAAGGGTGATGCTAAAACATGGTTTAATTCTCTTGATCCTGGTTGTGTGCGTAGTCCTGAGGATATAATTTATTACTTCTCTGCTAAATATTTCCCCGCTAATAAGAAACAAGTTGCTTTAAGGGAAATATATAATTTTGTGCAAATTGAAGAAGAGAGTCTCCCACAAGCTTGGGGGAGGCTTCTCCAATTGCTTAATGCTTTGCCTGATCATCCTCTCAAGAAAAATGAAATACTTGATATCTTTTATAATGGACTAACCAATGCTTCCAGAGACCACCTGGATAGTTGTGCTGGTTGTGTTCTCAGGGAAAGAACAGTTGATCAAGCTGAATTGTTATTGAATAATATGTTGACTAATGAAAATAATTGGACACTTCCTGAACCAACTCCTAAGCCAACTTCAAAGAAAAGGGGTTTTCTCTTTCTCAGTCCTGAAGATATGCAAGAGGCAAAGAAATCTATGAAAGAAAAAGGAATTAAAGCTGAAGATGTTAAGAATTTACCTCCTATTGAAGAAATACATGGTCTCAATTTGCCGCCTACTAAAGAAATACATGGTCTTGATAACCCAGCACAGGTAGTAAAGGTAAATTCTCTCTATAGATTTGATGAAGGCAGAATTCCTCGTTATATGTCTGCTAGCCAATGCTTAGATGAGTTTGATAATTTAATTGTTAAACAAGAAAACTTCAATGCTTATGTTGGTAGACAATTGAAACGAAATGCTTATATGATTGAACACTTGGGTGATTATATGTCTAGAGTTAAAAGTGAACTTAAACTCATTAGTAAACATGCTTCTATGGTTACCACTCAAGTAGAACAAGTGCTTAAGGCTCAAAATGATTTGCTCAGTGAATTAAATAATAATAAAAATGATAATGATGTTAGAGTTATGACTAGAGGGGGTAAAATGACACAGGAACCCTTGTATCCTAAGGGCCACCCTAAGCGAATTGAGCAAGATTCTTAGAGAACTAATGTTGATGCACCTAGTCCTTCTAAAAAGAAGAAAAAGAAAATTGATAGGACTTTGCATGCTTCTAGTGAACTTGTTGTTGACACACCTGAGAATCTCAATGATATTTCTATTTCTTATGCTGAAACACAATCTGGTAATGAACCTGAACCTAGTGATAATGCTAATGATGATGCTCAGCCTAGGAATAATAATGATGAAGAGATTGAACCTGCTGTTGATCTTGATAACCCACAATCAAAGAATCAACGTTATGATAAGAGAGACTTTGTTGCTAGGAAGCATGGTAAAGAAAGAGAACCATAGGTTCAAAAACCCATGCCTTTTCCTCCTCAACCATCCAAGAAAAAGGATGATGAGGATTTTGAGCGCTTTGCTGAAATGATTAGACCTATCTTTTTGCGTATGTGTTTGACTGATATGCTTAAAATGAATCCGTATGCTAAGTACATGAAAGATATTGTTACAAATAAGAGAAAGATACCAGAAGCTGATATTTTCACCATGCTTGCTAACTATACCTTTAAGGGTGGAATACCTAAGAAACTAGGAGATCCAGGAGTACCAACTATACCATGCTCCATTAAAAGAAACTATGTTAGAACTGCTTTATGTGATCTTGGAGCCGGTGTTTGTGTTATGTCTCTCTCTTTATATCGTAGACTTGATTTGAATAAGTTGACACCTACTGAAATATCTTTGCAAATGGCCGATAAATCAACTGCTATACCTGTCGGTACTTGTGAGGATGTGCCTGTTGTGGTTGCAAACGTTACTATTTTAACTGACTTTGTTATTCTCGATATTCCCGAGGATGATAGTATGTCGATTATCCTTGTAGACTCTTTTTGAATACTGCAGGGGCTGTTATTGATTGCAACAAAGGCAATGCCACTTTTCATGTTAATGGTAATGAGCATACGGTACACTTTCCGAGGAAACAACCTCAAGTCCACAGTATCAATTCTATTGGAAAATGTTCAACTATTACTATTGGAGGTTTTGAATTTCCTCTTCCTACTGTCAAAAAGAGATATGATATTCTTATTGTTGGGGATGTGCATATCCCCGTTGAGGTAACCTAGTGCTATTCGAAAATTCTCCGGTTTCATGCGATTCGGAGTGAGTTTGTTAACAAGACTTGATCAACCTTGTTAGTGGATTACTTTGATAAGCATGAGATGGAAGAAGTTAGAAAGCACAACCTTCTGTACCCTCCTTTTACTTTCTGCTATTTCAATTAAATAAAGCAAAACTAGTATATTCTGTCTGTTTTCTGAATTATCCGTGTAATAAAAAATTTCCCGAAAATAAAAGTTCTCCAAATGCCCTGAAAATAAATATGATTTTTTTCTAGAATATTTGAGAATATCTGGCACTGAGAACACATCAGGGGGAGCAAGCACCTGGCCACGAGGGTCCAGGGCGCGCCCACCCCCTTGGGGTGCCCCCTGCCTCGTGGGCACCTGGTGGATCCCCTCCATTTATTCCAGCCAACACACACTACTTCTTCCTCCCAAAAAATCAGCAACCAACTCAAGCACGAGTTCTAGCTCATCTTGCTGCGATTTTCGATCTCCTTGCTCAAAGCTCCACTCACAAAAATGCTTTGGGGGAGTGTTCTTCGGTATGTGACTCCTCCAATGGTCCAATTAGTTTTTGTTCTAGTGCTTCATTCGTTGCAAATTTTTGCTTCTTAGGTGACCCTGTTCTTAAGCTTGCATGTCAAATTTATATGGTCCCAAGTAGTTCTAATGCATGATAAAGTCTCTAGGCACTTGTGGGAGTAGTTGCTATCAATTTTGTTGAGTTTGGTTCACTTTTATTTTGAGTTACTAAAATTTTCAGAAATTTTTCAGAGGAAGAAACATGTTTAGGAAATTGTACCAAGGTGGTTCTTCAAGGAAGCAAGGACCCAGGCCCGTAATGCGCGAGCCAGACCATGAACTACCAAGAGAAGCTCAAGTGCGGCCTTGTAAATGGCCGTCAGAAGATTTCATGGTCCAAGCAGGAATTAAGGAGGAATTTGACGCATATATGCGTAATGCTGAACTCGAGGGCTTCATGCTAGATAAGTGCCCTCAGTATTATCACCTAACTGATTCCTTTGTGAGAAGGTTCAAATTTTCATCTTCACGTAATTCTCACACTGTCCTATTTGATATCTATGGTAATCTTACACTATGGACTTAGAGGATTTTAATACTGCTTGTAAACTTCCGTAGTGGGGTAGTGCGAGTGAACCTCGCAAATCTGAGTTTAAGGATTTTCTTGCTAGTATCACTGTGGGGGAATCTAGGGAAATAACACAAGCTACCATAGGGAGCATTCATTTTCCTGCTATACATTATTTTGCTCTCTTTATAGGTAGATGCATAAACGGTAAGGATGAGGCATGCCACATGTGTGTTATAGATCTTAGTGTTCTCAAGAGTGCTGTTTTAGGACATAAACGATATAACTTGGGGGCCATTGTTGCACGAAGGTTGCATAATAATGGTTTAAGTGGAGACTTGTTTGGTGGAATTTATGCAACCCGTGTGGCTAATTTTCTTGAGATACCCATACATGAAAATGATATGGAATTGCCTCCCACTTATCTAGGTTATGAGGCTATGGTTCGCCATCAGTCTATTGAGAGGAATGAACAATCTCTCCAGTACCGACTAATGTTTGACAGGCGCCGCATTTTCCATGTTGTTCTCCCTACTCCTACTTTCTTTGACTTTCAGACAAAAGGAAGATATATTATAACCAAGGAGGAGGCGGACGAGTATAAGAGGAGGACTGAGGCAGCTCGCCTCCAAGCGCCAGCTCATGAGGCAATAGCTGCTGCATCACAGTACGACCTCAGCTACAACTTTGGATATCTGCCAGGCCAGCCGTGGCCATAGACCAACTTAGGCCAAAAGCCTATGCTTGGGGGAGTACGTATCTCTCACCGACATTACATTCATGTTCACACACTCATTCTAGTTGTCGGTGCTCATATATTTTCACTGTAATATCCATGCTAGTTTATTTTCTTTTCTCTCTTTCTTCTTGTGTGTTTGAAAAACCTTAAGAAAAACCAAAAAAAATTAGTTGTAGCTTTTAGCTAGTTTACTTTCAATGCTTGTGGTAGTAGTAATTAAAAAAGAAAACCCAAAAAGATTTCTTGTTCTTCTTTTGCTTGTTGGGAGCTTTCCCATGTAAATAGCTTTATTTCTTTTCTTTTCTTTGGGGGTTGAGAGGAGAAGGCCATAATGAAAATGTTGAAGTGGCTCTTATATGCATTATTGTTGATTTAACCAAGAGCCCATATTGTCTTGTCTTCTCCTGTGTGTCAGATGCTTGCAGATTCCAGCTTAGTCCAATTGCACGTGCGCTATTATTATTATTCACACCGTTCGGTCATGCAAGTGAAAGGCAATAATGACGATATATGATGGACAGATTGAGATGAGAGAAGCTGGTATGAACTCGACCTCTCTTGTTTTTGTAAATATGATTAGTTCACTGTTCCTGATTCAGCCTATTATGAATGAAACATGTTTGCAATGACAATTAGAGATTATAGTTGCTTATGCCATGCTTAATTTGCTAGGAGTTTATAATGTCTTACCTTGCGTGCCAACATGCTATTAAAATGGTTGTGATGTGGTATGATAGGGTGGTATCCACCTTTGAATGATTCGAGTGACTTGACTTGGCACATGTTCACACATGTAGTTGAAACAAAATTAACATACCCTCCATGATATTTATGTTCATGGTGGATTATATCCTACTCATGCTTGCACTCAATGTTTATTAATTTTAATGCATGTTCATGACTATTGTCGCTCTCTAGTTGCTCGCTTCCCAGTCTTTTTCTAGCCTTCACTTGTACTAAGCGGGAATACTTCTTGTGCATCCACTTCCATAAACCCCAAAGTTATTCCATATGAGTCCACTATACCTTCCTATATGTGGTATCTACCTGCCGTTCCAAGTAAATTTGTATGTGCCAAACTCTAAACCTTCAAATGAAATTCTGTTTTGCATGCTCGAATAGCTCACGTATCAACTAGGGTTGTCTGTATCTTCCATGCTAGGCGGGTTATTCTCAAGAGGAGTGGACTCCGCTCCTCACTCACGAGAAAATGGCTGGTCACCGGGATGCCCAGTCCCATGCTCTAAGCAAATCAAATCGAAATAATTGCAAACAAAACTCCCCCAGGGCTGTTGCTAGTTGCAGGAACTCGTTATTTCGAGCCAGCCATGGATTGATGCTTGTTGGTGGTTGGGGAGTATAAACTTTACCATTTTGCTTGGGAACCGCCTATAATGTGTGTAGCATGGAAGATATCGAGATCTCTCGGTTGTTATATTGACAATGAAAGTATGCCACTCAAAATGTTATTTATCTCTATTTCAAAATCGAGCTCTGACACCTCTACAAATCCCTGCTTCCCTCTACAAAGGGCCTATCTATTTACTTTTATGTTGAGTCATCACCCTCTTATTAAAAAGCACCAACTGGAGAGCACCGCTGTCATTTGCATCCATTACTATTAATTTGTATTGGGCATGACTATGATTGGATCTCTTTTGCCATGAATTACAATGTTTAGTCAGTCCTTGATCTTCAAAGGTACTCTGCATTTATGTTTTGCGGTCTCACAAAGGGCTAGCGAGATACCATCTTGTTATATCATATTATGATTGTTTTGAGAAAGTGTTGTCATCCAAGATTTATTAGTATTGCTCGCTAGTTGATTATTGTGACACCCGGTAATTAGGCTACAGTAATCCCACATTAACGATGCCACATCACCTCGGTTATTGTTGCTAATCCCGCGTTAGTTCGAAACTGATTCAAATTCAAATTTCAAGATCAAGCAAACAATAAAAGTTTTCAAATATTAAAACTAAAATGTTCAATAAATAGTAGATAAGTCAGAGGCAATGATAAAATTGTAAACAACATTATTGAAATTTGATAAGTGACATAAACAACCTCAAACAGTGCCTGAAAGCATTATTTAATAACCTTTTTATTATTACAAAATAAATGTGAAATGATATTTACCCCAAACTAGTTTTTGGTGGTAGGATATATTGTGCTGTGATTTGTGGGCCATCTCTCATATTTTACAAAACTCATTTGGTGCCCAAACAATTAGCCAAAACTAAAACAGAAAAAGGAAAATAAAGAAAAGAAAAATAAAAACAGAAAACAACCCCCCCCCCCCCCAGGACCAGGCAGCCCAGCTCACAGGCCAGGCCAGCCTACATGGCCCAACCGGCCGCACCCCACTCCCTTATCCCCTCACCCCCGCAAACCCTAACCCCGTCGCCCCACTTTCCCCCCACGTCGCCACTCCACCCTCTCTCGATCCGATCGGGATCGGGGGCGCTCGATATCGCGCCTCGCCAGCTCACCGGAGACGCTCGATCGCCCCTCCTGTCGCCTCGTCCCCTCGCACGCCTCCCCAACCTTCCCCCCACCAGTCTCCAACGAGCCTCGCTGCTCCCTGGACGTCACCGCCAACCGGAGCCCTGCCGTTCGCTGGACCTCCCTGCCAGACTGCACGTTGTCCCCTCCGTCGTTGAATCGTCCCCATCATCGCTCACCGTCGTCCCCGTCCACCTCCCCGAGCTCGCTGCCATTTTCCCTACAACGTTGGTGAGGCCCGGCCTCCTCCTCTGCCCTCCGCCCTCGCGCGCCGTTAGCCGCGGCCACGGCGCCTGACTCGACCTTCGCCTTCCCTCGCGACACCGCACCCCGACCCTGCACGCCGCGTCCATTCGCCGCTGCCTCCCGCTCGCTGCTAGTGTCGTCCGAGCTCTGCGCCGTCCTCGCCCGGCCGCGCCACCTCGCCTCCTCTCGCATGCCCCTGGTCACCCGCCACACCCGCGCGCTACCTCACCTCGCCTGGCCTCGCCACTGCCGCCTCAGGCAGCCAACCTCCCTGTGGCCATGGCCGGTGGCTGCCCCCTTCGATCTGGGCGTATGCCCAATCGGGCTGGGCGCCAGCGCCCGTAACCCACACGCCCGCTAAGGCGATTGTGCCAATGACAAGTGGGGCCGCCCTAGAACAGTTTAAAAAAGAGATTAAAAATAATAATAAAATAAATAAATAATTAAATAAATTAAAGACTTAATTAACTTAATTAATTTTGTTTAGATTAACCTAATCACTAGCTACAACGAATTAACTTTGGTTAGATAAACTATTAATAAACAGACTATGACATGCGGCCCCCACCCGTTAGTTTGACCCAGTCAAACCCCCTGTTGACTGCTGACATCATGATGTCATCATGCTGATGCAATAATGATAATTTTCGAATTAATTTAATAAATAATATTTTAGAAATTGATTAAAAACTTTGAAAATTAATATAAAATAAAACGTAGCTCGGATGAAAATACTTCGTACGTGAAAGTTGCTCAGAACGACGAGACGAATCTGAATACATAACCCGTTCGTCAGCCACACGTCCCTAGCATAGCGAACCTGTAACATTTCACCTTCGGTTCATCTATCCGAAAACCCGAAACACCGGGTATACTTTTCTCGGATGTTTTCTCCCTTCGCCGGTATCACCTACTACCGCGTTAGGGCACACCGAACACCGCGTATTGCCTTGTTACTCTTTGTGATGCTTTGATTGCTCTGTTATTTATTGTGTTCCCTCTCTGTTACTTCTTTCCAGTAGACCCCGAGACTGTCCGCAACCCCCAGTTCGACTA
Organism: Triticum timopheevii; assembly: GCA_963921465.1. NCBI lineage: Eukaryota > Viridiplantae > Streptophyta > Magnoliopsida > Poales > Poaceae > Triticum > Triticum timopheevii. Next base: position 326,058,289 of record OY997264.1, read on the forward strand.
CGGTGTTGACGACTTGTCCTTCTTGCCAGAGCAACCAGGCAAGCCCCCCTGATCACCAGATATCGCCTATTCTTCTCTCTACTTCTTGCATTAGAGTAGCATGTTACTGTTCGGTTACTCCTATTCTGTTGCATAGCCTGTCATTGTTGCTACAGTCGTTGATACCTTGCCCGCAATCCTAAATGCTTAGTATAGGATGCTAGTTTATCATCATTAGCCCTACATTCTTGTCAGTCTGCCTTGCTATACTATCGGGCCATGATCACTCGGGAGGTGATCACGGGTATATACTATACATATATACATACTATACAGATGGTGACTAAAGTCGGGTCGACTCGTTGAGTACCCGCAAGTGATTCGGATATGGGGGATGAAAGGACAGGTGGCTCCATCCCGGTAGAGGTGGGCCTGGGTTCCCGATGGCCCCCGACAGTTACTTTGAGGTGGAGCAACAGGGCAGGTTGAGACCACCTAGGCGAGAGGTGGGCCTGGCCCTGGTCGGCATTCGCGGTTACTTCATAATAACACGCTTAACGAGATCTTGGTATTTGATCTGAGTTTGGCCACTGGCCTATACGCACTAACCAACTATGCGGGAACAGTTATGGGCACTCGACGTCGTGGTATCAGCCAAAGCCTTCTTGACGTCAGCGGCTGAGCGGTGCGCGCCGAGTTGGTGTCGTGGTTCTAAGACTGACAGTAGAAAGGGGGGTAGGTATGGATAGGCAAGATCTCAGCTATGGTGAAGGTGTACACACGAGTTTTACGAGTTCAGGCCCTTCTCGGAGGAAGTAACAGCCCTACGTCTCGGTGGTCGATTGGATTATATGTGTGATGTTATAGGGGGTGCGAACCCTTGTGCCAGAGGAGGAGGGTGGCTTTCGCCATGACCTCTCCCGCCCTCCATTACAAGGGAGTTAATGTACATAAAGTGGTGGCGTTACTGGTAATGCCAGCCTTAAGTGTTGTTAATGACCTTAAAGACTACGGAGTGAATGCGTGTCCGTTGCATGCTGAGTGACTTCTGGTCTTTGGGAGGTCGAGTGATTCTCTTGTTGGTCGAGTGACAGTAGGTAGGGAGACTCCCAAGTGACATGATGTCGAGTGGATTGCACTCGACATCTTCGACCGGGGGCCTCATGGTGTCTCTTGACCTTCTTGCCTTCTTGGCTAGTGACCTTGGGTAGGACGTATAGGTCAGGCCTATGACCCTACCCTAGGTCTGTATCCTCATTAGTAGCCCCCGAATGGATTAAGGTTCGAGTGGAAGTTAGGTTGGAGTTGAACTTGTTCTGACTCTTGTGCCATCGCGAGCGTTTTCTGCAAGATGGAAAACTCGCGTTGGTACTTCAGCGTCGACTCAGTCGCCTTGATCCATTCAGGGAGTCGTCGACTGAACTTGTGGCGTCATTTGTCGAGTGTTGTATTGGAATGCAGGATCTTGGGCGCGATTGACTGCTGCATATCCCCGATTTCATGGGATACGAAATTTCAGGGAAGCGCGCGGGACGGGGAGTGCCGAAACGGGTGGAGTGGATAAACAATGATGCCTCGATTTCCGCACCGCCTTTTTCGCCACGTACGATGCGCGCGACTGTTGCGGGATTTGACAGGATTGCCTGGTCCCATGCGTCAGCCACTCGGAAGTGGCCTTTTATAAGGTGACGGGACCGAGGCGTCTGCACTGTGCACACCTTTTCCTCCTTCTTCCTCCTCCGCTTCTCCGACGCGCCCAACTCTTCTGTTCCGATGCCGCCGCTCCGCCGCCATGGTGAAGGACAAGACGGCGGCGTTAGAACATGCAAAGAAGACGAAGGGGGTGGCGAAGGGCAAAAAGCAGCAACGCGGGTCGACATCGCGCGCGGGGCTGCCGCCGGGCTGGATCCAGGGCGATTGGATCCGGTCTTCGATTCGGCAGGAGTATCTAGATGAGCTGGCGGAGTCTGAGCTAATCGCCAAGGGAGCGGCAAGTGTAAGTGCATCTAGTGCCCCTTAGTGATTTTGGTGTATTGAAGACTTATAGGTTAAGGGACTAATGCGTTTGTGAGTGTACACATGTCTATAAGTCTATGAGGAGTTTGATATTTACAGAGAAAGTCGACCCCTAAAAATGAAGTTCTTCAACTGAAGACTTTGATATTCTGAAGACTTTCTGAAGACTTTGAAAGTGAAGAAATTGGTGTGACCTTGAAGCCTTGGTATTCATTTGTGGAACATGAAGCATGAAGACTTTTGTTTTCGTAGTTTCATTTTCTCTTTCTTGAGTCATAGGAAACACCGTACTGTTAAAGGGGGTCGAGGAAATACTAAGGAAAAATTTCCATGTGATGCTCAACTCAAAATCCTACACCTACCAATCCCTTCGAGTGAAGCCTTTTGGAAATCTCATACAGTTCAGTCACTTTCTTCAGTGACAGAGACGAAGTTCTTCTGGTCGCTGATGAATTTGTTCTGACTAAGGAGTTAGGAATTCGCCAGTGCGAATTGCCTACATAGTGAGGAACATGATAGCCCTGAGGAATTTGAGAGTCAAAATTCCGATCGTTGCTGTGCTGCGCGCCAGCTATCCCAAAATATCTTATCCACCTAACGGTCATATCATTGAAGGGCATTTATGTCTTATCATGTCGGGCTGCTCCCTAGGCTATAAATAGCCGCCCCCTACAACCACTAGCTGGTTGGCTGCTCCGAGAGAAATTGACACTTGTCATTTGAGAGCAACCCATCCTCCGAGGACTTTGAGCGAAAATCATCGAGTGAGGAAAACCCAAAACCAAACCCCTACAAACCCAAAGTGATTGAGCATCACTGAAGAAATTGATCCTGCATGGATCCGACGCTTGTTACCTTTGAAGACTGTGCTTCTTCCAGACGGTTAGGCGTCATGGTCTAGAGCATCCAAGAGGAATTGTGGATCGCCGAGTGACCAAGTCTGTGAAGGTTTGGAAGTCCCCTGAAGACTTACCACGAGTGATTGGACGAGGTCTATGTGACCTTAGTTCAAGGAGAATACAGTGAGGACTGGGTGTCCTGAGCTGCGTGCTCAGCGACTGGGTGTCCGGGACTGTGTGTCCTCGAGTTTAAATACTCAGCCGCTCCAACCAGACGTACAACTGAGACAGCAGTTGGAACTAGTCTACCAAATCATTGTCTTCACCAACCTAACTGGTTCTATTTCCTCAACCCTTTCATTTCCTCATTACTGTGTTGAGTGTTTGTTCATATCTGTGTTTGAAGACTTTGACTGAAGACTTTCTCAATTTCCTCAGTTCAATTTCTTCAGTCTGTTTGTCTTCACCTTGTGTTATCCTGTGATTACGCTTTTTGTACTTAGTGCTTGTCTTCATTTCATCATGATAACCATGCTTGTATTCTGTTATGCTTACTTCTGAGTACTTATTCCGCTGCAAGTAGTTCTTCGCTAAGGAATTTCCTCACCGGCAAATTCCTCAGTGAAGAATTCATAAAAATCGCCTATTCACCCCCCTCTAGTCGATATAATGCACTTTCAATTGGTATCAGAGCAAGGTACTCCCTTGTTCTGTGTGATTTTGGTTTAACCGCTTGGAGTTTTAGTTATGTCGACCGCAGGTATGATCAAGGTCTCGGCTGGGTGTCCTACCTTTGATGGGACGGACTACCCCTACTGGAAAAACAAGATGCGAATGCATCTTGAGGCAATTGACAACGATCTCTGGTATGTTGGGGAAAATGGTGTTCCCTCTGTCTCACCCTCACTGAACGCTACCGATGTGAAGAGATTCAAGCAACTCGATTCTCAAGCGAAGAATATCATATGTGGCCATCTGAGTAAAGGACAGTATGGAAGAGTGAGTGCTTTGGAAACTGCTAAGCTTATCTGGGATAGGCTGTCCAAAGTGAATGAAGGAGTCTCAACTCAGCGTGACTCTCGAGTTGATGTTCTTCGAAATCTCTTCAACTGCTTCAAAAGACTCGACAATGAAAATGTCCAACAAACCTTTGATCACCTCACTGACATCTCAAATGAGCTTCAAGCCCTCGGTGCCACTGATATCACTGACCATGAGGTGGTGAAGAAACTGTTGAGATCGCTTGATTCCTCATTTGATACTCTGGGACTGATGATACAAGAACGGGCTGACTACAAGTCTCTTGATCCTGCCGATATCCTCGAAAGGCTAAATACTCACGAGTTCCAGCTTGCTGAAAAGAGAGATCTCTATGGTTCGAGCTATGGCAAACCACGTGCCTTGAAGGCCAAGGTTGTGTCTGAGTCTGAGTGTGAGGATTCTGGTAGTAGCCTTGGTGATCCTGAAGAATTGAGCCAGGAGCTAGCACTGCTCGTGAAGAAATTCCAGAAGTTCTCAAGACGTGGTCGCTTTGGAAAATCCTCAAGAAGCAGTGATTCCTCATCCAGTGACTATAAGAGAAGGCTGTGCCACAAATGCAAGAAACCTGGTCACTATATTCAAGATTGTCCTCAGTGGGAAAAGGAATTGAAGAAGAAGAAATACAAGGATTACGGTTCTGATGATGCAAAGAAGAAGAAGAAATCGTCAAAATCTTCATCATCAAAATCCTCGAAGTCTTCATCTCACAAGAAGAGCAGCTCCAAGAAGGCTCGGGCATTCATTGGCAAGGAAATGGACTCTGAAGCTGAATCTGAGGAACATGAGGAAGAGGAGGCGTCTGAATAATCCGAATCTGGTGTGGCGAGTCTGGCCTTCGCTACTGCTTTCGTTAGCAAGTCCATCTTCAACACTGAAGAAACTGACCCCACCGACAAGTCTGATGAAGATAATGATGACTACGCTCCCACCTATTGCTTCATGGCGAAAGGTGCAAAGGATGATCAACCCAAAGCCACTGAGTGGGACCTCGATAGTGGATGTACGAATCACATGACTGGTGACAAGAATCTATTGATGGATGCTCCCTTATCACCGTCACATCTGAAGCATATCATCTTTGCTGACAAAGGCAAAAGTCAAGTATTGAGTCTTGGTAAGGTTGCAATCTCTAAGGATAAACACATGGACAAAGTCATGCTTGTTGAGTCCTTAGGATACAACCTCATGTCAGTCTCAATGCTTTGTGATCTTGATATGGTTGTTGTCTTTGGCAAGTATCGCTGTGTTGTGATTATGGAAGCTAACAATTCCAAAGTCTTCGAAGGCTTTAGGAGAGGAGACCTGTATATTGTTGATTTCTCTACAGGACCACAACCAGCCGTGTGTCTACTTGCAAAAGCTTCAGAAGGCTGGCTATGGCATCGACGACTTGGTCACGCAGGCATGAGGAATTTGCACACGCTTGCGAAGAAGAAGCATGTCATTGGCATTGAGAATGTCAAATTCCTCAAGGATCACTTATGCGGAGCCTGTGAAGCTGGAAAAATGACCAAGGCCAAGCATCCAGCGAAGACTATCATGACCACTACTCGTCCATTCGAATTGCTTCACATGGACCTCTTCGGACCTAATCATTACTCAGCAGTCACTAATGATGCATCTCTATATGGTTTTGTCATTGTTGATGATTACTCTCGATATACATGGGTACACATTGTTACTTACAAACATGAAGTGCAGGAAGTCTTCAAACGTTTTTCCTCGAGGGCTTGAACCAACTTTGGTGTGAAGATCAAGCACATCAGAAGTGACAATGGAACTGAGTTCAAGAATTCCGGTCTTGATGACTATCTTGATGAACTTGGTATTACTCATGAGTTATCTGCTCCCTATACTCCTTAGCAAAATGGCCTCGTGGAGCGCAAGAATAGAACTCTTGTTGAGATGGCTCGCACTATGCTTGATGAATACAAAACGCCTCATCGTTTTTGGATTGATGCAATTGATACTGCGTGCCACATCATCAACAGAGTATATCTTCACAAATTCTTCAAGAAGACGGCCTATGAACTCCTCACTGACAAGAAACCCAATGTGAGTTATTTCAAAGTCTTCGGTGCTAAATGTTGGATTAGAGATCCTCACCACAATTCTAAATTTGCACCGAAAGCACATGAAGGTTTTATGCTTGGTTACAGAAAGGACTCGCACACCTACAGAGTCTTCAACATTGTTCTTCACAAGATTGTTGACACTGTAGATGTGCGGTTCGATGAAACTAATGGCTCGCAAAGAGAGCACCTACCTTCTGTGTTAGATGAACCAACACCTGAGGATTCTATCAAGTTGAAGGAAACTGAGGATGTCATTCCTACTGAAGAATCTGCTGAAGAATTCATTCCAGTTCATGAAGAACGTCGAGCTGATGTACCCGAAGAAAATGCTGAGGAAAATGGTGCTGAAGAAAATGCTGATCAAACTCCTCAGCGACAACTAGCTCATCCTCGCGTTGCAAAAGAAGTGCAAGTGGAGAAGATCATCGATGACATTAGAGCACCAGGTCCTCTCACACGCTCAAAAGCTTCACATTTATCTAACTTTTGTGGGCACTATGCTTTTGTCTCCATCATATAAGAGCCCACTAAGGTAGATGAAGCATTTTTGGAGCCGGAGTGGATTCAGGCTATGCAAGAAGAATTACATCAGTTCGAGCTCAACAATGTCTGGGAACTGGTCAAACGTCTAAATCCTCGCAAGCATAATATCATTGGCACAAAGTGGATCTACCGCAACAAGCAAGATGAAAATGGCCTTGTGGTGAGGAATAAGGCATGACTGGTAGCTCAAGGCTACACACAGGTTGAAGGAATTGATTTAGATGAAACTTTTGCACCTGTTGCTAGACTTGAGGCTATTCGCATATTACTTGCTTATGCTAACCATCATGATATCATCTTATATCAAATGGATGTGAAAAGTGCATTCCTCAATGGTAAGCTTGAGGAAGAAGTATATGTTGCTCAACCCCCAGGTTTTGAAGATCCAAAGAATCCTGACAAAGTCTTCAGACTTAATAAGGCCCTCTTTGGCCTCAAGCAAGCCCCTCGGGCGTGGTATGATACATTGAAGGAATTCTTCGTGAAGAATGGCTTCACACCCGGTTCACTCGACCCTACTCTCTTTACTAAATCTTATGATGGTGAACTGTTTGTGTGCCAAATATATGTTGATGATTATCTTTGGCTGTTCTGACCAACGTTATAGTGATGAATTTGCCTATATGAAGAGTGAAGAATATCAAATGTCCATGATGGGAGAGTTGAAATTCTTCTTAGGTCTTCAAATTCGTCAACAGCGCAATGGCATATTCATATCTCAGGAGAAATACCTCAAAGATGTACTGAGGATCAAAATTCCTATGCCCACAAATGGCCATCTATGCACTGATGAAAATGGTATTGACTTCGATCACAAGGTATACCGCTCCATGATTGGTTCTTTATTGTACTTATGTGCATCTAGGCCAGATATAATGCTTAGTGTTTGCATGTGTGCCCGATTTCAAGCTGCACCGAAGGAATCACACCATAAGGTTGTGAAGCATATTCTTCGATATCTAGCTCACACACCAACACTAGGATTATGGTACCCCAAGGGCTCTGCTTTTGATCTCATTGGATATTCTGACTCTGACTATGCTGGTGATCGTGTGGACCGCAAGTCAACTTCTGGCACTTGTCATTTCCTCGGACGATCTTTGGTCTGTTGGTCCTCGAAGAAACAAAACTGCGTATCACTGTCTACTGTGGAAGCTAAATACATTGCTGCTGGCTCTTGCTGTGCTCAACTGCTTTGGATGAAGCAAACACTCAAGGACTATGGCGTCAACGTGAAGAATGTGCCTCTCCTGTGCGACAATGAGAGTGCCATCAAGATTGCTCACAACCCAGTTCAGCACTCGAAGACAAAGCACATTCAGATTCGTCATCATTTTCTTCGTGATCATGTGTTGAAGGGCGACATCTCCATCGAGCACGTGAAGACTGAAGAACAGGTAGCTGATATCTTCACTAAGCCCTTGGATGAGAAGAGATTTAGCAAGTTGCGGTGTGAGCTAAATATCTTAGAATCTTCGAATGTTCTTTGAAAAGGACACACACCCTGACACTTATGCAAAATTGATGACTTAGATGTGCAACACATGAAGAAACGTTTTTCTTCAATCAATGAAGAATAACACTCTAAGTGTGAAGAAATTAATGAAGAATTTGATTCTCAGAACCCTACGACAATTGTACGCGGTGTCTGAAATCATCATTCTTATACGGTGGGTCACGCCACCACAAAAAGTTGAAAATCTTCAATTTGAGTTTTTCCTCAGTTTTTGAAATTCTTCAGTTTTTCAAATTCTTCAACTTTGCAAAATCTTCACTGTTTCCGTTGTTTTTCTTCATTGGCTATATATATATATATATATATATATATATATATATATATATATATATATATATATATATATATATATATATATATATATATGAGTTTATGTCCTCTACATCATTCACTTATAGCTATTTCTTCAAGTTGCTTTATCTGCTAAGTGAATGTGATCGGACCCTTCCCCCTCTATGCTATACTCAATCCAATCTATTCACAAATTTTTCATGTGCGTTCTATTTGAAACTCGTTCAAAATCTTCACTGTGTCCTTGTCAGCTGAAGAAATTGCGAACAAAACTTTAAAACAAATCTTATCCAAATTTTCAGTTTTGCCGCTCAAACCGTTCCGCATCCCACAATGCATTATTCTATTCACCCACGATCGTACACGATCTCAACTACACAGTATGTGGGTGACACATGTCGCAAGAAGGAGAAAGGGCAGGGGCACGTTCGTCCCAAATCTTCGGGCGAACAGTTTTTACCGCGTCTATAAATACCCCTCTCCCCTTCCTCACTTCATTTACTCCGCTCGATCGCTACTCTCTCACTCGAGCTCCTCAAACCCTAGCGCCGCTGCTACTCCATCGTCGCCGGTGAGGAAGAGCTTCGCTCCCTCGACCTCGTCGCTGTCGTACTCACGCCGACCACGGAAATCTTCACTCCGCCGCCGCCGTAGCTGTCTTCCTCTGCCAAGTTAGGGCGTGGGAGATCTAACCTGACGAACATCACATCTGTTCTTCTCAGTTCGTCGTGTTCTTCACTTCGGCGTTCCTCGAAGAAAAACTGCATACTTCTTCAGAAAATTCGATTGTTCAAATTCCTCAACTGAAGAATATGGCAGACCGTAAGAAGCCGCAGAAAGGAGGAAAGAAACCTGAGGTTATGACTGTGTTTGAAATCCCTGAGGAAATTTATGATGACTATTGCACACCTGATGAAGCAAAATTTGGCAAACAAAACAAAAATCAGTGCAAGGTGCGCATACAGAGGATTGAACGGAGATGGGCAAGGGAATGGAGGGAATACAGATATGTGACTCCAAAGTACATGAGGAAATTCTCCCTCAATCCTCCATGCCCAAGAGCTCCATTGGCACCTGGCCAAGTAGCTGACCCCACAAGTCTGAAACGTGTTGAGGACTTTCCTGAAGAATGGGCTAAGCGCCAAGCTAAATTGGCAAGACAAGCCAAGGAGGCAGTGAAGAAATTCAATGAGGATTCTGCCACTGCTACTGCTACTGAGGCCTCGGTCAAACCGAGGAAATCCATGCCAAAGAAGCCTGCTCGTAAGCCAAGTGCTTCACCAGCAACGCCCTCACGGCCAAGTTCCTCAGCAATGCCCTCACGGCAAATTCCTCACACTGCTACTGCTTCACAAAAGTCCTCAGCAGCTCCTTCAAAGTCCTCAGCTCCTATGCATCTGGCTACATGTCAAAGGACTGCTGGTTTCTCGATTGCCTCTGGTGTTTCAGCGAGTTCCTCAGCTGCACCAATTTCCTCATCAGGCCCCACACCGTTGAAGACTAAAGCAACAGCTCGACGAGGTCCTCGGCCAAGTCCAAAGAAGAAATAGGTCGCATTCCATGTGCCTTCTGATGATGAAGCTTCTGATGATGAACTTGCAGAAATCATCAGAGACAGACAGGTGAAGGCCGCTAGAGCCAAAGGCACGTCTGTGCCACTGCTTTTGGATCCAAGGAAGATCCTCGACTACATTGACCTCTGGCACAAGGATCCTAACACCCATATGCCTGATTTTCCTCTGACCTCTGGTCAAAGTCACATGCTGACCCATTTCATCACTGAAGAGAAATGGAAGTTTGAAAAGGCAAGAGAGATCAAGAAAGCTCAATACAGAAAGGAGAAGCTCCTGAAGAAAAATGTTGTCAGAATGACACCTGAGGAACTTCTCCAGGCTCAGTTTGAAATTCAAGCCCTCAGCAAAGACTTTGATGCCTACTATGCTGATTGGCAAGGAGCTAAAGTGAGATTCGTCAATCTGACGAAGAAATTCACAAATGTTGCAGCCCCATCGCAACAAGAAAACCCTCAGGTTGCAGACTCTGCTCAGTCTGCTGAAGAACATGCCAGCACCGCTGATGACTTTCAGCCTGCTGAAGAAAATGCTAGTTCCAGGGCTGGTGAAGAAATTCCGGCCGCTGATGAAATTGCCAGGGCATCCACTAGTGGTGCGCCTGAAGAAACTGAAGAGATCAGGGCAACTGCATCAGTTGCGCCTGAAGAAAATCAACCAGATTCCTCAGCTCCTCCCGCGCCTACACCAACTCCAATTCTTCCATCTGCCTTTGATGTGAAGAAGACCAAGGCTGCAGAGCGAGCTTCAGTGAAGAAACGGAAGGCATCAGCTGCGTCAAATTCTTCGGCTGCGAAGAAAATGAAGCCAATGACCAGCTCATTTGAAAATCCTATTGATGCTGTTCCAATTTCCTCCATGCCATCAAAGGACCTTGTTCCTTTTGGAGAAGACTATGTGATCCCAAGCGGATCTGATGAAGGAAATCATTCTGCCGCTTCGTCAGAGCAGATTGATGAAGAAATTGAAGTGGACGAAATCCCTTCAACGGCAGTCATTTCCTCACCGATGCCTCAGTTCACAGCTGAAGAGGCTGGTGTTGAGGAAATTGAAGATGAAGATGTGGATATAGGATGCACCACACCTGTGATGAATGATGACTTTTGGGAAAGTCAGCATCCCAATACTCCTCTCTTCACACCTATCCAACAGATTCCTCAGTCCCCTGCACCAACAGTTCAACTGGGCTCTGAAGAAACTCATCCCACTCCCTCTGTGCATGAAGAAATTCCAGCCACTAGTGCTAAAGAACCTGCTGCTGCTGATCCTCAGGTTGCACAAGAAGAGGAACCAGAAATTCCTTAGCCTGAAGAACCTGAGCTCGCGATTCCTCAGGTGGTAATGCAACTCACTGACATCCCTCTGCCAAAGCCGAAGAATCCGTTCTCAAGTAAACAGAAGTTCAAGGCTAAAGACTTATTTTCCGAGCATGTATTCTTCACAGATTACAACCCCTATGACTCTGCTCGCATAAGGAAGAGGCGTTTCTGGACTGCTAGTCAAGCCAACTTCTATTCCTCTGTGCTGTTTGACAAAGACAAAATCTTCGATCATGAACATATTCCTCACGTGGACATGGAATCTCTGCCATGCTTCGAGCCTGTCCTCAGTGTTCTTCATGATGCAGGATTACTAAATTTCTGCACGGACATTTGCGATTGGAATGAAGAACTCATTCTTCAGTTCTACGCGACACTGCATATCACTGGATACGCTGAAGATATCAACTCATGGGTGTTGGACTGGATGACTGAAAACACTCACTACAAGGCACCGGCAACTGAATTGCTTCGTGTCCTTCCTCTCAATCCTCCCCATGACAGTGCACGTTGCACCTACAGTGACCCTGAACTGACAAATCACTACATGCAAGTGCTCATGAAGCCTTTCAAGCCTGGGCAGGCCCCACGAACCAAATTCCTCGTCAAGGAATTACTCTATGTGCCTCAGACTGTCTATCGCATTCTGACGAAGACAATGAGTCCTATCAAAGGCCACGACTCAAATGATGAAGACGTCGTTGGCATCATGAAGAATATGCTTTTCAACATCATTCATGGCGTTCCCGTCAACTTCCATGATTTCTTCATGAGGACTCTGGCCAATATTGCTATGTCACCATTCGAGCTGAAGCCCTATGCGCCTTGGATTATGAGATTCATCAGGGCAAGATCTTCACTGAATTACAAAGCTGACACTCTGAACCACGGTAGCTACTTGCCTCCCATTGAAGTCCTCAAACGGACAGTTTCATCAGCTGATGATAAAGGCAAGGCAGCTGCTGTGATCGATGAAGGCATTCGTCCATTGGATGGTCAATTTCACAAGGCTGCATCTTACTCTACCAATGACAACTCTGCCACACATGACTCTGCCGCAAATACCTCAGCCAAGCAAAATCCTCAAGCCACAACACCTAGGGTGATGACTGACCGTGAGTTACTCCTCGGTCGTCATTAGAAGGTTGATCGCAATCACAAATGGGTAAAGCGTCAGTTTGGTGCACTTCTTCACAATATGACCTCAACACACAATACAGTGAAGAAGAACCAATACTACCTTCATGAAACATTCAACCGCACCTGGGCTTTCCTCACTCATGTCTATAGCGCTGAAGAACTGAAGACTATGGGTCTCAAGGAAGAATTTGACTGGTCTGCACATCCTCCAAAGAAACTCAAGAGGGTCAAAGTTCCTCCACTGGTGGCCAGCTCTTATTCTTCATCGCGTGACACTGATGAGTATGAAGATTTGGACGACACTGCGGCAGGCCCTGCTACAACAAACAACCCCGACAACGCTGGTGCTCCTCCATCGACTTGAAATTCTTGAGGGGCGTTAGTCCTCAGTTTCAATCCTTTTGGTCATTTGATGACAAAGGGGGAGAAATCTGAGTTAGTCTTCAAGCAGGTCTATATTAAGGGCATTTCTTTTAAGTTACAACTCTCATTCTTCTGAAACTTTTATTGGATCGAGTTGTAATATTAAACCCGATGGTGCGCTGATACTTTTATTGCAGTATGCTCTGAAACCTTTGATGCTTTATTCGGCATGCTTATTCCTCGTTAATGATATTGCACGCATGCTGAATTTCATCAGGCACCATATTTCATCATGCATTTCAAATTCTTCATATTATATATCAAATGCGTGTATGAATTACAAGATATAGGGGGAGATCTCCATGATTCAACTCTTCAAATGTGCTTTGCCTCAAAAGCAAGTTCCTCACTATGCACATCTTCAGGGGGAGTTCCTCTATATCTTGCAATCAAATTCCTCAATATCAGCAGTTACATTTCATATGTTTATCCCCGTTGAAAACTTAACCTATATTGTCATCAATCACCAAAAAGGGGGAGATTGTAAGTGCATCTAGTGCCCCTTAGTGATTTTGGTGTATTGAAGACTTATAGGTTAAGGGACTAATGTGTTTGTGAGTGTACACAGGTCTATAAGTCTATGAGGAGTTTGATATTTACAGAGAAAGTCGACCCCTAAAAATGAAGTTCTTCAACTGAAGACTTTGATATTCTGAAGACTTTCTGAAGACTTTGAAAGTGAAGAAATTGGTGTGACCTTGAAGACTTGGTATTCATTTGTGGAACATGAAGCGTGAAGACTTTTGTTTTCGTAGTTTCATTTTCTCTTTCTTGAGTCATAGGAAACACCGTACTGTTAAAGGGGGGTCGAGGAAATACTAAGGAAAAATTTCCATGTGATGCTCAACTCAAAATCCTACACCTACCAATCCCTTCGAGTGAAGCCTTTTGGAAATCTCATACAGTTCAGTCACTTTCTTCAGTGACAGAGATGAAGTTCTTCTGGTCGCTGATGAATTTGTTCTGACTAAGGAGTTAGGAATTCGCCAGTGTGAATTGCCTATACAGTGAGGAACATGATAGTCCTGAGGAATTTGAGAGTCAAAATTCCGACCGTTGCTGTGCTGCACGCCAGCTGTCCCAAAATATCTTATCCACCTAACGGTCATATCATTGAAGGGCATTTATGTCTTATCATGTCGGGCTGCTCCCTAGGCTATAAATAGCCGCCCCCTACAACCACTAGCTGGTTGGATGCTCCGAGAGAACTTGACACTTGTCATTTGAGAGCAACCCATCCTCCGAGGACTTTGAGCGAAAATCATCGAGTGAGGAAAACCCAAAACCAAACCCCTACAAACCCAAAGTGATTGAGCATCACTGAAGAAATTGATCCTGCGTGGATCCGATGCTTGTTACCTTTGAAGACTGTGCTTCTTCCAGACGGTTAGGCGTCATGGTCTAGAGCATCCAAGAGGAATTGTGGATCGCCGAGTGACCAAGTCTGTGAAGGTTTGGAAGTCGCCTGAAGACTTACCACGAGTGATTGGACGAGGTCTATGTGACCTTAGTTCAAGGAGAATACGGTGAGGACCAGGTGTCCTGAGCTGCGTGCTCAGCGACTGGGTGTCCGGGACTGTGTGTCCTCGAGTTTAAATACTCAGCCGCTCCAACCAGATGTACAACTGAGACAACAGTTGGAACTGGTCTACCAAATCATTGTCTTCACCAACCTAACTGGTTCTATTTCCTCAACCCTTTCATTTCCTCATTACTGTGTTGAGTGTTTGTTCATATCTGTGTTTGAAGACTTTGACTGAAGACTTTCTCAATTTCCTCAGTTCAATTTCTTCAGTCTGTTTGTCTTCACCTTGTGTTATCCTGTGATTATGCTTTCTGTACTCAGTGCTTGTCTTCATTTCATCATGATGACCATGCTTGTATTCTGTTATGCTTACTTCTGAGTACTTATTCCGCTGCAAGTAGTTCTTCGCTAAGGAATTTCCTCACCGGCAAATTCCTCAGTGAAGAATTCATAAAAATCGCCTATTCACCCCCCCTCTAGTCGATATAACGCACTTTCAGCAAGGCTGACGGAGGGGGAGATGAATCCTCAGCCTCGACCGGGTGAGTGCATTCTGCTCGCCACCCACGTCGATCGTGATTTTTCTCTTCCCCCGCATCCTTTCTTCCGGGGGTTCCTGAACTTTTTCGGCGCTCAACTCCACCATTTTCCCCTAACACCATCACGTATCTGGCCGCCTTTGTGTCGATGTGTAAAATTTTCTTGGGATGTCGACCGCACTGGGGCCTTTTCAAACAAATCTTCACCATCCGATCCCAGTCGGTCAAAAAGGCGAAGTCGAGTGACTCAAAGACCAATGTCATCCAGATGTGTGGAGGTTTAGGTATCCAGAAAAGGCATAGGAGCTCCTTCCCCGCTATGACTCTCCTTGAATCAGTTAGAGGCTGGCAGTCGACCTGGTTCTACTGTCAGGACCAGGCAGCTCCAGGTCAGTCGATAGGCCTCCCTCACTTCACATTCGACCGCGTCCAAACTCCTTCTCCACTCAAAGTGACCGCGGCTGAGAATATGGAGATGAAGATGCTGGTAGAGAAAGTGGTTAAGCTTATCAGTGAAGGTGTTACCAGCCTGGACCTGCTGGAAGTGTTCCTCAGTCGACGCATCCAGCCCCTCCAGGCCCGTGATCATCCTATGTGGCTGTACTCTGGACCTGAAGACACCGCTCGGGTCCATCCAGAGGAAGTGTCATCCGAGACTGTGGCCATGTGGTTGAGGAGTACCATAGGCAATAAGGACAATCCCAGGGGATCCAGGCGAGTTATCCCTTTCAGAGAGAACAACCCACCCAACAAGGTATGCCTTCTTGTTCTGACTGCTTGACGCATAATTTCCGACTGCTTTCGATGTCGACTGATTTTTGCTTGACTTTTCAACTTGTAGGTCTTCACTGAAATGTACTCAATGCCCAACGGTGAACAAGCCTTGGAGCAGGGCCAGGAGGAGGAGGCTAGTGCAGACAAGAGCGGCGAATGGGAGTCTTCGGACGGAGAGGATGAGGAGGAGAGCGAGGAGTCGGACGACGAGGAAGAGGTCGACTCGCCGCCGCGTTCCGAGCGCCGATCCAAGAAGCAACACAACCCGGCGGGCGGGCGCGGGAAGAGCGTGGCTCCGAGTACTCACGCTTAGAAGCGAACTCGGACATCGACTCCGGAACCGACAGAGAAGACCGCCAAGCAGCTCAAAGTTGCCCCTCCCAAGACTCAAAAGACTTTGCCGTGGATCAAGATGGACGTCCCAGTGGCTTCGGGGTGAGTAACACACTTGTGCTTATACATACCGACTAACATTTCTGTTCTGACCGATTGGGTTGCACATCTTTTCAGACCCACCTCTGCTGCTACTAACATGGATGTCGATAAGGCTCCAGGAGACGAGGAGGCCACCTCCCAAGCTGGTAAGTTCATTCAACCAAGTTCCATTTAGTCGAGTTGGCGGTCAATCGGCTGAAAATTTGATACTTCTCTCTTTCTGTAGCTCCGCAAGAGATCGTTGTGCTCCCTGATGATGAAGAAGAAGAAGTGCCTCTACAGGAGAGAAGGAAGAAGAGTGGAGGCTCAAGCAGGAGGAGGCTTGAAATCCAAGTCCCTCACTCGACATCGACGCTTGAGGCGGTGGTCGAACGTTCTGAAGGGCCGGTTCAGACCAACGTCACATTCGCGAACCCGCTGACGACTGATCATCCGTCGGGGTCGACTGCATAGACACCTGCTGCACAAGTGCAACTCCACTCGTCCGACCCGGTAACTGCTTCGACCACCCTGGATCCATCACTCTTTACTACATATCAAACTCCAGACGACTCGCTGATAACCCACAAGTATAGGGGATCGCAACAGTTTTCGAGGGTAGAGTATTCAACCCAAATTTATCGATTCGACACAAGAGGAGCCAAAGAATATTCTCAAGTATTAGCAGCTAAGTTGTCAATTCAACCACACCTAGAAACTTAGTATCTGCAGCAAAGTGTTTAGTAGCAAAGTAATATGATAGTGGTGGTAACGGTAACAAAAGTAAAGACAACAAAAGTAATGTTTTTGGTATTTTGTAGTGATTGTAACAGTAGCAACGGAAAAGTAAATAAGCGAGAACCAGTATATGGAAAACTCGTAGGCACCGGATTAGTGATGGATAATTATGCCGGATGCGGTTCGTCATGTAATAGTCATAACATAGGGTGACACATAACTAGCTCCAATTCATCAATGTAATGTAGGCATGTATTCCGTATATAGTCATACGTGCTTATGGAAAAGAACTTGCATGCCATCTTTTGTCCTACCCTCCCGTGGCAGTGGGGTCCTATTGGAAACTAAGGGATATTAAGGCCTCCTTTTAATAGAGAACCGGAACAAAGCATTAGCACATAGTGAATACATGAACTCCTCAAACTATGGTCATCACCGGGAGTGGTCCCGATTATTGTCACTTCGGGGTTGCCGGATCATAACACATAGTAGGTGACTATAGACTTGCAAGATAGGATCAAGAACACACATATATTCATGAAAACATAATAGGTTCAGATCTGAAATCATGGCACTCGGGCCCTAGTGACAAGCATTAAGCATAGCAAAGTCATAGCAACATCAATCTCACAACATAGTGGATACTAGGGATCAAACCCTAACAAAACTAACTCGATTACATGATAAATCTCATCCAACCCATCACCGTCCAGCAAGCCTACGATGGAATTACTCATGCACGGCGGTGAGCATCATGAAATTGGTGATGGAGGATGGTTAATGATGACGACGGCGATGAATCCCCCTCTCCGGAGCCCCGAACGGACTCCAGATCAGCCCTCCCGAGAGAGATTAGGGCTTGGCGGCGGCTCCATATCGTAAAACGCGATGATTTCTTCTCCCTGATTTTTTCTCCCCGAAAGCCAATATATGGAGTTGGAGTTGGCGTCGGAGGGCCACCAGGGGGCCCATGAGGTAGGGGGGCGCGCCCAGGGGGGTGCGCCCCCCACCCTCGTGGACAGGGTGTGGGCCCCCTGGTCTTCATCTTTGGCGAGGATTTTTTATTGTTTTTTCTAAGGTGTTCCGTGGAGTTTCAGGTCATTCCGAGAACTTTTATTTTCTGCACATAAAACAACACCATGGCAATTCCGCTGAAAACAGCGTCAGTCCGGGTTAGTTCCATTCAAATCATACAAGTTAGAGTCCAAAACAAGGGCAAAAGTGTTTGGGAAAGTAGATACAACGGAGACGTATCAACTCCCCCAAGCTTAAACCCTTGCTTGTCCTTAAGCAATTCAGTTGACAAACTGAATTAGAAAAAGAAAAACTTTTACAAACTCTGTTTGCTCTTGTTGTTGTAAACATGAAAAGCCAGCATTCAAGTTTCAGCAAATATTATGAACTAACCATACTAACAATAACACGTAGGTCTCACAATTACTCATATCAATAGCATAATCAGCTAGCGAGCCATAATAATAAAACTCGGATGACAACACTTTCTCAAAATAATCATAACATGATATAACAAAATGGTATCTCGCTAGCCCTTTCTGAGACCGCAAAACATAAATGCAGAGCCCCTTTAAAGATCAAGGACTGACTAAACATTGTAATTCATGGTAAAAGAGATCCAGTCAAGTCATACCCAATATAAACCAATTATAATGAATGCAAATGACAGTGTGCTCTCCAGCGGGTGCTTTTAATAAGAAGGATGATGACTCAACATAAAAGTAAATGGATAGGCCCTTCGCAGAGGGAAGCAGGGATTTGTAGAGGTGCCAGAGCTCGGTTTTGAAAATAGAGATAAATTATATTTTGAGCAGCATACTTTCATTGTCAACATAACAACTAAAGGACGACGATATCTTCCATGCTAAACAGATTATAGGCGGTTCCCAAATAGAATGGTAAAGTTTATACTCCCCCTCCTCCACAAGCATCAATCCATGGCTTGCTCGAAACAACGAGTGCCTCCATCATTCAACGGGTCCCAGGGGGAGTTATGTTTTGCAGTTATTTTGATTTTGTTTGCATAAAGCATGGAACTGGGCATCCCGGTTACCAGCCATTTTCTCGTGAATGAGGAGCGGAGTCCACTCCTCTTGAGAATAACCCGCCTAACACGGAAGATAAGGGCAGCTCTAGTTGACATATGAGCTATTCGAGCATGCAAAACAGAATGTTTATTTGAAGGTTTAGAGTTTGGCACATACAAATTTACTTGGAACGGCAGGTAAATACCGCATATAGGTAGGTATAGTGGACTCATATGGAACAACTTTGGGGTTTAAGGAGTTTGGATGCACAAGCAGTATTCCCGCTTAGTACAGGTGAAGGCTAGCAAAAGACTGGGAAGTGACCAACTGAGAGAGCGACAACAGTCATAAACATGCATTAAAATTAATTTACACCGAATACAAGCATGAGTAGGATATAATCCACCATGAACATAAATATCATGAAGGCTATGTTGATTTGAATCAACTACATGCGTGAACCTGTGCCAAGTCGAGTCACTCAATTCATTTAAAGGAGGATACCATCCCATCATACCACATCATAATCATTCTAATAGCATGTTGGCACGCAAGGTAAACCATTATAACTCATAGCTAATCAAGCATGGCACAAGCAACTATAATCTCTAAATGTCATTGCAAATATGTTTACTTCATAATAGCTGACTCAGGAACGATGAATCATCATATTTACAAAAACAAGAGAGGTCGAGTTCATACCGGCTTTTCTCATCCCAATAAGTTCATCATATATCATCATTATTGCCTTTCACTTGCACGACCGAAGGATGTGTATAATAATAAGAGTGCACGTGCATTGGACTAAGCTGGAATCTGGAAGCATTCAACTCAAGAGAGAAGACAAGTAATATGGGCTCTAAGTTAAATAAACAATAATGCATATGAGAGCCACTAAGCATTTTCAATATGGTCTTCTTAACCCCCAAAGAAAACAAAAGAAATAAAAACTATTTACACGGGAAAGCTCCCAACAAGCAAAAGAAGAACGGGAAATATTTTTGGCTTTTCTTTTTAATTACTACAACAAAGAAATAAACTACTACTAATTTTTTGGTTTTTTCTTAAGGTTTATTAAACACACAAGAAGAAAGCAGGAAAAAGAAAATAAACTAGCATGGATATTACAGTGAAAGAGTATGAGCACCGACATCTAGCAATGAGTGTGTGTGAACATGAATGTAATGTCGGTGGGAAATACGTACTCCCCCAAGCTTAGGCTTTTGGCCTAAGTTGGTCTATTGCCAGGGATAGCCTGGCGGATACCCGTAGGTGAAGCTGGGTCATACTGTGATGCAGCAGCTACCGTCGCCTGAGCTGTAGCGTGGCATCGAGCAGCCTCCGCTCTCCTCTCGTACTCATCTGCCTCCTCTCTGGTAATAATATATCTTCCTTTTGTCTGAGAATCAAAGAAGGCAGGAGCAGGAAGAGCAATATGGACTGCATGACGTTTGTTAAAGATTAGTCGATACTGGAGAGGTGGTTCAGTCCTCTCAACAAACTGGTGGGAAACCATAGAATCAAAATCTAAATAAGAAGGGGGTAACTCCATATCACCCTCACGAATTTCTATCTCAAGAAAATTAGCTAAGGGGGTTGCATAAATTCCTCCAAAGAAATCTCCGTTATGTCTATTCTGATGCAACCTGCGAGCTACAATGGCTCCCATATAATAAGATTGGTCTCCTAACACATCACTCCTGAGAATGCTGAGATCAGGGACACACATGTGACATGCTTCATCCTTAGCATTTATGCATCTACCTATGAAGAGAGCAAAATAATGTATAGGAGGAAAGTGAACGCTCCCTATAGTGGCTTGTGTTATATCTCTAGATTCCCCCACAGTTATTCTAGCAAGAAAATCCCTATATTCAGATTTAGGGGGATCCCTGACATTACCCCAAGATGGAAGTTTGCAAGCAGAAGTGAAATCCTCTAAGCCCATGGTATAAGATTTGTCATAAAGGTCAAACATGACTGAAGGAGAATTATGCGAAGATGAAAACTCAAACCTCCTCACAAATGAACTTGTGAGATCATGATACTGGGGGCATTTGTTAGCTTCAAAGTCCTCAAGACCGGCGTTACGCAAATATGCGCTAAATTCTTCTTTGATTCCCACTTGATTCATAAAATTTTCAGATGGCCATTCACAGGGCCTCACAGGAGCATCTCTTGGTGGTTCCTCATCAGCATCACGTATTGCAAGTCTGGGACCTTGCTTCCTTGAAGAACCACCTTGGAACATCCTCCTAAACATATTGTTTCCTCTGAAAAATTTCTGAAATTTTTAGTAACTTCAAATAAAAGTGAACCAACTTCAATAAAATTGATAGCAACAACTCCCATAAGTGCCTAGAGCCTATATAAAGCATTGGAACTACTTGGAACCATATAAATTTGACATGCAAGCTCAAGAACATGGCCACCTATTCAGCACAAATTTGCAATGAATAAAGCACTAGAACAAAAACTAATTGGACCAATGGAGGAGTCACATACCAAGGAACAATCTCCCCAAGCAGTTTTGTGAGAGGTGATTTGAGCAAGGAGATCGAAAATCACAGCAACGGGGGCTGGAACTCGTGCTTGAGTTGTTTTTTCATGTTTGTGTGAAGCAGAGGAAGAAGATGGGTGCAGGCATAAGTGGAGGAGGTCCACCATGGGCCCACGAGGCACGGGGCACGCCAAGGGGGGTAGGGCGCGCCCTCCACCCTCGTGACCAGGTGGCAGCTCCCCCCGCGGTAATTTTTGCATAGTAAATCCTCAAATATTCCCGAAAAATCATATTAAATTGGCATGGCATTCTGAGGACTTTTATTTCTAGGATATTTTTATATTGCACGGATAAGTCAGGAGACAGACAGAAAAATACTATTTTACTTTATTTCTACTAAATAACAGAAAATATAAAGAGGGTACAGAAGGTTGTGCTTCTAGTTTCATCCATCTCGTGATCATCAAAATGAACCCACTAACAAGGTTGATCAAGTCTTGTTAACAAACTCATTCCGAATAATCACGGAACCAGAGAAATTTCGAATAACACTAAGTTACCTCAACCGAGATATGAAAATCCCCAACAATAAGAATATCATACTTTTTCTTGACAGTAGGGAGAGGAAATTCAAAACCTCCAAATATAATCGATGGAATTTTTCCAATAGAGTTGATGCTATAAACTTGAGGTTGTTTCCTTGGAAAATGTACCGTGTGCTCATTGCCATTAACATGAAAAGTGACATTGCCTTTGTTGCAATCAATAACAGCCCCTGCAGTATTAAGGAAAGGTCTTCCAATAATAATAGACATACTATTATCCTCGGGAATATCAAGAATAACAAAGTCCGTTAAAATAGTAACGTTCGCAACTACAACAGGCACATCCTCACAAATACCGACAGGTATAGCAGTTGATTTATCAGCCATTTGCAAAGATATTTCAGTAGGTGTCAACTTATTCAAGTCAAGTCTACGATATAAAGAGAGAGGCATAACACTGACACCGGCTCCAAGATCACATAAAGCAGTTTTAACATAATTTCTCTTAATGGAGCATGGTATAGTAGGTACTCCTGGATCTCCAAGTTTCTTTGGTATTCCACCCTTAAAAGCATAATTAGCAAGCATGGTGGAAATTTCAGCTTCATGTATCTTTCTTTTATTAGTAATGATATCCTTCATATACTTAGCATAAGGATTTGTTTTGAGCACATCAGTTAATCGCATACGCAAAAAGATGGGTCTAATCATTTCAGCAAAGCGCTCAAAATCCTCATCATCCTTTTTCTTGGATGGTTTCAGAGGAAAAGGCATGGGTTTCTGAACCGATGGTTCCCTTTCTTTACCATGTTTCCTAGCAATGAAGTCTCTTTTATCATAATGTTGATTCTTTGATTGTGGGTTATCAAGATCAACAACAGGTTCAACTTCTACATCGTTATCATTACTAGGTTGAGCATCAACATGAACATTATCATTAACCTTATCACTAGGTTCATGGTCATCACCTGATTGTGTTTCAGCATCAGAAATAGAGATATCATTCAGATTCTCAGGTGGTTCAGTAATAGGTTCACTAGAAGTTTGCAAAGTCCTATCATTTTTCTTTTTCTTCCTTTTAGAAGAACTAGGTACATCGATATTATTTCTCTGAGAATCTTGTTCGATTCTCTTAGGGTGGCCTTCGGGATACAAAGGTTCCTGAGTCATTCTACCAGTTCTAGTAGCCACTCTAATAGCATAATCATTTTTCTTACTATCCATTTCATCAAGCACTTCTTTCTGAACTTTAAGTACTTGTTCTACTTGAGTGGTAACCATAGAAGCATGTTTGCTAACAAGTTTAAGTTCTCCTCTAATATCAGCCATATAATCACCCAAGCATTTAATCATAAAGGTATTCTGTTTTAATTGTCTACCAAAATAAGCATTAAAGTCATCTTGCTTAAACATAAAGTCATCAAACTCATCCAAGCACTGACTAGCAATTTTAGTAGGAGGGACTTCCGCTTTATCATATCTATAGAGAGAATTTACCTTTACTACCTGTGTCGGGATATCGGGAGGTTCTTCAGTGAATAAGTAATTGAGATCATATACTTCTTCAACAAGCGGTAAATTAAGACCGTGTATTTCTTCAATAGGAGGTAAATTCTTAACATCTTTAGCTTTAATACCTTTTTCTTTCATACATTTCTTTGCCTCTTGCATATTTTTGGGACTGAGAAATAGAACACCTCTCTTCTTCGGAGTTGGTTTAGGAATAGGCTCAGTAATTGGCTCAGGAGCTGGCTCGGGAGGTGCCCAATTATTTTCATTTGTCAACATATTATTCAATAGAATTTCAGCTTCATCCGGTGTTCTTTCCCTGAAAAGAGAACCAGCACAACTATCCAGGTAATCTCTGGAAGCATCAGTTAGTCCGTTATAAAAGATATCAAGTATTTCAGGTTTCTTTAGAGGATGATCAGGCAAAGCATTAAGTAACTTGAGAAGCCTCCCCCAAGCTTATGGGAGACTCTCTTCTTCAATTTACACAAAGTTGTATATTTCCCTCAAAGCAGCTAGTTTCCTATGAACAGGAAAATATTTAGCAGAGAAGTAATAAATCATATCCTGGAGACTTTGCACACAACCAGGATCAAGAGAATTAAACCATATCTTAGCATCACCCTTTAATGAGAACGGAAATATTTTGAGTAAATAAAGGTAGCGCGATCTCTGATTATTAGTAAACAGGGCAGCTATATCATTTAACTTAGTAAGATGTGCCACAACAGTTTCAGATTCATAGCATAAAAAGGATCAGATTCAATCAAAGTAATTATATCTGGATCAACAGAAAATTCATAATAATCCTTATCGGGAAGACAAATAGGTGAAGTGGCAAAAGCAGGGTCGGGTCTCATTCTATCCCTAAGAGATTCTTTACTCCATTTAACTAGCAACCTCTTAAGTTCATATCTATCCTGGCAAGCAAAAATAGCTGCAGAAGATCCAGCATAAAAATGATAACCGTCAGGAATAGGAGGCATATTCTCATCATCACTATCATCATTGTATTCAGGTTCAATAATTTCTTTCTCTAGACCTAGCAATTTGTTCATCTAGAAATTCACCGAGGGGCACAGTAGTATCAAGCGTAGAAGTAGTTTTATCATAAGTATCATGCATAGCAGAAGTGGCATCATCAATAACATGCGACACATCAGAATTCATAGCAGTAGCAGGTTTAGGTGTCGCTAGCTTACTCATAACAGAAGGAGAATCTAGTGCAAGGCTAGATGGCAGTTGTCGTGGGGATCCCGTGGGAGCACGAACACCTATGGGGCAGGGGGCCCCTTCTGGTCCGGCAAGGGAGCGGAGGGCGCATGCAGAGCAGATCGAGGCGACGGCACGCGGGGGGGGGGGGGTTACCCAGCTTCGGAGCTCTCCGGAGAGATAAAACTCCTACTACTGCTTTGTGTTTGTATTTGTTCTTGCTCGAGAGCGTGAGCGTATAGTGGTGTTGGACGAGTCGAATGAACCGAACCCCTTCTACGTGCGCATGGGCCTCCCTTTTATAGTCTAAGGGGGTTACCGACAGGTGGCAGCGTAGAAAGAGGGGTAGAAAGGTAAAAACGCGGGTTGGTACAACAGTGTTCAACAGTGTCCCCTACCTAACTTTGACGGCAGGGGACAAGGGCACTTAATGCCCGTCCGGTCGCCCCAACAGTGCAGGGAAACGACCGTTAGGGGCGCCACCGATCGCCACGATGGCCTCCTTGTCAGCTTCGTTTGCCACCTCGCACCGCATGGCTGCACAGCGCCTCGCCACATGCCCCTGGGATAGCCCTGGGGTGACACGTCGTTGGATGCGCTGGAGCTTGGGTGCAGAGTGGCAGCCTTGCCGCGGCAGGCGCCTCGCCGCGGCTCTTCTCTTGTCACGCCGGCAAGCTTGCCGGCCATCGGGCCTTGCCGGGACGCGCAGGGCGTCGCTGCAAGTTCTCTGAAACGCCTTGGTTGGCCTTCCCGGCAAGCTCCTCTTGCCGGGGTCTTTGTCCTTCCCGGCAAGCTTCTCTTGCCGGGGTCCTGTCTGCTTGGTTGATACTTTGTTCTTGAATGGCAGTAAATGGAAATGACGGAGGGTCTTGGCGGACGCCTGGCGAGCCTTGCCACGGGGTGCTGCGACTGCCCATGCACAAGTTCGGGGTACTAAGGTACCCCTACTTTAGTACACCAACAGGAGCCCCCGGGCCCGGGCCATACACGGTGCCGAGCATTGTTGGGCCAGGCCCAAAACAGTGCACGGGTATGCGCAGCCTGGGTCCAACCGAATCCACTTCGTATCCACCGCGTCCTCCCGTAACGGCACGCGTCAATCGCGGCGTCGTGGGAGGCGTGCGCGATTTTCGAGGCGCCCACCCCCGTGATCGCGGGGCGGGGCGCAGTTATCTCACCTGTCGCCTCGGCTCTGCATCCCCGCCACGCGGCTCCCATGCGCGTGGGGTCGTGGGCGGTGGAGGTGGGAAACCGAGCCGTCACGGGCGGAGGCAGCGGGCCGGCCCCGATTCCCTGCCCTTCCCGTGCTCTGATTCGTCGAGCGGGGCGGCCGAGCCCCCACCTCGCTCCTTTAAGAAGGGCGAGAGGGGAGCGCAGAAACCCGCACTTCCTCATCTTCTCCTTTCTTCAACTTCTGCTCCCCTTCCCCTCATCCGCCATGGAGGAAGGGAACCCTAGCCCTTCATCGGTGGCAGCGAGGGTCGTTGCCAGGCAGCGCATCCCTCCCTATCCCGCGCCCGTGGTGGCGGAACCAGCCCCAAGGGGGAGAGGGAGGGGGCGAGGTCGTGGGCGAGGCCGAGGGCGAGGTCGAGGCGCGCGGGGAAGAGGCGGCTGGGGCGGTGTGTCGGCTTCGCCTCCGCCGGCGATTCCTCTCCTCCCGGCGGTCCACACGGGGGATGACCCTTGGGAGTTCTTCATCAAGCTGCGCCGGGCACCTCGCCGTCGCCTCCGGCTTCCGGCTCCGTTTGCGAGCGCGATGGAGCCGGACCCGCCCGAGACGCTGAGATTGCGCATGAGGGGCTGCGGGATCAGCGGCACGCGAGTCAGCATTGTGTCCCCAGCCCCCGGCGTGATGTATCTTGATCGAGGGTGGAAGACGTTCGCCCGCATCCATAGCTTGACGGCGGGGTTTACCCTCCATTTCAAGTTAATGGACGGCGACCTCCTCTCTGTCAAGGTCTTCGGGGACTCCGGCACCCGGGCGAGATGCTGCGTGGACAGCTCCTCCGATAGCGAAGACTCCTCCTCGAGCGAGAGTGACGAGGAGGGGAGCGACAGCGACGATGAGGACGGCGGGTCCGACTAGGCGTCGGGCGTCGCTTCGTGCGCCACCGGCGACCCCATCATCCGGGTCGCGGGCCTCCTGAACTCCCCGGGGTCGTCTCCTTGGGCGGCTGGCGTAGGGAGGCTGCGGAAGAGGAAGAGGATTGGCGGCAAGGCCGTCAAGTCGGAGTACGAGGGCGTGGTGCCCTCGACAGCGTGCTGACGTCCTGCCGCCCCGTCTTCGAGCTCTGCCTCCGGCGCCTCCGTCTCCGCCAAGCTCCCGGCCGGCCCCCGGGATGTTCTCTTGGTGTCTTCTGGCACCCGTAGCTCACCTAGGCACTTCTTTTGCCCTTTTCGCCTCCTTGACCTACCTCCTGAAAAAAGGGGGACAGGAAAGGGATTTACGGGCACCTTATCTTTTCAATCTGTAAGCCTTCGGGCCTTAGTTGCATCTAAAACTTGTAATCCTCTCTTTCATGTTTTTCATCCTCTATGGACTGTACCCAAATGGGATGTTTTTTTAATGAAAAAGAGGAAGCTTGCTACGTTACATCCTTTACTTGTTTCTGTGCCTTGTATGTTTTTACCCTACGTTTTGAGGGAACTTGCCGGCGCGAGCACGTTTGCTGAGTGCGGAACATCAGCAGCCCGCTGGCGGTGCCGCCTCCGGCAAGAAACCTTGTCGGGGCTAGTTGCAGCTCACTTGTATTGTTGAGCGGACTCGAAAACAAATCAAGGGCGCAACTTAGCCACGAGTTGATTCCTCCGCGCACAGGTTTTTCCCACAAGGCACAGACGTTCAAGGAATATAACTTCGCGGTCCTCAGTCCATAAAAGGATGCATGATGAGGGATGAAAAACTTATCTGTTATCGCAGCCCCCAGCAACTCTGGCTTGCCGGGGATGAGTCTTGGTACATGCAGCCCCCAGCGACGTTGGCTTGCCGGGGCCCAGGTGCCGGCGCACCTTTCTTCTCTTTCCTTGTTCTTGCCGCTGCCAGATGTGTCATAGGAACAATCTCTTAGAGCGCGACAAGTTATTTACCGTAATATATAACTTTATTCTAAGCAAAGCTTGCTATGTCATGCCCTTTACTTGATTCGGTGCCTTGTATGTTTTTACCCTACGCTTTGAGGGAACTTGCCGGCGCGAGCACGCTTGCTGAGTGCGGAACATCAGCTGCCCGCTGGCGGTGCTACCTCCGGCAAGAAACCTCGTCGGGCCAGCTCCAGCTCACTTGTATTGTTGAGCGGACTCGAAAACAAATCAAGGGCGCAACTTAGCCGCGAGTCGATTCCTCCGCGCACAGGTTTTTCATACAAGGCACGGTCGTTCAAGGAGCATAACCTTAAAGATTTGAAACTGATTGCGCTCTATGGCAATGATTGCTATGTTATATCCTGTATCCTGTCGCTTCCCTTGTATGTCTCT
Organism: Triticum timopheevii; assembly: GCA_963921465.1. Lineage (NCBI taxonomy): Eukaryota > Viridiplantae > Streptophyta > Magnoliopsida > Poales > Poaceae > Triticum > Triticum timopheevii. The sequence continues at coordinate 326,086,314 of OY997264.1, forward strand.
ACCCCACGCTTTTAGGGAACTTGCCGGCGCAAGCACGCTTGCTGAGTGCGGAACATCAGCAGCCCGCTGGCGGTGCTGCCTCCGGCAAGAAACCTCGTCGGGCTAGTTGCAGCTCACTTGTATTGTTGAGTGGGCTCGAAAACAAATCAAGGGCGCAACTTAGCCACGAGCCGGTTCCTCCGCGCACAGGTTTTCCATAGAAAGCGCGGCAGTTCAAGGAATATAACATAAGAATTTGAAACTGGCTGGGCTTTGTGCTCAGACTTGGGCAACTTAGCTTTTCTGTCATTTGTGTCCCGGCAAGGCTGCGCTTCTTTGAACGACGCCAACTGCAATGTCATGCCCTTTACTTGATTCTATGCCTTGCATGTTTTTACCCCTACGCTTTGAGGGAACTTGCCGGCGCGAGCACGCTTGCTGAGTGCGGAACATCAGCAGCCCGCTGGCGGTGCCGCCTCCGGCAAGAAACCTCGCCGGGCCAGTTGTAGCTCACTTGTATTGTTGATCGGACTCGAAAACAAATCAAGGGCGCAACCCAGCCACAAGCCGGTTCCTCCGCGCATAGGTTTTTCATACAAGGCACGGTCGTTCAAGGAACATAACCTAGAAATATAAGAACGACTGCGCTTCTAGCTCGATGGTGCGTCCTCGACGGCAGCGCAGCACTCCGAAGAGGCGCGCTTGCCGGAGTGAGCATCAGAGCTACGCTTGCCAGACATGGTCTCTTGTGAAGCTGTCTTTGCCTTCTTGCACTTGCCGGTGGAGCTCGATGGTGCGTCCTCGACGGTAGTGCAGCACTCCGAAGAGGTGCGCTTGCCGGAGTGGGCACCAGAGCTGTTCTTGCCGGACTTGGTCTTCTTCTTCCCCCGGGGAGCTTCAGCGGCAAGTGGCTTGCGCTCTGCTGCGGCTGCTGCTTCCTGGTAGATCTTGTCGGTGTAGATAAGTGCGTCCTTCTTGTCGCCATGGACAGAAATGACACTTATCGGACCAGGCATCTTGAGCACATTGTAGGCGTAATGAGAGGCTCCCATGAACCTGGCAAGCGCTGGTCGGCCGAGTATCCCATTGTAGGGCAATGGGAAATCAGCGACGTCAAATGTGACCCTCTCTGTCCTGAAATTCAGCTCGCTGCCAAATGTCACTGGCAGTGTAATCTTCCCCTTTGGCTTGCTCCTTCCCGGGTTTATTCCTTGAAAGGTACCAGTCTCTTCGAGCTTGCTATCGGGGGTCTGGAGCTTCTTGAGCACTGCGGAGGAGATCAGATTCAGGCCGTCCCCGCCGTCAACCAACATCTTCGTGACCTTGAGGTTGCGGATTGTTGGCGAGACCAACATCGGCAAGCACCCGACCGCAGTGATGCGATCAGGGTGATCCTCAACATCGAAGATGATGGGCGTGCTGGACCACTTCAGAGGCTTGCGCGACTCGACGGACGGCTCCGCTGCGCTCACTTCTCGCACCCACTGTTTGAGTTGGCGGTGCAAGGCGTGCAGAGAGGCACCGCCGTTGATGCACAACACCTCCGTTGCCTTCTGAAACTCTTGGTCATCAATTTCATCTTCCTCCATCTCATCATCCTCATCTTCATCTTTGTCCTTGTCGCGGCCACGGGGAGGCCTGTCTCCTTGCCGCGGCTTGGCCTTGCCGCGGCGCCCTCCCCGGGCGGGAAGCTTCTTGATGGATCCTCCGCCACCTCCCTGGGCCCTCTCCTTGTCGCGGCGCTCGTACTCAGCTTTTTGTAGCTCCGCCATCTGCTCAACTTTCTTGCAGGCTTGAAGGTCATGGCCCTTGGTGCGGTGGATCTTGCAATATTGCTTGCCGGAGCCATCCTGCTTGTCGGCGGCTACCACAGCCTCGCCGGACTCACTAGCTTTGGCCTTGTCGGAACCGCCTCCGTCGCCGGAATGCTTGACAACTAGCACATCCTTAGCTTTTCTCTTCCTGTTGTTCCGCCTCCGGTTCTTCCTTGCCGGGGCGGCATCCTCACTGTCAGATCCCTCAGCTCCTGCAGTCTCTCCGGGGATTTTCCTCCCCTCCTCAGCTCGTGCACACTTGTCGGCCAGAGCATATAGCTCGCTGACATCTCTGATCTTGCACATCGCCATTTCCTCCCTCATCCTTCGGTTACGCACGTTCTGGTGGAACGCACTGATAACCGCGACAGGGTGGACATCTGGGATGTTGCGCTGCACCTGGCTGAATCTCTGTATGTACTTGCGCAGGGGCTCTCCCTCCTTCTGGACGAGCAAATGCAGATCGCTCTCCTGGCCATGGGGCTTGTGGCCGCCTGTGAAGGCGCCGACAAACTAATGACATAGGTCCGCCCACGAAGAGATGGAGCCGTCTGGCAAGTGCATGAGCCAAGACCTGACGTTGGGCTTGAGCACCAGCGGGAAGTAGTTGGCAAGGATCTTCTCGTCGCGTCCTCCGGCAACCTATACCGCGATGGTGTAGACGCTGAGGAACTCCGACGGATGTATCCTGCCATCGTACTTCTCGGGCACGTCTGGCTTGAAGTTCTTGGTTCTGGGCCACTGGACTTGCCGCAGCTCACGGGTGAACGCAGGGCAACCTGCCGCGTACGGCAAGTCGCCCGGTTCCCCTGGCGCTTGCATATCGACAGAGGGCCCAGCGCGCTGGTCAGATCGACGCCGCGCTTCTCTTCTGCGCTCGATGCGTGTACGAGCGTCTTCGTGTCGTCGTTCTTGAAGAACTTGGCGTTGATCACGGCGAGTTCGCGGGTCCGATGACGCGGTGGAGTCAGCGTCAAGGTTGGCCCGGCGAGTCGGCGATCTTGGCCTTCGGGGCTGGGAGTGCATGGTGGTGGCACCCCCGGCGGTCTTGTCGGCGTTGGCTTGCGCCTGGGCGTCTTGCCGGGGCTTCGACGTGCTCGGTTGCCGGGGCTAGTCGCCGTTGGCGAAGCCGATGAGGCTGTAAATGGTTGCCCTCCAGTCATCGATCTTGTCGGGCACTGGAGGGTAATCTAGGAGCAGCTGGGCTCGGGCCAGCGCTTCCTCTGGAGTCTTGGGTGGCGGTGGCGAGCGGCGCGAGGTGCGAGACATGCTCAAACTTCTAACAGTGTTAGAAGGAGCAGTATCTTGCCCAGGCGACCGCACTGCGCTCGTGCCAGCGTGTTGGCGCGCATGCTGGCCTTGGACGTCCCGCGACCCACCAGCTTGGCCTTGATCCAACGCGAGTACGGTGCTAGGGGCACCGTGGCGCTGTCGATCCTGCACCTCCTGAGAGGGGTGCGGTGGATGTGCATATGCTGAACCTTGCGGGGCCTTGTCTTTGGATCGGGTGACGATGCGAGTCCCCCCGCTGGCGCCCGCTCCTCCGCCGGCGTCCACCCCACCGCCCGTTTGCTCCGGTGGCGGTGGGACGGTCGCAGACGGAGCGGCCACCTCCGAAGTCTTCTTCTTCAGTGGCATGTTGATGAAGATGCTGATATAGCGCGCGCAGGCGCCGGATCAGATACGCACGACCTCGACGCCCCCCTACCTGGCGCGCCAAAGATGTCGTGGGGATCCCGTGGGAGCACGAACACCTATGGGGCAGGGGGCCCCTTCTGGTCCGGCAAGGGAGCGGAGGGCGCACGCAGAGCAGATCGAGGCGACGGCACGCGGGGGGGGGGGGGGGGGGGGTTTACCCAGCTTCGGAGCTCTCCGGAGAGATAAAACTCCTACTGCTGCTTTGTGTTTGTATTTGTTCTTGCTCGAGAGCGCGAGCGTATAGTGGTGTTGGACGAGTCGAATGAACCGAACCCCTTCTACGTGCGCATGGGCCTCCCTTTTATAGTCTAAGGGGGTTACTGACAGGTGGCAGCATAGAAAGAGGGGTAGAAAGGTACAAACGCGGGTTGGTACAACAGTGTTCAACAATGTCCCCTACCTAACTCTGACGGCAGGGGACAAGGGCACTTAATGCCCGTCCGGTCGCCCCAACAGAGCAGGGAAACGACCGTTAGGGGCGCCACCGATCGCCACGATGGCCTCCTTGTCAGCTTCGTTTGCCACCTCGCACCGCATGGCTGCACAGCGCCTCGCCACGTGCCCCTGGGATAGCCCTGGGGTGACACGTGTTGGATGGGCTGGAGCTTGGGTGCAGAGTGGCAGCCTTGCCGCGGCAGGCGCCTCGCCGCGGCTCTTCTCTTGTCGCGCCGGCAAGCTTGCCGGCCGCCGGGCCTTGCCGGGACGCGCGGGGCGTCGCGGCAAGTTCTTTGAAACGCCTTGGTTGGCCTTCCCGGCAAGCTCCTCTTGCCGGGGTCTTTGTCCTTCCCGGCAAGCTTCTCTTGCCGGGATCCTGTCTGCTTGGTTGATACTTTGTTCTTGAATGGCAGTAAATGGAAATGACGGAGGGTCTTGGCAGACGCCTGGCGAGCCTTGCCACGGGGTGCTGCGACTGCTCGTGCACAAGTTCGGGGTACTAAGGTACCCCTACTTTAGTACACCGACAACAGTTCCTTACCTCCCCTCGTAATTGAGGGCAAAATAGTAGTTCGGTCGTCTTTCAGGTTCTTCATACTGTCCAGCAGATATAAACCCCAAGTGACTCAAAGAATAGAGCTATGCTCCCCGGCAACGGCGCCAGAAAAAGGTCTTGATAACCCACAAGTATAGGGGATTGCAACAGTTTTCGAGGGTAGAGTATTCAACCCAAATTTATTGATTCGACACAAGGGGAGCCAAAGAATATTCTCAAGTATTAGCAGCTGAGTTTTCAATTCAACCACACCTGGAAACTTAGTATCTGCAGCAAAGTGTTTAGTAGCAAAGTAATATGATAGTGGTGGTAACGGTAACAAAAGTAAAGACAACAAAAGTAATGTTTTTGGTATTTTGTAGTGATTGTAACAGTAGCAACAGAAAAGTAAATAAGCGAGAACCAGTATATGGAAAACTCGTAGGCACCGGATTAGTGATGGATAATTATGCCGGATGTGGTTCGTCATGTAACAGTCATAACATAGGGTGACACAGAACTAGCTCCAATTCATCAATGTAATGTAGGCATGTATTCCGTATATAGTCATACGTGCTTATGGAAAAGAACTTGCATGACATCTTTTGTCCTACCCTCCCGTGGCAGCGGGGTCCTATTGGAAACTAAGGGATATTAAGGCCTCCTTTTAATAGAGAACCGGAACAAAGCATTAGCACATAGTGAATACATGAACTCCTCAAACTATGGTCATCACCGGGAGTGGTCCCGATTATTGTCACTTCAGGGTTGCCGGATTATAACACATAGTAGGTGACTATAGACTTGTAAGATAGTATCAAGAACACACATATATTCATGAAAACATAATAGGTTCAGATCTGAAATCATGGCACTCGGGCCCTAGTGACAAGCATTAAGCATAGCAAAGTCATAGCAACATCAATCTCAGAACATAGTGGATACTAGGGATCAAACCCTAACAAAACTAACTCGATTACATGATAAATCTCATCCAACCCATCACCGTCCAGCAAGCCTACGATGGAATTACTCACGCACGGTGGTGAGCATCATGAAATTGGTGATGGAGGATGGTTGATGATGACGACGGCGATGAATCCCCCTCTCGGGAGCCCCGAACGGACTCCAGATCAACCCTCCCGAGAGAGATTAGGGCTTGGCGGCGGCCCCGTATCATAAAACGTGATGATTTCTTCTTCCTGATTTTTTTCTCCCCGAAAGCCAATATATGGAGTTGGAGTTGGCGTCGGAGGGCCACCAGGGGGCCCATGAGGTAAGGGGCGCGCCCAGGAGGGGCGCCCCCCACCCTTGTGGACAGGGTGTGGCCCCCCTAGTGTTCATCTTTGGCGAGGATTTTTTATTGTTTTTTCTAAGGTGTTCCGTGGAGTTTCAGGTCATTCCGAGAACTTTTATTTTCTGCACATAAAACAACACCATGGAAATTTTGCTGAAAACAGCGTCAGTCCGGGTTAGTTCCATTCAAATCATACAAGTTAGAGTCCAAAACAAGGGCAAAAGTGTTTGGAAAAGTAGATATGACGGAGACGTATCACTCGCCGGGTGAACCTTGTCATGGAGCATGTGAAAGTGATGCATGAGGCTAGCCAGGTAGCTTACAACGCCAGCACTGCCCTTCAGACCAATGTTCAGGTCAGCAAAATTCCGATTGAACTTTTGAGTGTTGCTTTATATCTGATCACCCAATGGGGTGTTCCTTCGTTTAGAATGTAGGAAATCTTCAACTCCGCTCGCCTCGAGTTGAGTCTCAGTAAACTGTTCGAATCAGTGGGGGCACGCTGAGTGCACCCACTGGGTGTAGTCCTCGAGACCACGGTCGACTGCTGGCAGTCGACTGAGGTCTAATGATGTATCTCTTTTTTTTGAACTCTCGCTGGGCAACCCTTGCTGAGTATTGATCTGATTCAGTGGGGGCACACTAAGTGCACCCACTGGGCATAGTCTCCGAGACTACTGTTCAATATTTGATTCGGCAGTAGTCTTAGAGTAATTTTTCTCCGTCACTGTCTCTTATTTCTGTCGACTGACATGTCTCTCTTGCTGGCTGCAGAGGTCTTGTGATCTTGGAGCTCGTCTCAACGAATTAAAGAAGAAGCATATCAGCGTTGAACTTGACCTTGAACTCGCGAAGAAGAATCTCAAGACTGCTCAATAAGAAACGACCATCATGGGAGGTAATCATTCGGCCGTTTTGTCTTCTTTGTAGCTTGCACTTCGCACTGGTTTTTCTTTCAGTCTCTTTGAACCGAGTGATTTCACACAAGCAGATGTGCGTAGTGAAAATCGCCAACTTCAGTCTCATCTGAAGAGTGTTGTTTCTTTAGAGAGGATGAAGGAGGCTTTGGAGAAGAAGGACCTAGACCTTGCCGCTGCTCAGAAGGAAGCACGTGAGAAGACGAAGCTTGCAGACCAGAAGCTGGCTTCAGTCGGCAAATTGGAGGAGGAGAACGCGAAGTTGAAGGCCACCATCTTGGAAGCTAATCAGAAAGTCGAGCAGCTGAGGAAGGACAAGGAGAACCTGACCACAGAAGTCGGCGGCCTCAGAGCCAAGACAGACAAGTTGGAGTCTTATCTGGAACAACTTGCTGCGAAACTTGTGCTGAAGCTTGAAGGTATGATCGTTCGACTAGTCAATTTGTCGCCGACTAAACTTTGTTGTCATGCTGTCGAGTCATCATTTTTTGTGATGGGACAGAACTGTGTCAGGACTTTGAAGCTGAAACTGGGCGGGTCGAGATGGGTCTCGACCCCATCAATTGTCCTGTGAAAGATGACGTTGCAATGAATCTGCTGCGATTGGAGTCACGCTTGGATGGTGCAGTTGCTTATCTGGCTCGACTGAAGGCGACGATGACCCACGTGGACGTTGAACTCTGGCCTTAGGTGGAGCTATCTCAATACCTCGAGTCACTGATGACTCGACTAAATTAGATTCCAGGCGGAGTGCAAGAGTGGAAGAAATCTTCCGCTCGCTGTGGTGCCGATGTCGCCTTATCGTTGGTCCGAGTGCACTACAAGGAAGCTAAGGAAGACTAGCTGGCTGCTCTCAAGGTAGCCAATACTAAGAAGCACTCCTTCCAGACTTTCATGGACACCTTCCTCGAGGTAGCCACTCGTATCGCCAAAAGCATCGACCTCGACAGCTTCTGCGATCCGGCCAGTCCTTCTCCCGCCGAGTGATTGAAATAACATTATGCTTCACCTTTATTTGCCTTGGAATGCCGAGTGATTTTGTAACCGTTAAAAATCCTTCGGGCCTGATGCCCGAGCACTTTATTCTGCGGTTAGGAATCTTTGGATTTATCTTCGAATATATTGCGTTTGTCTTTGAGCAAAATTTGCGTTTCTCTCGGATTGGTGTTTGTTTGCTTGATGCAGCTTCTGAGGAAGAACCAGCAGTCGACCGATTGGACGATCCTTGAGCAGCATTGATCAGCTCATCAGCAAGGCACTCAGCAATGGTCTTGACGTTCCTTTCAACCGTTGGAGGGGCCTTTGATAGTTTGCACAATCTCGTCCGTCTTCTTGATGGTGCAACCCTCGGGGGGGGGGGGGGGGGGTCGCAGTCGACCCAACTCATTCGGCGGGACCGGTCAACTCATCGGCGATAAATTCAGCAATGGTCTTGACGTTCCTGAAAGTGACTCACCCTGGTGACACGCTCAATCTCGTCCTTCTTCTTGATGGTACAACTCTGAAGTTGTGGTCGTGGTCGACCCGCACTTTGCATAGCCTTCGAGTGGGAGGATTGCTCATCACTCGGTAAGATTTTTCAAACTTAGGCGAGAACTGGACTGCAACTAAGCCCCCGAGTGGGAGGATTGTTCGTCACTCGGTAGGATTTTTGAAACTTAGGCGAGTACTGGACTGCAGCTAAGCCCCCGAGTAGGAGGATTGCTCGCCACTCGGTAGGTTTTTTAAAACTTAGGCGAGTACTAGACTGCAGCTAAGCCCCCGAGTGGGAGGATTGCTCACCACTCGGTAGGATTTTTAAAACTTAGGCGAGTACTAGACTGCAGCTAAGCCCCCGAGTAGGAGGATCGTTTGCCACTTGGTAGGATTTTTAAAACTTAGGCGAGTACTGGACTGCAGCTAAGCCCCCGAGTGGGAGGATCGCTCACCATTCAGTAGGATTTTTCAAACTTAGGCGAGTGCTGGACTGCAGCTAAGCCCCCGAGTGGGAGGATTGCTCACCACTCGGTAGGATTTTTCAAACTTAGGCGAGTACTGGACTGCAGCTAAGCTCTCGAGCCGGAAGATTGCTCTTACAATCTCGTCCTTCTTCTTGACGGTGCAACCCAGGGGGGTCATGGCTGACCCGTACCGTTTGATGGGACTTTTTAAACTTAGGCGAGTACTGGACTACAGCTAAGCCCCCGAGTGGGAGGCAGACTCACCACTCGGCAGGATTTTGTATTACTTAGGCGAGTACTAGACCGCAGCTAAGCCTCCGAGTGAGAGGCAGACTCACCACTCGGCAGGATTTTGTATTACTTAGGCGAGTACTGGACTGCAGCTAAGCCCCCGAGTTGGAGGCGGACTCACCACTCGGCAGGATTTTGTATTACTTAGGCGAGTACTAGACTGCAGCTAAGCCTCCGAGTGAGAGGCAGACTCACCACTCGGCAGGATTTTGATTACTTAGGCGAAACGGATTCGCAGCTAAGCCCTCCGAGTGAGAGACAGGCTCATCACTCGGCAGGATTTTTAAAACATGTAAAAAATGAACAACAATCGTTTGGAAGACTGTAAAATCATGTCTTTTGATAATCAAACTAAAAGGGTACTTCTTATTACATCTCATCAGTTCTAAATACTTAAGAGTAAAAAGGGCGGAGCAAATCCGCATTCGAGGTGCGTGGCTCATCTTTATTATGCTCGACGTTGAAGAGACGATACGCTCCATTGTGGAGCACTTTGGTGACGACGAAAGGGCCTTCCCAAGCAGGAGCGAGCTTGTGTGGTCTCTGCTGGTTCACTCGAAGAACCAGGTCTCCCTCTTGAAATGCCCGACCCCTTACATTTCTAGCATGGAATCGACGCAAGTCTTGCTGATAAATGGCCATCTCTCTTTCCTCTTCTAGGAGATCGACAACATCTTGCCGGGCCTGCTCTGCTTCCTCTTCTGAGAAGAGTTCGACTCGGGGCGCGTTATGGAGCAAATCACTCGGGAGTACGGCTTCGGCTCCGTAAACTAAGAAGAATGGAGTCCTTCCAGTCGACCGGTTAGGGGTTGTCCTCAATCCCCAAAGTACCAATGGGAGCTCATCGACCCAAGCCCCTGCTGCATGCTTTAGGTCACACATCAACCGGGGTTTCAGTCCCTTGACAATCAATCCATTTGCCTGCTCGGCCTGCCCATTCGACTAAGGATGAGCGACCGAAGCGTAGTCGACTCTCGTGCCTTGGGAGGCGCAAAAGTTTCTGAACTCTTCAGAATCGAAGGTCGAGCCATTATCTGTGATGATGCTGTGTGGGACGCCATATCTGAATATCAGTTCCCTGATGAAACTCACAGATGTACTTGCTTCAAGGTTTTTAATGGGCTTGGCTTTGATCCATTTGGTGAATTTGTCGACTGCCACCAGCACATGCGTAAATCAACTCCTGCCAGTCCTTAGAGGTCCAACCATGTCCAATCCCCAGACGGCAAAAGGCCAGACGAGCGGAATTGTTTTCAGAGCTGATGCAGGTTTATGACACATGTTGGAGTAAAACTGACAGCCTTCACACTTGTCCACTATTTCCTTAGCCATCTCATTGGCCCGTGGCCAGTAAAATCCGGCTCGGTATGCTTTGCCCACGATGGTCTGAGAGGACGCGTGGTGACCACAGGTCCCCGAGTGAATATCATTGAGGATCACTCGGCCTTCTTCTGGCGTGATGCACTTCTGGCAGACTCCAGTTGCACTTTCTCTGAACAACTGCCCCTTTATCATAGTAAAGGCCTTAGATCGCCGGACGATCTATCGAGCCTCTTCTTCATCCTCCGGAAGTTCTTTCCTCAGAACGTATGCAATGTACGACACCGTCTAGTCGGGAGTAATGAACAAAACCTCCATGACCAAGTCGACCATGGCTGGGATTTCAACTTCAGTCGGATCTGTGGCACTCTTGGGCTATGGCGACTCTTCAGTGAAAGGATCTTCCTGAACTAAAGGTGAATGAATATGTTCCAAGAACACATTGCGGGGAATGGCTTCTCTCTTTGAACCTATCTTTGCCAACTCATCTGCAGCTTGATTTTTCAATCAGGGTATATGGTGAAGCTCCAACCCTTCAAAATTATTTTCCAGCTTCCTAACAACATTGCAATAACCAATCATGGCTGGACTTCTGACATCCCATTCCTTCATCACTTGATTGACCACCAAATCTAAGTCGCCGTATACCATGAGGCGACGGACGCCGAGTGAAATGGCCATACGCAACCCGTATAAAAGTGCTTCATATTCCGCTTCATTATTGGAGGTATCAAAATGAATCTGGAGAACATAGTTAAGCTTGTCTCCACAGGGGGACACCAATACTACCCCAACCCCTGATCCATTTAGCATCTTGGAGCCATCGAAGAACATAGTCCAATGTTTCGAGTGAACTTGAGTCGGCAGTTGCTGCTCAATCTACTCGGCAAGGGAATCTGTAATTGCTTGGGACTTGATAGCTTTCTTTGCCTCAAACTTGATGTCTAGTGGAAGGAGTTCAATCGCCCATTTTGCCACTCGACCAGTTGCATCTCTGTTATTCAGAATCTCAGACAACGGTGCGTCGCTGACGACTGTAATAGAGTGATCAGAGAAGTAATCTGCAACCTTCTTCATGGTCATGTATATTCCACAGACAAGCTTCTGATAATGAGGATATCGTTGCTTGGATGGAGTCAAAACTTCAGAGAGATAATAAACTGGGCACTGAACCTTGTAAGCTTTTCCTTCCTCTACTCGCTCGACCATGAGTACTGTGCTGACAACTTGTCTAGTGGCTGCAATATAAAGCAGTAAAGGCTCTTTGTTGATTGGCGCAGTGAGCACCGGCTGGGTGGAAAGCAGGGTTTTGAGTTCTGCAAACGCTGCATCAGCTTCCTCAGTCCACTCAAACTTATCAGATTTCTTCATCAGTCGGTAAAGAGGCAAGGCCTTTTCACCGAGACGAGAAATGAATCGACTAAAGGCGGCCAAAAAACCAGTTAATTTCTGAACATCATGCACTTGCATAGGGCGTTTCATTCGGAGGATGGTAGCAACTTTTTCTGGATTTGCATTTATCCCTCATTCGGAAACGAGAAAACCGAGTAACTTTCCTCCGGGAACCCCGAACATGCACTTTGATGGATTAAGCTTGATATCGTACCTCCTTAGGTTGGCAAAGGTTTCTGCGAGGTCAGTCAATAGGTCAGAACCTTTGCGAGACTTGACCACGATGTCATCCATGTATGCCTCCACATTCCGACTGATTTGGGTGAGAAGGCACTTCTGAATCATCCTCATGAATGTGGGTCCAGCATTTTTAAGACCAAACAACATGGTGACATAGCAAAAGCACCCGAATGGGGTGATGAAGGCTGTTTTTATTTCATTGGGACCATACAGTCGGATCTGATGATACCCGGAATATGCATCTAGAAAAGACAAGCGCTCACACCCCGTAGTTGAGTTAACAATCTGATCGATGCGGGGGGGAGGGAAGTGATCTTTCGGGCAGGCTCAATTGATATGCTTGAAATCAATGCACATACGGAGTGAATCGTCCTTCTTAAGAACCGTGACTACATTGGCAAGCCACTCGGAGTGGTAGATCTCTCGGATGAACTCCGCTGCTAGCAGCCGGGCCACCTCTTCGCCAATAGCTTTCCTCTTCTGCATGGCGGACCGTCGAAGGTGCTCTTTGACGGGCTTTGCCTTGGGGTCGACACGCAAACGGTGCTCAGCTAGTTCTCTGGGTACACCCGGCATGTCAGAGGGTTTCCATGCAAAGATGTCCCAGTTCTCACGGAGGAACTGGATGAGCGCTTCTTCCTATTTGCTGTCGAGTGTCGTTCATATATGAGTCAGTGCGGCATTGGGATCGGTCAGGTGAATATGAATCGGCTTCGTTTCACCAGACGACTGAAATGCAGAATCTGTGGCAGGCTTCTTGGCTCGGAGTAGATCACTCGGATCTGCATTCTTCTGATACTCTTGAAGTTCAACAGCTGCCATCTGCATATTGGCAATTTTGGAACCCTTCTAGAAGCATTCCTCTGCCTTCTGCCGATTGCCAGTAACTGCGATCACACCCTTGGGACCAGGCATCTTCAACCTGAGGTACACGTAACACGGTCGAGCCATGAAACATGCGTACGCAGGCCTCCCTAGAATGGCATGATAGGCGCTCTGGAAATCTACGACTTCAAATGTCAACTTTTCCTTACGGTAATGTTTGGAATCACCGAAAACCACATCAAGAGCGATCTGGCCGAGTGATTCGGATTTCTTTCGGGGTATAACAGCATGGAAGCTCATATTGCTCTCGCTAAGCTTGGACATCGGGATGCCCATCCCCTTCAAGGTTTCAGCATAAAGGATATTCAGACCGCTACCACCGTCCATCAGCACTTTAGTCAATCGAGTGCCTCCGACCACTGGGTCGACCACCAACGCTTGCCTCCCGGGGGTGGCTACACGAGCAGGATGGTCTGACTAGTTGAATGTGATGGCTGTCTGGGACCATTTCAGGTACGTGGTCGTTGTCGCCGGAGCAACCATATTCACCTCTCTGTTGATAACTTTCAACCGACCCTTGCTCTCAACATCAGCAAAAATCATGAGAGTGGAATTGACTTTGGGATGACCATCATCTTCCTCTTCATCCTCATCATTGTCCGACTCTTTCTCCTTCTCATTGGGTTGTTTCTCTCGGAACTGCTGGATCAGGAGTCGACATTGTCAAGTGGTATGCTTCGGGTAAATCAGATTACCTTCTTCATCTTTCTTCGTGTGGATGTGACATGGCAAATCCAGCACATCATTTCCTGCTTGATCCTTTACCTTCTTTGGGGGCCAGGGCCCCTTAGGTTTTCCCTTGAACTTTCCTGGAGCCACTGCTGCAATCTCACCAGGTGCCGCTGGCTCGTCCTTACGCTTCTGTTTCCGACTGGAGTTACCCCCACCGGCCTCTTGGCCGACTGGTTTACTCTTCCCGCTATGGAGTCGATCCTCTTATTCTCCGTTAGCGTACCGGGTAGCTATCTCCATCATCCGAGTCAGAGTCATATCCCAAGTCCGACCGAATTTCAGGACTAACTCTCGGTACTTGACGCCTTCCTTGAAAGCGCACACTGCTTGATGCTCTGATACATTTTCAACGGTGTGATGCAAAGTGGTCCATCTCTTAATTAATTCCCTCAAAGTCTCATTCAACTTCTGCACACAATGCTGCAACTCGGGCAACCCTGTTGGTCGCTTGCACGTGCCCTCAAAAGTTCTTACGAACACTCAAGGTAGCTCCTCCCAACTGTGAATACTGCCTGGAGTTAACTGAGTCAACCACGCTCGGGCCGACCCTTCCAACATAAGAGGGAGATGCTTCATCGCTATCTCATCGTTTCCGCCTCCAATCTACACAGCCACTCGGTAATCCTCAAGCCAAGTCTCAGGCTTGGATTCTCCAGTGAACTTACTGACTCCGGTTGCCAACCTAAAGTTGGGAGGAATCACAGTTGCCATGATGGCTCTGCTGAAACACTCTGGGCCTGAAACATGCAATCTGCTGCCACTCAGACGATCTCTGCCAGGGTCTTCTCTATGCACTCTGTTCCGGTCGACCAGGCCTTGAACGAGAATGGATCTCACATCGAAGTCTGGCTCTCTTGGGTCGACTGGAGCTCTGCGCTCATCACTGTGATGGCACCTGTCATCGTTCTGCCGAGGCACATACGACGCAATCCTCGGAGGAGGTGTAGGAACTCGATGACGATTGTCGCGTTCGAACTGACGATCATACTGCGCACGGCCTTCACGCCGTAGGGGCAATCTTGGGCTATGGGCCAAATGAACTGTATCTGCTACTACAGATCTGCTGTGAATCCTATTCCGCGACTGAGACACTGCAGTGTTCTGCTCTCCTGCTGCCCGGAGCAAGGCCCGGATCTGCATCAACCCTCGGCCAGCCTCCAACTGGGAAGGTTGGATCAACTCTGCAATTCGGGTCGCAGCTGTGAGGTTCTGAATCGGAGTATGGTATACCTTAGGTGGAGGCAGGAAAAGTTGTCGTCAACTGGACTCAGGGACCCGCTCCCGAGCTCGCTCGTCGAGAGCGCGCTGCAGGTTCTCCAGTCGAGTGTGCTCAGCCAAATTAGCCAAGCGCGCCTCCTCCAGGGGTCGAGCCTTGGGGGTTTCTCCATCGATGGGTGTATGGAGTGCATCCATGCTGCGGCGACGAAGTTCTTCCCTCTGCTGTGAAGAAAGGGGCTCAGGATGATATTCCTCATGGACGCACGACGGATCGCCGCCACCCTCTTCGCCGTCTTCGTGGCAGAAGCCGGTGGGCCGCGTGGACCATCGACCATCAGGACTTCAGCCGCAATGTCGCTGTTATCGCACTCGGATGCAGTCTCCACGGAGCTAGTCGACAGATCGAACAGGCTGTGGAGAATTTCGTCGGGCTCGATTGCCGCGACTTGATGGGTGGCTGAATGCCAAGCCACCACATGCTTCACCCACCGCTGAAGCCGCGATCGACCGGATTGCTTGCGGTGGCGGACAGCAGGGAGGGAAGATACCATCAGAGCCGACTGATACTGGGTCAACGGCTGCCGAAGAAGGACGCCGCAAACGCACGCGCGAAAGTGCGTCGCCCCTCGGACAGGGAGCGCCTCAACATCGAGCGGAACTTCCTGAAGCCACGCCGAGTCGTCGGCGACGAAAACGAGCGCGCCGAGATGGATCTCGCGGCCCTCAGCCAACCCGCCGCCAGAAATCATGATGATGTTCGGAAAAACTTGCAACTTCACCAATAAGTCCCTAAGACACCGGCCCCATGGTGGGCGCCAACTGTCGTGGTTCTAGGACTGACAGTAGAAAGGGGGTAGGTATGGAGAGGCAAGATCTCAGCTATGGTGAAGGTGTACACATGAGTTTTACGAGTTCAGGACCTTCTTGGAGGAAGTAACAACCCTACGTCTTGGTGGTCATTTGGATTATATGTGTGATGTTACAGGGGGTGCGAACCCTTGTGCCAGAGGAGGAGGGTGGCTTATATAGAGTTCGACAGGACCTCTACCGCCCTCCATTACAAGCGAGTTAATGTACATAAAGTGGTGGCATTACTGGTAACGCCAGCCTTAAGTGCTGTTAATGACCTTAAAGACTACGGAGTGAATGCATGTCCGTTGCATGCTGAGTGACTTCTAGTCTTCGGGAGGTCGAGTGATTCTCTTGTTGGTCGAGTGACAGTAAGTAGGGAGACTCCCGAGTGACATGATGTCGAGTGGATTGCACTCGACATCTTTGACCGGGGGCCTCATGGTGTCTCTTGACCTTCTTGCCTTCTTGGATAGTGACCTTGGGTAGGACATATAGGTCAGGCCTATGACCCTACCCCAGGTCTGTATCCTCATCAGTTGGACCGCGTAACGCAACTTCCTTTGTAATGGAGGTCGCTAGGTCTGCTCACCGGCTGCCCTCGCAACATGCAGGTGTGCAATGGGCGACGGGCCAAGACCCCTGCACGCATAGGATTTAGACCGGCGTGCTGACCTCTTTGTTGTGCCTAGGTAGAGCTGCGACATGTTGATCTTCCGAGGACGGGCATGACCCAGGAAAGTGTGTCCGGCCAAAGGGGATCGAGCGTGTTGAGTTATGTGGTGCACCCCTGCAACGAAGTTTATCTATTCGAATAGTCGTGCCCCTCGGTAAAAGGACGACCCAAAGTTGTACCTTGACCTTATGACAACTAGAACCGGATACTTAATAAAACACACCCAGACAAGTTCCAGAGACAACCCGGTGATCGCTTTTCCACAGGGCGATGAGGGGAGGATCGCCGGGTAGGATTATGCTATGTGATGCTACTTGGAGGACTTCAATCTACTCTCTTCTACATGATGCAAGATGGAGGCTGCCAGAAGCGTAGTCTTCGGTAGGACTAGCTATCCCCCTCTTATTCTGGCATTCTGCAGTTCAGTCCACCAATATTGCCTCTTTACACATATACCCATGCATTTGTAGTGTGATCCTTGCTTGCGAGTACTTTGGATGAGTACTCACGGTTGCTTTGCTCCCTCTTTTCCCTCTTTTTCCTCTTCTTCCTAGATGCCGCAACCAGACGTTGGAGTCCAGGAGCCAGAGGATCTCGAGGATGGTTCTACATGGAGTTTGGCTTCGAGGAGTAGTTAGGAGGTCCCAGGCAGGAGGCCTCGCCTTTTCAAACGTCGTTGCTTTTGTGCTAGCCTTCTTAAGGCAAACTTGTTTAACTTATGTTTGTACTCGGATATTGTTGCTTCCGCTGACTCGCTTATGATCGAGCACTTGTATTCGAGCCCTCGAGGCCCCTAGCTTGTAATATGATGCTTGTATGACTTATTTTTCTTTTAGAGTTGTGTTGTGATATCTTCCCGTGAGTCCCTGATCTTGATCGTACACATTTGCGTGCATGATTAGTGTACGGTTGAATCGGGGGCGTCACAAGTTGGTATCAAAGCTGACTGCATGTAGGAATCCCCCTATCAAACTCCTTGGCCAAAGTTGAGTCTAGTCATTACAAAACTTTTACTAACGTGGCTGTGTGGCTTACGGGCCCACGTCGCCATTGGGTGGTGTTAGGATCTTTTACTCCTCATCTATACTCTGGGACTCTAATCTCTCTTCTATTCGGGATAAATGATTTTCTAAATCTAACTTTAGGTTCTTGAAAACACTTTCTCCTGCAGAGCCCCTTCAGTCCAGATGATCACCGGCTGCACCTGAAGATTTCGAAGATACTCTCCGATGTTATCCCGAGAACTTGTGCTCATGTGTGTGCAATTCCCTTGCACCGTCAACCCTAATAAATAAGTACATGCCCTTGCCATTCTTATGTTCATATCCCCAGCTGCTCTTGTTACTACAAGATGCATCGAATTATTCTTTGACTTTTAAGAATCTCTTGATCCACTGCCTTACAGATCTTTGCCGCATGAATACTCCTACAGATAATTCCTCGCACTTATCGAGTATCCGCTCATCCCTAGTTGTTCATGTGTTTCACATAAGTCCTCGAAATACCATTCGATTTTCTGGAAATCCTCAACAGCCCATTGCTCTTGAATTCCTTGCCTTCCTGCATTATGGTTAATTCCATACTTCTAGTAATCTCCGTTGACATCCTTTGTCACTACCATTTTGAGTCACTTGATTCGATATGTTGCGAATGCTCACAATCCTCAATTGGAATCCTAGGATTGATCCTTCCGGCTCAGACGTCATTTTGAACATGAGCTGGTCTTGGACCAATCAGGTTATCGTCGAATGTACCCCTAAGTCTATTCAACTTATCCATTCTTAATCAGAGCGTTTGCTTCTGATCCTTTGATTTGGAAATCATAATTCATCTGCATTTGAGCTTTGAATTAGTCAGTTGTTTCTATAATCTGATGTCGTTGCATTCTTTTTCCTTCTGATTGAGTACTGATACTCACACCAGATTCCTTGTGGTCTGCGAGACCAATTCCTTGGTTATTATCCGACAGTGTCCTTCATATCCAATAACCTTGAGAGTTTCTCCCCAGATACATAATGCCTTTGGTAAATTGTATCCTCTGCTTTGACAACCATGCTCTACTTTCGAGCTTGTGTTAATTACTCCTAAGTTGCCCCGACGGGTTGAAACAATGCCTTACCTAATCATGTGAACCCAGAAGATTTCACGGGCCATACTCATCTGGTATTTCACCAGGTAAAACTTTCAACACTAATGCCATTATTTGAAATGAGAAGTGAATGTAAGGTTGTGCTTTGGAGAAGTGGGAGTCGACCTTGAACTTTGTGTTCATGCCCATGGACCCGATGTGGAACTTATCATGGAAGCTTCTTGTATTAATAATGGTCCCCTGGTTACAAGTTCATCTTGTATCTATGTTGGTCCTTTGCAACCGTGGTTTCGACCATGATTGATCATCTTTGATCCTTTTCTCGGACAAGTTGAAGTACTTGCCTTCTACAGAGCAATACGCTTGCCCAACCTCTATTTGGTCTACCTTTGAGTATTACCCCTAGTGTCTTGAGGGTATCACACCATCGCACTACATCTTATGAATTGCTGGTGTAGTAGTACCTTTCCCTGTCCTTGTCACTCCATGGGTTCAGGGTTGTCGTCAATCGAGAACACTGATTAGTGAATCTAATCACCCCTATGATTTGGTACTCCTAGTACCTTGTGGTTGAGAAGTTTAATACTCCATCACGTCATTCCTAGCCTGATCGGCTATATCATTTTGTGCTAAATTTTAACTGTGCTACCTGGTCCTTCTTCCCGGAGCACAATTTTTGACGATGAGCTAACCATACGTCGATCTTCCGCGTCATATCATTTCGCCTTGAACATCAAGCTTGATTTCGAGTATGTGTCCTATCATTGGTTCGAATAAACTTTTGCTTCATCATTCCTTTGACTTGATGTCATTGCCGATCGATTACACCTGCATGAAATCTCTCGACAATTGTGTCGTGATCATCATCAACATTTTGAGCTCTTCCAGGATATCAATCAAATTCATGATGGGAAATACCATCCTTGCCCCTCGATGATTGTGTTATCATCGACAACATTCTTGCCTTCCCCCAACACAAACTTGTTCATGTTATGGATGCTACTTGCTATCCAGCTTGTATGATGTTCTACCTTGAAGTATTACTGTCTTTTATGTCAAGGATGTGGTGAGAATTGCTCAACCTCTTAAAAATTCTTAATATTGTCATACTCCTTGCCATCTCCATTTATCTCTTGGTCCCCGAGTTGTTCCTAACCGGAATACTGATAAATAAACTATGATGTCTGAATTTGAAACTTCTAGCTACTCTATTGCTTTGAAGCGAATGGTTGATAGCTTCATTCTAAGTCTTTTGGTTATCTAATCGCCATTCTAACATTGATCATGCTACCTAAGCCCATATTTCGGGTGCACCTTTCAACCAATGTTTACTCGTGGATGTTCTCCTCGAGCATACATCATTATATCTTTTGATCTAACCAATGTTATCTCCTTATTCACATAATTGTGGAAATCCATCTTGTTGGGATTCTTGATGAATTGTCGCTGAGTCAATCAGCCACCTCCTCACCTCTTCTTGATTTAATGATGAACTCTTGTTTCGGAACTCGCTTCCATAGTTCAATTCCCGAGAATCTTATGATGTCTCCTAGTCAATTCGTGTTGCACCTTTTTTATCTCATGATCCCGAGTCTGAGGTATCCTGACACCAATCAGATCTGAATCTCGGTCAAATATGATGGTTGGAACATATTTCCAAGAGTTATAACATTGGTCTTTATATGACCCGGTAAGGTGATTTCATGCCTAGCACACCTGGCCGGAGGACCCATTGTTATAGTTTTCCTTTTCAGCAAGGTTATCCATTCTTTCATGAGAAAATTGTAAGACTTATTCTATAAGTTGTTCCTGATTGATCCTTTGTGTATCCAAAATCTGACCTTTGCTTGAAAACCATGTCAATGCTATCTCGAAGCATGTCTGTGGTACTCCGATTTTCAACAAGAACATTTGAAGCCCAATGCTAAATGTTTCTTTCTTAATTGTATGGGGTAATGCCATGAAAATTCTCTCCCATTACCTAAATGGTTTTCTACGTTATATCCTGTCATGGATATCATGCTATGCTTGTCCTTGGGTGTCACATCCCAGGTTCTGACAATGCCTAGTGCATGCATTAGAGTGTTGCATCATGTTTAAATTTCATGAAACTGAAATGGGGATGACAGAACCCCCAGCCACCTCTGAATCCAACTAGGGTTTACTAAAAATATTTTCAATGAATCTGAAATGCCCTTCTAAAATGTCCATCATTTTTGTCCTGGCACAGAACCTCTACCAAAAGTGATGCACAGTTTCCTAGGTCATCCTAAGGTCTTTGAATTAAATCATAAGTATTTGAATTTGGGCATTTAAAATTTATAAAATATTTCAAATGTTCAAATAATACCAAACTAAAATGTTCCATGTTGGACATATTCCAACTAAGAACCAGGTGCAGTTTGGTGAATTTTGGAGTTGCCTAGGTATTTTTAGAAATTCAACAAACTTACAGAATAAAAACAGAAATAGAAATAAAGGAAAAAGCTTACTTGGCGCCACCCAGAGGCCCACCTGCCGGCCCAGCCCAGCCACCGCTCCAGCGAGCTGCTTGGCTTGGCCAGGCAGGCAGGCAGGTGCTCGACGGCGGCACCAGCGCGCGCCACGCAGCTGCTTGCCGCCCTGCCTCCTCCTCTCGCCGTTCTATCGCCCTGGATCGAACGTCCATCTCCCCCTCGAGCTCACAGACACACCCATTCGCCCCCAGCTCCTCTCCTTTGCTCTCCCACGCCATGGCCGACGCCACCGTCGCCGCACCGCCGCTGTAGTCGTGCTCCCCGTCGTTTCCACGCCGCGCCACCGTGTCCAGAAGCTTCGCCGCCCTCTACTCCTTCAAGCTAGCCGAGCCCTGAGCGCTCGCGTGCCCTGAAGCTACCGCACAACTTCGCCTGAGTCCGCCGTCGCCGGAGATCCCTTTCAACGCCCTCGCCGCCTCAGTTCATCCCCGACCCCGCCGGTTGCCTCTACGAGTGCTCTGTGAGCCTAGCTACCTCCCCTCCCCTTCCTCTCTCGCCCCCGAGCTGTGTAGCAACCACACGAAGATCACCCGCACGCACCGCCGTGGATCTCGTCGCCGACGTGCTCCCGGCCATCCTCCGGCCACCTTTCGGTGTCCATCGCACTCACCACGACGCATAGGGTCTAACCATGCACTCCCCGCACCTCACCGCACACCCTAGTTTCGAGTTCGCATCCACCCGAACTCCGGCGGCCGCCTAGGTCGTCGACGGCGCCAACTCCGGCAACCCCGACCCCAACTAACTCCACCAAGAGCTGCAGTTTGTCCCCAGCTCCACCCAGATGCCTTCTGCGACCCATTTGGTGGCGGGAACGGCCAAAATCACTTCCGCCGCCGCGTCGGATTCGCCGGCGGCTAAACGCCGGCGCAGCTGACTTTGACTTTGACCGCGGGCGGGCCCTGGTTGACTCTGTTGAGTCAATGACAGGTGGGGCCCAGCCCTGTTAACTAAACTCGTTTAGTTTTAATTAATTTTTAGCTAAACTAATTACACTGACACCCTGGACCACAGTCAGGTTTGACCTGGACGTCTCTGTTGACTTGCTGAGGTCAGCATGACATCATGCTGACGTAGTAATCCTTTTCTGGAATTAAAATAAATCCAGAATGATTTATAAATTCTATAATTTAGTTCAAACTTCTAAAATTCATATAAATTCAACCGTAGCTCCAAATCAAACAAGTTATATATGAAAAATGATCAGAAAAATCTAATCTACTCATCTGCACTGGTTTCATGCATGTTTAAACAACTTAATCTTGCTGTTTAGTGCAAAACATGATAAGGCACTATTTGAATTCATAATTTGAATTTGGGGTTGAACCTTTGGCTCAATATGACCCAAATCCATCTGGTTGTAGTTGCATTAGGCCAACACACTCATATTGCCATGTCATGAGCATGCATCATATTGTTGCATTGCATTGATTGTGTTCTTTCTCTTTTGCCGGTATTGTCCCCTCTCAGTAGACGATGTTCGATGATGTGATCGATGACACCGATGAAGAACTATATTATCTTCAGAAGTGCCAGGCAAGCAAAACCCCCTTGTTCATTCCGATACAATCCCACTCTCTCGCTCCTGCTCTCTTTTACTGCATTAGGACAACAACGATTCATCTGTTACTTGCTGCGGTAGCTAAACCCCTTTATCCTCTGCATGACCTGTCATTGCCACAGTAAATAGATGAAACCCACTAGCATGAGTAGGAGTTGTTTGAGCCCTGTTGTGCCTACTTATTCATGCTTGTTTGTCATGCCTGCTATTGCTTAGAGTTGAGTCAGGGCTGATTCATCGGGAATGAATCAGAGGTGTGTGAACATGTCCTACTGTGTGTGAGCTAAGTGTGTGAACACGATTTGGTAAAGGTATCCGTGAGAGGCCATGTAGGAGTACATGGTGGGTTGTCTCATTGAAGCCGTCCTCAGGAACTGAGTTCTGTGTCTGTGATCCATGATTCAGCTACTACCATGCATTAGGCCCTGAAATATGACCCTGCTCGACTTCTTAATCACCCTTGTCCTCTGTCCAGGAGTTGCAAGTAGTTTCTAGTGTTTGTAGCCTACTGGAGGCCGTGGACAGCACTGACCGTAGGGGTGGGCTGTGATGCGGTAGGTACGTGGCACGGTGTACCGGATGCCCGTTTGGTATCTCGGGAACCCTGTTCACATCGTTTGGGGCTGTGAGCGAAACTTCGGCCGGATCTCCTCATGGATGGAACCCGAATAGGCAATAAACCTGGACTAGAGACTTGAGTGTTTAGGTAGGTCGTGGTCTACACCCACGTCGGCTTTTGCTTGAAGTCTGCCGAGCACATGTCATGTGCAGACGCTAAGTGGTGGAAACATGTATGAAGAAGTACACCCCTGCAGGGTTAACATCATCTATTCGAATAGCCGTGTCCGCGGTAAAGGACTTCTGGGTTGCCTATAACAGTTCATAGACAAGTGAAAGTGGATACTCTAAAATACGCAAGATAAGCGTGAGTGCTATGGATGGCGTTCTCGTAGGGAGACGGGAGCGGATCCGTAGTGGTGTATTGATATGGTGAATATGTGGACTCGTGTGCGCCACCTCAAAAGAGTTACTTGCAGTCGTAGTTTAGGATAGCCACTGAGTCAAAGCTGGCTTGCTGTAGTTAAACCCCACCATCCCCTTTGTTGATAATGATGCATATGTAGTTAGTTCTGATGTAAGTCTTGCTGGGTACATTTGTACTCACGTTTGCCTATTTTATGTTTTTGCAGAGAGACTTCGGTCTCGCTAGTAGTTTCGCGTGCACTTCGACGTTTAGCTTGATACCTCAGCTACGATCTTGTGCCCTCGGCAGGATCTGGTAGATAGTCAGGCTTCTAAGACTTTTTCATTTGTAGATGTCTGTACTCAGACATGTTAGCTTCCGCTTGTGCTTTGACTTGTATGCTCTCAATGTTGGGTCATGAGACCTATGTTTGTAATATCTCGCTCCTCGGAGCCTATTGAATAAACTACTTGAGTCGTAGAGTCATGTTGTGATGCCATGTTGTATTTGCACATGTCGAGCATATTGTGTGTATGTTATTGAAATGCTTGGCATGTGTGGGATCTGACTATCTAGTTGTTTATCCTTAGTAGCCTCTCTTACCGGGAAATGTCCCCTAGTGCTTCCACTGAGCCATGGTAGCTTGCTACTGCTCCGGAATCACTTAGGCTGGCCGGCATGTGTCCTTCTTCGTTCATGTGTTTGTCCCTTCGGGGAAATGTCACGCGATGAATACCGGAGTCCTGTTAGCCCGCTACAGTCCGGTTCACCGGAGTCCTGCTAGCCCAGTGCGACAGCCTGGATTCACTCGCTGATGACCGACACGTTCGATGCTGGGTCATGGATGCCTGTCCCTGTAAGTTTGTGCGACTTTGGGTTTATGACTAGCCATGTCAGCCCGGGCTCCTTATCATATGGATGCTAGCGACACTATCATATACGTGTGCCAAAAGGCGCAAACGGTCCCGGGCAAAGGTAAGGCGACACCCGTGGGAATACCGTGCGTGAGGCCGCAAAGTGATATGAGGTGTTACATGCTAGATCTATGTGGCATTGAGTTGGGGTCCTGGCAGCTTTTGGTATCAGAGCCTGACTGCCTGTAGGATTACCAAGCCAAACTGATCGAAGTTGAGTCTAGAAATGCTTTAGTTATATGTAGGGGAATTGATTGTGGGATGGAACGTAAGGCTCTTTTTACTCCTTATACCTCATGACCTTCTGATCTGAGTCACCCTCTTCTTTTCTACGGGGATTAAGAACTAGGCCTTCTCATCTATCTATCAGGATGACGTGTTACCAGTCCATAGACTTATAGAATTGATAGTTTCAAATCTCAGTTCAGCTTTTACTACTTCTGTATGTTAATAGCTGGTCTCAGAACCTTGATATTGTGATGTTGAGTGGTGATGCCACTATTTTGCAGGATGTCTCAAATCATTTTGAGCATTTATAGCCGTTATGCTGTCCGAGTCATTCCAGGTTTCTAAACAATCTGATGCACTTGCAAATCCTTTCCCTCTGGTTTTGATGTTCCTTTAGGCCAAATTAATCACACTAATTGCTGAGTTGAGGTACTCTATTGCCTCGACATATATGTTGGAGTTAGTATTATGACCCTAGGTGTTTCAGGGAGTCACCTAGTAATTTAACCATGTTATGTGTTCCCAGTGTGATAATTCTGGCCTTTATTCTCGAAAGCATCCCGTGATGCCACTTAGTAGTAGGTATTCTATTCCTGGGTTCTTGAACCCGAGATTCACCCACTTACTTCATGTTGATAGTGTTTTCTAGTTCCTGTAGGAAATTAGTAACCTTTGCATTAATCCTCGAGGTCCGTGGTATTTCCTTCTTCCAAATACTATGAACCACTTATGGCAGAAGTTTGTTGGATCAAAAGATCACAACAAGAGTACTCTCGAAGAGTTCTCCATTCTATATCGTGACCCTGCCAGTTCTACCTTTCCGCATGGATTATCCGGAAGAAATTTGTTGAACTTGGTTCGACATACTAATATATGCATCTACAACTCAGAAAGTTATATGTTCCTTGAGTTGTCCCTCTTAGTTGTCTTCTGACCCTCGTCTATCAATTGATAGACAGGAGTAGTTGTGCAACCGTGCTCATCGATGCTTATTATTCTTGTGGTCCGTCGAGCCATTCTATTCTGGAATGACTAGGAGAAACAAACTCCAGTACCTTGTCCATTTCTAGGATTGGGTCAAAGCAGATGTACTCCGCAGATCAAATTGCTAATCTAGCTTTTGCTCTGTTCTACCTTGGAGTATTACCATCTTTATATAAAGAATGTCATGGGAATTGCACACCATCCTGTGAACTCTTGATACAGTGATACTTCCTGCCATCATTGTTCATTCCTCGGTTTTCCGTGTTATTGTAACCGGAATGCCGACCAGTGAATCATGGTGTGTGAAATCAATACTGCTAGCAACTCCGTTGCTTGGTAGTTAAATGGACGATAACCTCAATCTTAGCGTGTTGATTATTGAATCGTCACCCTAAGGTTGATTGTGCTACCTAGTCCCTATTTCCGGTGCACTCTTCGGTCGTTGAGTTTGGATTTTGCCAATCCCTCGCTCATTTGATCATATCGTCTTGCCTGAAAAGCAAGATTGTTCTCGAGCTTAGTAACATATCGGTGGTTCATGATTCTCCGATTGTCTTCTCGGAGGTATCACCAGGATGTCACCTGACCGCTATGTTGAGCTCGTGATCAAGTTGGTTTTTCGAAACCACCCTTTCTCCAAGAATCTGTGTTGGATACCCCTGAGCTAGTTGGTTAAGCTAAATAACAACTTGGAGAGTTGGAAGATAAAAGCTCACCTGACTTAGTTCATCTCCAAGGGATATCCTTGTGTGTGTTTGCTGAAGAAAGGTAATATCTTCATTGATTGATCCTCGTGATCAGTTGTTGGACTTATTGTCTTGCCAAAACTTTGATTTGAGTATGGGCTATCATCAAATCAAATCAGAACCAACGATGTTCGTAATGTTGTCTTACTCGTGGATTTTCCTCGAGCATACACCATTATATCTTTTGGGTCTAACCAATGCTATCACTTGTTCTCATAATTATGGAATTCCATCTTCATGGAAAACCAGGATGATTTGTTGTTGAGCCCATCGACAACATCCTTGTCTTCTCCATAATTTTGTTGAACATTAAGCTAGTGTTGGAAAATTTTGAAAGCATTTGTTCATGCTAGCTCATGAAGCATATGTTCGGATGTAAGAAGTGACTTCCTCTAGTTCATGTCCATTTGATGCAAGTTGCCGCCGTGGATTCGAGAAAGACAATGTTGCTTCCTTTGGAATCATTCCAAATCATTCATGCATACGTGCGAAGTATTCTGTGGTTCGAAGACTTGCAACCTTCATTCTATATGTATTCCTAGCACACCAAGCCACTGATTGATTTGTTCAAGGATAAGAAGTTCCTTCTTAAGAATCATGACTTATGTTAGGACTTCGCTATCCTCATTGATGGTTTCCCTCCTGAACTCGGTAGTGTTTTGTTGTAAGACTACTACGTGGTCATGCTTGTCTGGGACAGCGTGTCCACATGGGTGTAGCAGAACCAGCTCATGTTTTGGAGCTTACTACCGTAGTCCATTTCCCGAGAATCTCGCAACATCTTCTCGTCGACTTGTGTTGCAAACTTTCATTTTACTTTCTAGACTTGATGAGTCTGGAATACTCTGACGCCAACCAGATCTGAATCTTAGGAAGATATGATGGATGGAACATCTCCCAAGAACTATAATATTGGTCTCTCGATAACCGGTAAAGAGGATGTCATGGCCAACACACCCAGCTGGAAGACCTATTATTGTAGTATCTTGATTGAGGAAGTTGGCCATCTCCCCATAAGGATTTCGAAGGATTTACTCCCTAGTTGTCCTTTATGGATTTTTGTGTTTCCGAAGTCCGACCTTTTACTTGATGTTCTACATATCAAACCATATCTATGAATGGATTATGCTAGCACATCAAGCAGAACATTAGAAGCGGAGTGCTAAATGTCTCTCGGTCGATCATCCAGATTTTGTTCCCTTGGCTTCGCTAAGGTGAAATCTGACAAAGTGTTATCTTCCTTTGCCTCTGCATCGTCCATCGCTATTCATCATGGTAGTATGTTGTGTTGTCAGCACCCTTGACACGTATGTTGGTAAAACCTTGATGATTATGGAGATGCTCAAGTTCTTGAAAGCACGCACAAGCATTAGGTGCTATCCTAGTTACTAACCGAGATTGTTCTCAGTTTCCCCGGTTATGCTATAACCATTCCAATAGTGGAATCACTCTCTGCCATTGAGTTTCTCCCCAGTTACTAGAATCATTCCCAGCACTTGTATTTTGTTCCCAACTTGCACTGTCATTGTGCCATCCTATCTTGGGTCCCATCCATTTCCGATGATAAGCAAAATCATCCCTTGTGTTGTCTTCAACAAGGTAATCCACATCATCCATTCTGGCCCGAGAATGTCATTCTTTCGGACTCCTTCAAATGATCGATGGTGAATTGCCTTAGGCTGGTATAAAGAATTTCAATGATCTCTGAATCAAAGGTAATTCTTTTTGCCACTTAAGGGGATATATCTACGAATTGCCTTCCTCTAAGATGTCTCGCTGTGGTATCATGGCAACTCAAACTCTCGCTAGGTTGACAACCGTTCACCACCCTCTTAGGTGTGGAATTGTTGTCTACCTAGTGAACCCTCGTCATCTGTTCCACTCCATTCCTCTAGATGTGTGCTTTGTATCTCAGCTTGCGAGATGTTTTTATGACTCACCCCGTGAGCTGATCCTAAGTTGTTTGATCTTCGAGAAGATCGATCCTACTAGAGTTTTCCCTTTCTACTTGTTGTCATGTGGGATGGAGTTCTCAGAGCAAGACTTCGAGACAATGATGGTGAACGAATCAACGTTCATTTGAAGTGCAACCTGGATCGTGAAGATTATATTAGTTTGTGTTTCCCTTTCATCTTACCCTACGCTTGAATCTCGGGGTGAGATTCTTGCTTAGTGGGGGTGAGTTGTCACATCCCAGGTTCTGACAATGCCTAGTGCATGCATTAGAGTGTTGCATCATGTTTAAATTTCATGAAACTGAAATGGGGATGACAGAACCCCCAGCCACCTCTGAATCCAACTAGGGTTTACTAACTATATTTTCAATGAATCTGAAATGCCCTTCTAAAATGTCCATCATTTTTGTCCTGGCTCAGAACCTCTGCCAAAAGTGATGCACAGTTTCCTAGGTCATCCTAAGGTCTTTGAATTAAATCATAAGTATTTGAATTTGGGCATTTAAAATTTATAAAATATTACAAATGCTCAAATAATACCAAACTAAAATGTTCCATGTTGGACATATTCCAACTAAGGACCAGGTGCAGTTTGGTGTGGAGTTGCCTAGGTATTTTTAGAAATTCAACAAACTTACAGAATAAAAACAGAAACAGAAATAAAGGAAAAAGCTTACTTGGCGCCACCCAGAGGCCCACCTGCCGGCCCAGCCCAGCCACCGCTCCAGCGAGCTGCTTGTCTTGGCCAAGCAGGCAGGCAGGTGCTCGATGGCGGCACCAGCGCGCGCCACGCAGCTGCTTGCCGCCCTGCCTCCTCCTCTCGCCGTTCTGCCGCCCTGGATCGAACGTCCATCTCCCCCTCGAGCTCACAGACACACCCATTCGCCCCCAGCTCCTCTCCTTTGCTCTCCCACGCCATGGCCGACGCCACCGTCACCGCACCGCCGCCGTAGTCGTGCTCCCCGTTGTTTCCACGCCGCGCCACCGTGTCCAGAAGCTTCGCCGCCCTCTACTCCTTCGAGCTAACCGAGCCCCGAGCGCTCGCGTGCCCTGAAGCCACCGCACGACTTCGCCCGAGTCCGCCGTCGCCGGAGATCCCTTTCAACGCCGTCGCTGCCTCAGTTCGTCCCCGACCCCGCCGGTTGCCTCTACGAGTGCTCTGTGAGCCTAGCTACCTCCCCTCCCCTTCGTCTCTCGCCCCCGAGCTATGTAGCAACCACACAAAGATCACCCGCATGCACTGCCGCGGATCTCGTCGCCGACGTGCTCCCGGCCATCCTCCGGCCACCTTTCGGTGTCCATCGCACTCACCACGACGCGTAGGGTCTAACCATGCACTCCCTGCACCTCACCGCACACCCTAGTTTCGAGTTCGCATCCACCCGAACTCCGGCGGCCGCCTAGGTCATCGCCGGCGCCAACTCCGGCAACCCCGACCCCAACTAACTCCACCAAGAGCTGCGGTTTGTCCCCAGCTCCACCCAGATGCCTTCCGCGACCCATTTGGTGGCCGGAACGGCCAAAATCACTTCCGCCGCTGCGTCGGGTTCGCCGGCGGCTAAACGCCGGCGCAACTGACTTTGACTTTGACCGCGGGTGGGCCCTGGTTGACTCTGTTGAGTCAATGACAGGTGGGGCCCAGCCCTGTTAACTAAACTGGTTTAGTTTTAATTAATTTTTAGCTAAACTAATTACACTAACACCCTGGACCACAGTCAGGTTTGACCTGGACGTCTCTGTTGACTTGCTGAGGTCAACATGACATCATGCTGACGTAGTAATCCTTTTCTGGAATTAAAATAAATCCAGAATGATTTATAAATTCCAGAATTTAGTTCAAACTTCTAAAATTCATATAAATTCAACCGTAGCTCCAAATCAAACAAGTTATATATGAAAAATGATCAAAAAAATCTAATCTATTCATCTGCACGGGTTTCATGTATGTTTAAACAACTTAACCTTGCTGTTTAGTGCAAAACATGATAAGGCACTATTTGAATTCATAATTTGAATTTGGGGTTGAACCTTTGGCTCAATATGACCCAAATCCATCTGGTTGTAGTTGCATTAGGCCAACACACTCATATTGCCATGTCATGAGCATGAATCATATTGTTGCATTGCATTGATTGTGTTCTTTCTCTGTTGCCGGTATTGTCCCCTCTCAGTAGACGATGTTCGACGATGTGATCGATGACACCGATGAAGAACTATATTATCTTCAGAAGTGCCAGGCAAGCAAAACCCCCTTGTTCATTCCGATACAATCCCACTCTCTCGCTCCTGCTCTCTTTTACTGCATTAGGACAACAACGATTCATCTGTTACTTGATGCGGTAGCTGAACCCCTTTATCCTCTGCATGACCTGTCATTGCCACAATAAATAGATGAAACCCACTAGCATGAGTAGGAGTTGTTTGAGCCCTATTGTGCCTACTCATTCATGCTTGTTTGTCATGCCTGCTATTGCTTAGAGTTGAGTCAGGGCTGATTCATCGGGAATGAATCAGAGGTGTGTGAACATGTCCTACTGTGTGTGAGCTAAGTGTGTGAACACGATTTGGTAAAGGTATCGGTGAGAGGCCATGTAGGAGTACATGGTGGGTTGTCTCATTGAAGCCGTCCTCAGGAACTGAGTTCTGTGTCTGTGATCCATGATTCAGCTACTACCATGCATTGGGCCCTGAAATATGACCCCGCTCGACTTCTTAATCACCCTTGTCCTCTGTCCAGGAGTTGCAAGTAGTTTCTATTGTTTGTAGCCTACTGGAGGCCGTGTACAGCGCTGACCGTAGGGGTGGGCTGTGATGCGGTAGGTAGGTGCCACGGTGTACCGGATGCCCGTTTGGTATCTCGGGAACCCTGTTCACATCGTTTGGGGCTGTGAGCGAAACTTCGGCCGGATCTCCTCATGGATGGAACCCGAATAGGCGATAAACCTGGACTAGAGACTTGAGTGTTTAGGTAGGTCGTGGTCTACACCCACGTCGGCTTTCGCTTGAAGTCTGCCGAGCACATGTTGTGTGCAGACGC
This sequence comes from Triticum timopheevii, assembly GCA_963921465.1. Classification (NCBI taxonomy): domain Eukaryota; kingdom Viridiplantae; phylum Streptophyta; class Magnoliopsida; order Poales; family Poaceae; genus Triticum; species Triticum timopheevii. Next base: position 326,117,526 of record OY997264.1, read on the forward strand.
TAAGTGGTGGAAACATGTATGAAGAAGTACACCCCTGCAGGGTTAACATCATCTATTCGAATAGCCATGTCCGCGGTAAAGGACTTCTGGGTTGCCTATAACAGTTCATAGACAAGTGAAAGTGGATACTCTAAAATACGCAAGATAAGCGTGAGTGCTATGGATGGCATTCTCGTAGGGAGACGGGAGCAGATCCATAGTGGTGTATTGATATGGTGAATATGTGGACTCGTGTGCGCCACCTCAAAAGAGTTACTTGCAGTCGTAGTTTAGGATAGCCACTGAGTCAAAGCTGGCTTGCTGTAGTTAAACCCCACCATCCCCTTTGTTGATAATGATGCATATGTAGTTAGTTCTGATGTAAGTCTTGCTGGGTACATTTGTACTCACGTTTGCCTATTTTATGTTTTTGCAGAGAGACTTCGGTCTCGCTAGTAGTTCCGCGTGGACTTCGACGTTTAGCTTGATACCTCAGCTACGATCTTGTGCCCTCGGCAGGATCTGGTAGATAGTCAGGCTTCTAAGCCTTTTTCATTTGTAGATGTCTGTACTCAGACATGTTAGCTTCCGTTTGTGCTTTGACTTGTATGCTCTGAATGTTGAGTCATGAGACCTATGTTTGTAATATCTCGCTCCTCGGAGCCTATTGAATAAACTAGTTGAGTCGTAGAGTCATGTTGTGATGCCATGTTGTATTTGCACATGTCGAGCATATTGTGTGTATGTTATTGAAATGCTTGGTATGTGTGGGATCTGACTATCTAGTTTTTTATCCTTAGTAGCCTCTCTTACCGGGAAATGTCTCCTAGTGCTTCCACTGAGCCATGGTAGCTTGCTACTGCTCCGGAATCACTTAGGCTGGCCGGCATGTATCCTTCTTCGTTCATGTGTCTGTCCCTTCGGGGAAATGTCACGCGATGAATACCGGAGTCCTGTTAGCCCGCTACAGCCCGGTTCACAGGAGTCCTGCTAGCCCAGTGCTACAGCCTGGATTCACTCACTGATGACCGACACGTTCGATGCTGGGTCATGGATGCCTGTCCCTGTAAGTTTGTGCCACTTTTGGTTTACGACTAGCCATGTCAGCCCGGGCTCCTTATCATATGGATGCTAGCGACACTATCATATACGTGTGCCAAAAGGCGCAAACGGTCCCGGGCAAAGGTAAGGCGACACCCGTGGGAATACCGTGCGTGAGGCCGCAAAGTGATATGAGGTGTTACATGCTAGATCGATGTGGCATTGAGTCGGGGTCCTGACATTGGGAAGGATATACCCCTGAATTATGTGTTTAAACACATTTTTCTTTCCATTGTCCTGATTAAATCTGATAAACACTTTTCCCTTTCCATTGGTTTGTTTAAACCCTTTCTATGATCTATATGATATAAGTAGTAATAATTCCCTGCTTGTGCAAACACCTCAGTGTACAACTCTGTCACTAAGACCCTGTTGCTATTGTTGATGACATTCCGGTAACCACCGATGGACGAGAACTTTGCCTACTGCTCCGCCTCATTTCAACGAGCAGGAAAATGGTTCTCTTTGTCCCTCGCCCTTGGTACCAATGTTGTTACTGACATATAACTGACAGGCTAACCTCTGACATGCCTTGCTTACATGATCATGCAAGACGTCATCACCCTACCTACTTTTAATCCACATGGTGGGCCCATAACCCACAGTTCCACAGGATCGAAACCTGACTCTCCTAAACACCCTGTTTCCAAAGATATTCCTCACGCATGGCTTCGTATGTAAATCACGAGCCACCTTCCGTGTGATCCGCAGTTCTGGTATTAAACACAATACTTAATTTCGTTGCTCTGAACCCCTTTCATACTCTGTTTCAGGCAACGAACTTTTGCCTGCCTGCTCGAAACTTCCCATAATACCTCCTTACTTTGCTCTCGATATTTTCAAGAGGTTTCAATTCGAGAGGTACTTTCTACCTCCATCCCTAGTGTTATCTACCAGATAGTCAACCTTGGCGAGGTCCGTTCTCCGGGAATGCTCCCCCTTTATTCTTTTGTAAGTGTGATGAAGACCCTCAAGAAAGGATGCCGACTTCTTCATGATGACCTGAAGCAAAGAAATGAAGACGTCAATGTAATGGATCGACCTCTTTGAGAAGAGCAGCCAAGATCGAGAAGTTCCGTTAGAATTTCGTAACTAGACCTCCCCCCCTTCTGTACCTCTTATATCTTGGGACGAGATTTCTTGTAGTGGAGGAGAATTGTGACGCCCGGATAATTAGGCTACAGTAATCCCATGTTAACGATGCCACGTCACCTCGATTATTGTTGCTAATCCCGCGTTAGTTCGAAACCGATTCAAATTCAAATTTCAAGATCAAGCAAACAATAAAAGTTTTCAAATATTAAAACTAAAATGTTCAATAAATAGTAGATAAGTCAGAGGCTATGATAAAATTGTAAACTACATTATTGAAATTTGACAAGTGACTTAAACAACCTCAAACAGTGCCTGAAAGCATTATTTAATAACCTTTTTATTATTACAAAATAAATGTGAAATGATATTTACCCAAACTAGTTTTTGGTGGTAGGATATATTGTGCTGTGATTTGTGGGCCAGCTCTCATATTTTACAAAACTCATTTGGTGCCCAAACAATAGCCAAAACTAAAACAGAAAAAAGGAAAATAAAGAAAAGAAAAATGAAAACAGAAAACAAAACCCCACCCCACCCACTGGACCAGGCGGCCCAGCTCACAGGCTAGGCCAGCCTACATGGCCCAACCGGCCGCACCCCACTCACTTATCCCCTCTCCCCCCGCAAACCCTAACCCCATTGTCGGTGTCAAAACCGGTGGATCTCGGGTAGGGGGTCCCGATCTATGCGTCAAGGCTGATGGTAACATGAAGCAAGGGAAACAGATGTTTACCCAGGTTCGGGCCCTCTCGATGGAGGTAAAACCCTACTTCCTGCTTGATTAATATTGAAGATATGGGTAGTACAAGAGTAGATCTACCACGAGATCATAGAGGCTAAATCCTAGAAGCTAGCCTATGATGGTATGATTGTAATTGTGATCGGCCTTCTAAGGACCAACCTCTCCAGTTTATATAGACACCGGAGAGGGCTAGGGTTTACATGGAGTCGGTTACAAGGAAGGAAACACAATATTCGGATCGCCAAGCTTGTCTTCCACGCAAAGGAGAGTCCCATCAGGACACGGGCCGAAGTCTTGAGTCTTGTATCTTCACGCTTCAATAGTCCGGACAATGTATACAGTCCGGCTGTCCGGATACCCCCTAATCCAGGACTCCCTCAGTAGCCCCTAAACCAAGCTTCAATGACGATGAGTCCGGTGCACAGTATTGTCTTCGGCATTGCAAGGCGGCTCCTTCTCCGAATACTCCAAAGTGGTTATTGAACATGTAGACCGTGTCCGGCTCTGCAAGATGATCTTCGCATAGCATAAATCTGATCCGCTGGCAATCTTCGTACGTCGTGCCCTTGCATCATGGCCTGGTCCAACGTGAACCGGCATTTCTTACCCCACCTCGACTCGTGTTACGAGGCGGTTTTATTGGCACGTCCCGTCGAGGTAGAGATTGTGTTCCTCTTATTATGGGATTTTCCATTAATACGGGCGTGCGTGACCCCACGACGGCCGTTGGTATAACTCCGTGTGTTTTTAGATAAGCCTCAAACGGTCACACCGAGGACTCTTGATATTCACCCCCTTTATAAAGGGGTCGAGGCCTATGCCTCTTTTCCACCTTCCTCGCGCTTTCTCGCACCTCGAGTTCTAACACCCGAAACCTAAGCTCCAACACCCCAGATCCTCCAATATGTCTGGATCCGACCCTCAATGCCGGTGGGTGGCCTCCTCGATTCAAAAGGAAGACATTGCGAAGCTTAGGGAGGTCGGATACCTGACCACCGACATCCAGCACAGGCTTCCTGCTCCCGGGCAGGTCATCCCCACACCGGAGCCCAATGAGTGCGTCGTTTTTGTCCCACACTTCCTCCGCGGCTTGGGCTTCACCCTCGACCCCTTTGTGAGGGGGCTCATGTTCTACTATGGGTTGGATTTTCATGATCTGGCTCCGGACATTATCCTCCATATCTCGTAATTCATTATCGTGTGCGAGCCTTTTCTTCACGTCACCCCACACTTCGGCTTATGGCTCAAGACCTTCAATGTGAAGCCGAAGATGATCGAGGGGCGACATGTGGAGTGCGGAGGTGCCATAATAAGCAGGAACGCCGACGCCCCATGGCCAGAGGGTTCTTTCCCAGAAGTATCCGATGTATGGCAGCGGAGGTGGTTTTATGTTATGGCCCCCAGGGGCACAAAGTGGGTAGCCGCCCCCGAGTTCCGCTTGGGCCCTCCATCACAGTTGGCTTCTTGGGCAGACGTAGGACGGAATTGGGGGCCCGCTGGTGATGTACCAGTACTGCAGAATCGCATCCAGGAGCTTCTTGAGAGGGGCATTAACCTCGTCAGCATAATGCAAGTGATGTTAATCCAACGGATGTTGCCGTGCCAACGCCAGCCTCTCCGTATGTGGGAGTTCAATCCGGAGGGTCCACGGACTGTCAAGCACTTCTTCGGCTTGAAGCTCGAAGGGATGTGCAAATTATTCTTCGGACAGAAAGTAGAGTGTCCGGACACCACCGAGGATGCGGGCCTAAGCTACGATCGCCTAGATACCCAAGTAAGTAGCCTTGATACCGGACACCTTGTTTTGTATTTGTCATAATTGTTTATTCTGGAAATCATCCGTGGCCAGGAATGGCTCAACAAGGCGGAGAGAATCAGGTGTCCGGCGCCACTTCCCGAAGGTTCGCCTGGTCCCACCATGGCCAAGATTCTTGACCGGGTACTCAGCAGAATGCCCTTAGAGAAGGATAAGGGGAAGAACGAAGAAACTGAACTCCACACGCTACGCACCCGAACCGGGGGAATTGTTACCTCCCCTAGGGAGGATAGTCGGGAAGGGGAGGCTAAGGCCTCCTCCCCACGTGGGAAGAAGAGGGCCGCCTCCGAAGACCTGGAGACGGAGATGCCCGAGCAAGGGAAGAAGATATCACCAAGGGGCTCTGCCGCGACGGGCATCCTCACCACGTTATGCCCGCCAACGGGTCAGCCCTCCAACGAGCTGTAAGTCAATCGTTAATTCGAAGGTACTGTATCTCTCCTAGATCAATAACTAGGTTCTGTATTTTGCAGTCCGGCTAGCAGCTCTTCTTGACAGAGTTCGTCTTCGGGGGATCTTCCTCCGGAGATGATGGAGAGAGAGACCCCACCCACCTCTCCGACTCATGAAGCGGGCGACACCGAGGTGTCGTCATGGAGGAGTTCGGATCTGCCGGAGCCGGAAGCCAATGCATCAGCCGCCCTGAGACCGGAGCGTTTGGCTCCCACGAGGGGCGATGGGGAGGGTCCGGCACAGTTTAATGTCCGACCGGACGTACTGACAGGCCTAGTGGAGCAAGTTGCGCTCTTGGAGGAGCACCGCTCATTAATGAGTGCGGTGCTCAAGAAGATTTCATCCGCTACCAGCGGTTTGAATGAAGCATTCACAAGCCTGCTCAGACGCTTTGAGGTATGTAATGAAGAATACACTATTTCTTTGGCTGTGAGGCACGTGCTAGGTGTGCTCGATATAGATAGTAGCCCCTGAGACTCTGGTTGCCCGCCCTAGGCAGCAAACGGGGGATCATAAACCAATGATTATGCTGTAAATATGTGCAGGTACCTGTGGGTCCGGCCGCCGGCCAATCCGTTGAAGTTGCCGAACTAACGAGGCAGATTGGATCGGTCGATGCCGATATCACGCTGGTGAACGAGCGGCTGGACAAATCACAAGGTATGTGCTCTGCCTTCCTTTATATCGGAAAATATGAAGGCGGCATGATATTAATGTAATATGTTTGGACTGCAGATGGTGCTGCTGCCGTGGAAGCCCTGAGGGCGGAACTTGCCCAGGCCAAGGAGCAAGCTTGGGCTAGCGATGCGGCTGCCCTAAAGGCGGTCGAGGAATTGAGAGCCGAATAGGCTGCTCATCGCCGAAGCGAGGAAAAGATAGCCGAAATAGCTTTGGAGTTAAAAAATGCCGCTAACCGGTATGAGCTCCTTAGAAAGGAGCATAAGGATAGTTCGGCCGATCTTACAAGGCACTGAATGCTACCAAGGAAATACGGACTGAGCTTAGGGGTGCACGTGAGGAGCTTCAACAGGCCGGTAAAATTGCGGCTGGGGGCTCCTACTTGCTACGGACGAAGTTTTTCGATCTGAAGTATGCTCCCCTGGATGGGCGCTGGAGTCCTGCGGACACATATGCGGATTTGGCAAAGAGTACAGCTGACGCTGCCAAGTTTTTCGATGATCAAGGTGATAAGGAAGTGGAGAAGCTTTTCTGGTCGCAATTCAATGCTCCCACTCGCCCGCTGCCGTTAAGTGACAAGATGGCTGCTGTAGCGGAGCTTCACAGGCTGTTCGGGCTTGCAATACAGTCTGTAATAGACCATCTTTGGCCGAAGGGGCCTAAGCTGGAAAGTTACTTTGGTTTGGTGCAACAATTCCTTGGGGCCGTGCCTCGGATCGATGCCATGAGGAGGTCGGCGTGTATAGAGGGTGCACGGATGGCTCTTGCCTCCGTTAAAGCCTATTGGACGGATATGGATGCCACCATTATAGCGACCCAGGATCCGGTGCGGGGCCAATCTCCGGCCGAGCACTACTTGGCGCAGGTCACAGAGGGTGCCCGCCTAATAGAGGCGCAGTGCTCGAAGAATGTCTTGTTCGAGTGATGAATCGAATCATTGTAAAAACAATGTTTATTTTGATTATAAGGCTATACTTATACTGTTTGCTTGAAAATATGATTGTGTCCCCTATGCGGCCGATAATAACAGAACGTAAGGCGGCAAACCCAGGAGCCGGGCTAACCCAACATTTGACCAAAGACATGATTCGGAGCTGATGCATATAAGGCCAAACTCGTGACGCCGAACACTCTCGAAGGTATTCGGACTTTATAACAGACGATGGGCTCAAGAATGCCCATTCATTATAAATCCTGTGTTTCCAGGTACGTGCATTAATCTTTCGTGGCGAAATGCCAAAAACGGCAGTATCCTCTGTGGGTATGGAACCCATGGGATGGTTAAGCAACAAGAGGCTATAGAAAAGGTTTACACAGGGGCTTAATCTAAAAAGAAACCTGTTGAACGGGGCCCTGCTGCACGTCTGCGCCTTTGTCTCTCTTGTGACGTGCGAATGTTGTCTGTGGAAAAAGAAAACTCATTGGAGAGTACAACGTAAATATGCGATGGATAGTAAAAGTATAGGATGTTGGCCTACCAATAAGGTTGAGCCAAGTGTGGGGCTTTATTAAGTGTTTATAGCCCCTGGTATCTGCTATGGGATTACATATAGGGTGCCCTGGTTTGATTTTATCTGGGCTACCAGACTCGTCTAACCGTGTCTGTGGTCTTAACGACCAGTCATGTTTTTTTGGTATTGGAGGCCGCTTATAGTCCGGCCGCTAGGGCCGTCGCGTGTTCCTTTGTGCGTGAAGAGCGCTCTGTTATTCCGCTAACGGTGATGACACCACGTGGACCGGGCATCTTGAGTGTAAGGTAGCCATAGTGCGGCAATGCGTTGAAGCGAGCGAAGGCCGTTCTTCCAAGCAATGCGTGATAGTCGCTTTGGAAGGGTGCGATGATGAAGAGTAGTTCTTCGCTTCTGGAGTTGCCTGGAGAGCCGAATGTTACCTCCAGTGTGACGGAGCCCCGGCTGTAGGCTTCAATGCCTGGTACCACCCCCTCAAAGGTGGTTTTGCTTTGACAAATTCTGGATGGGTCTATCCCCATCCTGCGGACAGTGTCCTCATATATTAGATTGAGACTGCTGCCGCCGTCCATGAGGACGTGGGTGAGATGGTATCCGTCGATTATTGGGTCAAGCACCAATGCCTCTGATCCTTCGCGGCGAATACTAGTTCGGCCATCCAAGCGGTCGAAGGTGATTGGATAAGACATCCAGTAGTTAGGTGTAGGTACGATGTGCTCTATATCGTGCACGTATCTATGCGTTCGTTCGTGTCTTCTCATGGATGTACGAGTCGCGTGGATCATGTTCACTATTTTAACCTCTGGCGGGAATTTTTTCTGCCCCTAGTGTTCGGCTGGCGAGGTTCATCCTCGTCTTCACTTGGTGTTTCCCTTCCCTTGTGTTCGGCATTTAATTTGCCGGCCTATTTGAAGACCCAGCACTCTCTGTGCGTGTGGTTTGCAAGTTTGTCAGGGGTGCCATGAATTTGGCACAGTCTGTCCAGGACTCTGTTCAGACCAGACGGTCCCTCTTTGCTTCCTCTAGATGGCTTCTTTTGCTGATCAGGTCGAGAGCCCCTGAATCCGGCATTAACCGTTGTGTTGTCCGGGCTCTCTTCCTTGTTTTGGCATTTATTTTTATTACGCCGTGGCTTCCCGTTGCCATCCCTTATTTCGGATATGCTGGGGTTGCTGGTGCCTTTATGGCCTAGCCAGCTATCTTCACCCGTGCAAAAGCGGGTCATAAGGCTTGTTAGGGCTGCCATTATCCTTGGCTTTTCTTGGCCGAGGTGTCTGGCGAGCCACTCGTCACGGATACTGTGTTTGAATGCTGCTAAGGCTTCGGCATCCGGACAATCGACAATTTGATTCTTCTTAGTGAGAAATCTGTTCCAAAGCTTCCGGGCGGACTCTCCAGGTTGTTGGATTATGTGACTTAAATCGTCAGCATCAGGAGGCCGGACATAAGTCCCTTGAAAATTGGCCCTGAAAGCGTCCTCGAGTTCCTCCCAACTCCCAATTGAATTTTCGGGGAGGCTTTTCAACCAGTGTCGAGCTGGTCCCTTCAGTTTGAGGGGAAGGTATTTGATGGTGTGGAGGTCATCCCCACGAGCCATGTGTATATGCAGGATAAAGTCCTCGATCCAGACCCCTGGGTCTGTCGTTCCGTCGTATGCCTCTATGTTCACAGGTTTAAAGCCCTGTGGAAATTCATGGTCCAGTACCTCTTCGGTAAAGCACAAGGGGTGAGTAGCCCCTCTGTATCTGGACGTGCTGTGGCATGCCGTCGGCTATTATTGTGTTCGGTGTTTATTCCAAACTGGTATTTGATTGGCATAATCGTTTTGATGACCATAGTCCCTAACCAGGTGTGTCCTTTAGACCCGTAGATGGGCCTAGCTGCACCAGCTTTCGTATCCAGGTGCTCATGTAGATCGTGCGCGGCGTCGGTAGCCGCTTTTTTGCGGTTGTGGAGCATTATGTTGGGCCTCCTGGTCGTATTAGCCTTTGGTGGAATGGCCTCGTCGTCGAATTCTGGCAGTAGCTTGCATTTTGGGTAGCTCTTTGTATGGTGATCGTCGCCATATATTTCTTCAGTGTCTAGCGCTTTATTCCATCTGTGGTTGAGCGTTTCCAGTGCGGCTTTGAGCCGCTGCTTCTGCTTCTTCAGACTTCTCGCTGTGGCCATAAGCTTTCTGTGAAGGTTATCTCGTTCCACGCATTCTTCTGGAATGATGAATGCATCATCGTCCGGACTGTCTTCTTGTCCTGGGCCGGTTTGATGAACTCGTCCCTCGGGATCATTGTCCTCGGGCGTCTGCTCCGAACTATGTTCGGCGTGACCTGGTTCGTCCTGCTCCATCGCTGGTTCCGTATGGTCATTGTTGCCTTCGGGGTTGATCGGAGTATCGATCCTTCTGGCGCTCTTGCTGATATTTTTACTGTTGCTGGACTTGGAACGGCGTCTGTGCCATCGCTTTGGCTTTTGCCCGGGGGTTTTATCTTTCGGATTGTCACCATCGTCCTCCTTGGGCATATCCACCATGTATATGTCGTGTGACGAGGCGGAAGTCCGGTACCCCATAGATTCTGAGTCTTCTCTTGCATCGTCGTCCATACCGTCGATGCCTTCGGATTCGAAGTCAAGCACGTCGGTTAAATCATCAACCGTGGCTACGAGGTGGGTGGTGGGTGGGTAACGAATGTCTTCATCGCCTGCTTCCCACTCGAGCCGGACATAGTTCGGCCCAGAATTTTCTGTCAAAGAGAGAGTTTTTAACAAATTCAGCATGTCGCCAAAGGGTGAGTGCTGGAAGATATCTGCAACAGTGAATTCCATTACCGGAGCCCAACCAGGCTCGGCGGGCTCGGGAGCGCGCGGACAGGAACCAACATCCGGATGCGAATCCGGGGGTCCGAAGTCACAGGCCACCACATAGGTGAGACCCGTGTTTGGCTCCATCGCCGATGAGTGTGCGGCCTGAAGGGCGAGGTCCACCCCTCCGTCCTTAGGCAATGCAACTTGCTCCGGGTTTAGATCCCGAGCTTTGTCTGACAGCAGGTTTAAGCCGTGCTCGTTGTGACTGTTCGGTGCTCCTGGCGCAGGCCCAAATCCGTCAAAGATCAAGTCTTCGCGAATATCAGCTGTGTAGTTCAAGTTTCCGAACCTAACCTGGTGCCCGGGGGCGTAGCCATCGATCTGCTCCAGATGGCCAAGTGAATTGGCCCGCAGTTCGAAGCCGCCGAACATGAAGATCTGTCCGGGGAGAAAAGTCTCCCCCTGGACCGTGTTGTTGACGATTGAAGGCGCCATCGAGCCCTGGAGCGACGACACAGAGGAACTCTCAATGAAAGCACCAATGTTGGTGTCAAAACCGGCGGACCTCGGGTAGGGGGTCCCGATCTATGCGTCAAGGCTGATGGTAACAGGAAGCAAGGGACACAAATGTTTACCCAGGTTCGGGCCCTCTCGATGGAGGTAAAACCCTACTTCCTGCTTGATTAATATTGAAGATATGGGTAGTACAAGAGTAGATCTACCACGAGATCGTAGAGGCTAAACCCTAGAAGCTAGCCTATGATGGTATGATTGTAATTGTGATCGGCCTTCTAAGGACCAACCTCTCCGGTTTATATAGACACCAGAGAGGGCTAGGGTTTACATGGAGTCGGTTACAAAGAAGGAAACACAATATTCGGATCGCCAAGCTTGTCTTCCACGCAAAGGAGAGTCCCATCTGGACACGGGCCGAAGTCTTGAGTCTTGTATCTTCACGCTTTAATAGTCCGGACAATGTATACAGTCCGGCTGTCCGGATACCCCCTAATCAGGACTCCCTCACCCGTCGCCCCAGTTTCCCCCACACATCGCCACTCCACCCCCTCTCGATCCGATCGGGATCGGGGGCGCTTGATCTCGCGCCTCGCCGGCTTGCCGGAGACGCCCGGTCGCCCGTCCTGCCGCCTCGACCCGTCGCACACCTCCCCAACCTTCCCCCCACCGGTCTCTAACGAGCCTCGCCACTCCCTGGACGTTGCCGCCAACCGGAGCCGTGCCGTTAGCTGGACCTCCCCGCCAGACTGCATGCCGTCCTCTTCGTCGTCGAATCTTCCCCATCATCGCTCACCGTCGTCCCCGTCCACCTCCCCGAGCTCGCTGCCATTTTCCCTGCAATGTTGGCGAGGCCCGGCCTCCCCCTCTGCCCTCCGCCCTCGCGCGCCGTTAGCCGCGGCCACAGCGCCCAACCCGAACTCCGCCTTCCCTCGCGACACCGCACCCCGACCCTGCACGCCGCGTCCATTTGCCGCTGCCTCCTCCTCACTGCTAGTGCTGTCCTCGCTCCGCGCCGTCCTCGCGCGGCCACGCCACCTCGCCTCCTCTCACATGCCCCCTGGTCACCCGTCGCGCCCGCGCACTGCCTCACCTCGCCCGGCCTCGCCACTACCGCCTCAGGCAGCCGGCCTCGCCGTGCCCGTGGCCGGTGGCTCCCCCCTTTGATCTAGGCGTATGCCCAATCGGGATGGGCGCCAGCGCCCGTAACCGACATGCCCGCTAAGGCGAGTGTGCCAATGACAAGTGGGGCCCGCCCCACAACAGTTTTTTTTAAAGGGATTCAAAATAATAATAAAATAAATAAATTAAAGACTTAATTAACTTAATTAATTCTGTTTAGATTAACCTAATCACTAGCTACAACTAATTAACTTTCATTAGTTAAACTGTTAATAAACAGACTATGACATGTGGCCCCCACCCGTTAGTTTGACCCAGTCAAACCCCCTATTGACTGCTGACGTCATGATGTCATCATGCTGATGCAATAATGATATTTTTTGAGTTAATTTAATAAATAATATTTTAGAAATTTATTAAAAACTTTGAAAATTAATATAAAATAAAACATAGCTGGGATGAAAATACTTCGTACATGAAAGTTGCTCAGAACGACGAGACGAATCCGAATACGCAGCCCATTCGTCAGCCACACATCCCTAGCATAGCAAACCTATAACATTTCACCTCCGGTTCATCTGTCCGAAAACCCGAAAGACCGGGTATTCTTTCCCGGATGTTTTCCCCCTTCGCCGGTATCACCTACTACCGCGTTAGGGCACACCGAACACCGCATATTGCCTTGTTACGCTTTGTGATGCTTGATTTCTTTGTTATTTATTGTGTTCCCTCTCCGTTAGTACTTTTTGGTAGACCCCGAGACTGCCGGCGACCCCCAGTTCGACTACGGTGTTGATGACTCGTCCTTCTTGCCAGACCAACCAGGCAAGCCCCCCCTTGATCACCAGATATCGCCTATTCTTCTCTCTACTGCTTGCATTAGAGTAGTGTAGCATGTTACTGTTTGGTTACACCTATTCTGTTGCATAGCTTGTCATTGTTGCTACAGTCGTTGATACCTTGCCCACAATCCTAAATCCTTAGTATAGGATGCTAGTTTATCATCATTGTCCCTACATTCTTGTCAGTCTGCCTTGCTATACTATCGGGCCGTGATCACCCAGGAGGTGATCACGGGTATATACTATACATATATACATACTATACATATGGTGACTAAAGTCGGGTCGGCTCGTTGAGTACCCGCAAGTGATTCGGATATGGGGGCTGAAAGGACATGTGGCTCCATCCCGGTAGAGGTGGGCCTGGGTTCCCGACGGCCCCCGACTGTTACTTTGAGGCAGAGCGACAGGGCAGGTTGAGACCACCTAGGCGAGAGGTGGGCCTGGCCCTGGTCAGCGTTCGCGGTTACTTCATAATAACACGCTTAACGAGATCTTGGTATTTGATCTGAGTCTGGCCACTGGCCTATACGCACTAACCAACTAAGCGGGAACAATTATGGGCACTCGACATTATGGTATCAGCCGAAGCCTTCTTGACGTCAACGACTAAGCGGCGCGCGCCAGGTTGGACTGCGTAACGCAACTTCCTTTGTAATGGAGGTTGCTAGGTCTGCTCACCGGCCGCCCTCGCAACATGCAGGTGTGCAATAGGCGATGGGCCCAGACCCCTGCGCACATAGGATTTAGACCGGCGTGCTGACCTCTCCGTTGTGCCTAGGTAGGGCTGCGACGTGTTGATCTTCCGAGGCCGGGCCAGGAAAGTGTATCCGGCCAAAGGGGATCGAGCGTGTTGGGTTATGTGGTGCACCCCTACAGGGAAGTTTATCTATTCAAATAGCCGTGTCCCTCGGTAAAAGGACGACCCGGAGTTGTACCTTGACCTTATGACAACTAGAACCAGATACTTAATAAAACACACCCAGACAAGTTCCAGAGACAACCCGGTGATCGCTTTTCCACAGGGCGGCGAGGGGAGGATCGCCGGGTAGGATTATGCTATGCGATGCTACTTGGAGGACTTCAATCTACTCTCTTCTACATGCTGCAAGATGGAGGCTGCCAGAAGTGTAGTCTCCGATAGTACTAGCTACCCCCTCTTATTCTGGCATTCTACAGTTCAGTCCACAGATATTGCCTCTTTACACATATACCCATGCATTTGTAGCGTAGATCCTTGCTTGCGAGTACTTTGGATGAGTACTCACGGTTGCTTTGCTCCCTCTTTTCCCTCTTTTTTCTCTTCTTCCCGGATGCCGCAACCAGACATTGGAGTCCAGGAGCCAGAGGATCCCGAGGATGGTTTTACATGGAGTTCGGCTTCGAGGAGTACTTAGGAGGTCCCAGGCAGGAGGCCTCGCCTTTTCGATCATCGTTACTCTTGTGCTAGCCTTCTTAAGGCAAACTTGTTTAACTTATGTCTGTACTCAGATATTGTTGCTTCCGCTGACTCGCTTCTGATCGAGCACTTGTATTCGAGCCCTCAAGGCCCCTAGCTTGTAATATGATGCTTGTATGACTTATTCTACTTTTAGAGTTGTGTTGTGATATATTCCCGTGAGTCCCTGATCTTGATTGTACACATTTGCGTGCATGATAAGTGTATGGTTCAATCGAGGCATCACAATTATGCCATTGATATGAGTAAACATGAGATCTAAATGTTATTGTGAATATGGTTAGTTCATAATCTTTGCTGAAAACTTGAATGTTGGCTTTACATATTTGCAACAACAAGAGCAAACCGAGTTTGTAAAAGTTTTACTTTACCACTTTCAGTTTGTCAACTGAATTGCTTGAGGACAAGCAAAGGTTTAATCTTGGGGGAGTTGATACGTCTCCATCATATCTACTTTTCCGAACACTTTTCCCTTGTTTTGGACTCTAACTTGCATGATTTGAATGGAACTAACCCGGACTGACGTTGTTTTCAGCAGAATTGCCATGGTGTTATTTTTGTGCTGAAATAAAAGTTCTCGGAATGACCTGAAACTTCACGGAGAATATTTTTGGAATTAATAAAAAATACTGGCGAAAGAATCAAGGCCAGGGGGCCCACACCCTGTACATGAGGGTGGGGGCACGCCTACCCTCCCTGGGCGCGCCCCCTGCCTCGTGGACCCCCTGGTGCTCCATCGACCTCAACTCCAACTCTTATATTCACGTTCGGGGAGAAAAAATCATAGAGAAGGATTCATCGACCTCAACTCCAACTCAACAGGCAAGTTGTGTTTCAAAATAGGTCCCTGTTTAAAGAATACTTCATCTATTTCCCTTCTTTCATTCATAAACATATCATTTTCATGGTTTAGCAAATATTGTTCTAAAGGGTCATTAGGAGGCAGGGCAATAGAGGCAAGACCAATAATTTCATCTTTACTAGGTAATTCTTATGATGGGGTTGTCTACGAAATTTAGCAAAATTAAATTCATGAGATATATCCCCTAGACCAATAGTAACAACATCCTTTTTGCAGTCTATCCTAGCATTGACAGTATTCAAGAAGGGTCTACCAAATATAATGGGACAAAAGTTATCTTGTGGGGAACCAAGAACAAGAAATTCAGTAGGATATTTAACTTTCCCACACAAGACATCAACATCTCTAACAATCCCAACTGGTGAAATAATATCTCTATTGGCAAGCTTAATTGTAACATCAATTTCCTCTATCTTAGCAGGTGCAATATCATGCATAATTTCTTTGTATAAGGAATGAGGTATTGCACTTGCACTCGCACCCACATCACATAAGCCATGATAGCAATGATCTCCTATTTTAACAGAAATAACAGGCATGCCTACAACAGGTCTATGTTTATTTTTAGTATCAGGTCTAGCAATTCTAGCAGCTTCATCACACAAGTAAATAACATGCACGTCAATATTATTAGCCAAGAGATCTTTAACCATAACAACACTAGGTTCAACTTTAATTTTCTCAGGGGATGTAGGTGTTCTAGTGTTACTCTTACGAACCACAGTTGAAGCTTTAGCATGATCCTTTATTCTAACAGGGAAAGGTGGTTTCTTGATATAAGCAGTAGGAACAATAGGATCAACATTATAAGTGATAGTCTTTTCTTCAACTTTAATGGGGGCAACTACTTTTACTTCAATGGGAGGATTATATTAAACCACTTCTCATTAGGTAGGTCAACATGAGTAGCAAAGGATTCACAAAAAGAAGCTACTATCTCAGAGTCAAGTCCATATTTAGTGCTAAATTCATGGAAAACATCGGTATCCATAAAAGATTTAACATAATCAAACTTAGGTGTTATACCTGACTCCTTACCTTCCTCGAGATCCCAATCTTCAGAGTTGCATTTAATTCTTTCCAATAAATCCCATTTGGATTCAATAGTCTTCATCATAAAAGAACCAGTACAAGAAGTATCGAGCATGGAGCGATTATTGAGAGAAAGCCGAGCATAAAAATTTTGAATTATATTTTTTCTTGAGAGCTCATGATTGGGGCATGAATATAACATTGACTTAAGCCTCCCCCAAGCTTGAGAAATGCTTTCTCCTTTGCGAGGCCAAAAATTATATATATAATTACGATCACGATGAACAAGATGCATAGGATAAAACTTCTGCTGAAATTCCAATTTCAATCGGTTGTAGTTCCATGATCCCATATCATCACATAGCCTAAACCATGTCAATGACTTTCCCTTCAAAGATAAAGGGAAGACCTTCTTCTTGATAACATCCTCGGGCATACCTGCAAGCTTAAATAATCCACAAACTTCATCCACACAGATTAGGTGCAAATCGGGATGTAATGTTCCATCTCTTGTAAAAGGATTAGCTAGCAGTTTCTCTATCATACCCGGAGGAATTTCAAAGTAAACATTTTCAGTAGGTTTAGTAGGTTGAGGAGCAACTCTTTTCTCTACTAGTCAAGGTGAAGATACCCCGAACAAGCCTCTCAAAGGATTATGTTCCATAGTAACAAGTGACAGTAAATTTCAGCACACTATATAAATTTTTCCTTACCAAATTCGACCCACCAAAGGCGCTTCACTCCCTGGCAACGGCGCCAGAAAAGATTTTTGATGACCCACAAGTATAGGGGGTCTATCATAGTCCTTTCGATAAGTAAGAGTGTCGAACCTAACGAGGAGCAGAAGGAATTGACATGCGGTTTTCAGTAAGGTATTCTCTGCAAGCACTGAAATTATCGGTAACAGATAGTTTGTGATAAGGTAATTTGTAATAGGTAACAAGTAATGAAAGTAAATAAGGTGCAGCAAGATGTCCCAATCTTTTTTGTAGCAAAGGACAGGCCTGGACAAAATCTTATATAGAGAAAAGTGCTCCCGAGGACACATGGGAATTATCGTCAAGCTAGTTTTCATCACGCTCATATGATTCGCGTTCGTTACTTTGATAATTTGGTATGTGGGTGGACCGGTCCTTGGGTTCTGCCCTTTCTTGGACAAGCATCCCACTTATGATTAACCCCTATTGCAAGCATCCGCAACTACAAAAGAAGTATTAAGGTAAACCTAACCATAGCATAAAACATATGGATCCAAATCAGCCCCTTACAAAGCAACTCATGAACTAGGGTTTAAGCTTCTATTACTCTAGCAACCTCATCATCTACTTATTACTTCCCATTGCCTTCCTCTAGGCCCAAACAATGGTGAAGTGTCATGTAGTCGACGTTCACATAACACCACTAGAGGACAGACAACATACATCTCATCAAAATATCGAACGAATACCAAATTCACATGACTACTTATAGTAAGACTTCTCCCATGTCCTCACGAACAAACGTAACTACGCACAAATCATACTCATGTTCATAATCAGAGGGGTATTAATATGCATAAAGGATCTGAACATATGATCTTCCACCAAATAAACCAATTAGCATCAACTACAAGGAGTAATCAACACTACTAGCAACCCACAGGTACCAATGTGAGGTTTTGAGACAAATATTGGATACAAGAGATGAACTAGGGTTTTAGAGAAGATGGTGCTGGTGAAGATATTGATGGAGATTTACCCCCTCCCAATGAGAGGATCATTGGTGATGACGATGGCGATGATTTTCCCCTCCCGGAGGGAAGTTTCCCCGACAGAACAGCTCCGCCGGAGCCCTAGATTGGTTCCGCCAAGGTTCTGCCTCGTGGCGGTGGTGTTTCTTCCCGAAAGCTTGCTTATTATTTTTTCCAGGGTAAAAGACCTCATATAGCAGAAGATGGGCATCGGAGGCCTGCCAGGGGGCCCACGAGGCAGGGGGCGTGCCCAGGGGGGTAGGGCGCGCCCCCACCCTCGTGGCCAGGGTGTGGGCCCCCTCTGGTTCATTCTTTCTCCAGTATTTTTTATCAATTCCAAAATGTGCCTCTGTGAAGTTTCAGGACTTTTGGAGTTCTGCAGAATAGGTCTCTAATATTTGCTCCTTTTCCAGCCTAAAATTCCAGCTGCCGGCATTCTCCCTCTTCATGTAAACCTTGTAAAATAAGAGAGAAAAGGCATAAGTATTGTGACATAACGTGTAATAATAGCCCATAATGCAATAAATATCGATATAAAAGCATGATGCAAGATGGACGTATCAATTAACACCCAAAGAGTGATCATGTTTTGCTTGTGAGAGAAGTTTAGTCAACGGGTCTGCCACATTCAGAGCCGTATGTATTTTGCAAATTTTCTATGTCTACAATGCTCTGCACAGAGCTACTCTAGCTAATCGCTCCCACTTTCAATATGTATCTAGATCGATACTTAGAGTCATCCAGATCGGTGTCAAAGATTGTATCGACGTAACTCTTTACGACGAACTCTATGTCACCTCCATAACCGAGAAACATTTCCTTATTCCACTAAGGACAATTTTGACCGTTGTTCAGTGATCCACTCCTGGATCACTATTGTACCCTCTTGCCAAACTCATGGTGAGGGACAGAATAGGTCTGGTACATAGCATAGCATACTTTATAGAACCTATGACTGAGGCATAGGGAATGACTTCTCATTCTCTTTCTATTTTCTGTCGTGGTCGGGTTTTGAGTCTTTACTCAACTTCACACCTTGCAACACAGGCAAGAACTCCTTCTTTGACTGTTCCATTTTAAACTACTTTAAAAACTTGTTAAGGTATGTGCTTTGTGCAAGTCCAATTAAGCGTCTTGATCTATCTCTATAGATCTTGATGCCCAATATATAAGCAGCTATGCTGAGGTCTTTCATTGAAAAACTCCTTTCAAACACTCCTTTATGCTTTCGAGAAAATTCTACATCATTTTCGATCAACAATATCTCATTCACATATACTTATCAGAAAGGCTGTGGTGCTCCCACTCACTTTCTTTTAAATACAGACTTCACCGCAAGTCTGTATAAAGCTATATATGCTTTGATCAACTCATCAAAGCGTATATTCCAACTCCGAGATGCTTGCACCAGTCCATAGATTGATCGCTGGAGCTTGCACACTTTGTTAGCATCTTTAGGATTGACAAAACCTTCTTGTTTTATCATATACAACTCTTCTTTAAGAAATTCATTAAGGAATGCAGTTTTGACATCCATTTGCCAGATTTCATAAAATGTGGCAATTGCTAACATGATTCTGACAGACTTAAGCATCGCTACGAGTGAGAAAATCTCATCGTAGTCAACACCTTGAACTTGTCGAAAACTTTTTTCAACAATTCGAGCTTTGTAGATAGTAACACTACTATCAACGTCTGTCTTCCTCTTGAAGATCCATTTATTCTCAATGGCTTGCCGATCATCGGGCAAGTCCACCAAAGTCCACACTTTATTTTCATACATGGATTCTATCTCCAATTTCATGGCCTCAAGCCATTTCGTGAAATTTGGGCTCATCATCGCTTCCTCATACTTCGTAGGTTCGTCATGGTCAAGTAACATGACCTCCAGAATAGGATACCATACCACTCTGGTGCGGATCTTACTCTGGTTGACCTATGAGGTTCAGTAGTAACTTGATCAGAAGTTTTCATGATCATCATCATTAGCTTCCTCACTAATTGGTGTAGGAATCACTGGAACTGATTTCGGTGATGAACTAGTTTCCAATAAGGGAGAGGGTACAATTACCTCATCAAGTTCTACTTTCCTCCCACTCACTTCTTTCGAGAGAAACTCCTTCTCTAAAAAGGATCCACTCTTAGCAACAAAGATCTTGCCTTTGGATCTGTGATAGAAGGTGTACCCAACAATTTCTTTTGGGTATCCTATGAAAATGCACTTCTCCGATTTGGATTTGAGCTTATCAGGTTGAAACTTTTTCACCTAAGCATTGCAACCCCAAACTTTAAGAAACGACAGCTTATGTTTCTTGCTAAACCACAGTTCATACAGTGTCGTCTCAACGGATTTTTAGACGGTGCCCTATTTAACGTGAATGCAGATGTCTCTAATGCAAAACCCCAAAACAATAGTGGTAATTCGGTAAGAGACATCATAGATTGCACCATATCTGATAAAGTACGGTTATGATGTTCGAACACACCATTACGATGTGGTGTTCCAGGTGGCGTGAGTTGCGAAACAATTCCACATTGTTTCAAATGAATACCAAACTCGTAACTCAAATATTCGTCTCCTGTGATCTGATTATGGAAACTTTATTTTCTTGTTACGATGATTTTCGACTTCACTCTGAAATTCTTTGAACTTTTCAAATGTTTCGGACTTATGTTTCATCAAGTAGAT
This sequence comes from Triticum timopheevii, assembly GCA_963921465.1. Taxonomy (NCBI): domain Eukaryota; kingdom Viridiplantae; phylum Streptophyta; class Magnoliopsida; order Poales; family Poaceae; genus Triticum; species Triticum timopheevii. Next base: position 326,137,906 of record OY997264.1, read on the forward strand.
ATACCCATATCTACTGAAATCATCTGTGAAGGTCAGAAAATAACGATACTCGCCGCGATCCTCAACACTCATTGGACCGCACACATCAGTATGTATTATTTCCAACAAGTCTGTTGCTCGCTCCATTGTTTTGGAGAACGGAGTCTTAGTCATCTTGCCCATGAGCCATGGTTCGCAAGCATCAAGTGATTCATAATCAAGTGATTCCAAAAGTCCATCAGCATGGAGTTTCTTCATGCGCTTTACACCAATATGACCTAAACAGCAGTGCCACAAATAAGTTGCACTATCATTATTAACTTTACATCTTTTGGCATCAATATTATGTGTATCACTCTGATCGAGATTCACTAAACCATTTAGATTTGATGTAAGACCATAGAAGGTTTTATTCATGTAAACAGAATAACAATTATTCTCTGATTTAAATGAATAACTGTATCGCAATAAACATGATCCAATCATATTTATGCTCAACGCAAACACCAAATAACATTTATTTAGTTCCAATACTAATCCCGAAGGAAAAGGGAGTGTGTGATGGTGATCTTATCAACCTTGGAATCACTTCCAACACACATCATCACCTAGCCCTTAACTAGTCTTTGTTCATTTTGTAACTCCTGTTTCGAGTTACTAATCATAGCAACTGAACCAGTATCAAATACCTAGGGGCTACTATGAACACTAGTAAAGTACACATCAATAACATGTATATCATATATACTTTTGTTCACTTTCCATCCTTCTTATCCGCCAAGTATTTGGTGCAGTTCCGCTTCCAGTGACCATTTCCTTCGCAGTAGAAGCACTTAGTTTCAGGCTTGGATCTAGCTTTGGGCTTCTTCATGGGAGTGGCAACTTGCTTGTCATTCTTCTTGAAGTTCCCTTTCTTTCCCTTGCCCTTTTACTTGAAACTAGTGGTCTTGTCAACCATCAACATTTGATGCTTTTCTTGATTTCTACCTTCATCGATTTCAGCATCATGAAGAGCTCGGGAATCATTTTCGCCATCCCTTGTGTATTATAGTTCATCACGAAATTCCAGTAACTTGGTGATAGTGACTAGAGAACTCTGTCAATCACTATTTCATCTGGAAGATTAACTCCCACTTGATTCAAGCGATTGTAGTACTCAGACAATCTGAGCACATGCTCACTGGTTGAGCTATTCTCCTCCATCTTGTAGGCAAAGTACTTGTCAGAGTTCTCATACCTCTCGACTCGGGCATGAGTCCGAAATAAAAATTTCAGCTCTTGGAACATCTTATATGCTCCGTAGGGTTCAAAATGTTTTTGAAGTCCCGGTTCTAAGCCGTAAAGCATGGTACACTAAACTATCAAGTAGTTATCATACCGAGCTTGCCAAACGTTCATAATGTCTGTTATCTGCTCCTGCAATAGGTCCGTCACCTAGCGGTGCATCAAGGACATAATTCTTCTGTGCAGCAATGAGGATAATCCTCGGATCACGGACCTAGTCTGCATCATTGCTACTATCAACTTTCAACTTATTTTTCTCTAGGAACATATCAAAAAATAAACGGGGAGCTACATTGCAAGCTATTGATCTTCAACATAGATATGCAAATACTATCAGGACTAAGTTCATGATAAATTAAAGTTCAATTAATCATATTACTTAAGAACTCACACTTAGATAGACATCCCTCTAGTAATCTACATGATCACGTGATCCAAATCAACTAAACCATGTCCGATCATCACGTGATCCAAATCAACTAAACTATGTTGATCATATCTACTATATGATTCACGTTCGACCTTTCAGTCTTAGTGTTCCGAGGCCATATCTGCATATGCTAGGCTCGTGAAGTTTAACCCGAGTATTCTGCGAGTGCAAAACTGGCTTGCACCCGTTGTATGTGAATGTAGAGCTTATCACACCCAATCATCACGTGGCGTCTCAGCACGAACAACTGTCGCAACGGTGCATACTCAGGGAGAACACTTATACCTTGAAATTTTAGTAAGGGATCATCTCATAATGCTACCGTCGTACTAAGCAAAATAAGATGCATAAAAGATAAACATCACATGCAATCAAAATATGTGACATGATATGGCCATCATCATCTTATGTCTTTGATCTCCATCTAAAAAGTACCGTCATGATCTCCATCGTCACCGGCATGACACCATGATCTCCATCATCTTGATCTCTATCAACGTGTCGTCACATGGTCGTCTCACAAACTATTGCTTTTGCAACTACTGCTATCACATGGCGATAAAGTAAAGCAATCATATGGTGCTTGCATCTTATGCAATAAAGAGACAACCATAGGGATCCTGCCAGTTACTGATAACTTTAAGAAAACATGATCATCTCATACAACAATTTATATCTCATCACATCTTGACCATATCACATCACAACATGCCCTGCAAAACAAGTTAGACGTCCCCTACTTTGTTGTTGCAAGTTTAACATGGCTGCTACGGGCTTCTAGCAAGAACCATTCTTACCTACGCATCAAAACCACAACGATTTTTTGTCAAGTGTGCTATTTTAACCTTCAACAAGGATCGGGCGTAGTCAAACTCGATTCAACTAAAGTTGGAGAAACAGACACCCGCTAGCCACCTGTGTGCAAAGCACGTCGGTAGAACCAGTCTCATGAACGCGGTCATGTAATGTCGGTCTGGGACGCTTCATCCAAAAATACCACCGAATCAAAGTAAGACGTTGCTGGTAAGCAGTATGACAATTATGGCCCACAACTCTTTGTGTTCTACTCGTGCATATAACATTTACACATAGACCTGGCTCGGATGGCACTGTTGGGGAATGCATTATTTCAAAAAAAGTACCTATGATCACGCAAGATCTATCTAGGAGAAGCATATCAACGAGCGGGGAGAGTATGTCCACATACCCTCGTAGACCGAAAGCGGAAGCGTTTTTTAACGCGGTTCATGTAGTCGAACGTCTTCGCGATCCAACCGATCCAGTTCCGAACGCACGGCACCACCATGATCTGCACATGTTCAGCTCGATGACGTCCCTCGAACTCTAGATCCAGCTGAGGCCGAGGGAGAGTCTCGTGAGCATGATGGCGTGTTGACGGTGATGATGAAGTTACAGACGCAGGGCTTCGCCTAAGCACTACGACAATATGACCGAGGTGGAAATTTGTGGAGGGGGGCACCCCACACGGCTAAGAAATCAACTTGTGTGTCTATGGGGTGCCCCTTGCCCACGTATATAAAGGAGGGGGGAAGAGGAGGCCGGCCTAGGAGGGGCGCGCCTATAGGGGGAGTCCAACTAGGATTCCCAATGCTAGTTGGAGTCCCCTTCCTTTTCCAAGAGGGGAGAGAGGGAAGGAGTAGAAGAGGGAGAAGGAAAGAGAGGGGGCGCCCCCCCTCCCGAGTCCAATTCGGACTTGCCATGGGGGGGGCGCGTCCACCCCTTGAGGCCCCTTTCTCCTTTCCCATATGGCCCATTTAGGCCCACTACTTCCCCCGGCGAATTCCCGTAACTCTCCGGTACTCCGAAAAATACCCGAACCACTCAGAACCTTTCCGATGTCCGAAAATAGCCTTCCAATATATTGATCTTTACATCTCGACCATTTCAAGACTCCCCGTCATGTCCGTGATCTCATCCGGGACTCCGAACAAACTTCGGTCATCAAATCACATAACTCATAATACAAATCGTCATCGAACGTTAAGCGTGCGGACCCTACGGGTTCGAGAACTATGTAGACATGACCAAGACACATCTCCGGTAAATAACCAATAGCGGAACCTGGATGCTCATATTGGCTCCTACATATTCTACGAAGATCTTTACCGGTCAAACCGCATAACAACATGCGTTGTTCCCTTTGTCATCAGTATGTTACTTGCCAGAGATTCGATCATCGGTATCACCATACCTAGTTCAATCTCATTACCGGCAAGGCTCTTTACTCGTTTCGTAATGCATCATCTCGCAACTAACTCATTAGTCACATTGCTGGCAAGGCTTATAGTGATGTGCATTACTGAGAGGGTCTAGAGATACCTCTCTGATACACGGAGTTACAAATCTTAATCTTGATCTAATGAAAACTCAACAAACACCATTGGAGATACCTGTAGAGCATCTATATAATCACCCAGTTACGTTGTGACGTTTGATAGCACACAAGGTGTTCCTCCGGTATTCGGGAGTTGCATAATCTCATAGTCAGAGGAACATGTATAAGTCATGATGAAAGCAATAGCAATAAAACTAAACGATCATTTATGCTAAGCTAACGGATGGGTCTTGTCCATCACATCATTCTCTAATGATGTGATCCCCTTCATCAAATGACAACACATGTCTATGATCAGGAAACTTAACCATCTTTGATTAACGAGCTAGTCAAGTAGAGGCATACTAGGGACACTATGTTTGTCTATGTATTCACACATGTACTAAGTTTGCGGTTAATACAATTCTAGCATGAATAATAAACATTTATCATGATATAAGGAAATATAAATAACAACTTTATTATTGTCTCTAGGGCATATTTCCTTCGACTTTATGTCGTATATCACACACACCTTGATCTGGCTAACTGTTTATGTTTTTATGCTCATCGCAAATAGTTCGTATCAATCAACTGGATGCCACGTATCACACATGCAACTCTAATCTGAATCATGCTTGATGTCTCCGCCATCACATACAGTCCGTCTTATTGGTGACGGTTTTATTACGAAAGTGTTTGTGATTCATGCATCGCACACAGTTTGGTCGAAGGGTGTCTCTTTCATGTGTCGCGTTAGCAGCATCCTGCAGTAGTATCATAACCATGGAAAGGATAAAATTCAATCAAAGTAATTAACTTTGGGTCAACAGAGAATTCATAATCCTTATCAGTAACAAAGAAAGGAGAAGTAGCAAACTTAGGATCATATTTAATTGCTTCTATTTCTTTCATCTTATTCAATAGTTTCTTAACATCATCTGGATCATTACAGGCAAGAAATTATGTAGCTATCTACCCATCCATAACATAACCATCAGGTATCTTAGACATGTCAACTCTAGTAGGAGAGCTAGGCATAATAGGTGAATCATAGTTTTCATCAGTTTCAACATTTCCAAGTTCTTTAGCTTTAGCAAGTTGTTCATCAAGAAATTCACCTAGTAGCACAGTTTCATCAAGCATAGTACTAGCATCGTCACATGTTTCTTTTATAGCCATAGTACCATCAATTACTTGCGACATACCAGAATGAATGGCAGGTGGTGGTCTCACAAGCCTACTTAAAATAGAAGGTGAATCAACTGAGCTAGATGACAGTTCATTACCTCCCGTCATCTTAGAGGGCACGATCTTGGTTCTAGTATCTTTCAGATTCTTCATAGTGTAAAATCCCAAGTGAACTCAATAAATAGTGCTATGCTCCCAGGAAACGGCACCAGAAAAAGGTCTTGATAATCCACAAGTATAGGGGATCGCGACAGTCTTCGAGGGTACTATCTCACCCAAATTTATTGATTCTACACAAGGGGAGCCAAAGAATATTTATGAGCCTCAGCAGTTGAGTTGTCAATTCAACCACACATGGGAAATTATATTTCTACAGCAAAGTGTTTAGTAGCACAAAAGTTTGATACTAGTAGCAACAGTAACAAGAATAGTTACAATAGCAGTTTGTGATGATTGTAACAACAACAACAATGAAAGTAACTTAGCAAAGACCAATATGAGAAAAGCGTAGGATTGGATCAACGATGGATATTTGCATTGGATGGTATTCATCATGTAACAGACACAACCTAGAGAGATACACAATAGCTCCAATTCATCAATGTAACGTAGGCATCTATTCTGTATATAGTCATACGTGCTTATAATAAGAACTTGCATGACATCTTTTTTCCAACCCTCCCATGGCAGTGGGGTCCATAAAGAAATGTAAGGGATATTAGGGCCTCCTTTTAATAGAGAACCAAAACAAAGCATTAACATATGGTGGATGCCCGAACGGACTTCAGATCAGCCCTCTCGATGAAGAACAGGAGGTGGCGGCGGCTCCATATCGTAAAACATGATGATTACTTCTCTCTGATTTTTTTTCTCCACGAGACAGTACTTGTGGAGTTGGACTTAGGGCAAACGGAGGCTCCAGGGGCCCACAAGCTCGCAGGGTGTGCCCTGGGGGTGGGCGTGCCCCCTAAGCTTGTGGCTCCTGGTTGCCCCCCTCCAGTAGTTCTTTTCAATAATATTTTTTATATATTCTGGAAATAATCTGCGTCAATTTTCAGCCCAATCGAGAACTTTTATTTCTGCACAAAAAATAACACCATGGAAATTCTGCTGAAAACATTGTCAGTTCGGGTTAGTTCCATTCAAATCATGCAAATTAGAGTCCAAAACAAGAGCAAATGTGTTCGAGAAAGTAGATTTGTTTGGTATGTATCGATTACCACTTCCTATTTAAAAGACTATAAAAATATATTTAAGTGAAGCATGAGAGTGCAATCATTTCTATAAAACATGACCACCACCGTGCTCTAAAGATATAAGTGAAGAATAAGAGCAACTACGTAGCTCAAAAGATATAAGTGAAGCTCATAGAGTATTCTAACAAATCATGATTAATATGTGTCTCCCTCTAAAGGTGTGTCCAGCAAACAATGATAGTGGCAAACTAACAAGCAAACAAAATAAAACTATGGCACAAGATGCTCCAAGTAAAACTCATATCATGTGATGAATAAAAATATAGCTCCAAGTCACATACCAATGAATTGTGGACGAAAGAGGGGATTGAAGGAAATATGCCCTAGAGGCAATAATAAAGTTGTTATTTATATTTCCTTATATCATGCCAAATGTTTATTATTCATGCTAGAATTGTATTAACCGGAAACTTAGTACATGTGTGAATACATAGACAAACAGAGTGTCCCTAGTATGCCTCTACTTGACTAGCTCATTAATCAAAGATGGTTAAGTTTCCTGGCCATAGACATGTGTTGTCATTTGATGAACGGGATCACATCATTAGAGAATGAAGTGATGGACAAGACCCATATGTTAGCTTAGCATAAATGATCATTTAGTTTTATTGCTATTGCTTGCATCATGACTTATACATGTTCCTCTTTCTATGAGATTACGCAACTCTCGAACACTGGAGGAACACCTTGTGTGCTATCAAACGTCACAACATAACTGGGTGATTATAAAGGTGCTCTACAGGTGTCTCCGATGGTGTTTGTTGAGTTGGCATAGATCGAGATTAGGATTTGTCACTCCGTGTATCGGAGAGGTATCTCTGGACCCTCTCACTAATGATCATCACTATAAGCCTTGCAAGCAATGTGAATAATTAGTTAGTTGCGGTATGATGCATTATGGAATGAGTAAAGCGACTTGCCGGTAATGAGATTGAACTAGGTATGATGATACCGACGATCGAATCCCGGGCAAGTAACATACCGATGACAAAGGGAACAACATATGCTCCTATGCGGTTTGACCGATAAAGATCTTCGTAGAATATGTAGGAGCCAATATGAGCATCCAGGTTCCGCTATAGGTTATTGACCAGAGATATGTCTCGGTCATGTCTACATAGTTCTCGAATCCATAGGGTCCGCATGCTTAACGTTCAATGACGATTTGTATTATGAGTTATGTGATTTGATGATCGAAGATTGTTCGGAGTCCCAGATGAGATCACAGACATGACGAGGAGTCTCGAAATGGTTGGGACATAAATATTGATATATTGGATGATGTTATTCGGACACCAGATGAGTTCTGAGAGGTACCAGATAATTATCGGAGTGCCGGAGGGTTATCAGAACCCCCCGGGGGAACTAATGGGCCTTGATGGGCCTTAGTGGGGAGAGAGGAAGGGCCACAAGGGACTGGCCGCCCCCCCTTGGGTCCGAATTGGACTAGGGGAAGGGGGCGGCGCCCCCCTTTCCTTCCCTTCCCCCTCTCCCTTCCTTCTTCCCCCTTTCCTCCAGGTGGAATCCTACTACGACTCGGAGTTCTAGTACGACTCCCTCCTTCTGGCGCGCCCTACAGGGCCGGCATGCCTCCCCCTCCCCTCCTTTATATACGGGGGCAGGGGGGCACCCTAGAACACACAAGTTTCTCTTAACTGTGTGCGATGCCCCCTCCACAGTTACACACCTCGGTCATATTGTCGTAGTGCTTAGGCGAAGCCCTGCGCCGGTAACTTCATCATCACCGTCGCCAAGCCGTCGTGTTGACGGAACTCTCCCTCGTCCTGAATTGGATAAAGAGATCGAGGGACATCATCGAGCTTAATGTGTGCCGAACGCATAGGTGTCGTACGTTCGGTGCTTGGATCAGTTGGATTGCGAAGACGTTCGACTACATCAACTGCGTTACTAAACGCTTCCACTTTCGGTTTACGAGGGTACATGGACAAACTCTCCCGCTCGTTGCTCTGCTTCTCCTAATAGATCTTGCGTGATCATAGGTAAAGTTTTTGAAATACTACGTTCCTCAATAGTGGAATCCGAGCCAGGTCTATGCATAGATGTTATTTGCACGAGCAGAACACAAAGAGTTGTGGGCGATAATAATCATACTGCTTACCAGCAACGTCCGACTTTGATTCGGCGGTATTGTTGGATGAAGCGGACTGGACGGACATTACATGACCATGTTCATGAGACTGGTTCTACCAACATGCTACGCACACAGTGGCTAGCGGGTGTCTGTTTCTCCAGGTTTAGTTGAATCAAGTTTGACTACACCCGGTCCTTGTTGAAGGTTAAAACAGCACACTTGACAAAAAATTGTTGTGGTTTTGATGCGTAGGTAAGAACGGTTCTTGCTAGAAGCCCGTAGCGGCCACATTAAACTTGCAACAACAAATTAGAGGACGTCTAACTTGTTTTTGCAGGGCTTGTTGTGATGTGATATGGTCAGGATGTGATGATATATAAATTGTTGTATGAGATGATCATGTTTGGTAAAAGTTATCGGCAACTGGCAGGAGCCTTGTGGTTGTCGCTTTTATTGTATGAAATGCAATTGCCATGTTATTACTTTACTCTATCACTAAGCGGTAGCGATAGTCGTAGAAGCAATAGTGTGCGAGACGACAATGATGCTATGATGGAGATCAAGGTGTCAAGCCAGTGATGATGGTGATCATGACGGTGCTTTGGATATGGAGATCAAAGGCACAAGATGATGATGGCCATATCATGTCACTTATTTTGATTGCATGTGATGTTTATCTTTTATGCATCTTATTTTGCTTAGTACAGCGATAGCATTATAAGATGATCTCTCACTAAATTTCAAGGTACAAGTGTTCTCCCTGAGTATGCACTGTTGCTACAGTTCATCATGCCGAGACACCACGTGATGATCGGGTGTGATAAGCTATACGTTCGCGTACACGGGTGCAAACCAGTTTTGCACACGCAAAATACTCGGGTTAAACTTGACGAGCCTAGCATATGCAGATATTGCCTTGGAACACTGAGACCGAAAGGTCGAGCATGAATCATATAGTAGATATGATCAACATAGTGATGTTCACCATGGAAAACTACTCCATCTCACGTGATGATCGGACATGGTTTAGTTGATATGGATCACGTGATCATTTCGATGACTAGAGAGATGTCTATCTAAGTGGGAGTTCTTAAGTAATATGTTTAGTTGAACTTTAATTTATCATGAACTTAGTACATGATAGTATTTTGCATGTCTATGTTGTTGTAGATCAATGGCCCGTGCTAACGTTTCATTGAATTTTAATGCGTTCCTAGAGAAAGCTAAGTTGAAAGATGATGGTAGCAACTACACGGACTGGTTCCGTAACTTGAGGATTATCCTCATTGCTGCAGAGAAGAATTACATCCTGGAAGCACCGCTAGGTGCCAAACCCGCTGCAGGAGCAACTCCAGATGTTATGAACGTCTGGCAGAGCAAAGCTGTTGACTGCTCGATAGTTCAGTGTGCCATGCTTTACGGCTTAGAACTGGGACTTAACGACGTTTTCAACATCATGGAGCATATCAGATGTTCCAAGAGTTGAAGTTAATATTTCTAGCAAATGCCCGGATTGAGAGATATGAAGTCTCCAATAAGTTCTATTGCTACAAGATGGAGGAGAATAGTTCTGTCAGTGAACATATACTCGGAATGTCGGGGTACCACAACCACTTGATTCAACTGGGAGTTAATCTTCCTATTGATAGTGTCATTGACAGAGTTCTTCAATCACTGCCACCAAGCTACAAAAGCTTCCCGAGCTCTTCGCAATGCTAAAAGCTGCGGAGGTAGAAATCAAGAAGGAGCATCAAGTGTTGATGGTTAACAAGACCACTAGTTTCAAGAAAAAGGGAAAAGGGAAGAACGGGAACTTCAAGAAGAATGGCAACCAAGTTGCTGCTCAAGTGAAGAAGCCCAAGTCTAGACCTAAGCCTGAGACTGAGTGCTTCTACTGCAAAGGGACTGGTCACTGGAAGCGGAACTGCCCCAAGTATTTGGCGGATAAGAAGGATGGCAAAGTGAAAGGTATATTTGATATACATGTTATTAATGTGTACCTTACTAATGCTCGTAGTAGCACCTGGGTATTTGATACTAGTTATGTTGCTCATATTTGCAACTCAAAACAGGGGCTACAGATTAAACAAAGATTGGCTAAGGACGAGGTGACGATGCGCGTGGGAAATGGTTCCAAAGTCGATGTGATCGCCGTCGGCACGCTACCTCTACATCTACCTTCGGGATTAGTTTTAGACCTGAATAATTGTTATTTGGTGCCAACGTTAAGCACGAACATTATATCTGGATCTTGTTTGATGCGAGATGGTTATTCATTTAAATCATAGAATAATGGTTGTTCTATTTATATGAGTAATATCTTTTATGGTCATGCACCCTTGAAGAGTGGTCTATTTTTGTTGAATCTCGATTGTACTGATACACATATTTATAATATTGAAGCCAAAAGATGCAAGGTTAATAATGATAGTGCAACTTATTTGTGGCACTGCTGTTTAGGTCATATTGGTGTAAAGCGCATGAAGAAACTCCATGCTGATAGGCTTTTGGAATCACTTTATTATGAATCACTTGATGCTTCCAAACCATGCCTCATGGGCAAGATGACTAAGACTCTGTTCTCCGGAACAATGGAGCGAGCAACAGACTTCTTGGAAATAATACATACTGATGTATGCGGTCCGATGAGTGCTGAGGCTCACGGCGGGTATCATTATTTTCTAACCTTCACAGATGATTTGAGCAAATATTGGTATATCTACTTGACGAAACAGAAGTCTGAAACATTTGAAAAGTTCAAAGAATTTCAGAGTGAAGTGGAAAATCATCGTAACAAGAAAATAAAGTTTCTACGATCCAATCGTGGAGGTGAATATTTGAGTTACGAGTTTGGTCTTCATTTGAAACAATGTGGAATAGTTTCACAACTTACACCACCTAGAACACCACAACGTAATGGTGTGTCCGAATGTCGTAATCGTACTTTATTAGATATGATGCGATCTATGATTTCTCTTACTGATTTACCGCTATATTTTTGGGGTTATGCTTTAGAGACGACTGCATTCATGTTAAATAGGGCATCATCTAAACCCGTTGAGACGACACCATATGAACTGTGGTTTTGCAAGAAACCCGAGTTGTCGTTTCTTAAAGTTTGGGACTGTGATGCTTATGTGAAAAGGCTTCAACTTGATAAGCTCAAAACCAAATCGGAGAAGTGTGTCTTCATAGGATACCCAAAAGACACTGTTTGGTACACCTTATATCACATATCCGAAGGCAAGATATTCGTTGCTAAAAATGGATCCTGTCTAGAGAAGGAGTTTCTCTCGAAAGAAGTGGGTGGGAGGAAAGTAGAACTTGATGAGGTAATTGTACCTGCTCCCTTATTGGAAAGTAGTTCATCATAGATATCAGTTCCAGTGATTCCTACACCAACTAGTGAGGAAGCTGATGATGATTATCATGAAACTTCATATCAAGTTACTACTGAACCTCGTAGGTCAACTAGAGTAAGATCCGCACCAGAGTGGTACGGTAATCCTGTTCTGGAAGTCATGTTACTTGACCATGACGAACCTACGAACTATGAGGAAGCGATGATGAGCCCAGATTCCGCGAAATGGCTTGAGGCCATGAAATCTGAGATGGGATCCATGTATGAGAACAAAGTATGGACTTTGGTTGACTTGCCCGATGATCGGCAAGCCATAGAGAATAAATGGATCTTCAAGAAGAATACTGACGCTGACGGTAATGTTACTGTCTACAAAGCTCGACTTGTTGCGAAAGGTTTTCGACAAGTTCAAGGAGTTGACTACGATGAGACCTTCTCACCCATAGCGATGCTTAAGTCTGTCCGAATCATGTTAGCAATTGCCGCATTTTATGATTATGAAATTTGGCAAATGGATGTCAAAACTGCATTCCTTAATGGATATCTTAAAGAAGAGTAGTATATGATGCAACCAGAAGGTTATGTCGATCCAAAAGGTGCTAACAAAGTGTGCAAGCTCCAGCAATTCATTTATGGACTGGTGCAAGCCTCTCGGAGTTGGAATATACGCTTTGATAGTGTGATCAAAGCACATGGTTTTATACAGACTTTTGGAGAAGCATGTATTTACAAGAAAGTGAGGGGAGCTTTGTAGCATTTCTGATATTATATGTGGATGACATATTGTTGATTGGAAATGATACTGAATTTCTGAATAGCATAAAAGGATACTTGAATAAGAATTTTTCAATGAAAGACCTCGGTGAAGCTGCTTACATGTTAGGCATCAAGATCTATAGAGATAGATCAAGACGCTTAATTGGAATTTCACAAAGCACATACCTTGATAAAGTTTTGAAGAAGTTCAAAATGGATCAGTCAAAGAAAGGGTTCTTGCCTATATTACAAGGTGTGAAGTTGAGTCAGACTCAATGCCCGACCACTACAGAAGATAGAGAGAAAATGAAAGTCATTCCCTATGCCTTAGGCATAGGTTCTATCATGTATGCAATGCTGTGTACCAGACGTGATGTTTGCCTTGCTATTAGTTTAGCAGGGAGGTACCAAAGTAATCCAGGAGTGGATCACTAGACAACGGTCAAGAACATCCTGAAATACCTGAAAAGGACTAAGGATATGTTTCTCGTTTATGGAGGTGGCCGTCCCTAGGGGGGCGTGCCATGGGGGGAGTCCTACTTGGACTCCTGGTCCAAGTAGGATTCGCCCCCCCTTTCCTAGTCCAAGTAGGAGAAGAAGGGAAGGAGGAAGAGGAGAGAAGGAAGGAGGAGGGCGCCGCCCCCACCCCTTGTCCAATTCCGACTGGGTCAGGGGGGCGCGCGCCACCTCCTGTCTGGCCCGCTCTCTTCTCCACTAAGTCCCATGGTGGCCCATTAACCTCCCGGGGGGTTCCGGTAACCCCCGGTACTCCGAAACTTATCTGAAACGACCTGAACCATTCCGGTGTCCGAATGTAGCCTTCCAATATATGAATCTTTATGTATCGACCATTTCGAGACTCCTCGACATGTCTGTGATGTCATCTAGACTCCAAACAAACTTTGGTACATCAAATCACATAACTCGTAATACAAATAGTTGTCGAACGTTAAGCCTGCCACTACAAAAAAAGGACACATCCATGACATTTTGGGCCGAACGAAAAATTTTGTGTCATACTTATGACACTTCTATTACGATAACTGTGACAAAACCCGGTATCATCATAGATGTGGTGGGGTCCTACTTCTATGACAAAAAATCATGACAGAAAATGGGCTTTTCGTCCTGGGCGGGCTGGAGATGCAGTTGCATGACATTCTTTGGGCCGTCCATGACAGGAAAAACTGTGGTAGAAGCGAGGGCGTGGAAAATATCGGGGTGTTACCTATTACAGTGGGTGGTCAGTGCCGAGCGATGCGTGTTTCTCTCATAAACGCACTGTTGGGGAACGTATTAATTTCAAAAAATTTCCTACGCACACGCAAGATCATGGTGATGATATAGCAACGAGAGGGGAGAGTGTTCGTCCACGTACCCTCGTAGACCGTAAGCGGAAGCGTTAGCACAACGCGGTTGATGTAGTCGTACGTCTTCACGATCCGACCGATCCAAGCACCGAACGTACGGGGCCTCCGAGTTCAGCACACGTTCAGCTTGATGACGATCTCCGGCCCTCCGATCCAGCAAAGGCTCCGGAGATGAGTTCCGTCAGCACGACGGCGTGGTGACGATGATGATGTTCTACCGGCACAGGGCTTCGCCTAAGCTCCGCGACGATATGACCGAGGTGGAATATGGTGGAAAGGGGCACCGCACACGGCTAAGGAACGATCCGTAGATCAACTTGTGTGTTCTAGGGTGCCCCCTTGCCCCCGTATATAAAGGAGCCAAGGGGGAGGAGGCGGCCGGCCTAGAGGGCGCGCCAAGGGGAGGAGTCCTACTCCCATCGGGAGTAGGACTCCCTCTTTCCAAGTAGGAGTAGGAGAAGGGGGGGAAAGAGGAGGAAGAGGGGAAGGAAAGGGGGGCGCCGCCCCCCTTCCCTTGTCCTATTCCGACTAGGAGGGGGAGGGGCGCGCGGCCCCCTCCTGGCTCCTTCCCTCTTCTCCCTCTTGGCCCATGTAGGCCCATGTAGGCCCCCGGGGGGTTCCGGTAACCTCCCGGTACTCCGGTAAAATGCAGATTTCACCCGGAACCATTTCGATGTCCAAACATAGGCTTCCAATATATCAATCTTTATGTCTTGACCATTCCGAGACTCCTCGTCATGTCCATAATCACATATGGGACTCCAAACAAACTTCAGTACATCAAAACTTATAAACTCATAATAAAACTATCATCAAAACGTTAAGCGTGCGGACCCTACGAGTTCGAGAACTATGTAGACATGACCTAAAACCATTCTCGGTCAATAACCAATAGCTGGACCTGGATGCCCATATTGGTTCCTACATATTCTACGAAGATCTTTATCGGTCAAACCGCATAACAACATACGTAGTTCCTTTTGTCATCGGTATGTTACTTGCCCGAGATTTGATCGTCGGTATCCAATACCTAGTTCAATCTCGTTACCGGCAAGTCTCTTTACTCGTTCTGTAATACGTCATCTCATAACTAACTCATTAGTTATAATGCTTGCAAGGCTTAAGTGATGAGTATTACCGAGAGGGCCCAGAGATACCTCTCCGACAATCGGAGTGACAAAACCTAATCTCGAAATACGCCAACTCAACATGTACCTTTGGAGACACCTGTAGTACTCCTTTATAATCACCCAGTTACGTTGTGACGTTTGGTAGTACCCAAAGTGTTCCTCCGGTAAACGGGAGTTGCATAATTCTCATAGTTACAGGAACATGTATAAGTCATGAAGAAAGCAATAGCAGAATACTAAACGATCAAGTGCTAAGCTAACGGGATGGGTCATGTCAATCACATCATTCTCCTAATGATGTGATCCCACTAATCAAATGACAACACATGTCTATGGTCAGGAAACATAACCATCTTTGATTAATGAGCTAGTCAAGTAGAGGCATACTAGTGACTATATGTTTGTCTATGTATTCACACATGTATCATGTTTCCGGTTAATACAATTCTAGCATGAATAATAAACATTTATCATGATATGAGGAAATAAATAATAACTTTATTATTGCCTCTAGGGCATATTTCCTTCAGTCTCCCACTTGCAGTAGAGTCAATAATCTAGATTACATAGTTATGATTCTAACACCCGTGGAGTCTTGGTGCTGATCATGCTTTGCTCGTGAGAGAGGCTTAGTCAACGGGTCTGCAACATTCAGATCCGTATGTATCTTGCAAATCTCTATGTCTCCCACTTGGACTTGGTCCCGAATGGAATTGAAGCATCTCTTGATGTGCTTGGTCCTCTTGTGAAATCTGGATTCCTTTGCCAAGGCAATTGCACTAGTATTGTCACAGAAGATCTTCATTGGTCCCGATGCATGAGGTATGACACCTAGATCGGAAATGAACTCCTTCATCCAGACTCCTTCATTCGCTGCTTCAGAAGCAGCTATGTGCTCCGCTTCACATGTAGATCTTGCCACGACGCTTTGTTTAGAACTGCACCAACTTACAACTCCACCGTTTAATATAAACACGTATCCGGTTTGCAATTTAGAATCGTCCGGATCAGTTTCAACGACGTAACCTTTTACGACTAGCTCTTTGTCACCTCCATATACGAGAAACATATCCTTAGTCCTTTTCAGGTATTTCAGGATGTTCTTGACCGCTGTGTAGTGATCCACTCCTGGATTACTTTGGTACCTTCCTGCCAAGCTTATTGCTAAGCATACGTCAGGTCTGGTACACAGCATTGCATACATGATAGAGCCTATGGCCGAAGCATAGGGAACATCTTTCATTTTCTCTCTATCTTCTGCTGTGGTTGGGCATTGAGTTTGACTCAACTTCACACCTTGTAGCACAGGCAAGAATCCTTTCTTTGCCTGATCCATTTTGAACTTTTTCAAAATTTTGTCAAGGTATTTGCTTTGTGAAAGTCCTATTAAGCGTCTTGATCTATCTCTATAGATCTTGATGCCCAATATATAAGCAGCTTCTCCAAGGTCTTTCATTGAAAAACTTTTATTCAAGTATCCCTTTATGCTATCCAGAAATTCTATATCATTTCCAATTAACAATATGTCATCTACATATAAAATTAGAAATGCTACAGAGCTCCCACTCACGTTCTTGTAAATACAGGCTTCTCCAAAAGTCTATATAAAACCATATGCTTTGATCACACTATCAAAGCGTTTATTCCAACTCCGAGATGCTTGCACCAGTCCATAAAGGGAACGCTGGAGCTTGCACACTTTGTTAGCACCCTTTGGATCAAAAAACCTTCCGGTTGCATCATATACAACTCTTCTTCTAGAAATCCATTCAAGAATGCAGTCTTGACATCCATTTGCCAAATTTCATAATCATGAAATGCAGCAATAGCTAACATGATTCGGACAGACTTAAGCATCGCTACGGGTGAGAAAGTCTCATCATAGTCAACCCCTTGAACTTGTCGAAAACCTTTCGCAACAAGTCGAGCTTTATAGACAGTTACATTTCCATCAGCGTCAGTCTTTTTCTTAAAGATCCATTTATTCTCAATAGCTTGCCGATCATCGGGCAAGTCAACCAAATTCCATACTTTGTTTTCATACATGGATCCCATCTCATATTTCATGGCCTCTAGCCATTTTGCGGAATCTGGGCTCATCATCGCTTCCCCATAGTTCGTAGGTTCATCATGGTCATCATGGTCAAGTAACATGACTTCCAGAATAGGATTACCGTACCACTCTGGTGCGGATCTTACTCTGGTAGACCTACGAGGTTCTGTAGAAACTTGTTCTGAAGTTTCATGATCAATATCATTAGCTTCCTCACTGATTGGTGTAGTTGTCACAGGAACCGGTTCTTGTGATGAACTACTTTCCAATAAGGGAGTAGATACAGTTATCTTGTCAAGTTCTACTTTCCTCCCACTCACTTCTTTCCAGATAAACTCCTTCTCTAGAAAGGATCCGAATTTAGCAACGAAACTCTTGCCCTCAGATCTGTGATAGAAGGTGTACCCAATAGTCTCCTTTGGGTATCCTATGAAGACACATTTCTCCGATTTGGGTTCGAGCTTATCTGGTTGAAGTTTCTTCACATAAGCATTGCAACCACAAACTTTAAGAAACGACAACTTTGGTTTCTTGCCAAACCACAGTTCATAAGGCGTCGTCTCAACGGATTTTGATGGTGCCCTATTTAACATGAATGCGGCCGTCTCTAAAGAATAACCCCAAAACGATAGCGGTAGATCAGTAAGAGACATCATAGATCGTACCATATCAAGTAAAGTACGGTTACGACGTTCGGACACACCATTTCATTGTGGTGTTCCAGGTGGCGTGAGTTGCGAGACTATCCCGCATTGTTTCAAGTGTAGACCAAACTCGTAACTCAAATATTCTCCTCCACGATCAGATCGTAGAAACTTTATTTTCTTGTTACGATGATTTTCCACTTCATTCTGAAATTCTTTGAACTTTTCAAATGTTTCAGACTTGTGTTTCATTAAGTAGATATACCCATATCTGCTTAAATCATCTGTGAAGGTGAGAAAATAACGATATCCGCCACGAGCCTCAACATTCATTGGACCACATACATCTGTATGTATGATTTCCAACAAATCTGTTGCACTCTCCATAGTACCGGAGAACGGCGTTTTAGTCATCTTGCCCATAAGGCACGGTTCACAAGTACCAAGTGATTCATAACCAAGTGATTCCAAAAGCCCATCAGTATGGAGTTTCTTCATGCGCTTTACACCGATATGACCTAAACGGCAGTGCCACAAATAAGTTGCACTATCATTATCAACTCTGCATCTTTTGGTTTCAACACTATGAATATGTGTATCACTACTATCGAGATTCAATAAAAATAGACCATTCTTCAAGGGTGCATGACCATAAAAGATATTACTCATATAAATAGAACAACCATTATTCTCTGATTTAAATGAATAACCGTCTCGCATCAAACAAGATCCAGATATAATGTTCATGCTCAACGCTGGCACCAAATAACAATTATTTAGGTCTAAAACTAATCCCGATGGTAGATGTAGAGGTAGCGTGCCGACCGCGATCACATCGACTTTGGAACCATTTCCCACGCGCATCGTCACCTCGTCCTTAGCTAATCTTCGCTTAATCCGTAGTCCCTGTTTTGAGTTGCAAATATTAGCAACAGAACCAGTATCAAATACCCAGGTGCTACTGCGAGCATTAGTAAGGTACACATCAATAACATGTATATCACATATACCTTTGTTCACTTTGCCATCCTTCTTATCCGCAAAATACTTGGGGCAGTTCCGCTTCCAGTGTCCAGTCTGCTTGCAGTAGAAGCACTCAGTTTCAGGCTTAGGTCCAGACTTGGGTTTCTTCTCTTGAGCAGCAACTTGCTTGCCGTTCTTTTTGAAGTTCCCCTTCTTCTTCCCTTTGCCCTTCTTCTTGAAACTAGTGGTCTTGTTGACCATCAACACTTGATGCTCCTTCTTGATTTCTACCTCCGCAGCTTTTAGCATTGCGAAGAGCTCGGGAATAGTCTTGTTCATCCCTTGCATATTATAGTTCATCATGAAGCTCTTGTAGCTTGGTGGCAGTGATTGGAGAATTCTGTCAATGACACTATCATCAGGAAGATTAACTCCCAGTTGAATCAAGTGATTATTATACCCAGACATTTTGAGTATGTGTTCACTGGCAGAACTATTCTCCTCCATCCTGAAGCTATAGAACTTATTGGAGACTTCATATCTCTCAATCCGGGCATTAGCTTGAAATATTAACTTCAACTCTTGGAACATCTCATATGCTCCATGACGTTCAAAATGTCGTTGAAGGCCCGGTTCTAAGCCGTAAAGCATGGCACACTGAACTATAGAGTAGTCATCAGCTTTGCTCTGCCAGACGTTCTTAACGTCGTCAGTTGCATCAGCAGCAGGCCTGGCACCCAGCGGTGCTTCCAGGACGTAACTTTTCTGTGCAGCAATGAGGATAATCCTCAGGTTACGGACCCAGTCCGTGTAATTGCTACCATCATCTTTCAACTTTGCTTTCTCAAGGAACGCATTAAAATTCAACGGAACAACAGCACGAGCCATCTATCTACAAATAAACATAGACAAGCAAAATACTATCAGGTACTAAGTTCATGATAAATTTAAGTTCAATTAATCATATTACTTAAGAACTCCCACTTAGACAGACATCTCTCTAGTCATCTAAGTGATCACGTGATCCAAATCAACTAAACCATGTCCAATCATCACGTGAGATGGAGTAGTTTCAATGGTGAACATCTCTATGTTGATCATATCTACTATATGATTCACGCTCGACCTTTCGGTGTCTGTGTTCCGAGGCCATATCTATATATGCTAGGATCGTCAAGTATAACCTGAGTATTCCGCGTGTGCAACTGTTTTGCACCCGTTGTATTTGAACGTAGAGCCTATCACACCCGATCATCACGTGGTGTCTCAGCACGAAGAACTTTTGCAATGGTGCATACTCAGGGAGAACACTTCTTGATAATTAGCGAGAGATCATCTTAAAATGCTACCGTCAATCAAAGCAAGATAAGATGCATAAAGGATAAACATCACATGCAATCAATATAAGTGATATGATATGGTCATCATCATCTTGTGCTTGTGATCTCCATCTTCGAAGCACCGTTATGATCACCATCATCACCGGCGCGACACCTTGATCTCCATCGTAGCATCGTTGTCGTTACGCCATCTATTGCTTCTATGACTATCGCTACCGCTTAGTGATAAAGTAAAGCAATTACAGGGCGTTTGCATTTCATACAATAAAGCGACAACCATATGGCTCCTGCCAGTTGCCGATAACTTCGGTTACAAAACATGATCATCTCATACAAAAAATATAGCATCACGTCTTGACCATATCACATCACAACATGCCCTGCAAAAACAAGTTAGACGTCCTCTACTTTGTTGTTGCAAATTTTACGTGGCTGCTACGGGCTTAGCAAGAACCGTTCTTACCTACGCATCAAAAACCACAATGATAGTTCGTCAAGTTGGTGCTGTTTTAACCTTCGCAAGGACCGGGCGTAGCCACACTCGATTCAGCTAAAGTGAGAGAGACAGACACCCGCCAGTCACCTTTAAGCACGAGTGCTCGTAACGGTGAAACCAGTCTCGCGTAAGCATACGCGTAATGTCTGTCCGGGCCGCTTCATCTCACAATACCGCCGAACCAAAGTATGACATGCTGGTAAGCAGTATGACTTGTATCGCCCACAACTCACTTGTGTTCTACTCGTGCATATAACATCAACGCATAAAACCTAGGCTCGGATGCCACTGTTGGGGAACGTAGTAATTTCAAAAAAATTCCTACGCACACGCAAGATCATGGTGATGATATAGCAACGAGAGGGGAGAGTGTTCATCCACGTACCCTCGTAGACCGTAAGCGGAAGCGTTAGCACAACGCGGTTGATGTAGTCGTACGTCTTCACGATCCGACCGATCCAAGCACCAAACGTACGGGGCCTCCGAGTTCAGCACACGTTCAGCTCGATGACGATCTCCGGCCCTCCGATCCAGCAAAGGCTCCGGAGATGAGTTCCGTCAGCACGATGGTGTGGTGACGATGATGATGTTCTACCGGCGCAGGGCTTCTCCTAAGCTCCGCGACGATATGACCGAGGTGGAATATGGTGGAAGGGGGCACCGCACACGGCTAAGGAACGATCCGTAGATCAACTTGTGTGTTCTAGGGTGCCCCCTTGCCCCCGTATATAAAAGAGCCAAGGGGGAGGAGGCGGCCGGCCTAGAGGGCGCGCCAAGGGGGGGAGTCCTACTCCCACCGGGAGTAGGACTCCCTCTTTCCAAGTAGGAGTAAGAGAAGGGGGAAAGAGGAGGAAGAGGGGAAGGAAAGGGGGGGCGCCGCCCCCCTTCCCTTGTCCTATTCGGACTAGGAGGGGGAGGGGCGTGCGGCCCCCTCCTGGCTCCTTCCCTCTTCTCCCTCTTCGCCCATGTAGGCCCATTAACCCCCCGGGGGGTTCCGGTAACCTCCCGGTACTCCGGTAAAATGCCGATTTCACCCGGAACCATTCCGATGTCCAAACATAGGCTTCCAATATATCAATCTTTATGTCTTGACCATTCCGAGACTCCTCGCCATGTCCGTAATCACATCCGGGACTCCGAACAAACTTTGGTACATCAAAACTTATAAACTCATAATAAAACTGTCATCGAAACGTTAAGCGTGCGAACCCTACGAGTTCGAGAAATATGTAGACATGACCTAAAACCATTCTCGGTCAATAACCAATAGCAGGACCTGGATGCCCATATTGGTTCCTACATATTCTACAAAGATCTTTATCGGTCAAACCGCATAACAACATACGTAGTTCCCTTTGTCATCGGTATGTTACTTGCCCGAGATTTGATCGTCGGTACCCAATACCTAGTTCAATCTCGTTACCGGCAAGTCTCTTTACTCGTTCTGTAATACATCATCTCCTAACTAACTCATTAGTTATAATGCTTGCAAGTCTTAAGTGATGAGTATTACCGAGAGGGCCCAGAGATACCTCTCCGACAATCGGAGTGACAAAACCTAATCTCGAAATACGCCAACTCAACATGTACCTTTGGAGACACCTGTAGTACTCCTTTATAATCACCCAGTTACGTTGTGACGTTTGGTAGTACCCAAAGTGTTCCTCCGGTAAACGGGAGTTGCATAATTCTCATAGTTACAGGAACATGTATAAGTCATGAAGAAAGCAATAGCAGAATACTAAACGATCAAGTGCTAAGCTAACGGGATGGGTCATGTCAATCACATCATTCTCCTAATGATGTGATCCCATTAATCAAATGACAACACATGTCTATGGTCAGGAAACATAACCATCTTTGATTAATGAGCTAGTCAAGTAGAGGCATACTAGTGACTATATGTTTGTCTATGTATTCACACATGTATCATGTTTCCGGTTAATACAATTCTAGCATGAATAATAAACATTTATCATGATATGAGGAAATAAATAATAACTTTATTATTGCCTCTAGGGCATATTTCCTTCACGCACGCGCGTGGGTGCGAGGCGTTGGGCTCTAACTGAAACCGAGCGATTGCACTGCAGGCTACGCGTTACTGAACCCAAGCGATCGATCGATGGCTGTTAACATAACCCGATCGAGCGATTCCTTCGCTACTGCTGCTAACTGAATCCGATCAATCCTGCCTCTGGATGAACAGTGAGTGTTGCTAGGGGTTTGGATGAACAGTTCCTCGTGGGGGTGGATGAACAGGACCCCGTGGTGTTGCCTCTAGATGAACAGGACCCCGATCGATCGAGCCGGTTGGGGCTGGCTGAACAGGACCCCGTGGAGGGCTGGATGAACAGGACCACCCCGTGGAGGGCTGTATGAATAATAGATGGTGGAGGGCTGGATGAACAGTAAAACGTGGAGGGGTGGTTGAACAGGAGCCCGCGGAGAGGGCTGGTTGAACAGTAGTCGGTGGAGTAGCGCGCGGTGGAGGCTGGATGAACAGGAGCTCGTGGATGAACAGTCGCAAGTGGAGGCTGGAGGAGGTTAATACTTCTCCAACGTATCTACTTTTCCAAACACTTTTGCCCTTGTTTTGGACTCTAACTTGCATGATTTGAATGAAACTAACCCGGACTGACGCTGTTTTCAACAGAACTGCCATGATGTTGTTTTATGTGTAGAAAAGAAAATTTTCGGAATGTCCTGGAAATCCACAGAGGCACTTTTTGGAATTAATAAGAATTTTTGGCAAAATAATTAATGCCAGGGGGCCCACGACCTGTCCACGAGACAGGGGGCGCCCCCCCTAGGGCGCGGCCCCCTATCTCGTGGGCCCCCTAGACCTCCTCCGACCTCAACTCCAACTCCATATATTCTGTCTCGGGGAGAAAAATATCAAGGAGAAAGCTCGCGTTTTACGACACAGAGCCGCCGCCAAGCCCTAATCTCTCTCGGGAGGGCTGATCTGGAGTCCGTTCGGGGCTCCGGAGAGGGGGATTCGTCGCCGTCGTCATCATTAACCATCCTCCATCACCAATTTCATGATGCTCACCGCTGTGCGTGAGTAATTCCATCGTAGGCTTGCTGGACGGTGATGAGTTGGATGAGATTTACCATGTAATCAAGTTAGTTTTGTTAGGGTTTGATCCCTAGTATCCACTATGTTCTGAGATTGATGTTGCTATGACTTTGCTATGCTTAATGCTTGTCACTAGGGCCCGAGTGCCATGATTTGAGATCTGAACCTATTATGTTTTCATGAATATATGTGTGTTCTTGATCCTATCTTGCAAGTCTATAGTCACCTATTATGTGTTATGATTCGACAACCCCGAAGTGACAATAATCGGGATACTTTTCGGTGATGACCGTAGTTTGAGGAGTTCATGTATTCACTATGTGATAATGCTTTGTTCCGGTTCTCTATTAAAAGGAGGCCTTAATATCCCTTAGTTTCCGTAAGGACCCCGCTGCAATGGGAGGGTAGGACAAAAGATGTCATGCAAGTTCTTTTCCAATAAGCACGTATGACTATTTACGGAATACATGCCTACATTACATTGATGAATTGGAGCTAGTTCTATTTCACCCTATGTTATAACTATTGCATGAGGAATCGCATCCGGCATAATTATCCATCACTGATCCATTGCCTACGAGCTTTTCACATATTGTTCTTCGCTTATTTACTTTTCCGTTGCTACTATTACAACTACTACAAAACCCCCAAAACATTTATCTTTACTTTCGCTACCGTTACCTTTACTATCATACCACTTTTGCTACTAAACACTTTGCTGCAGATACTAAGTTATCCAGGTGTGGTTGAATTGACAACTCAACTTCTAATACTCAAGAATATTCTTTGGCTCCCCTTGTGTCGAATCAATAAATTTGGGTTGAATACTCTACCCTCGAAAGCTGTTGTGATCCCCTATACTTGTGGGTTATCAAGACTAATTTCTAGCGCCGTTGCCGGGGAGCATAGCCCTATTCTCTGAGTCACTTGGGATTTATATCTGCTGATCACTATGAAGAACTTGAAAGACGATCGAACTACTATTTTGCCCTCAACTACGAGGGGAGGTAAGGAACTGCCATCTAGCTCTGCACTAGATTCTCCTTCCATTATTAGTAGGATTGCGACACCTAAACGTGCTACTGTTATGAATTCTGATATGTCACATGTTATTGATGATGCCACTTCTGCTATGCATGATGAAACTACTTCTGTGCGTGATACTACTGTGCCATTAGGCGAATTTCTAGATGAACAACTTGCTAGAGTTAGGGGGAATGAAAATATTGAAGAACCTATTATTGATATAGTGATGATGAAGGTTCCCCCAATGATTATGTATTACCTGTTGTTCCTAAGGGTTATGTTATGAATGAAAAACCTGCTATGGAAATTCTTGCTTGCAATGATAGAAACGATCTTAAGAAATTATTAGCGAAATGGAAGCAGCAGTCTGTTAATGCAAGAATGAAACCCGATCCTGCTTTTGCTACTTCACCTATCTGTGTTACTGATAAGGATTATGAATTCTCTGTTGATCCTGATATTATTACTTTAGTTGAATCTGATCCCTGTTATGGCCTTGAATCTGAAACTGTTGTGGCACATCTTACCAAGTTGAATGATATAGCCACCCTATTTACTAATGATGAGAATTCTCACTATTTATATATCCTTAAGATATTTCCGTTCTCATTAAAGGGTGATGCTAAGACTTGGCATAATTCTCTTGCTCCTGGTTGTGTGCGTAGTCCCCAGGATATGATTTATTACTTCTCTGCTAAATATTTCCCTGCTCATAAGAAACAAGCTGCCTTGCGGGAAATATATAATTTTGTGCAAATCAAAGAAGAGAGTCTCCCACAAGCTTGGGGGAGGCTTCTCCGATTACTTAATGCTTTGCCTGATCAACCTCTTAAGAAAAATGAAATACTTGATATCTTTTATAATGGTCTAACCTATGCTTCCAAGGACTACTTGGATAGTTGTGCTGGTTGTGTTTTCAGGGAAAGAACAGTCGATGAAGCTGAAATACTATTGAATAATATGTTGACTAATGAAAATAATTGGACTCTTCCTGAGCCAGTTCCTAAAGTAATTCCTGAACCAATTGAGCCAACTCCTGAGCCTATTCCTAAACCCACTCCGAAGAAGAGAGGTGTTTTATTTCTCAGTCCTGAAGATATGCAAGAGGCAAAGAAATCAATGAAAGAAAAAGGTATTAAAGCTGAAGATGTTAAGAATTTACCACCTATTGAAGAAATACATGGTCTTAATATACCGCCTGAAGAACCACATTGTCTTGATAACCCGACACAGGTAGTAAAGGTAAATTCTCTCTATAGATATGATAAAGTTGAAATACCCTCTACTAAATTTCATAGCCCATGCTTAGATGAAATTGATGACTTTATGGATAGACAAGAAAGTGTTAATGCTTATGTTGGTAGAGAGTTAAAGAATAATGCTTTCGAGGTAGGACGCGTAGGTGATAATCTGGCTAGAGTTAAAGATTAACTTCACCGCGTTAGCAAGTATGCTTCTATGGTTGCTACTCAAGCTGAGCAAGTACTTAAAGCTCAAAATGATTTGCTTGATGAGTTAAATAATAAAAATGACTTTGCTGTTAGAGTGGCTACTAGAACTGGTAGAATGACTCAGGAACCTTTGTATCCTGAAGGCCACCCTAAGAGAATCGAGCAAGATTCTCAGAGAAATAATCTAGAGGCACCTAGTTCTTCTAAAAAAAGAAAAAGAAAAACGATAGATCTTTGCATTCTTCTAGTGAACCTACTGTAGACACACCTGAGAATCCGAATGATATTTCTATCTCTGATGCTGAAACACAATCAGGTGATGAACATGAACCTAGTGATAATGTTAATGATAATGTTCATGTTGATGCTCAACCTAGCAAAAACAATGATGTAGAGATTGAACCTGCTGTTGATCTTGATAACCCACAATCAAAGAATCAACGTTATGATAAGAGAGATTTTGTTGCTAGGAAGCACGGTAAAGAAAGAGAACCATGGGTTCAGAAACCCATGCCCTTTCCTCCTAAACCATCCAAGTCAAAGGATGATGAGCATTTTGAGCGCTTTGCTGAAATGATTAGACCTATTTTCTTACATATGCGCTTAACTGATAAGTATATGAAGGATATCATCACAAATAAAAGAAAGATACCAGAAGCTGAAATTTCCACCATGCTTTCTAATTACACTTTTAAAGGTGGAATACCAAAGAAACTTGGAGATCCGGGTGTACCAACTATACCATGCTCTATTAAAAGAAACTATGTTAGAACTGCTTTATGTGATCTTGGAGCCGGTGTTAGTGTTATGCCTCTCTCTTTATATAGTAGACTTGAATTGAATAAGTTGACACCTACTGAAATATCTTTGCAAATGGCTGATAAATCAACTGCTATACCTGTCGGTATTTGTGAGGATGTGCCTGTTGTGGTTGCAAATGTCACTATCTTAACGGACTTTGTTATCCTTGATATTCCTGATGACGATAGTATGTCTATTATCCTTGGTAGACCCTTTTCTTAACACTGCAGGGGCTGTTATTGATTGCAACAAAGGCAATGTCACTTTTCATGTTAATGGTAATGAGCATACGGTACACTTTCCGAGGAAACAATCTCAAGTTCACAACATCAATTCTGTTGAAAAAGTTCCAACTATCATTTTTGGAGGTTTTGAATTTCCTCTCCCTACTGTCAAGAAAAAGTATGATATTCTTATTGTTGGGGATTTTCATATCCCCGTTGAGGTAACTTAGTGTCATTCAAAATTTCTCCGGTTCCATGTTATTCAGAATGAGTTTGTTAACAAGACTTGATCAACCTTGTTAGTGGGTTCATTTTGATGATCACGAGATAGATGAAACTAGAAGGCACAACCTTCTGTACCCTCCTTTTACCCTCTGTTATTTAGAATAAATAAAGCAAAAATAGTATTATCCGTCTGTTTTCTAAATTATCCGTGCATTAAAAAATAATCCAAAAATAAAGTTCTCCAAATGCCCTGCAAATTTAGTATGATTTTTTCTGGAATATTTGAGGACTTTAGGCACTGAAAACAATACAGGAGGGGCAAGCACCAGGCCACGAGAGAGGAGGGCGCTCCCCCCCTGTAGGGCGCGCCCCCCTGTCTCATGGGCCCCTGGTGGGCCCCCTCCACTTATGCCAGCACCCACACACTCCATCTTCTACCCAAAAAAATCCCCATCCAGCTCAAGCCCGAGTTCTAGCACGTTTTGCTGCGATTTTCGATCTCTTAGCTCAAAGCTCCATTCACAAAACTGCTTTGGGAGATTGTTGCTTCATATGTGACTCCTCCATTGGTCCAATTTGTTTTTGTTCTAGTGCTTTATTCAATTACAAATTTTTGCTGCATAGGTGACCATGTTTTTGAGCTTGCATGTTAAATTTTTGAGGTCCCAAGCAATTCCAATGCATGATATAGGCTCTAGGCACTTGTAGGAGTAGTTGCTATCAATCTTGTTTAGTTTTATTCACTTTTATTTTGAAGTTACTAAAATTTCAGACATTTTCAGAAAACGAAATATGCTTAGAAGAATGTACCAAGGTGGTTCCTCGGCAAAGAAAGGGCCAAGGATTGCTATACGTGAACAAGATGTTAATTTGCCAAGGGACGCAAATGTACGAGCTTGCGAGTGGCCATCCGATGATTTTATGGTCAAAGCAGGCTTCAAGGAGGAATTTGACGCATATGTGCGTAATGCCGAGCAGGAGTACTTCTTAGAAGATAATTTTCCTCAATATTATCAATTGACTGATTCCTTTGTGCGGAGGTTCGAATATATTTCTGCGCGTAATTCTCCTAGTGTTATGTTTGATATTTATGATACATCTTATACCTTGGATTTAGAGGATTTCACAACTGCTTGCAAACTCCCGCAGTGGGGTAATATTAATGACCCTCCCAAATCTAAAGTTAGAGATTTTCTTGCTAGTATTACTGTGGGAGAATCTAGGGACGTAACACAAGCTACCATAGGGAGCATTCATTTTCCTACTATACATTACTTTGCTCTCTTTATTGGTAGATGCATTAACGGTAAGGACGAAGTATGTCACATGTGTGCCCCTGATCTTTGTGTCCTCAAGAGTGCTATGTCATGTTATAAAGGTTATAACTTGGGGGCAATAGTTGCACGTAGGTTGCAGAATAATAGTAGAAGGGGAGATTTCTTTGGAGGAATTTATGCAACCCGTGTGGCTAATTTTCTTAATATAGCTCCATGAGAGGGGGATATGATTGTACCTCCTGTTTATTTGGATAAAGAGGCTATGTTTGATCATCATTTTCTTGAGAGGAATGAACAATTCCTCCATTATCGACTAACCTATAATAGACGCAACGTCGTCCCTGTTACTCTTCCTGCTCCCTACCTTTTTGATTATCAGGCAAAAGGAAGATATGTTGTCACCAGGGAAGAAGCAACTGAATATGAGAGGGGAATGGAGGCATCTCGCCAACACGCTGCTGCTCAGGAGGCGGTCGCCTCTCCATCTCAGTACTACCCCAGTTTCACTTGTGGATATCAGCCAGGCGGTCACTGGTATTAAACCAACTTAGGCCAAAAGCCTAAGCTTGGGGGAGTACATATTTCTCACCGACTTTACATTCATATTCACACACTAGTCGTCGGTGCTCATACTCTTTCATTGTATTATCCATATTAGTTTAAATTTCTTTTTCTAGTTTTCTTCTTGTGCGTTTGATAAACTTTAAGAAAAACCAAAAAAATTAGTTAGTTTAATTTCCTTGCTTGTAGTAGAAATTAAAATGAAAACCCAAAAAGATTTCTTGTTCTTCTTTTACTTGTTCGGAGCTTTCCCGTGTAAATAGTTTTCTTTTCTTTTCTTTCCTTTGGGGGGTCGAGAAGACCATATTGAAAATGCTTAGTGGCTCTTATATGCATGATTGTTTATTATACTTAGAGCCTATATTACTTGTCTTCTCTCTTGAGTTGAATGCTTGCAGATTCCAGCTTAGTCCAATGCACGTGCACTCTTATTATTATACACATCGTTCGGTCGTGCAAGTGAAAGGCAATAATGATGTTATATGATGGACTTATTGGGATGAGAAAAGCTGGTACGAACTCGACCTCTCTTGTTTTTGTAAATATGATGAGTTCATCGTTCCTGAGTCAGCTATTATGAAGTAAGCATATTTGCAATGACATTTAGAGATTATAATTGCTTGTGCCATGCTTGATTAGCTACGAGTTATAATGGTTTACCTTGCGTGCCAACATGCTATTAGAATGATTATGATGTGGTATGATGGGATAGTATCCTCCTTTAAATGTATTAAGTGACTCGGCTTGGCACATGTTCATGCATGTAGTTGAATCAAATCAACATAGCCTTCATGATATTTATGTTCATGGTGGATTATATCCTACTCATGCTTGTTCTTGGTGTGAATTAATTTTAATGCATGTTTACGACTGTTGTCGCTCTCTCAGTTGGTCGCTTTCCAGTCTTTTGCTAGCCTTCACCTCTACTAAGCGGGAATACTGCTTGTGCATCCAAACTCCTCAAACCCCAAAGTTGTTCCATATGAGTCCACTATACCTACCTATATGCGGTATTTACCTGCCATTCCAAGTAAATTTGTATGTGCCAAACTCCAAACCTTCAAATGAAATTCTGTTTTGTATGCTCGAGTAGCTCATGTTTCAACTAGGGTTGCCTATATCTTCCATGCTAGGTGGGCTATTCTCAAGAGGAGTGGACTCCGCTCCTCATTCACGAGAAAGGGACGGTAACCGGGATGCCCAGTCCCATGATCCAAAAAGATCAAAGCAAATCAAAATAATTAAACAAAACTCCCCCAGGGCAGTTGTATGTTGGAGGCACTCGTTGTTTCGAGCAAGCCATGGATTGATGCTTGTTGGTGGTTGGGGGAGTGTAAACCTTTACCATTCTGTTTGGGAACTGCCTATAATGCATGTAGTATGGAAGATACAGCCATCTCATAGTTGTTGCGTTGACAGCAAAAGTATGCCACTCAAAATGTTATTCCATCTCTATTTTAAAATCGAGCTCTGGCACCTCTGCAAATCCCTACTTCCCTCTGCGAAGGGCCTATCTATTTACTTTTTATGTTGAGTCATCATCCTTCTTATTAAAGGCACCCGCTGGAGAGCACACTGTCATTTGCATTCATTATTATTGGTTTATATTGGGTATGACTTGACTAGATCTCTTTTACCATGAATTACAATGTTTAGTCAGTCCTTGATCTTTAAAGGTTCTCTGCATTTATGTTTTGCGGTCTCAGAAAGGTCTAGCGAGATACCATTTTGTTATATCATGTTATGGTTATTTTGAGAAGGTGTTGTCATCCGAGTTTTATTATTATGGCTTGCTAGCTGACTATGCTATTGATATGAGTAATTGTGAGACCTACTAGATCATTGATGGCGCGCGTTGCCGCGCCCGTCAGTTTGTACAATGAAATGATCTGAATTTTCATAAATATGTAATCACATGATACATTTTAAATTTCCATAAACATAACAATACATTAGTGGGTAATCAAAAGAAATCTCATATATAGTCCGCAAAACCATAAAAGTATACAAGTTAGCTTGCAATTGGTACAACAACATTCATAGTATATACAACTAATTACTATTGCCAAGACATATGATAAGCATTACTCCCTCCGTTCCAATATAAATGTAAGACGTCTTGGTAGTTGTAACACCCCGGATGTATCTTTCCATAATTGTAACTCCAACTCTTGCCATTTTCGGCCATGTGCTATGATATTCCCTCCGTGGTTGGGTTTTGTTTTCGTTTTGCATTTTGTCCATGTCATGCATCTCATATCATGTCATCATGTGCATCTCATTTGCATACGTGTTCGTCTCATGATTCCGAGCTTTTTCCCCGTTGTCCGTTTTGCAATCCGGCACTCCTATGTTCCCCGGCGTCCCCTTTTACATTTTTCCGTGTGCGGGTGTTGAACATTCTCGGAATGGACCGAGCCTTGCCAAGTGGCCCTGGTATAGCACCGGTAGACCAAGTGTCAAGTTTCGGGTCATTTGGAGTTCGTTTGGTACTCCAACGGTTAACCACACTCTCGCAAAGGCCTCTTTTAAGTTGCAGCCCAACAACCCTCCAAAACGGCCCAATAACCCATCTAACTCCCTTCCATGCTCTCGTTCGTTCGATCACGATCGTGTGGGCGAAAACCGCACCCCATTTGGAGTCTCCTAGCTCCCTCTACCTCTATATATAGATCCCTCCCCCGAAATCCGGACGAAACCCTAGTCTCCCCACTCCCCTCGCGCCGCCGGACGAAATTCGGGCGGCCAGACACGTCCGCCCGCGCCGCCGGACGAATCAGGCCGCGCCACGTGTCCGGGCCGGTCCCCAGATCGCCGCCGACCCCGCCGGCCCGCTCGGCCCGCGGGAGGCCCCCGCGGCCCGTCGCCCGCGCGCCGCCGCGCCCGGCTGCGCCCGCCTCTGCTCCGGCGCCGACCCCGCCGCCTGCGGCCGCCGCCCGGCCGTGCCGGTCGCCGCCCGCCTCCGCGCATCGGCCGCCGCCTCCGCGCCGCCCCGCCGCCGCCGCACCGCGCCGCCCGCGCGCGCCGCCGGCCACCGCCCCGTCGCCGGCTGCGCCTCCTCCGGCGCCTCCTCTGGCGCCGACCGCTTCTCCGGTGAAGCGCCGGCCAACTCCGGCGACGACCCCGGCGCGATCCAGATCGGGACGAACCTAGGTTGACTTTTCCCATACCCCCGAAATCCACTAAGTCCTTTTCTGTAATGTTTTTTCTTGCATTTTCATCGCATCACATCTCCGCACCCGTGGCTCCGTTTTGGGCGTGTAGCATATCAAATTGTTCGTCTCGAAGAGTAGATCATTTCATCTCATTGCATCATTTTCATTTGAGCTCATCTTGATGCCCGAAATGCTGTTGGAAGAGGGCTATGTGATGTTAGTTGCTGTTTCTTAACAGAACTTGCACTTTTATCATTTTTGCCATGATTAATGTGTGCACCTTATGAACTTGAGCCCTACATGTGTGTTGAACTATGCCATGCCATCTTTCCAGGGGTGTATGCCATGTATTTTTGTGAGTTATGTGGTGACTAGAACAAGCATGCAAACTAGGGATGATGATGTTGCTGATTTCAGGAACTTAGTGTTTTCACTAAGTCTTGTCCTGCTGTTATTTTTATGCATATGTTCTTGTTGTTACAGAGAGATCTATGCCCTTTTTGAGCATGATCAGTGAGGGTGTTTTGAACATATGGATGTGATCTATCTATCCATGCCTTTGTTGGCATTTATGGAGTAGTCTAGCATGTCATTTTCGTGCTCTACTTTTGCTTCAAAATGTTTCCTGGCAGATTGTTTGCATGAGATTCAATTTTCACGAGGTTGTTGTAGTTGATCCGTATATGCTATGATGTTGTTCTTCCCATGTATAGCTTCTATGCCATGTCTTCTTGATGGGTGTATGCTTAGTTTATCATGAGATGCTCTGTAGTGAGTGCATCGAGCTCATGAACATGCCTACTTGTTATCTGTTTTTGCCATGTCCAGTTTTTCTGCCAAGTCTGAGATCTGTAATAAAACTTGCTATGTTTACATGGGTGCCATCATTTCTTATGGTCCTTTTTGGCTTATGGTCAGTAAGGGACTATTGATCTATGCTTTGAGTAGATTCATGTCATGCCTTGTTTTGCTATTATAAGTTCCTGTAGCATGTTGTTTGCTTGCTCTAAACATGCCTTCCTGATGTTAATTCCTGGCATACTAGTATTTTCACTAAGTCTGTGAACCTGATATTTTTTGCACTTTCACCATGCTTGTTTGAACATGTTATGATGTGATTTAGCCGTAGCTCAGTGTTCCTCTTTTGTTAAGCATCTCCTGTAGATCACTGCCATATGCTTTGTTTTTATGTTGGGGTGCTGTAGCATAGTTTCTTGTTGCTTGATAAGTGGCATCGTGCTGTTAAACGCAGATTCGCGTCATTCTTGTTTTGCTTGTCATTTACAAACCGTGCATCCTATTCCGGTGATCTTTATATCGATTTCAACCGAAATCATCTCTTCTTTCCAGCGGCATACTTGGTTTGCCAAATTGATGCCCGGTTCATCATTTTCCTTCCGGAGCACACATATGCATTGCATATCACATCTTGCATCGCATGTCATGTATTGCATCATATTGCTTGTGCATTGATCCTTGTTTGATTGTGGTTCCGTTGCTTGTGTTCTTGCTTTGGGTAGAACCGGGAGACGAGTACGTGAATGAGGAACCTGTTGAGAACGCCTACGAGGATCAAGCCTTCGACAACTCTGAGAACCTTGCAGGCAAGATGACCATACCTTCGATATCACTTCTATCTTTGCTTGCTAGATGCTCGCTCTTTTGCTATGCCTATGCTGCGATACCTACCACTTGCTATATCATGCCACCCATATTGCCATGTCAACCTCTAACCATCCATGTCCTAGCAAACCGTTGATTGGCTATGTTACCGCTTTGCTCAGCCCCTCTTATAGCGTTGCTAGTTGCAGGTGAAGATGAAGTTTGTTCCTTGTTGGAACACGGATATTTTGGGATATCACAATATCTATTGTCTTAATTAATGCATCTATATACTTGGTAAAGGGTGGAAGGCTCGGCCTTATGCCCGGTGTTTTGTTCCACTCTTGCCACCCTAGTTTCCGTCATACCGGTGTTATGTTCCTTGATTTTGCGTTCCTTATGCGGTCGGGTGATTTATGGGACCCCCTTGATAGTTCGCTTTGAATAAAACTCCTCCAGCAAGGCCCAACCTTGGTTTTACCATTTGCCACCTAATCCTTTTTCCCTTGGGTTTTCGCGAGCCCGAGG
Source organism: Triticum timopheevii (assembly GCA_963921465.1). Lineage (NCBI taxonomy): Eukaryota > Viridiplantae > Streptophyta > Magnoliopsida > Poales > Poaceae > Triticum > Triticum timopheevii. The sequence continues at coordinate 326,172,518 of OY997264.1, forward strand.
GTCATCTTTATTTACCCCCCCGGGCCAGTGCTCGTAGTGAGTGTTGGTCCAACCTGTCAACCGCCGGTGGCCACCAGGGGCAACTCTGGGATGGCCTATCGGAAGTTTGGACAATCCGGTGTGCCCTGAGAAAGAGATATGTGCAGCTCCTATCGGGATTTGTCGGCACATTCGGGAGGCTTTGCTGGTCTTGTTTTACCATTGTCGAAATGTCTTGATGTACCGGGATACCGAGTCTGATCGGAGTGTCTCGGGAGAAGGTCTATTCCTTCGTTGATCGCGAGAGCTTGTTATGGGCTAAGTTGGGACACCCCTGCAGGGTATTATCTTTCGAAAGCCGTGCCCGCGGTTATGAGGCAGATGGGAATTTGTTAATGTCCGGTTGTAGAAAACCCGAAGTTGACCTTAATTAAAATACATCAACCGCGTGTGTAACCGTGATGGTCCCTTCTCGGCGGAGTCCGGGAAGTGAACACGGTGTTGGAGTTATGTTTGACGCAGGTTGCTCTAGGATCACTTCTTGATCGCTACTAGCTTCACGACTGTGCCTTGCTTCTCTCCTCGCTCTCATTTGCGATTGTAGCCACCATATATGCTAGTCGCTTGCTGCAGCTCCACCTTTTTACACCAGTCTTCCTTTAAGCTTAAATAGTCTTGATCTCGCGGGTGTGAGATTGCTGAGTCCCGTGGCTCACAGATTCTACCAAAACAGATGCAGGTACCGATGATGCCAGCGCAGATAGCGCAACCGAGCTGAAGTGGGAATTCGATGAGGCCCTGGGTCGTTACTATGTTTCATTTCCAGACGATCAGTAGTGGAGCCCAGTTGGGGCGATCGGGGATCTGTGTTGCATTTGGGGTAGTCTTCTTTTATTTTGGTTCCGTAGTCGGACCTTGAGTGTAAACTGAATGATGGATGTTTATTTATGTATTGTGTGAAGTGGCGACTATAAGCCAACTATGTATCTCTTTTCCCTTATGTATTACATGGATTGTGCGAAGATTACCTCACTTGCGACATTGCTTTCAATGCGGTTATGCCTCTAAGTCATGCTTCGACACGTGGGAGATATAGCCGCATCGAGGGCGTTACAGTAGTTCAACTGAGTACATGGTGGAATAATGAAACCTTTGCAAGCATCTAAGAAAGGGACCACCACATTCAGAAACAAAGAAGAATTGGACGAGGCTAGTGCATTTGCCTATTTCTTGTGCAGCGCATGACATTCATGGGACAAATGCTGACAAGGATTATATTTAATTACAAAATAGATAAGGTCCAAAAAGAAAATCTCAATCAGGACAACATAACTAATATAGCAAGTAACATCATGTATATGATGAAAGATACAAAGTAATAGAATCAAAGTGATAATTGATCACCGGTTCATAAAGTGAACCAAGTGTTTGTAAAGGCATAACCCATAAAGAAAAGCTGCCAACCAACACATAGTTTTTTTAAATTACCATGGAAGATCGATCTCAAAGGAACCATATGTTCTGCAACAATGGAAGTGAAACATCATCATTACCTTGCAACACCTAAAAGGGAAGTCCTGGATGTCATCATGCTCATCAAACCTTGAGTAGCAAAACTGTGAGCGAAATAAGGAAATGCACAATTGAAAAATGGTTGTGAGAAACATTGCTGCCGTAACCTGATTTTTGTTCGTTTTTATACGAGGAGATCATATCATTGTGGTAGATTGCAAAATTGGAAGGCAAATACACAATAAGTAATGTATCTTATGAGATATCGGTGGGCAACAATATAACAATATCCTATGTACCTTTGATGTCGAACCTCAATACCTTGTGACACCTAAAAGGAAGATGCATGCAAATCATCATGCTCTTCAAATCCTAAATAGCGGGGTGTTAGCAAAAGGAAATCACAAAAAAGCTAATGCAGAAACTATTCACTCATAATTTGATCCTTCTTGCATATAATGTTCTCATCTGAGCCACCATATCAATCGAGTCCATCTGCAACTTTGTAATAAATAGTCTTGTTTGATGTTTCTGCCAAAGCATGTTCAATAATATGTTTAGACTATTTGGCTCGGCAACAAAAGAACGGAGAAAATAAAGATAAAATCTGCATAAAATAATAAAAAAATGCGAACATCATTGAGATGAGACTGATGCATAGAAATTGTTGACATGCAATTTCATATCAGAAAGCATTGTTCGTGACCTATCAAGTGATAAAACAGAAATTTAGAGACCTCATTATGAATTAACAGGCGGGACTTACAATCATCATCTTATTGTCCAATTACAGTTAAAAAACGTCTTATTGTCCAACTCAAGATAGAAAATCAGGTCCAGAAAACACACATGTATGCACATTTTCTTTGATTAAGAAGTAATACTTATTTTCTTTCAAAATTGGAGATGAGATGGAAAGCCTAACACACTTCTGAATATTCGTTGTTGTCACAATGAGCCAATATGATGCTTAGGATCCCAATAGACCTTCATTCAGGACAAATAAACGTCGGCCTCAAGAAAAGGACCAATAAACTTCAAACCTAAAAAAGCCACACATGTAGAAATATTAGCGGCAAATTACAAAACTAAAAGGCGCATCAATGTATGATAAGATAGTTTAAGAGGATCAGGGTCAGCTCATAGTAAAATAGCACTATTCAACATATTGAACATGTTAAGCTGAAAGAGATCATCTGAATATTGATCGTAGTTGCATCATCTTTCAAAGCATCATGATGCAATGATACAATGGTTGAAAAATCTATTAGGGCAACTTCTTATTTCTGAATCTGTAACAGAAGAAAGGAAACATTCGCATGTCAAAACGGAAAGGCAGTACTAAACAAATTCATATACCTATAACACATAAGCGTTCAGTTCTTACAGAGAAACTATCCAACCTGAAGTCCTAAATTCGGCAGAAATAGTTTATATTTCTAGTTTGACTTAAAAAGACATATTTCAAAATGGGTCATCCTGTGTGTTCACTGAATCTTATTTCTAATTATACTAAGTGTAAAAAATATTTTCCGCGACATATCAGTATCTACCACCAACCATGAAAATATTAGTTTCTAAAATATGCATATGACATACCGAGTTTCTAATTATACTATGTGCATTGCTTTCAATTGGAATCAACCCGGATCTCATTACTAAGATAACAGGACACATTATTCGAGTTCAGGTCTTTGGGGGGCAATACCAAAATGCCGGCAAACACAAAGCATGTTTCTGCCCACATATAGACTATATCAGCAGAACGACTAATGCTACTGCCAGAAGTAATTACTAAACCTATTAGCATATTACAAGGTACAGATCAACACTCAAATCATCATGCCAAAAACATATACCTATAGGAAATGATTATAATTCATGCACGATCTATCAGCTGAATGCAGCGTCTCCTCTTTGTATGGAGTTAACACACGTACCAGAACTACCAACCTAGGGGTCATCACCAGCTCTTGTACGAGGTTTCATTCTCCAAGTTCAGGGTCACCTGCTAAGAGTTGATGTAGATGCATGTTAAACTCCAAATCAACATGTCAATCTAACGAACGACCTGGATCTCGAAATATGTTGCACGTTCAAAGGACAGAACAATCTACCTGTGGATCTGGATTTGTTCATCGCCGTTGCGACGGAACTACGCTGCCCGTTGTGGTTCCACAGGAACAGGATCCGGTGTTCCCGCCACTAGCGCAGGCGTTGTGCGCGCCCCTGGAGCCTGCGCGCGGGGGGGCGCAACGAGCATGGGGAAAATGATGTATCGCCGTCGTGGTTGCCATCCACGTGGGAGAGGAAGAAATGCCGCCGTCAAAGGTGTGATCCGCGTAGGAGAGGAAGAGGCGCGAGAGAAGGGAGGTCAGAAATTTTTTTTAGGGTTGGAAGGGGTGAGGTGTCAGGTGTGGTTAAGGTAACGCACACCCTTGTATTGTATCTCAATCCAGTCAGCTACATGGGCTGCCTTTAGTGGAGACTGAAGCCCAATTTAATACCCAATGCCCAAAATTGTCACCAGAGCAGTGGCCCAAGATGTTAGCGCTCGTTTGTATCGATCAGAGCGACCAGAGATAGGATAAAGAGCTAATCTAATGGCCAAAACTGCTTAAAAGTGGTGATCCGACGGCTGAAAACACCGATGACCTGTGAGGGCTGGAAAAGTGTGCAGTTTTAATGTATCTAAATGTGTTATAGTGAGTATGGTTAGTTCATAATATTTGCTGAAACTTGAATGCTGGCTTTTCATGTTGCAACAACAAGAGCAAACAGAGTTCGTAAAAGTTTTTCTTTATCACTTTCAGTTTATCAACTGAATTGCTTGAGGACAAGCAAAGGTTTAAGCTTGGGGGAGTTGACACGTCTCCAACGTATCTACTTTTTCAAACACTTTTGCCCTTGTTTTGGACTCTAACTTGCATGATTTTAATGAAACTAACCTAGACAGATGCTGTTTTCAGCAGAACTGCCATGATGTTGTTTTATGTGTAGAAAAGAAAAGTTCTCGGAATGTCCTGGAAATCCACGAATGCACTTTCTGGAATTAATAAGAATTTTTGGTGAAAGAATTAATGACAGGGGGCCCACGGCCTATCCACAAGACAGGGGGGCGCCCCCCCTAGGGCGCGGCCCTCTATCTCGTGGGGCCCCTGGACCTCCTCCGACCTCAACTCCAACTCCATATATTCCGTCTCGGGGAGAAAAAATCAAGGAGAAACTTCCATCGCGTTTTACAACACGGAGCCGCCGCAAAGCCCTAATCTCTCTCGGGAGGGCTGGTCTAGAGTCCGTTCGGTGCTCCGGAGAGGGGGATTCGTCGACGTCGTCATCATCAACCATCCTCCATCACCAATTTCATCCGCCGTGCGTGAGTAATTCCATCGTGCTTGCTGGACAGTGATGGGTTGGATGAGATTTACCACGTAATCAAGTTAGTTTTGTTAGGGTTTGATCCCTAGTATCCACTATGTTATGAGATTGATGTTGCTATGACTTTGCTATGCTTAATGCTTGTCACTAGGGCCCATGTGCCATGATTTCAAATCTGAACCTATTATGTTTTCATGAATATATGTGTGTTCTTGATCCTATCTTGCAAGTCTATAGTCACCTATTATGTGTTATGATCCGACAACCCCGAAGTGACAATAATCGGGATACTTCTCGGTGATGACCGTAGTTTGAGGAGTTCATGTATTCACTATGTGATAATGCTTTGTTCTGGTTCTCTATTAAAAGGAGGCCTTAATATCCGTTAGTTTCCGTAAGGACTCCGCTGCAACGGGAGGGTAGGACAAAAGATGTCATGCAAGTTCTTTTCCAATAAGCACGTATGACTATATACGGAATACATGCCTACATTATATTGATGAATTGGAGCTAGTTCTATTTAACCCTATGTTATAACTATTGCATGAGGAATCGCATCCGGCATAATTATCCATCACTGATCCATTGCGTACGAGCTTTTCACATATTGTTCTTCGCTTATTTACTTTTCCGTTGCTACTGTTACAATTACTACAAAACCCCAAAAACATTTATCCTTACTTTCGCTACCGTTACCTTTACTATCATACCACTTTTGCTACTAAACACTTTGCTGCAGATACTAAGTTATCCAGGTGTGGTTGAATTGACAACTCAACTGCTAATACACAAGAATATTCTTTGGCTCCCCTTGTGTCGAATCAATAAATTTGGGTTGAATACTCTACCCTCGAAAGTTGTTGCGATCCCCTATACTTGTGGGTTATCAGAGGTCGGCGGTGGATGAACAGTAGCCCGTGGAGGCTGGAGGGGGTCGACGGTGGAGATGAATAGTATCCCGTGGAGTCCCGTTTTGCGGTACGCCGCACCCCTCCCGATGAACAGGACCCCCATTTCGACCGTAGCGCTCCCACACAAGTCTGTTTCCTCCGTTTTGCGGTATGCCACACCCCTCCTGATCAACAGGACCCCCGTTTCAACCGTAGGTGGTCCATTTCCTCCGTTTTGCGGTACGCCAAACCCCTCCCAATGAACAGGATCCCGTTTCGAACGTGGCTGGTCGAACACAAGGCCGTTTCCTCCATTCTGCGGTACGCCAGGCCTCGTTTCCATCGGTTGTTCTGTCCAAGCCTTCCCGATGAACACGACGACGCCTTCCGTTCTGAACCAGCCGGTTGGCTCCCCATGAACACGACGACAAAGTTGTTTCTCTGTTCTGACCCAGCCATGTAGACGAACCCTGGCCGTACGTATGCGCGAGTAGGCGTTCGAGACCCTGCCCGTATGTACGTACGTGGTCATATTTTCTTTCATGCACACTGGCCATTGTACGTATGTGTACATGCTACGTGCACGCCTCTACTACGACACGTGCGCGCCTCTACATTGACCATTATGTACGTACACATTCGCGACCATAATGACAACGCTACGTACGCTTCGACCAGGTGGGTCCCGACTGTCAGGCCCTTCCTTGCATGCGAAGATGTAGCTGGTGGGTCCCAGCAGTTAGGGGGGCAAACCATTTTTTTGCCCGAACACACTTCCTTGCGTGCGAAGATGTAGCTGGTGTGTCCCAGCAGTCAGGGGGAAATGTTTTTTTCACGAAATACGGTGGCCCGTCCAGTGGGTTCCCGCTGTCAGGAGTAATAATTATTTTGCGCGTAATAAGGAGGCACTTCCTTGATGCGGCCGTGGACCCAGCTGCCAGCCTTTCCACGTACAGTCCACGTCCGATGGAAGTCGTTCCTTGACCACGTTGACCACGCCACGCCGAGAGCACCAGGGCGGTGGACGACGGCGAGGCCGAGGAAGGGGACGACGCGGAGCCGGGGAAGGCACGGCAGTGGATGCCCACGCGTAGATGAGTATGAGGGCTCACTGGTTCCCTGCGGTGTGAGGCTGTCGTTGCCGCAGAATAACAGGGGGTGTGGGTGAGTAAAGGGATGGCCTGGCCAGCGGTGAGAGTAGTAGGGGGCGGTGAGGCCTCCGCCGCATCACTGCCGGCCACGGGAGGCAGGAGCACGAGGCACGACCGGCGCTGGTTTGGGCGGCTGGAGCAAGAATACTAGAGGTTGAAGAAGCACTGCGGCCGTTGGATGGACATTGCACGATCACTGGAGCTAGAATCGTGCATATTGACTAAGTTTACAAAGCCCTCCATCCCCGTCGACTTAGTAGGCCCACAAGTCAGCCTGCCACTATACTGGGTCCCAGCTAGTAGGGGGAGTATTTATTTTCTTGTGCGTAATAAGGAGGCACTTCCTTGCGTGCGAAGATATAGCTGGTGGGTCCAAGCTGTCAGCGACGGTAATGTTTTTTCGTGAAATACAGAGGCCCTTTCGGTGGGTCCCAGATGTCAGGTGGAGGAATCATTATTTTGTGCGTAATAAGGAGGCATTTCCTTGCGTGCGGCAGTGGGCCCATCTGTCAGCCTCTCCACGTACAGTCCACTTCAGATGCATGTCGGTCGATGACCACGTTGACCAGGCCGCGCCAAGAGCACCAGGGCGATGGATGACGGCGAGGCCTAGGAAGGGAACGATGTCGGTGTCAAAACCGGCGGATCTCGAGTAGGGGGTCCCGATCTGTGCGCCAAGGCCGATGGTAATAAGAAGTAAGGGACACGGGTGTTTACCCAGGTTTGGGCCCTCTCGATGGAGGTAAAACCCTACTTCCTACTTGATTAATATTGATGATATGGGTAGTACAAGAGTAGATCTACCACGAGATCGTAGAGGCTAAACCCTAGGAGCTAGCCTATGATGGTATGAATGTAATTGTGATCGGGCTTCTAAGGACCAACCTCTCCGGTTTATATATACACCGGACAGGGCTAGGGTTTACATGGAGTCGGTTATAAGGAAGGAAATATAATATCCGGATCGCCAAGCTTGCCTTCCACGCCAAGGAAAGTCCCATCCGGACACGGGCCGAAGTCTTGAGTCTCGCATCTTCACGCTTCAATAGTCCGGACGTTGTACACAGTCCGGCTGTCCGGATACCCCCTAATCCAGGACTCCCTCAGTAGCCCCTGAACCAGGCTTCAATGACGATGAGTCCGGCGCGCAGTATTGTCTTCGGCATTGCAAGGCGGGTTCCTCCTCCGATGAATCCAAAATGGTTATCGAACACGTAGACCGTGTCCGGATCTGAGAAATGATCTTCGCATACCACCGTAGAGAGAATGATACTTCACAAATGCAATCTGCTGACAACTTTTTCTGACGACATGACATGTTATTATGGCCGGATCTTTATTCGAACCGTTTCCCCACAACCAGCTACAACGCGTACCATGAGGCGGTTTCCGTGACATGTCTTGTCGAAGCAGAGATCGTGTCCCCTTATTACGGGATTTTCATCAATACGGGTATGGGTAATCTCACCACGCCATTAACCGTGGGGCTTGGGAAACAAGCGATTTCCAACGGGCAAGTGGGGAGGCGTGCTGCTTCCGGTGCCTCTATAAAGGGATAAGATTCCCCCATTCTCACCCACGCCTTCTTCCTCCTTTGCCCACTCTCGCCCCCTTGAGCTCCAGCGCCCAAGCCCAAGTCTTCCCCGCACAGCTAAACATGTCCGGAGCAGGAGGCAAGTGGGTGGCTTCCACCGTCAAGGAGGAGCACATCACCAATCTCCGGGCGGCCGGATACTTGGCCGCGAATATAGCGCACCGTCTACCAGACGCCGGGCAGGTCATTCTGACCCTAGGACCCCACGAGAGGGTCGTATTCATCGCCCACTTCGTCCGTGGACTGGGATTTCCACTCCATCCCTTCGTCCGCGGGCTTATGTTCTACTATGGGCTAGACTTCCACGATCTTGCCCCGAATTTCTTCCTCAACATCTCGGCATTCATCGTCGTGTGTGAGGCCTTCCTCCGCATCCGACCCCACTTTGGCCTATGGCTGCAAACCTTCTGCGTGAAGCTGAAGGTGGTAAGAGGTCAACAGGCGGAGTGCGAAGGGGCCATGGTGGGCCGAATCCCCAACGTCACATGGCTCGACGGCTCATTTGCGGAGACCGTAAAAGGATGGCAGTCGGGGTGGTTCTACATCACCGAGCCGCGCGGCGCCAACTGGGCGGCGGCCCACGAGTTCCGATCCGGAGCCCCCATGCGGCTCACCTCTTGGGAGAGGAAGGGCCTGTCCTGGGGCGATTCCACGGAGCTGACCGAACATCAAAAATGCGTCAAAAGCATGAAGGACAAGAACATCAAGCTTGTCAATGTGATCCAGGTCATGCTTGTTCGCCGAATCCTGCCCTGCCAGAAGCGGGCAGTCAATCTGTGGGAGTTCGTCCCCACCGAGCACCGGACGCTCAGAGGCTCTATGCCATGTGGCACAAAGGCGCATGGAAGGAGCTGTTCAAGGCCTTCGAAGTGCCTCCTCCGATATCCGAGGACCGCGGGCTTCACGCCGCGCGGGCTCCTAGTACAGTAAGTCCTTAGACTGACACCGGACCCAGTTCTTCCCGATATATTCACGGTGGTGCCTTAAATAATTGTGCATGTTTATTTCAGGATTACGTGGAGATAGCGGAGCGGGTTCACTGCCCGGCTCCGCTTCCAGAAGACCCAGCTGATGTTCTCCTGACAGAGATGCTGGTCCCGGCACCATACAAGGTGCCAGAGAAGAAGGCCGAGAAGAAGGCCCCGGGGATCCGAAAGGGTCTCCGGCAAAAGGTTGTGCCGGAAGCCTCGTCCGAAGATGACAAGGCGGACTCCTCCCGCGAAGGGGAGGAGGAAGAAGAGGAAGATGCCCCATCCAGAAAGGATGAGGGGTCCGGGTGGGCGGACCCGGGAGCCGGAAAAGGTCCTCGGCGCCGGGCCGTCATTCCGCTGTCGTTTGATGATGACGAGTCGGATTCCTCCTGAGGAGGCGGGAGGAATCAGGAAGAGATCCTACCTTCCCCCACCGGGGGGGAGAAGAAGAGGAAAGCCGCCCCAGGAGGGGAGGCTGGGGCGTCCAAGAAGGCGAAGGGCCCCTTCCAGACTACTCCACCACAGCCACTCTCAGCGAGGAGGGGCGGCTGCCTAGAGGGAAGCCCCTAGCGCGATTGTAAGTGTTTGCATTCTATCATGACTTCACTTCACAGTTTTTGTATTTATAATGCCGAACATATATGCAGTCCGGCCAGGGATCACCCCGAGGTATCCTCCTCCGGGTCCCTCAGCAATTCCGAGATGAATTCGCTTCCGACGGCCACCACTCCTCAGGCCGCGGACGACACGGAGGTGTTGTCCCAAAGGCTCCCAGAGCAGGGGGAGGTGACCCTGGAGACGCCCCAAGGCGGGGTCTCAGTCGTCGGACATGCGAGGTTCAAGATCCCCGCTGATCGTGTCGACGAGAGCCACGGCCAACCGGGCTCTCAGCCGAACACAATTCCGGAACCTTCGATGGTTCCGGACTCAGGCAGGTGACCCCTTGCTAAGGAGGGCGAGCCGCCTGTGTTGCGGACTTCCATTGCGCGTGAGGCGCCAGACGGTCTGCTGGAAGCGCTTTGCGGTGCCTCCCTGGACGAAGGGCACCGTACTCTTATGAGTGCGGTTATTCGGAAGGTTTCGTCTGCCAAGAGCGGACTAACCGAAGCTTGCACCAGCCTCCTAACAGGCTTCGAGGTAAGTAGTAAATATGTGCAAAATTGTCACCCGATAGGTAGTAGCCCCTGAGACTCTGTTTGGCATTCGGAAAGAAAAGCCGAGCAGAGGGTCAATTGAAATCCGCAGGAGTCTAATCGCAAGTATTGTTTTGAGTAAGCAGGTTGTGCTGCTTGCTGCTGCTGCCCGTATTGCCGAGGTTGCCAAACTGAAGTGGGACCTGGAGCAGGCGCAGGGAGAGCTCGTCCTCACGAAGAGGCAGCTCGAAGAGAACAAGGGTAAGTAATTCCCGTTCTTATATTTTTAAGGATAGGCAGAATTGGTAACAGGGGCGCCTGCCGAGGTGGCGGACCTGAAGAAGGCGTTGTCCGAGGCCGAAGACAAGGTGGCCTCGGAATGTAAGGAGCGCGAAAAGCAAAGTGCTAGGGTAGGTGAGGCACAGCAGGAGCTCCAGGACCTCGGCAAGAAATGTGAGTCCATGGAGCATGATCTGAAGACCAAAGAGGTCGAGCTTGCGAAGGCCCTTATGGGCTGAAAAGATGCCAAGGCCGAAGCCGAGAAAGCACAGCAGGAGATCCAGGAGGCCAAGAAGATAGCAGCGGGTAAGAAGTTTTTTTATGCAAAGCAAACATGTGGAGGAGGCGTTTCATTTACTTACTCGAATTAGGAGCTCTCCAGGGGCATTCGCAGATCTTCCACGCAGCGTATCAGACGATGCGGAGTTCTACCGTGCCCAGGAGGGGAACTCAACGGAGAAGCTGTTCTGGTCCCAGTATGCTGGGGCCGAACACCCGATGCCTCTGAGTGACCAACTGAAGTAGTTGGTCGAACTCCACAGGGCGGCCGAACTGGCTATGAAGGAGTTCATAGTCCGGATGTGGCCTGGTGAGCTCATGCCCAGTAGCTACTTCGGCCTGATCAAGCGGATGATGGATGCCTGCCCGCGGCTTGAGGTGATCAAGCGATCCGTGTGCATCGAGGGTGCCTGCCGGGCCCTTGCCCGCGTCAAAGTGCATTGGGGCAAGATGGATGCGGAGAAGCTAGTCAAGGACGGACCGCCGGACAGCAAGGCGCATCGCCACCCCAAGCTGTACTATGATGGTGTTATGAAGGGTGCTCGCCTTGTGGCTGACGAATGTACCAAGGACACCATTTTTGAATGAATTCGCTTCTGTCATGGTTGTATTTTAAGGACGAAGTTACTTGCGCTATGTAGCGCCTTTGTTATTTAAAATATTACCTTCTGTGCGGCTGTTTATAAAATCCTGAAAGTAGGCCAGTCGTCGGCTTCCGCCCCCACGCGACTAGTACTGAGGTGTTCGTGGAAAACCCGGACACTCTTTATCCAAATGTTTGGTCCCTTAAGGAGGTGTCCAGCGCAGCGAGCGAGGCAATCGGACTATGCGGCTTTATAACTTTAACTTAGCCATAGAAGTCTACAATATTAAATTTCGGTTAAGCCCCTAGAATCCGGAAGGCCGAATTGGGACGCTGTATACGCCTTGATTGGACAAAGCCAATTTATCGCCTAAAGCGGAAAATCTTTAAGGATTTTAGTACCTCTCGAACAGCGACCAGCTCTCGTCACATCATGTCGGTCAGTTTTTGGCTTTCTCTACTGAGGTGCTCGTCCGGAAGAATCGGGACACAATCGCAGTAGTTCTCCCTGCGCTACCTTAGCCGATATAACGGAACATAAGGCACCAAAACAACGGAGCCGGGCTATCCCAACTGTAGACCCAAGACATGATTCGGAGCTGATGCATATAGTGCTACAAGTTCGGGGTGCCGCATTATTGAAAGTGTTCGGACTTTTAGTTGCCATATTACGGGGCATCGTAAGAAGCCCCTAGCAAACTGGTCGTACCAAGGTGTACGGATGTAATACCAAATAAACATTTATAAGAGAAAAATACTCAAATAATGATAATAAGCTGACGCTACATATAATCTCCATTTGACGAAAGATACGTTTAAGCGTATGTTTACAATGGATGCATTTAGGCAGAGATAAAAATAGGACTATTTCACATGTCCTATCCAGGGGCAAACTGTGTGCAGATAGATGAAGCAGGTATAATGATCATAAGTAGATTCCACCTGGGTATTTCCTTCTGCGCACAACATCTGTTGCCCCCTTGGGTGTCTCTTCCATATGAGTCCGGCAATTCAGCTCTTCTGAGGATGTTGCACTAACGCGGTGTCCTGAAAGGTAAAAGGGAAAGAGTATGAAGGTATTTGGCAGTTACCTGCATTATCGACTAAGTCGTTGATGCGCCTCCGCCTATGCCAAGGTATCTTGAGTGCGTAATTGTGTACGTGTGGCACGAATGCTGCTGTGGAGGGGCTTGAGCGGAGGCCGGACTGCTAATCATGATCTTGACGTTCGTGTTGATCCTGTTGTGGGGTGCTCCGGACTCGTTTGACAGTACTCGAAGTTGTCGCCGGATTGGTTTGTCGGAGGAGGCCGCATTGTACTTCTGCCACGAGGGATACCGTATGCTCTTCTGTTCAAAGGGAGCGGTCCATATTTCCATTGACAGTGATGACCCCGCGCGGTCCTGGCATCTTGAGCTCGAGATATGCATAGTGTGGCACCGCATTGAATCTTGGGAATGCGGTTCGTCCGAGCAGTGCGTCATAGTCACTGCGAAAAGGGACGATGTCAAAGATCAGCTCTTCGCTCCTGAAGTTGTCTGGGGATCCGAAGACCACTTCCAATGTTATAGAACCCGTGCAGCGGGCCTCTACTCCAGGAATAACACCTTTAAAGATGGTTTTGGTGGGCTTGATCCTTGAAGGATCGATGCCCATCTTGCGCACTATGTCCTGATAAAGCAGGTTCAGGCTGCTGCCGCCGTCCATAAGGACACGCGTGAGGTGGAATCCGTCGATGATTGGGTCTAAGACCAATGCGGTTGAGCCGCCGTGACGGATGCTGGTGGGGTGATCCCTATGGTCAAAGGTGATCGGATAGGCTGACCATGGGTTGAACTTTGGGGCGACTGGCTCCATCGCATAGACGTCCCATAGTGCCCGCTTCCGTTCCCGCTTGGGGACGTGGGTGGCGTAGATCATATTGACCGTTTTCACCTGGGGCGGAATTTCTTCTGCCCCCCCCCCCCCTGTATTCGGACGCCGGGGCTCATCGTCATCGTCGCTATGCAGCCCCTTGTCCTTGTTTTCGGCATTTATCTTGCCGGCCTGTTTGGACACCCAACAGTCTCTATTGGTGTGGTTGGCTGGTTTGTCCGGTGTGCCATGAATTTGGCACGAGCGCTCTAGTATGCGGTCCAGACTGGATGGTCCCTGATTATTTCTTTTGAACGGCTTTTCCGCTGTCCGGATTTAGGTCTGCTGAATCCGGCGTTGACTGCCATGTCTTCTGTGATGTCGCCGTTGTTCCATATCTTATGTCTGTTTCGCCGTGGCTTGCCGTTAGCATCGCGGCTGTCCAAAGTGCCAGAATGTGGCGTGGTGCCTCTACGAGCCAACCAGCTATCCTCTCCCGCACAAAAACGGGTCATTGGGGTTGTGAGAGCTGCCATAGACTTGGGTTTTTCCTGGACGAGGTGTTGAGCGAGCCACTCGTCACGGATATTATGCTTAAAAGCCGCCAGGGCTTCGGCGTCCGGACAGTCGACTATTTGGTTCTTTTTAGTGAGGAACCGAGTCCAGAATTTCCGGGCTGACTCTCCGGGCTGTTGAGTAATGTGGCTCAGGTCATCAGCGTCTCGTGGTCGCACATATGTTCCCTGGAAGTTGTCAAGGAATGCATCTTCCAAGTTTTCCCAACTGCCAATGGAATTTGCTGGCAGGCTGTTTAACTAGTGCCGGGCTGGTCCTTTGAGCTTAAGGGGGAGGTACTTGATAGCGTGTAGGTCATCTCCGCGGGCCATGTGAATGTGGAGAAGGAAATCTTTGATCCATACTGCGGGGTCTGTTGGGCCATTATATGATTTGATGTTTACGGGTTTGAACCCTTCTGGGAATTCATGATCTAATACTTTCTCCGTGAAGCAGAGGGGGTGTGCGGCGCCTCTGTGTCGGGCTATGTGGCTACGCGGGTCGGATTGATCTGGGTTGCTATGTTCGGCCCGGCCGGATTTGTTGATGGTGTATCCGGCGTGACGGTCGTCGTCGCGCGCGCGGGCACGCCCCCTCGATCCGTAGATCGATCTTGGTTGTCCTGCTTTATTGTCCGGAATATCTTGCAGGTCGTGTCTGTTGCCCTGTGCCGTAGTGTATCGATGTGGGGGTGCGGGCTGGTATCCGGTTTTGTCCCGGCCACGGGGTGGCCGGTCAGCCGTTTGGCATTCGAGTCCATATTCATCGGCTGCCAGGACTTCAGACCATCTATCTCTGAGCAGGTCTTGATCAGCTTGTAGTTGCTGTTGCTTCTTCTTTAGGCTCCTTGCAGTGGCTATAAGCCTACGCTTGAAGCGCTCCTGCTCCACGGGATCCTCAGGTACGCCGAACTCGTCGTCGCCGAGGCTAATCTCGTCTTCGGAGCGGGGCATGTAATTGTCCTCCTCCGGGTATGCGTCTGTCGCCTGTTCTTCTGGGGTGACCTACTCGTCTTCCTATTCGGCCTACTCAAAGGTGGGCTGATCAGGGTCATATTCTTCTTCGGCGCCATCCGGATTATTTTCGCCTCCAGGGCCGGTGTTACTATGGCGGGGCTTGGAGCGGCGCCAACGACGCCCATTCTTTGGTTTTCTTCCCGAGGGGTTGTTCTCCGTTGCCTCATCGCCATTAGTTTCCTTCGGAGTGTCCACCATATATATATCATATGAGGAGGTGGCCGTCCACCACCCGGTGAGCGGTGGCTCCTGTGATTCTCCTACATCGTCGTCCATACCGTCGATGTCTTCAGAGTCGAAGTCAAGCACGTCGGTTAGATCATCGATCGTGGCAATGAAGTGGGTGGTGGGTGGGCAATGAATTCCGTCGTTGTCTGCTTCCCACTCGAGCCGGACATAGTTCGGCCCGGAGTCTCCTGACAAGGAGAGAGACTTCAATAAGTCCAGCATGTCGCCCAAAGGCGAGTGCTGAAAAACGTCCGCCGCGGTGAACTCCATCACCGGAGCCCAACCAGGATCGGCGGGCTCAGAGGCGTGCGGACTGGAACCTGCATCCGGATTTCAATCTTGGGGTCCGGAGTCACAGGTTCCCTCAAAGGTGAAACCTGTGTTCGGCTCCATCGCCGATGAAGGTACGGCCTGCGGGGCGGGGTCCAGCCCTCCGTCCTTAGGCGAAGCAACCTGTCCCGGATTTAAATCCGGGGCTTCTGTCGGGACGATATCCCGAGCGACGTCTGACAACAGGTCTAAGCCGTGCTCATCGCGACTGCTCGGCGCTTCTGGCGCTGGCCCGAATCCGTCAAAGATCAAGTTTCTGCGGATATCCGCTGTGTAGTTTAGGTTTCCGAACCTTATTTGATGGCCGGGTGCAAAGCTATCGATCTGCTCCAAGTGGCCAAGCGAATTGGCCCGTAGCGCGAAGCCGCCGAACATGAAGATCTGTTCGGGGAGGAAAGTCTCACCCTGGACAGAGTCATTAATGACGATTGAAGGAGCCATCGAGCCTGACGGCGATGTCACAGAGGAACTCTCAATGAAAGCTCCAATGTCGGTGTCAAAACCGGCGGATCTCGGGTATGGGGTCCCGATCTATGCGTCAAGGCCGATGGTAACAAGAAGTAAGGGACACGGGTATTTACCCAGGTTCGGGCCCTCTCGATGGAGGTAAAACCCTACTTCCTGCTTGATTAATATTGATGATATGGGTAGTACAAGAGTAGATCTACCATGAGATCGTAGAGGCTAAACCCTAGGAGCTAGCCTATGATGGTATGAGTGTAATTGTGATCGGGCTTCTAAGGACCAACCTCTCCGGTTTATATAGACACCGAAGAGGGCTAGGGTTTACATGGAGTCGGTTATAAGGAAGGAAATATAATATCTGGATCGCCAAGCTTGCCTTCCACGCCAAGGAAAGTCCCATCCGGACACGGGCCGGTGTCTTGAGTCTCGCATCTTCACGCTTCAATAGTCCGGACGTTGTACACAGTCTGGCTGTCCGAATACCCCCTCAAACGACACGGAGGCAGGGAAGACTCGGCAGTTGTTTCCCACGTGAAGGGGAGTACGAATGTATGAGGGTTTACTGGTTCGTCCGCCGTCGCCGGAGAATAACAGCAGGTGTGGGTGAGTAGAGGGATGGCTAGGCCAGCGATGGGAGTACGGTGGGGCGGTGAGGCCTGCGCGGCAGCACAGCCGGCTGCGGGGAGGAGACAGCAGGCAGTCCCGCCGATGCTTGTTTGAGCGGCTGGAGCAGGAAGAGCAGAGATTGAAGAAGCACGACGGTCGTTGGATGGACATCCAACAGTCACTGCTTGTGCGTCAACCTTTTTTTAGGAAAGCCTCCAATCTATGGAAAACATCATACAGCCCATCTGCCATTATTTCTAATAATTTACGGCCCATTTGCTAATTCTTAAGGTTTTTTTGGAGCCCATATTCTTTTTGTTAGCGTTACAGCCCATATTGTGGCCACGGTTAAAAAATTATATGAAATTTTGCATATTTTGGTGCGGTCCGAACTGTTTTTAATCCCAAAATTTTGAGTCTCATTCAAACTGATTTTAAAAATAAATGTATATCAATATAAAATCCAACAAATTTTCCACACATAAAAATCAATGCAATTTCAAATCTCGAAATGAAAAAAAGAAATTTGAAACTAATTGTTGGTTTGATATGTGTTAAAAATGTACAACCCATTTCTCATTACTGATAGGCCATTTTCTCGGCCAACCGAATGAAGCTCTCCTTGTCTTGAAAGATTTGCAGCCCAACAGGCCTGACAAAGCGACTTACTTGACAAATCACAAAAAATTGGGTTGCGGCTGTGGACCCAGGTGTCAACCTCTCCACATACAGTACTCTTCCAATGGAAGTCAGTTGTTGACCACATTGACCACGCCGCGCCGAGAGCACCAAGGCGGTGGACGACAGCGAGGTCTAGGAAGGGGACAACACGGAGCCGGAGAGGACGCGGTAGTGGATGCCCACGCGGAGAGGAGTATGAGGGTTCAATGGTTCGGCTGCGGTCTGAGGCTGCCGTCGCCACAGAATAACAGGGGGTGTGTGTGAGTGGAGGGATGGCCTGGCCAGCGGTGGGAGTAGTATGGGGGCGGTGAGGCCTCCGCGGCAGCATAGCCGGCCACGGGAGGCAGGATCAGGCGGCACGACCGGCGCTGCTTTGGGCAGCTGGAGCAAGAAGACCAGAGGTTGAAGAAGCACTAGGGCCGTTGGATGGACATCGTACGGTCACTGGAGCTAGAATCGTTCATATTGACTAAGTTGACAAAGCCCTCCGTCCCCGTCAACTTAGTAGGCCCACAAGTCAGCCTCCCACTGTGGTGGGTCCCAGCTGGCCGGCGGTATTCATTTTTTTGTGCGCAATAAGGAGGCACTTCCTTGCGTGCGAAGATATAGTTGGTGGGTCCCAGATGTCAGGTGGAGGAATCATTATTTTGCGTGTAATAAGGAGGTATTTCCTTGTGTGCGGCTATGGACCCAGCTGTCAGCCTCTCCACGTACAGTCCACTTCCGATGGATGTCGTTCATTGACCACGTTGACCACGCCGCGCCGAGAGCACCAGGGCGGTGGACGACGGTGAGGACTACGAAGGGAACGACACGGAGCTGGGGAAGACATGGCACTGGATGCCCACGCGGTGGAGAGTATGAGAGTTGACTGGTTCGGCTGCCGTCGCCAGAAAATAACAGGAGGTGTGGGTGAATAGAGGGATAGATAGGCCAAGGATGCGAGTATATGATGGGGTCGTGAGGCCTGCCCGGCAGCACAGCTGGCCACGGGAGGCGGGAGCAGGCGGTTCGGACGGCGCTGGTTTTGGTGGCTGGGGCAGGAAGATCAGAGACTGAAGAAGCACAATTGCCGCTAGATTGACATCTAACGGTCTCACGCTGGTAGAGTCGATTGTTGACTAAGTTTCTTTTTTTGATAAACCTTGTGTACGCATGAACTTAGTAGGCCCACAAGTCAGCCAACAAATCTGTGGCAGACAACATAGAGCCCATTTGCTATTTTTTAATAATTTGCAGCCCATTTGCTAATTCTTAAGTAATTTATTACAGCCCATTTTCTGCCCAGGACCATGGTCAAAAAGTTCAACCTTATTTTGCATATTTTGGTGGAATCCGAACTTTTGTAATCCCGAAATGATAAACATTTTCTTCAGAACTTATTGATTTGCCAAAAAATCGTTTTGTTTTTGTAAGCAAATAAGACGTGGGACAATTGAGTTGGTTTAAGGGAAAACCAGTGGAAAAAAAATCAGCGCTGGGAGGGAAAACAACAACAAAAATAAGGATGTAAATATGAAAAGGGAATTTTATGTATTTTCTATATAATGATACGTGTATATAAACTAGTAAAACTATAGGTAGAGATTAGAAAACGGGTGTAGGACATGCATTTCAAGAGGAAAATGGAACTGGGTTGTGTGTTTGATTCAGTAAAAAAACTGCATGCGGATGTTGTAAGACAAAATATAACTAACGCTGGTGGGCCAAAGGCCAGTAGATACCTGCTGGATCTTTGTGCCCCGTTGTCGTCATGGGTTGGGCCTGTTAAAAACAAAACCAAGCCTGGGCAGTCTATAGCCCAGTTGAAACTTGCTCGACCTGAAAAAACAATATACGTGCTCAATAAACGAGAGAATTATGCAAGTACAGACTGATAACTGGGATGCAGCAGGGATATTTTTTATTCATCTGATAATAAGAGCATGCACTTGTTTTGAGAAATTTGGAGAACTGGGAATTCGAACGGCAGGTGCTTATGCTACCCATCAAATAAAAATCAGGTGCCTGAAAATTCGTTTCGAAACAAATGATTCAGCTTTATATCCATGTCGACCCTCGGCATGATAGTTGGAAGCAAATGCCAAGTTCATACCAAAAGATTGTTAACAACAATACCAACTTGCGGACGACAAGGTAGTACAAGTACCAATACCAAACTAACTTATAATCTTTTTACTCCTAGCCCTAGTGTTTGTCTGGTAGAAAATCTTGCAGAGGACCAGCTCCCGCTCCTTCTCTTGCTCCAGGTCCCCGAGGTGGTTGCTACATCTCGAGCTTGCGTTGGTTTTCCCCGAAGTGGAGAGGATGATGCAGTACAGTAGCATAAGTATTTCCCTCAGTTTTTGAGAACCAAGGTATCAATCCAGTAGGAGGTCACGCGCAAGTCCCTCGTACCTGCACAACAGAATAGCAACTCGCAACCAACGCTTAGGGGTTGTCAATCCCTTCACGGTCACTTACGAGAGTGAGATCTGATAGAGATAATATTTTTGGTATATTTGATAGATAGATGCAAAGTAAAAAGTAAAGACAAAGTAAATACAAAGCAAGTAAATAAAGTGATATAGATTGATATGATGAGAATAGACCCAGGGGCCATAGGTTTCACTAGTGGATTCTCTCAAGAGCATAAGTATTCTACGGTGGGTGAACAAATTACTGTTGAGCAATTGACAGAACTGAGCATAGTTATGAGTATATCTAGGCAATGATCATGTATATAGGCATCACGTCCGTGACAAGTGGATCGAAACGATTCTGCATCTACTACTATTACTCCACTCATCGACCGCTATCCAGCATGCATCTAGAGTATTAAGTTAAAAACAGAGTAACGCCTTAAGCAAGATGACATGATGTAGAGGGATAAATTCATGCAATATGATAAAAAAAACCATCTTGTTATCCTCGATGGCAACAATACAATACGTGCCTTGCAACTCTTTCTGTCACTGAGTGAGGACACCGCAAGATTGAACCCAAAGCCATGCACTTCTCCATTGCAAGAACTACCAATCTAGTTGGCCAAAACAAACGGATAATTCGAAGAGACTTGCAAAGATAACTCAATCATACATAAAAGAATTCAGAGAAGAATCAAATATTTTCCATAGATAATACTGGATCATAAACCCACAATTCATCGGTCTCAACAAACACACCGCAAAAAGAAGATTACATCGAATAGATCTCCACGAGAGAGGGGGAGAACATTGTATTGAGATCCAAAAAGAGAGAAGAAGCCATCTAGCTACTAGCTATGGACCCGAAGGTCTGAAGTAAACTACTCACACTTCAGCGGAGGGGCTATGGTGATGATGTAGAAGCCCTCCATGGTGGATGCCCCCTCCGGCGGAGCTCCAGAACAGGCCCCAAGATGGGATCTCGTGGATGCAGAAGGTTGCGGCAGTGGAATTAGGTTTTTGGCTCCCCCCTTGATCATACAGGGATACGTAGGTATATATAGGAGGAAGGAGTACATCGGTGGAGGTCCGAGGGGCCCACAAGGTAGGGGGGCGCGCCCCTCCACCCTCGTGACCGCCTCTGGCGCTTCTTGGAGTAGGGTCCAAGTCTCCTGGGTCAGGTTCGGTTGGAAAATCACGATCCCGAAGGTTTCATTCCATTTGGACTCTGTTTGATATTCTGTTTCTTCGAAATACTGAAAAAGGCAAAAAACAGCAATTCTGGGTTGGGCCTCCGGTTAATAGGTTAGTCCCAAAAATAATATAAAAGTGGAAAATAAAGCCCAATATAGTCCAAAACAGTAGATAAAGTATCATGGAGCAATCAAAAATTATAGATACATTGGAGACGTATCAAGCATCCCCAAGCTTAATTCCTACTCGTCCTCGAGTAGGTAAATGATAAAAAAAGAATTTTTCATGCGGAGTGATACTTTGGCATAATTTCAATGTACATCTTCTTAATCATGGTATGAATATTCAGATCCGATAGATTCAAGACAAAAGTTCATATTGACAAAAAATAATAATACTTCAAGCATACTAATTAAAGCAATCATGTCTTCTCAAAATAACATGGCAAAAGAAAGTTCATCCCTACAAAATCATATAGTTAGGCTATGCTTCATTTTCGTCACACAAAGATGTTCCCAACTTCTATACCCCCGATGACAAGCCAAGCAATTGTTTCATACTTAAATAATCTCAAACTTTTTCAACCTTCACGCAATACATGACCGTGAGCCATGGATATAGCACTATGGGTGGAATAGAATATGATGATAGGGATTGTGTGGAGAAGACAAAAAAAGAGAAAGTCTCACATTGACGAGGATAATCAACGGGCTATGGAGATGCCCATCAATTGATGTCAACATGAGGAGTAGGGATTGCCATGCAATGGATGCACTAGAGCTATGAATGCTCAACAAAAGAAAACTAGTGGGTGTGCATCCAACTCGCTTGCTCACGAAGACCTAGGGCATTTGAGGAAGCCCATCGTAGGAATATACAAGCCAAGTTCTATAATGAAAAATTCCCACTAGTATGAACAAGACAACTTAAGAGACTCACTATATGAAAAACATGGTGCTACTTTGAAGCACAATATATGAGACTCACTACATGAAGAACAAGGTGCTACTTTGAAGCACAAGTGTGGAAAAACAGATAGTAGCATTATATATATATATATATATATATATATATATATATATATATATATATATATCTTTTTGGGCCTTTCTCTTTTTTGGCCTTTCCCCTTTTTTTGGGCCTCTCTTTTTTTGGCCTTTTTTTTATTTGGGTAATATTATAATGATGATCATCACACTTTCATTACAACATATGAATTACAACTCGATACTAGAACAAGATATGACTCTATATGAATGCCTTCGGCGGTGTACCGGGATGGTGCAATGAATCAAGAGTGACATGTATGAAAAATAATGCACGGTGGCTTTGCCACAAATACGATGTCAACTACAAGATCATGCAATGGCAATATGACAAAAGTAATGCATGTCATGATGATGATGGTGGAAGTTGCATGGCAATATATCTCGGAATGGCTATGGAAATGCCATGATAGGTAGGTATGGTGGCTGTTTTGAGGAAGATATAAAGAGGTTTATGTGATAGAGCGTATCGTATCACGGGGTTTGGATGCACCGCCGAAGTTTTCACCAACTCTCAAGGTGAGAAAGGGCAATGCATGGTACCGAAGAGGCTAGCAAAGACGGAAAGATGAGAGTGCGTATAATCCATGGACTCAACATTAGTCAAAAGAACTCATATACTTATTGCAAAAATTTAGAAGTCATCAAAAATCAAGTACTACGCGCATGCTCCTAGGGGGATAGATTGGTAGAAAAAGACCATCGCTCGTCCCCGACCGCCACTCATAAGGATGCACAAGCCAGGTACACTTCTTGTTTCAAATTTGTTACACAACTTTAACCATACGTGCATGCTACGGGATTTGCTAACTTCAACACAAGTATTTCTCAAATTCATGATCACCCAACTAGCACGACTATGATATTATCACCTCCATATCTCAAAACAATTATCAAGCATCAAACTTATCTTAGTATTCAACGCACTCAAAAGAAAGTTTCACATATCTTGAATACCAAGTATATTAACATTAAGCAAATTACCATACTATTAACGACTCCCAAAATAATCTAAGTGAAGCATGAGAGATCAAGTTTCTTTAAAAAAAAAATCAACCACCGTGCTCAAAAAGATCTAAGTGAAGCACTAGAGCAAAAATTATCACGCTCAAAAGATATAAGTGAAGCACTATGAGAAAAACTATCAAGCTCAAAAGATATAAGTGAAGAACATAGAGTATTCTAACAAATTCCAATTCATGTATGGCTCTCTCAAAAGGTGTGTACAGCAAAGATTATTGTGGTAAACTAACAAACAAAGACACAAATAATACAAGACGCTCCAAGCAAAAACACATATCATGTTGGTGAATAAAAATATAGCTCCAAGTAAATTACCGATGGAAATGGACGAAAGAGGGGATGCCTTCCGGGGCATCCCCAAGCTTTGAATTTTTGGTGTCCTTAGATTATCTTGGGGGTGCCATGGGCATCCCCAAGCTTAGGCTCTTGCCACTCCTTGTTCCATAATCCATCAAAAGAATTCACCCAAAACTTGAAAACTTCACAACACAAAACTCAACAGAAATCTCGTGAGCTCCGTTAGAGAAAGAAAACAAAAGACTACTTCAAGGTACTGTAATGAACTCATTATTTATTTATATTGGTGTTAAACCTACTTTATTCCAACTTCTCTATGGTTTATAAACTAATTTACTAGCCATAGATTCATCAAAATAAGCAAACAACACACAAAAAACATAATCTGTCAAAAACAGAACAGTCTGTAGTAATCTGTAACTAACGCAAACTTCTGGAACTCTAAAAATTCTACCAAAATAGGAAGTCCTGGAGAATTTGTTTATTGATCAGAATCAAAAAGAATCAACTCAAAATCACTCTCCAGTAAAAAATGGCAGCTAATCTCGTGAGCGCTAAAGTTTCTGTTTTTCAGCAGAATCAAATCAACTATCATCGTAGGTTATCCTATAGGTCCTACTTGGCACAAACACTAATTAAAACATAAAACCACATCCAAACAGAAGGTAGATGGATTATTTATTCCTAAACAGAAACAAAAACAAAAAACACAAAATAAAATTGGGTTGCCTCCCAACAAGCGCTATCGTTTAACGCCCCTAGCTAGGCATAAAAGCAAGGATAGATCTAGGTATTGCCATCTTTGGTAGGCAATTCTTCAATGATGCATCTACCTCCCTTAGAACTTTCTTTCTTTCTAGAAATTATCAAACCTTTAGGCATAAGATCGAAAAATTCATTCGTAGCAAATGGTTCCTTAATGATAGTAAAAAGATCGGGATGAATACTTATAGATTTAAGATCTGCATTTTCCTTACTAGATTATTCACCCTTATTTTTAGGAACATACATAAGCTTGGAAATTTTAGTAGGAGGACTAGGAGTATTATTTACGGAAGAAAAAGCGGTTCCCAAATTGGTAATGATACCCTCAAGTTTATCGATACGAGTAGAGTCTAGATTTATTTTTTCAGTAACCATGGGTTCCTTCTCCTTAATATTTTTCAAAGTCATTCCTACCTTAGATCCATATTGAGTAATTTGATTATGAATCTTTTTATCTAGATTTTCAATGGATTCAATGGTAGAAACTTTGTTTTCAATAATTTCAAGCCTTTGCATAACATGCTCCAAAGTTAACAAAGTTCCATTAACCAAAAGAGGAGGTGAGCCAAATAAATCTATTAAAGCATTATAGGAATCAAAAGTATGGCTACCCAAGAAATTCCCTTCGGTAATGGTATCAAGGATATATCTATACCAAGGATTAGCACCTACATAAAAATTGCGAAGAAGAACTGAAGTAGATTGCTTCCTGGCAGATCTATTTTGAGCATTGCAAATCCTATACCAAGCATCTTTTACATTTTCTCCCTCCCTTTGTTTAAAATTTAGCACTTCATTCTCGGGAGATAACGGAGAAGATATAAGACTAGTCATGATGACAAGCAAGCAAACTAACACACGAGCAAGCAAAAGAATGAGGAAAAGGCAACGGGAAAGAGAGGAGGAGATTGGGAAAGAGAGGGCGAATAAAACGGCAAGGGTAAAGTGGGGGAGAGGAAAACGAGAGGCAAATAGCAAATAATGTAATGCGAGAGATAGGGATTGTGATGGGTACTTGGTATGTCGACTTTTGCGTAAGCCTCCCCGGCAACGGCGCCAGAAATTCTTCTTGCTACGTCTCGAGCTTGCGTTGGTTTTCCCCGAAGAGGAGAGGATGATGCAGCACAGTAGCGAAAGTATTTCCCTCAGTTTTTGAGAACCAAGGTATCAATCCAGTAGGAGGTCACACGCAAGTCCCTCGTACCTGCACAACATGATAGCAACTCACAACCAACGCTTAGGGGTTGTCAATCCCTTCACGGTCACTTACGAGAGTGAGATCTGATACAGATAATATTTTTGGTATTTTTGATAGATAGATGCAAAGTAAAAAGTAAAGGCAAAGTAAATACAAAGCAAGTAAATAAAGTGATATAGATTGATATGATGAGAATAGACTCGGGGGCCATAGGTTTCACTAGTGGCTTCTCTCAAGAGCATAAGTATTCTACGGTGGGTGAACAAATTACTATTGAGCAATTGATAGAATTGAGCATAGTTATGAGTATATCTAGGCAATGATCATGTATATAGGCATCACGTCCATGACAAGTAGATCGAAACGATTCTGCATCTACTACTATTACTCCACCCATCGACCGCTATCCAGCATGCATCTAGAGTATTAAGTTAAAAACAGAGTAACGCCTTAACCAAGATGACATGATGTAGAGGGATAAATTCATGCAATATGATAAAACCCCCATATTGTTATCCTCGATGGCAACAATACAATACGTGCCTTGCAACTTTTTCTGTCACTGAGTAATGACACCGCAAGATTGAACCCAAAGTCATGCACTTCTCCCATTGCAAGAACTACCAATCTAGTTAGCCAAACCAAACGAATAATTCGAAGAGACTTGCAAAGATAACTCAATCATACATAAAAGAATTCAGAGAAGAATCAAATATTTTCCATAGATAATACTGGATCATAAACCCACAATTTATCGGTCTCAACAAACACACCGCAAAAAGACGATTACATCGAATAGATCTCCACGAGAGAGGGGGAGAACATTGTATTGACATCCAAAAAGAGAGAAGAAGCCATCTAACTACTAGCTATGGACCTGAAGGTCTGAAGTAAACTACTCACACTTCATCGGAGGGGCTATGGTGATGATGTAGAAGCCCTCCATGGTGGATGCCCCCTCCGGCGGAGCCCCGGAACAGGCCCCAAGATGGGATCTCGTGGATACAGAAGGTTGCGGCGGTGGAATTAGGTTTTTGGCTCCTCCTGTATCATACGAGGATACGTAGGTATATATAGGAGGAAGGAGTACGTCGGTGGAGCTCCGAGGGGCCCACGAGGTAGGGGGGCGCCCAGGGAGGGCGCCCTCCACCCTCGTGACCGCCTCTGGCACTTCTTGGACTAGGGTCCAAGTCTCCTGGGTCACGTTCGGTTGGAAAATCACGATCCCGAAGGTTTCATTCCGTTTGGACTCTATTTGATATTCTGTTTCTTCGAAATACTGAAAAAGGCAAAAAACAGCAATTCTGGGTTGGGCCTCCGGTTAATTGGTTAGTCCCAAAAATAATATAAAAGTGGAAAATAAAGCCCAATATAGTCCAAAATAGTAGATAAAGTAGCATGGAGCAATCAAAAATTATAGATATGTTGGAGACGTATCAGTGGTACTGGTGCATCACCCAGTTGGTCCTCTTCCGGTCGAAGTTCTTGTTGGTGTGCAGCACCAAAACCTTTTTCTTGCCCGTCTGCCGGCCATTGACCATCACCGGCAAGGTATTGCCAGTGTTGTGCCACATCGCGTGCATGCCGCACTCCGACTATATCTTGCGATGCGTCCACGTGCCCCTTTTGAACGCCCTGGAATTGCGCTGGAAGAAATGCTTTCTTAGGCCACTCAGTGTGATACTTGCAATATTGTCGAATACAGGTTTTAGTGTACATAGTTGGCATTTTCATAACATCTTTGGCATGTTCCAGTCACTTGTTTCACTTTTTATGAACTGTCAAATTGTAATTGTTTCACCAGGTCTGCGTCTAAAAAGAAAAATAGAGCTATAAACAAAGGAATATGTTTGTGCAAGTAGACGGCCGATCGGTGTCTTACCTGGAAGTTTCTCAGGATGGGTGTAGCATATGCCGTGCTCGCTGTCGATGGTTGGTATGTACAAATCGATGAGAGGGTGAGATCTCGCGTTGTCAGCACTCACTTTGGCCTCAAGGTGCTCGATCAGCTCCTGATCCGTGGGATTGAACTTGACGCCAGCCGGCAGCATCGGCCAATCCTTCTTCGACTTGCATGGGTTAATTCCAGTTATATGGTACTCAATGTATGATCAATCGACTGTTTTAAGTGAATGATGAAAGATTTCAACAGATAAGTGGTACTCCAAATCTGAAGTCCAGAATACCCGAACACGCCGCCGGGATTCTTGTGTCACCTCAAGTGCAGCGTGTTGTCATGTCAATTCAATGTGTTGACATGATGAATAATTTGACCGACGTATACTAGTACTGCTACTGTAATACTTACTAGTCGTATTTAGTGTCACATTTTAACCATAGGTTTAACTAACAAGTACGCACTTGAAGCCTAAGTGATACACACACACACACACAAACACACACACACACACACACACACATATATACATATATATATACACACACACATATATATATACTGCACAGCATCTCCATCATCATTATCAGTACATCCTAAGTAGGTGAGTTAGGATGCACTTGATCCCAGAAAGGTATCTATTCTTCAAACCAGAGGAGTGCTTCGAACTAACAACAGCACATAATATCCAACAAAAGAGGATCGTGCTACAGTAGCAGAATACATGGCTCAGTCTACATATCAGTACGAATCAAGTTGTGCATATTTGTTGTTGGCATGAACCACATCGCCGCATGTCGGGTTTGCAAAAGCCATCCATAGCATGGAAGCTTGATGCCTTTCACATACTAAAGATTATCTGGCAACAAGCTGTGTCGACGAATCTCTGGATATGGTGATTCATGAAACCCATGAAATGGGTACCTAAAACCAAGCATTGATCTCTTGTAGATGTTTGCTTTCGGTGGGGGGTCATGGTTGCTCGATAGTGGAGCCACTAATCATATGACCGAAAGCAAGGACTTGGTGGTGGACGTGCACAAGATTCCATCTATTCCCATCAATGTCGAGTGGGGTGATGCCTCATCTTCTAAGGTATTGGGACTTGCCAAGGTTGTCATTTCTCATGATCTCACGATCGAGAAGGTCATGCTTGTTGAGTCCCTTGCATACAATTTACTTTCCGTTCGTCAACTTGCACTCATGGTTTTTGCCACTTTCTTTGATATTGATACCGTGGCCCTCTTGTGGAGCAAGACTCTAAAAGTAGCCTTTGTTGGGCATGTAGAGAACGGTCTCTATTTGATTAACTTTTTGGAGAGACCCACTAAGACCGCGACGTGCCTAATGGCTAAAGTTGACGTGGGATGGCTTTGGCATCACCGTTTAGCCCATGTTAATATGAGATATTTGCAAAGTATTCTCAAGGGGGACCATGTCCGTGGACTAATAAATGTTAGTTTTGCCAAAGATCGTGCTTGCAGTGCTTGTATCGAAGGAAAGCTACATGAGAAGGCTCACCCTCCCACGACTATCATTTACTCGAAGAGGCCTTTGGAGCTCCTTCACTTGGATCTCTTTGGGCCTCCATCCTTTGATAGTCTTGGGGGTAGAAAGTATTACTTGGTGACTGTGGATGATTATTCAAGATACACTTGGGTGTACTTCTTCAAGGGGAAGAGTGAGACCCAACAAACCGTCATTGATTTTGCAAATGAAGCTCAACGCCAACATAATGCACAGATCTTGACGATAAGAAGTGACAACGGCACCGAGTTTAAGAACTACACCTAGGATGAGTTTCTTAGTGATGAGGGGATCAAGCATCAATATTCCCCACATTACACCCCTCAACAAAATGGTGTAGCGGACAGGAAGAACCGGACGTTGATGGATGCAGCAAGGACCATGATGGTGGATTTCAAGTCTCCATACAACTTTTGGGCCGAAGCCATCAACACCGCATGTTATGCATCCAATTGGCTTTATCTCTGCAAAGGCTTGAACAAAACTCCATATGAAATACTCACCGGTAACAAGCCCAACCTCAAGTACTTTCGGGTGTTCGGGTGTAAGTGTTTCATTCTCAAGAAAGGTGTTCGTTTGTCTAAATTTGAGGCTAGAGATCATGAGGGCATATTTGTTGTTTATGCAACAAACTCTCATGATTACCGTGTCCTCAATAAGTCCACGGGACTTATTGAGGAGACGTGCAACATGGAGTTTGATGAGAATAACGGCTCCCTAGTGGAGCAAAGTGGTACTTGTGATGTAGGTGATGAAATTCCTCCCCAAGCCAAGAAGTATGGGTGTTGGTTTTATCCTACCCATTGAGGAACCCCTTGTGGCCGAAGGAGAAGGACAATGTTCCACTGAAGTGGAACCATCACCAACCCAAGACCCACATGCTTCCGAAGAAAAAAGTAAAGGCCCTCAACCTCATGAACAAGATCAAGGGCAAGATCAACCTCAAGATGGTGTTGAACTACCAAGTGATGCCCAAGGTCAAGTTCTTTCCTCCGAGCAAGTTCAAGATCAAGAGCAACCTCAAGATCACGAACAAGCTGAAGACGATGCTCAAGATGATCAAGTTACCGCTCACCAACTCACTCATGAGGAATTGGAGGGTCGTGCCGCAAAGATTGCATCCAAGCTCACTACCAAGGGCCATCTCATGACGAATGTGCTTGGAAGCATCCGAAAGGGGGTAAGCACTTGTAGACAATTAGCAAACTATTGTGAACATCACGCGTTTGTCTCTTGTGTTGAACCCCAAAAGGTTTATGAGGCGCTCGAGGATCCGGATTGGCTTAATGCCATGCATGAAGAACTCAACAACTTCGAGCACAACTAGGTGTGGAGATTGGTGCCAAGGTCAATGGGGAATCATAATGTCATTGGAACCAAGTGGATAGTCAAGAACAAGCAAGATGCTCATGGGATTATCATTCGCAGCAAGGCTCGGTTGGTAGCACAAGGCTACTCCCAAGTCGAGGGTATCGACTATGGTGAAACCTTTGCTCCCATTGCTCGCCTTGAATCTATTCATTTGTTGATTTCTTATGCTTCTCATCATAACTTTAAGTTGCAACAAATGGATGTGAAGAGTGCTTTTCTAAATGGTCCTATTAATGAGTTGGTGTATGTCAAACAACCCCCCGGGTTCGAGGATTCCTATTTCCCGGATCATGTGTACCAACTCGATAAGGCACTCTATGGCCTTAAACAAGCCCAACGTGCATAGTATGACCACCTTACCGAGTTGTTGCAAGATCGTGGGTTTGAAATTGGGAAAATCGGCCCCACTCTTTTTACTAAGAAGGTCAAAGGGGAGTTGTTTGTGTGCCAACTATATGTTGATGATATTATCTTTGGTTCCCCTAACAAAGCTTTCAATGAGGAGTTTGCAGCTCTCATGACATCAAAGTTCAAGATGTCCATGATGGGAGAGTTGAAGTTCTTTCTCGAGTTCGAAGTCAAGCAAAGAAGAGAAGGAACCTTCTTCAACCAAGCCAAATACACTCAAGACATGCTCAAGAGATTCAAGCTAAGTGATGTCAAGCCGGCTTCCACTCCAATGCCTGTCAAATGCCAACTTGACATAGATCCCAATGGTAAAGTAGTGGATCAAAAGGTATATCGCTCCATGATTGGCTCCTTGCTTTACCTTTGTGCATCTAGACCGGATATCATGTTGACTGTGGGAATTTGTGCACGGTTTCAAGCCGCACCTAAGGAAAGCCACTTTGTGGCGGTCAAGCGCATCTTTCAATATTTGGCTCATACCCCAAACTTTGGCTTATGGTACCCAAGAGGAGAAAACTCCAACCTTGTAGGCTATTCATACTCTAATTGGGCGGGAGACAAAGTGGATAGGAAGTCCACTTCCAGAGGGTGCCAATTTCTCGGTTGTTCTTTGGTGAGTTGGTCTTCTAAGAAGCAAAGTTGTGTGTCTCTCTCGTCCATCGAAGCGGAGTATGTGGCCGCTGATAGTTATTGTGCTCAACTTCTATGGATGAGGCAAACTTTGAAGGATTACTGTGTCATTTGTGACAAAGTGCCTATTTGGTGTGACAATGAAAGTGCCATCAAGATTTCTCTCAACCCGGTGCAACACTTCAAGACGAAGCATATTGAGATTCAGTATCACTTCATCCAGGATCATATTAGGCAAGGGGAGATAGAGCTCAACTATGTCAACACTCATGATAACCTTGCAGATATCTTCACGAAGCCCTTGGATGAAGCAAGATTTCGCGAGTTAAGGCATGAGCTAAATATCATTGATCCGAGCAATGTGGCTTGAACCCTTGCACACCCCACCATACTCATCTTGATGTCTTGTTTAGGTATAGGCATGGACATATGGGGAGTGTTGTTCTCTCAATGAGATCTTCCTCCCCCCCCCCCCTCATTATGCCAAAATTAATCATCTCTTTCACACTAGCCATTTTTATGGTACTTGTGCTTCAAAGACGAGTTTTGGTCATGGGCCCAAGGATAATTCTTCGCGGCGCCATACCATTTGACTCAAACATAGGTGGCTCAAACCACCGCCCTTGTGCTAAGGTGTCTTCTTTGTTGTGTGTTTCCTTTTGCCTTGCTCCTTCAGTTCTCCTAGATGTTTGAATTCTTCAAGGAGTGGCTTTTATTGTTTGCTTCTTGCACTCTTGGGGGTCTTCATCATAATAATACCATGTATTGCTTCCATCCTAAGCCTTCTCCTCCCAAGCCCTCTTTTCCAAATTTACACAAGTTTGATCTCTTTGTGGATGGGTTGATGCAACTTGGCGGACAACCGGTGGTTAGAGCGGTTTTACCGCTTTTCCACTAAGTTGTGTGGTCCCAGCGGTACTTCCGGTCTTGCACGAGCGGTTCTACCGCTCTTGTTTGTACCTATGCCACTGGCCGGTACTACTGGTATTTGGAAGCGGTACTACCGGCTGACATCTGGGCGCATATATAAAGGGCACGGGCTAAAGGGGTATTCTATTTCCCTTTCGCGCCTGGCCCTCTTCTGAACCCTAGCCGCCGGTTGCTCCGCCCATTGCCCCGAAGCGCCCTCGGGCAATCCGGATCGATCGTTCTTTCACTGGATCCGCTCCGTGGAGGTTGCCTCCCTTTCGATCTCCTCCCATGGATACCGGTAATGCCATGTTTCCTCTTGTTCTTAAGGTTCCTTTTGTTGAATCCTTTCTCTAGGACATTGCATGTACTCCCGCATTTTTGGCCAAATGATTGGTGGAGAGATCCTTATAAACTCCTCCTTTTTCTTGTGCATAGTTATAAGTAGGAATATTGCATCTAGATTCAAAGAAGGGTTGTACCTGTTTGTCAACTCGGCAGATCCGCTATCAGCGGTACTACTGCTCCTCGCGAGCGGTGCTACCGCTCCGGCGGTTCTACCGGTCGAACAACCAGAACAACCGCTTTCTCTGAACCTATCTGCACTGTTCTTCTTCTACTTACGAACATGAGATTTATTCTTCTGATCTTGTGTACATTCCTCTCATCTTTGCTGGGGTTTCTGTGTGCTCTCTGTGTGCATTGGCAGGTGGCTCTAGCTCTCGTGCTGCTCAGGAGTCTCAGAACACCAAGAAGCGGGCCCGTAGGGGCAAACCATCGGATGACAATGAGGATACTTGCGAGGTTGTGATCCCTACCAAAGCCACTCACCGGGAGAAGTCTGTTCCTGCCAAGCAGCGTGCTGCGTTGCCAATGCACAAATGGAAGCTTATGGACTGGGAAAAGTTCCGTTTCCAGGATCCCTACACTATGGCAGCACATCCTCGCTGGAACAACCCTCAGTTCCGGAATGAGTTGCAGATAAGGATTGTGTCAGAAATTTTCGAGCACCACAAGAACAAGTCCACCCGGATGTGGTCCATTAACGTCGATCACTGGAGGAACATACTTGGTTACTTTGGAAGGCTCTGGAGATCTGTGAGGAGTTTGACTTGATCAAGCTTATGACTGTGAATTGTGACTTTAATGTGCAGCTCATTCATCAGTTCTATGCTACAGTCCATTTCGGCACCGATGCTGAACATCACCTTTCCTTATGTGTCGTGATGAGTTTTTTCATGTCCCTTTGAGAGCCTTCTGCAATGCTCTTGGCTATGAGGATACCGGTCTGGAAGGTGAAGGTGATCTCCGTCCTCACGACCGAGCCCACCCCATGGATAAGGTGAAGCTTGCCCCTTTTTACATCCCTGGACATGGTATTGTGGGTAAGTCCAATGACCTTCTGTCAGTCTATGATATTCTGCATCGTGTGTTCCGCTGTGTGCTGCTTCCCAAGGATGGGAATCAAGATGATATCTATGGTTATCTTGTGAATTTTCTTGTGGCCATGAAGACCAAAAGGGGACCGGTGCCACGCTTGATGTCTCCAAGTGCATGTGGGAGGAGATGTACAGTATGGTGTGGTACCGCAAGGTACCGATCTATGCTCCCTTTGTGATGCAGTTTCTGAACATAGTTTGGGCAGTCCGTAGGCCAGGAGAACCTCTCACCACTCCTGCTAACCTCACGGAGCATGAGGTTAAGGTGTTGAGGAAGAAGAAGCATGCTACTCCTCGTTTTCCCATGGGCAATCAGGAGGATGTGTTTGCTACCTCGGACAACAAGGACTTTGAGTTGGAGCTTAGGCCCCAGCCCTCTTGGGTTGAGAAGCTGACTACCAAGATAAAGAAGACTGTTTGCTTGCAGACTCATATTCACGAGAAGCTCTACAAGGATCATGTTGCTAAGAAGATGGCGCATTGCAAGCAGATTCAGTTGATGAGGCACCTCAATGTGACAGATGTGAAGAGTGGCTCTGACAAAACCATCACTCCTGAGGATACGTGGTGCTGGGCGAACTGCCAGTGGTCTGATGACGGGCCTGCTACCTCTGTTGTCTATGGTCCTGAGGGTGTTATCGCGGAGTCTGAGGAGACAGAGGAGTCTAAGGGTGCTGATGATGATTCTGACAGTTCTGTGGCAACTGGCGAGGAGATCTACTGAGCCTCCTGGTGTTAGCTTCGCTCTTTTCCTTTTTGGTGTCTTGATGCCAAAGGGGGGAGAGCTCTATTAGGTCACGGGAGTTGCATGGGGCATTCATTTGCAGTTGCTCTTTCTAGTTTCTTGTGAGTTCGTTTGCAGTTGCGCTCTTTCTAGTGTCTTGTGATCTTGTCCTGTGTCATGACTATGTGCATGGTGTGAGACATGCGTCCCTTATCTATTTATCTATGCACTCATCTATCAGTAGAGCTTGCGTGTTAATGGCGCCCTTATCCTTTGATCTACTGTTCTATTCTACTAATACGTGCTTTATGTATGGTATTTTGTTTTACTGTCACTGGTTGGTCTATAAAATCTAGGGGGGGCATTAATCCTAGTGTGAGCATTTTGCATTCCAAAAGCAAACTCTAAATAGTGCTCACACTCAAGGGGAGCCTCATCTATATTTTCTAGATCTCCCGTGATTTTCGTGTGGTTGGCATCATCCACCAAAAAGGGGGAGATTGTAAGGGCATCTTCTACATTAGGGTTTTGGTGGTGATGACAACACACGTGTGGACTAATCGTGCGTCCTAGTTTTCTCAGGTACACTTTGTGTGGCGCAAGACGGTTAGGCCTTCCCTCTATGCGGAAAAGATCGAAGACGGAGTTTCCGATGTTTTTTATTCCTTTGGTCGTATGATATCCGTACTATTAAGAGGGAATCCACATCGAAAGGTATTGGGTGGATCACTACACGTACATATTCATTGCACCCACAATATACCCTCCGTTCGAGGAGAGAGAGGTTGCCCAAGGTCCTCTGTGAATGTGCAGTTTTGCTCATGGCGGTGGTACCGCTCTATTGAGTGGTTGTACAGCTGGCATGCAGTTCCGGTCAAACCACCGCTCTAAGTACCGCTCAGGCGTGACACCCTTCTATACCGGGTAAGGTGGTAGACCGGTGGTGGAACGGAAGTTTCAGTTTGTCTTGACAAACCTGTACTACCGGTGCTCATGCAGTTGTACCGCCTGGAACTCCACCGCCTAGGAATTGCTGGTCCAGCGGTAGCTCCGGCCCAACCACCGCTCTAACTACCGGCCTAGGGTGAAATCCTTCTGTTGTGAAGAGGTAGTCGAGCGGTGGTGGAATGGTAGTTCCGATTTGTTCCGACATACCGGTACTACCGGTTGCTCCACTGGAAGTACCGCCCTAGTGCCCTAGCAGGGGTTTCCCGCATTCACCGGTTGTACCGGTGATCATTGCGGAAGTACCGCTCCTATGGGTTTCTGCGCATAACGGTTGGATCTGAGGGGACCTGTTGGTGTCAAAACCGGCGGATCTCGGGTAGGGGGTCCCGAACTGTGCGTCTAGGCGGATGGTAACAGGAGACAAGGGACACGATGTTTTTACCCAGGTTCGGGCCCTCTCGATGGAGGTAAAACCCTACTCCTGCTTGATTGATATTGATGATATGGGTAGTACAAGAGTGGTTCTACCACGAGATCAAGGAGGCTAAACCCTAGAAGCTAGCCTATGGTATGATTGTTGTAATGGTTGTGTGTCCTACGGACTAAAACCCTCCGGTTTATATAGACACCGGAGAGGGCTAGGGTTACACAGAGTTGGTTACAATGGTAGGAGATCTACATATCCGTATTGCCAAGCTTGCCTTCCACGCCAAGGAAAGTCCCATCCGGACACGGGACGAAGTCTTCAATCTTGTATCTTCATAGTCTTGGAGTCCGGCCGACGATGATAGTCCGGCTGTCCGGACACCCCCTAGTCCAGGACTCCCTCAGTAGCCCCTGAACCAGGCTTCAATGACGATGAGTCCGGCGCGCATATTGTTCGGCATTGCAAGGCGGGTTCCTCCTCCGAATAATTCATAGAAGATTGTGAACACCAGGATAGTGTCCGGCTCTGCAAAATAATTTCCACATTCCACCGTAGAGAGAATAATATGTACACAAGTTCAATCTGCTGACGTATTTTGTGGCATGACGTCATACCACCACCAAGCCTTTACTTGAATCATTTTTTATTATACCACCTCAGCGCGTTTAGCGAAGCGGTTTCCTTGGCACGTCTTGTCGAAGCAGAGATCGTGTTCCCCTTATTCTGGGATTCCCATCAATACGGATGTGGGTAACCCAACCGTGCCCATCGCCACGCCCCCTCTATCGGAGGCGAGTCCCGAACGGTCACGGGAACGGCTCTTGGTATTCTCCCCCTTTATAATGGGACCAAGGCTTGTTTCTTTTCTTCAATCCCTAATCGAATCTTCTCCTCGCCCCGAGTTCCAACACCCAAAGCCCCAGATTCGAGCGCTTCGGACCTTCAACAATGTCCGGCTCCGACCCACAGGGCCGGTGGATACCCTCCTCCGTCACGGAAGAGGATGTGCTAAAGCTGCGAGAAGCCAAGTACCTGACCTACGAGATTTCGCATAGGTTGCCCGCCAAAGGGAAAGTCATTCCCACCCCCGAGCCCAGCGAGTATGTCGTGTTTGTATCCCACCTCCGTCGGGGTTTAAGCTTCCCGATGGATCCTTTTGTGAGAGGGCTCATGTTTTACTATGGGTTGGAATTCCACGACTTGGCTCCGGCGTCCATCCTCCATATTTCTTCATTCATTGTCGTCTGTGAAGCCTTCCTCCGCGTCACCCCTCACTTCGGCTTGTGGCTTAAGACCTTCGACGTGGAGCCGAAGATGATCGAGGGGCGTCAAGCAGAGTGCGGTGGGGCGGGTGTAAGCAGAAGGGCCGATGCTCCATGGCCCGAGGGCTCTTTTCAGGAGGAGCTCGGCTTGTGGCAGCAGGAGTGGTTCTACATAACCGCTCCCAGGGGCAGCAGGCAGAAGCCGCCGCCCATCTTCCGCCCGGGCCCTCCACAATGGCTGATGTCATGGGTCAGCCAAGGGCTCAGATGGGGGCCGTCAAAGGACGTGCCCCTATTGCAGGGCCGGATTCGAGACCTCCAAGCGAGGGAGATCGATCTGGTCGTGGTGATGCAGGTCATGCTGATTAGGCGTCTCCTGCCCTGCAAACGCCATCCTCTCCGGTTGTGGGAGTTTAATCCGGAGGGACCACGAATTCTCCAACACTTCATGGGTACAACACCCGTGGAGATGTACAAATTGTTCTTCAGATCACAAGAGGTGTGTTCGGAATTGGCCGAGGATGCCGGCCTAAGCTGCAATCGCCCGGATACACAAGTAAGTAGCTCTGAGTCCGAACATACCGTTGGCTTGCCTTTCTATGATTCGCCTTTTGACCAATTGCCCTTTAATCAGGAGTGGATAGCGCAAGCAAAACTGATACGGTGTCCGGCCCCCCTCCCAGAGACCGCGCCGGATCCCGTGCTGGTCAGGATGCTGGAGCTTGCGCCTTTAGAGGAAGGCGAAGGGGAGAACAGAGGAACTACCGCCTCAACCAAGGAGGCTTTTGAGGAAGGGGGGATCGAGAATCCCTCCTCCCAAGGGGAGAAGAGGACCGCCTCCGAAAACCCGGAGGCCAAAGGCCCGAAGTGGGGGAAGAGATCTTCACCAGAGGGTCCTGCGTCCGGAGAGGCTCCGGCCGCACAGTCTCCCCTAAAGAATCAGCCCTCCAGCGAGCCGTAAGTAGAAAAAAGGGAGTTTTGTGATAAGGAACATCCCTATTTGTGCTTCTGAGGATAACTTAAGTTTTTACCTTGTAGTTCGGATCTCCGTCCTTCTCAGATGAGCTCGTCTTCGGGGGAACTCCATCCGGAGATGATGGAGAGCGAGACGCCTCCATCTGCCGCACCATCGGATAGGGCGGACGAGCCTGAAGTGGCATCACGGAGGGTATCTCCGAGTCCGGCAGGGCCGAGTAGTTCGGCACCAACTGGTGTGCGGCCGGGGGAGCTGAAGGATCTGCTTGAGAGGGCGTCCATCTCAAAAGGTCACCGTACACTGATGAGTACGGTGATTGAAAAAATTTCATCCGCCGAAGGCGGTTTGCGTGATGCCGTCGGGAGTTTGCTGGCGGGGTTCGAGGTACGCAAAAATGACATACCCTTGACAGTTTTACACATAGAGTGCGCCCTGTATAGATAGTAGCCCCTGAGACTCGGTAGGGTGTCGAGAACGACAGCGTGCCGAGGATCAAAATCCCAGGTATTGATTTCCGCCTTTCCTGTGCAGGTGGCGGATAGTTCGGTGGCTAGCCGGACTGATGGAGTTGCCGAACTAAAGCGGCAGCTCGACGTTGCGGATGCGGACATCGCACTGGTCAATAAACGACTTGACGAGTCGCAAGGTAGGTTTTTTCTCTGTGGTCACCTAGTAAGGGAGCCGAAGCCCACTCCTTACAACATGTGTGCTAAATGCAGACGGTGCCGCTGTTGTGGAGAGCCTTCGGGCAGAACTTGCTCAAGCCAAGGAGCAAGCCAGAAGGAGTGATGCGGCTGCCTCGAGGGCGGCCGAAGAGCTAGAAGCCGAAAGGGCTGCACACTGCCGAAGCAGGGGGGAGATGGCCGAAATGGCCGTGAAGTTAAAAGATGCTACCGACCGCAATGAGGTTCTTGAAAAGGAGCGCCTAGCGGAGCAAGAAGACCTGGGGAAGGCCACCGCCGAAGCTAAGGATGTCCGTTCTGCAATGCGGGCTATAAAGGAGGAGCTGCGCCAGGCCGGAGACATTGTGGCTGGCAAGCCATTTCTGCTGCGCCGAAGGTTTACAGATCCAAAGTATGCTCAGCTTGGCTAGCTGTGGGGTCCGGAGGATCCTTATATGGACTTAGCGGCGAGTGCAGCAGATGCCGTTGTGCACTTCCGAAGTCAGAAGGATCACAAGACGGAAGAGTTGTTTTGGTCTCAATTCCATAGTCCGGAGCGTTCACTTCCGTTGACCGATCGGTTGGCCGAGTGGGCTGAGCTGAATAGATTGTCCGGGCTTGCCATGACGGATATCATGACTCATGTCTGGCCAGATAGACCCAAGCCGAAGAGTTATTTTGGCTTATTGCAGCAATTTCTTGGGGCGGTGCCGCATATCAAGGCGATGAAGCGGTCGGCCTGCATAGAGGGTGCACGGATGGCCCTCGCCCGTGTGAAGACACATTGGACAGAGATGGATGCCACCGCTGTTGCGACCCAGGGTTCGGACGATAGCCGGTTACCCGCCGAGCACTATTTTGGGGAAGTTCTGTGTGGAGCTCGTGTAATAGAGTCGCAGTGCTCAAAAAATGTCACATTCAAATGAACGTTTTGGTTTGTAAAACGATGTTTATGATGTAAGCGCTTTGTGGTACTTGTGCGTTCAAGTATTAAAATATCTCCTGTGCAGCCGTTTATGTATACGTATGTATAACCTGAAAGATAGCAGTCGTCGGCTTCAGCCCCCACGCACAAGGTGCGGGGGTGTTCACAAAAATAGCGCATTTTCACACTTGATCCGATGTCTCGGTCCTACAAAGGAGGTGGTAGCGTAGCAAACGAGGCAACCGGACTATAATGCTTTATCACTTTCACTTAGCCATAGGAGTTCGAGGGTGGGGCTACGATATAGCCCCTAGTGGCAACACGCTCTCCGAATTCGGGGCGCGTATGTGCCTGACCGGGAAACGGTCCTTCGTCAAAGCGGAGGAATTCTAAACATTCCGGTAGTCGATCGAGTGGTTGACCAGTCTCCCGCTGTAACATGACAGTCAGTTTTCAGCTTTCTCTACTGAGGTGCTCGCCCGGCCGAACCGGGGCACAATCGCAGTAGTTCTCCTAGTGCCGCGTTAGCCGATGATACGGAATGTAAGGCAGCAAAACACAGGAGCCGGGCAAACCCAACATTTGACCAAAGACATGATTCGGAGTTGATGCATATAAGGCCTAACAAGAGACGTCGAACACTCCCTAAGGTATTCGGTCTTTATGATAGCGGGCAGAACAATGCCCTAAGCCCCTAGTGTCCAGGTACGCGCAAGGTCCTTTGCCGCGGCCGATGGCAAAACGTCAGTCTCCTCTCTGGTTATAATGAGAAACCAGGGGATATATAGCAACAAGAGACAGTAAAAAAGGTTTACGTAGGGTCTTAATCTGAAAAGAATCCTACTGCACGTCTGCGCCTGTGTCTCCGTTGTGCTGTATCCTGGATGGGTGTAACACGATGTTCGTCTGTAAAAGAGAGGAACTTAGTTTGAAAAGTAATCGTGCAAAAATTGAATTAAAAATCGAAATGTAAATGAATGAATAAAGTTGAGCTTATATTAGCTCGTACGCGCAGCCCCTTGTAAAGGGGTGTGCGGTTAGGGAGCCCCTGGCTTATTTATGCCGGACTCGTCTATCCGTGTCCGGGGTCTTAAACGACCTTTTAATGAGATGATGCCGCATGGACCGGGCATTTTAAGTGTAAGAGACGCGTAGTGTGGTATTGCGTTAAAGCGGACAAAAGCTTCACCTCCCAATAGTGCTTGATGGCTACTTTTGAATGGGGCGACATGAAAGATTAGCTTTTCGTGTCGGAAGTTGTCCGGTGACCCGAACACAACTTCTAGTAGTAAGGAGCCCGTTCACTTGGCGTAAGGGCCTAGCGTCACTCCCTTGAAGGAAGTGCGACTATGTCGAATTTTAGTAAGGTCTATCCCCAACTTGCGGATTGTGTCCGGATGTAGCAGGTTTAAATCACTGCCGCCGTCCATCAGGACTTGTGTAAATTGTAGTCCGTCGATTATAGGATCCAATATCAAAGCAGTCCATCCTGCATTTCGAATACTTCTGGAATAGTCCAGGTGGTCGAAAGTAATTGGTTTTGACATCCAATCTCGAGGTTCCGCTGGGGTGGGCCGTGCGACACCTACTTTGGCGAGTGCCGCATTATTGTTCCGTATTATCACATGAAGTGAGTTTACTATTTTGACTTCTTGCGGGAAAGTCTTCTGTTTTCCGGCGCTCTGCTGGTGGGGTTCATCATCATCTTCGCTTGGCGCGTCGAGCCCCTTGTGTTCGGCGTTGAGTCGGCCGGATTGTTTAAAGACCCAACAATCTCGGTGGGTGTGGTTTGCAGGCCTTCCGGAGGTGCTGTGGATTTGACATATCCGATCCAAAATTTTGTTTAAGCTGGATAGCTCTTCACTATTGTCCTTAAGAGGCAGTGTTTTGTTGTTCGGCCGCGAGCTTTTGAATCCGGCGTTGACTGTCGTATTCTTTGGGATTTTTACTTTATTTCGGCGCTGGTCCTTTCTGCGCCGTGATTTTCCGTTTCCATCTCTGATCTCGGATGTACTCGGGTCGCTGGTGCTGCGTCTTGCTAGCCAGCTGTCTTCCCCCGCGCAAAAGCGGGTCATGAGGCTTGTTAGCGCAGCCATTGTTCTCGGCTTCTCTTGGCCGAGGTGTCTGGCGAGCCATTCGTCTCGGACATTATGTTTAAAAGCTGCTAAGGCTTCGGCGTCCGGACAGTCGACTATTTGGTTCTTTTTGGTAAGAAACCTGTTCCAGAATTTGCGCGCTGACTCTTCGGGCTGTTGAGTTATGTGACTTAAATCATCTGCATCCGGAGGGCGGACATAAGTCCCTTGAAAATTTGCTCTAAACGCGTCCTCGAGCTCTTCCCAACTTCCGACAGTATTTTTTGGGAGGCTTTTGAGCCAATGGCGAGCTGGCCCTTTGAGCTTGAGGGGTAGATATTTTATGGTGTGGAGATCATCTCCTCTAGCCATGTGTATGTGTAGTATGTAATCCTCAATCCAGACTCCGGGGTCTGTTGTTCCGTCGTATGCCTCTATGTTTACGGGTTTGAATCCCGCTGGAAATTTATGATCCAGCACCTCATCGGTGAAACATAGTGGGTGTGCGGTGCCCCTGTATTTAGGCGTGCCGTTATCTTCAAACATGCAGCGTGTTGTGTTGCTTCCTGGGGCCCTCTTTTTTGGCCCATAAATGGACCTGACTGGGCCATCTGTTTTACGAGGATCGTGTGTCGTCTTGTGTGTGGCGCCGCTTGTCGCTTTTGGCCTGTCATCTGGTCGTCTATCCGGCCAGGCAGCCTCTTCACTTTTTGACTGTGGGGGCTCTATGGCCTCCTCGTCGAATTCTGGCAGCAGCTTGTGCTTCGGGTAGCTCTTTATTTGTTGGTTGTTGCCGTATTTGTCCGCGGTCTTGAGTACTTTGCTCCACCTCATTCTGAGTATGTCTTCCGCTATTCTGAGCTTCCGTTTTTCTTTTTTCAGACTTCTTGCAGTGGCGACAAGTCTTTTGTGAAGGTTCTTATGCTCCGGTGGTGTGTTCGGCGTGAGATCGTATGGACTGTTGTCGCCGAGCATGGATTGATTATCCAGTTCGTCCTGTTCGGACGTTTTCTTGGTTGCATGTTTGTCGTCCACTGGTTTGCCCTGCTCTATTGCTGGGTCATTAGGAGTGCTGTTTTTGTCGAGGCGGGACTTAGGGCGGCGTCTGCGTCGCCGTTTTGGTTGTTTGTCGGCGGAATTATCCTTTGCCGCGTCCCTTTGTTCCTCGTTATCGCTTCCTTTTGGGGTGTCCACCATATATACATCATGGGTTGGGGTGGCCTTCCCGTGCTCGATGGGCGCTGATTTTTGGTAGTCTCCGGCATCGTCGTCCATACCGTCGATGTCTTCGGAGCTGTAGTCTAGTATGTCGGTTAGATCGTCGACAGTGGCTACAAAGTGGGTGGTGGGTGGGCTTTGAATTTCTTCGTCGTCCGCATCCCGACCATCCTGACCGCAATCCGGCCAGGGCTCTCCTGATAACGAGAGATGCTTTAGCGAATTTAGTATGTCGCCAAAGGGTGAGTGCTGAAAGATGTCTGCAGCAGTGAACTCCATGATCGGCGCCCAATCGGATTCGATTGGCAGGGGCGCGAGAGGTTCGGGGTCCGGCAAGGAGTCCGGTGCCTCGGAGTCACGAGCTTCATAAGGGACAAGGTTAGTATTCGGCTCCATCGCCGTAGAAGTTGCAGCTTCCGAGGTGGTGTCCAGCCACCTGTCCTCGATCTGCGCGGTCTGCTCCGAACTATGGGTCAGAGCGGACTCGTGTGCGGCCTCCAGGGCACTGTCCGGCGGCAGAGCTAAATCAGGCCCATCGTGACAGCGCGGCACGCTCGGCTGTGGCTCGAATCCGTCGAAGATCAAGTTTCCGTCGGCCGTGAAGTTTAGGCTTCCAAACCTGACCTGATGGCTAGGGGCATAGCTTTCGATCTGCTCCAGATGGCCAAGTGAATTGGCCCGCAGTGCGAAGCCGCCGAATACGAAGATCTGTCCGGGGAGAAAAGTCTCACCCTGGACGGCGTTGTTGTTGATTGAAGAAGCCATCAAGCCTATCGGTGACGACACAGAGGAACTCTCAATGAAAGCACCAATGTCGGTGTCAAAACCGGCGGATCTCGGGTAGGGGGTCCCGAACTGTGCGTCTGGGCGGATGGTAACAGGAGACAAGGGACACGATGGTTTTACCTAGGTTCGGGCCCTCTCGATGGAGGTAAAACCCTACTCCTGCTTGATTGATATTGATGATATGGGTAGTACAAGAGTGGATCTACCACGAGATCAAGGAGGCTAAACCCTAGAAGCTAGCCTATGGTATGATTGTTGTAATGGTTGTGTGTCCTACGGACTAAAACCCTCTGGTTTATATAGACACCGAAGAGGGCTAGGGTTACACAGAGTCGGTTACAATGGTAGGAGATCTACATATCTGTATTGCCAAGCTTGCCTTCCACGCCAACGAAAGTCCCATCCGGACACGGGACGAAGTCTTCAATCTTGTATCTTCATAGTCTTGGAGTCCGGCCGACGATGATAGTCCGGCTGTCCGGACACCCCCTAGTCCAGGACTCCCTTAGGACCCTATTTAAGGAGGTGCTCCTCCTACCTCACACCTACCTCTTGCCTCTCTCTCTCCTCGATTAATGCCCTTGAAGCTTTCTTGCCTGATCTCTCTCTAGCCACTCAAACTCGTTGATTTGCTAGGGATTGAAGGAGGAGACCTAGATCTACACTCTCACCAAAGGAAACTTGATTCCCCCATACTTTCTTGTGTGGATTTTGTTACTCTTGGGTGCTTGGGCACCCTAGATGGAGAGGTCACTTCGGAGCCACATTCCATTGTGGTGAAGCTCCGGGGTTTCATTGGGAGCCTCCAATTAAGTTGTGGAGAAAGCCTCAACCTTGTTTGTAAAGGTCTGGTTGCCGCCTTCAAGGCCACCAATAGCGGAATCACGGCATATCGCATTGTGCGAGGGCGTGAGGAGAATATGGTGGCCCTAGTGGCTTCTTGGGGAGCATTCTGCCTCCACACCGCTCCAACGGAGATGTACTTCCCCTCAAAAGGAAGGAACTTCGGTAACACATCCTCGTCTTCACCGGCTCCACTCTTGGTTATCTCGTACCTTTACTTGTGCAAGCTTATATTGTCTTGCAT
The DNA here is from genome assembly GCA_963921465.1 of Triticum timopheevii. Classification (NCBI taxonomy): domain Eukaryota; kingdom Viridiplantae; phylum Streptophyta; class Magnoliopsida; order Poales; family Poaceae; genus Triticum; species Triticum timopheevii. Next base: position 326,217,201 of record OY997264.1, read on the forward strand.
CTCTTGCTTGCTTGTGTGCTTGTTGTTGTTGCATCATATAGGTTGCTCGCCTAGTTGCATATCTAGACAACCTACTTTGATGCAAATTTTAAATTGGTAAAGAATAGCTAAAATTGTTGGTTGCCTATTCACCCCCTCCTCCTAGTCAACTATATCGATCCTTTCAGGGAGTATGCGATGGTGATCTTATCAACGTTGGAATCATTTCCAACAAACACCGTCACCTCGCCCTCAACTAGTCTCTGTTCATTTTGTAACTCCTGTTTCGAGTTACTAATCATAGCAACTGAACCGGTATCAAATACCTAGGGGCTACTATGAACACTAGTAAATTACACATCAATAACATGTATATCATATATAATTTTGTTCACTTTGTCATCCTTCTGATCCGCCAAGTATTTGGGGTAGTTCCACTTCCAGTGATTATTCCATTTGCAGTAGAAGCACTCGGTTTCAGGCTTGGATCTAGCTTTGGGCTTCTTCATGGGAGTGGCAACTTGCTTGCCATTCTTTCTTGAGGTTCCCTTTCCCTCTTACTTGAAACTAGTGGTCCTGTCAACCATCAACACTTGATGCTTTTTCTTGATTTCTACCTTCGGCGATTTCAGCATCGCGAAGAGCTTGGGAATTGTTTCTGTCGTGGAATTGTCATGGCAGATGTCCTAGTGTGAGGACTTAGTCGTGGAGCCATCGCACTGGGTTAGCTTAAAGGTGTTAAACGGGACAAAGGACACAGGAGTTTATACTGGTTTGGCCCCTTGCAGTGAAGGTAAAGGCCTAATCTAGTTTGAGATGGTATTGCTTATGTTTCGATTACCAGGGAGCGAATACGCTTGACCTAGCTTTCAATCTCTTCTTTCTTTCCCTAAGTCGCCACCGGGTCGTCCCTTTATATATGCAGGTCGATGCCCGGCGGCTTACAGAGTCCTGGCCGGCTCATAAACAATGTGTCCGGCTCAGTGTCTAACTGCGTATGCCTTATAATACAAGTTACACATATATGACGGTTTACACCTATTTGGGCCTTAAGTCGCCTTTGGGCTCCCAACCCTTGAAGAGTCTACGTAAAGGACTACCGCCTTAAATATCTTCATGGGCTTTGTCTTGATAAGCCGCCAGGGACTTAACCTGGCCCCTCCTGGGTGGGTTAATCCAATAGTTATATCCCCAACAGTTTCCGTTATCCCTTGCATATTATAGTTCATCATGAAGTTCTAGTAACTTGGTGATAGTGACTAGAGAACTCTGTCAATCACTATCTTATCTGGAAGATTAACTCCCACTTCATTCAAGTAATTGTAGTACTCATACATTCTGAGCACATGCTCACTAGCTGAGCTATTCTCCTCCATCTTGTAGGCAAAGTACTTGTCCGAGGTCTCATACCTCTTAACATGGGCATGAGTCTGAAATACCAACTTCAGCTCTTAGAACATCTCATATGCTCCGTGGCGTTCAAAACATTTTTGAAGTCCCGGTTCTAAGCCGTAAAGTATGGTGCACTGAACTATCAAGTAGTCATCATACCGAGCTTGTCAAAGTTCATAACTTCTGCATCAACTCCTGCAATAGGTCCGTCACCTAGTGGTGCATCAAGGACATAACTCTTCTGTGCAGTAATGAGGATAGTCCTCAGAACACGGACCCAGTCCGCATCATTTCTACTATCATCTTTCAACTTATTTTTCTCTAGGAACATACCAAAAAATAAACGGGGAGCTACATTGCAAGCTATTGATCTACAACATAGATATGCAAGTACTATCAGGACTAAGTTCATGATAAATTAAAGTTCAATTAATCATATTACTTAAGAACTCCCACTTAGATAGACATCCCTCTAGTCATCTAAATGATCACGTGATCCATATCAACTAAACCATGTCCGATCATCACGTGAGATGGAGTAGTTTTCAATGGTGAACATCACTATGTTGATCATATCTACTATATGATTCATGTTCGACCTTTTGGTCTCAGTGTTCCGAGGCAATATCTGCATATGCTAGGCTCGTCAAGTTTAACCCGAGTATTCTGCATGTGCAAAAGTGCCTTGCACCCATTTTATGTGAACATAGAGCTTATCACACCCGACCATCACGTGGTGTCTCGGCACGACGAACTATAGCAACGGTGCATACTCGGGGAGAACACTTATACCTTGAAATTTAGTGAGGGATCATCTTATAATGCTACCGCCATACTAAGAAAAATAAGATGCATAAAGGATAAACATCACATGCAATCAAAATAAGTGATATGATATGGTCATCATCATCTTGTGCCTTTGATCTCCATCTCCAAAGCACCGTCATCATCTCGCCAACTATTGCTTCTACGACTATCGCTACCGCTTAGTGATAAAGTAAAGCAATTACAAAACATGATCATCTCATACAACAATTTATATCTCATCACGTCTTGACCATATCACATCACAACAAGCCCTGCAAAAACAAGTTAGACGTCCTCTACATTGTTGTTGCAAGTTTTACGTGGCTGCTACGGGCTTCTAGCAAGAACCGTTCTCACCTACACATCAAAACCACAATGATTTTTCGTCAAGTGTGTTGTTTTAACCTTCAACAAGGACTGGGCGTAGTCAAACTCGATTCAACTAAAGTTGGAGAAACAGACACCCGCCAGCCACCTGTGTGCAAAGCACGTCGGTAGAACCAGTCTCATGAACATGGTCATGTAATGTCGGTCCGGGCCGCTTCATCCAACAATACCGCTGAATCAAAGTAAGGCGTTGCTGGTAAGCAGTATGACTATTATCGCCCATAACTCTTTGTGTTCTACTCGTGCATATAACATCTACGCATAGACCTGGCTATGATACCACTATTGGGGGACGTAGTATTTCAAAAAAATTGCCTACAATCACGCAAGATCTATCTAGGAGAAGCATAGCAATGAGCGGGGAGAGTGTGTCCATGTACCCTTGTAGACCGAAAGCGAAAGCGTTTAGTAACGCGGTTGATGTAGTCGAACTTCTTCGCGATCCAACCGAACGTACGGCATCTCCGCGATCAGCACACGTTCAGCTCGGTGACGTCCCTCGAACTCTTGATCCAGTTGAGGCCGAGGAAGAGTTTCGTCAACATGATGGCGTGGTGACGGTGTTGATGAAGTTACCAGCGTAGGGCTTCGCCTAAGCACTACGACGATATGACCGAGGTGTGTAACTGTGGAGGGGGGCACCGCACACGGCTAAGAGAAACTTTGGTGTGCCTTTGGGGTCCCCCCTCCCACGTATATAAAGGGGGGAGGAGAGGTGGCTGGACCTAGGGAATTGCGCCATGGGGGGAGTCCTACCTGGACTCCCGGTCCAAGTAGGATTCGGTCCCCCCCCCCTTTCCTAGTCCAAGTAGGAGAAGAAGGGAAGGAGGAAGAGGAGAGAAGGAAGGAGGGGGGCGCCACCCCCACCCTTTGTCCAATTCGGACTGGGCAAGGGGGGCGTGCGCCACCTCCGGGTCGGCCCTCTCTCTTCTCCACTAAGGCCCATGGTGGCTCATTAACCTCCCGGGGGGTTCCGGTAACCCCCGGTACTCCGAAACTTATCTGAAACGACACGAACCATTCCGGTGTCTGAATCTAGCCTTCCAATATATGAATCCTTATGTCTCGGCCATTTCGAGACTCCTCGTCGTGTCCGTGATCTCATCCGGGACTCGGAACAAACTTCGGTACATGAAATCACATAACTCATAATACAAATTGTATCGAACGTTAAGCGTGCGGACCCTACGGGTTTGAGAACTATGTAGACATGACCGAGACACATCTCTGGTACAAAACCAATGGTGGAACCTGGATGCTCATATTGGCTCCTACATATTCTACGAAGATCTTTATCGGTCAAACCGCATAACAACATACGTTGTTCCCTTTGTCATCGGTATGTTACTTGCCCGAGATTCGATCATCGATATCATCATACCTAGTTCAATCTCGTTATCGGCAAGTCTCTTTACTCGTTTTGTAATGCATCATCCCGTGACTAACTCATTAGTCACATTGCTTGCAAGGCTCATAGTGATGTGCATTACCGAGAGGGCCCAGAGATACCTCTCCGATACACGGAGTGACAAATCCTAACTCGATCTATGCCACTCAACAGACACCATCGGAGACACCTGTAGAGCATCTTTATAATCACCCAGTTACATTGTGACGTTTGATAGCACACTAAGTGTTCCTCCGGTTCGGGAGTTGCATAATCTCATAGTCATAGGAACATGTATTAGTCATGAAGAAAGCAATAGCAATAAACTAAACAATCATAGTGCTAAGCTAACAGATGGGTCTTCTCCATCACATCATTATCTAATGATGTGATCCCGTTCATCAAATGACAACACATGTCTATGGTCAGGAAACTTAACCATCTTTGTTTAACGAGCTAGTCTAGTAGAGGCATACTAGGGACACTCTGTTTGTCTATGTATTCACACATGTACTAAGTTTCCTGAACCCATGTATTGGTGTTGGTGTTCCAAGATGCTCGAGGCATTGGTGTTCCAAGAAGCTTTGTCATTGTCTAAGGACCTCTATCTCAACTGAACCCATGTATGATTCGAATTGCAAAGCGATGATTGAGGTCCTTTATCATGTACTCTCTCCTTCTCAAAAATAAGCTACGCTGGTTTAGTCCAATTTTGCACTAAATCACTGACACTTATTTTGAGACGGAGGGAGTATATGACAAATAATATAGACAAACATATTTTATTATTTCAGAAGAGTGTGGCGTTGATGATCAAGTGGTGTTGACAAACACATGGAAATGTGGGAAGCCATGCATGGACCAGAAAACAACCGATGTGGATTGCTATCAAAGAACAACAGAAATACTCCCTCTAGTCCTTTTTACACCGCATATATGATTTGTGTGAAGTCAAACTTAGTCAACTTTGACCAAACTTATATGACGAAATATTAACATCTACAGTATTGAAGTTATACGATATGAAAATTAAATTCATGACACATCTAATGATATTGATTTTGTATAGTGAATGTTGATATTTTTTCTATAAAGTTGGTCAACTTTACAAAGTTTGACTTCAAACAAATCTTATATGCGGTATAAAAATGACCGGAGGGAGTAAGGCCTCGTCCTCCATGTTCCCTGTGACATTATTTGTATTCTTTGGGAAAAAACTTGACCCATGTGTTTACATTATAGATTAGAGAAACTGCAGGAGAAGAAGCGAACGCAGAACGAGGTTAATTGTCCAAATTAGCACTGAAACTGCAGCGGCACAAATTAGCTATGGTTCTCTCTCATGGGTTTAATTATGAATGGTACTCTCTGTTGGAAATATGAGCAATTTACCGAATGATTTTATTAACAGAAATACTAGATAAAGCACGACTAGTATAGCAGTGATAAAACAAGCCATGTGATTTGACAAAGAGAAGGTAAACAACATCTTCATATATGAACCATAACTAAACATATCTAGAGCAGACAGTATAGCAAGTTGCATATATGAAATAGAGTCTAACATATCTAGGACAAACACTAGAACAAGGAACTGTAGCAGGGCCTGTAATAGAAAGAGGAAGAACATGTATGGGATAGTAGCAGCAGAAGTGCTGGACTTGGGGTTTGTGTCCTTGCCAGCCATGTCGTCGAGGAGGTTGTCGATGTCGGGGAAAAAGTCGTCGGAGTCCGGGGCATCCGTGACGAAGAAGTCAGTAGTCGCGTGAAGCGCTCCCCAAAAACCTTATCACCCTTCTCCCGTACAGGACTCAAAAGGTGTGGTTTCGGAGGCCTACTGTCCCGACCTACGGTGCATGCCGCAAGCCGGGATGGGGAAGAGCATAGCAGTAGCTCAATGGTCGGGAACTCTGAGGCAAGAGGGTTGTGTTGTTGTGACGCCCGGATATTTAAGCTACAGTGATCCCCGCTGATGATGCCATGTCACCTCGGTTACTGTGGATAAACTCGCGTTAGTTCGAAACCTAGTTCGAATTTCAAATTTAAAACCGAGGCAAACAATAAAAGTTTTAAAACATTAAAACTAAAATGTTCAGGAGGTGACATATAATGCATAAGTAATTATGGTGATGAAGCCACATTTGTATAAAATATGCAAATGCTCCAGAATAACTAAAACATTGGCTATAACAATTAAATTAGTGCCTTTTCTAAATATTAAATTGTTAAACTATTTTATTTGGGGCCCCAACCTTTTTGTGGCAGAGGGCTAGACCATGACACTAATTTAGGAGTTAAATACAATATTTTATGAGATTATACAAGATCAAAAACTAAGGTAAAACAGAAAAGGAAAATAAGTAAAAAGAAAAGAAAACACAAATAAACAAAAAACAAAAGACATAAAAAGACCCCCCCCCCCCCGCGCGCTGGGCCGTAACCCAGCTGGCCACCAGGCCAACAACCGGCCGGCCCAGCCCCTTGGCCTATACCCCCTGGGGGCACCGAACCCTAGCCCCACGATCACCACTCCCCCCCCCCCCCCACTCGTTCGTTCTCCCCCTCCCCCCGATCCAGATCTGGATCGGGGCTCTACGCCGGTCCCCGCCGCCCGACGTGCTCGACGCCGGCGCCGCATCGCCACCGCTTGGAGGACCTCCCCTCCGTCGCCGTTCGTCGGGGCAACCTCACCGGAGCTCCTCTGCCTCGACCCCGACGCCACCTGGAAACGAACCACCCCGCCGCCCCGGTCGCTGGATCCTCGCCGCCCGGAGCTCGACGCGCCTCCGCCTTCGACGGACTGCCTCCTCTTCGTCACCGTCGCCCCCGACGTCGCTGCCTCGTCCCGCCACCACCTCGCGGACGCCACATCATCGCCGGACCGCTCCCCGTCTCCGCCGCTCGTCCCCATCCTCCTCCCCAACGAGCGCCATCGATCCTCGCCGCCCGTTCCCCTGCAACGTAGGGTGAGGAAAACCCCCTCCGTCTCTCCTCTGTCGCACGTCGACCACCGCGCCTCCCTGCTCCGCTGTGGCCGCCCCAGGGCTCCGCCCCTCGCGTTCGCCGTGTGCTCCGCCTGCGCCCCCTGTTCGCCCTACTCACCGCTGGCAGCGCCCATCCGTCGTTTGCCCCGCGTCGGCGACCGTTCTCGCTGGCCCCTGCCAACCGGCCAACACCGGCCGCCCTTGATTTGGCCGCTGCCGTGCCCTTGGGCATGCGCCCAAGCGGGCAAGTGCCAGGCGCCCGTTACGCCCGCCCGCTATGGCCCCAGTGCCACTGAACGACGGGGCCCATAGCCCCCCTGTTAAAATTAAATAAAATGAATAATAACAAAAGGAGTTAAAATAATAATTAATTATTAATTAATTAAATAACTAGATTATTTAACTTAATAAATTGTGTTTATTTAATCTAATCAATTAACTAAACTGATTGAACTTGTTTAGTTAAATCTTAGACAATGACAGTAGGGACCCACTGGTCAATCTGACTAGTCAACGGTCAATGCTGACTGGACCGTTGGCTTTGACTAGCCCCACCAGTCAGTCTCTGCTGACTGGGCAGTTGACCAAGTCAACTGGGCCTAACCCATAGCAAGTTAACCTTTAATTTTCGGATTAAAACAATTTAGAAAATGATTAAAACTTTGAAAAATCATATAAAATAATCCGTTGCCCGGATAGAAATACTTTGTACATGAAAGTTGCTCAGAACGACGAGACGAATCCGGATACGCAGCCCATTCGTCCGCCACGCGTACCTAGCATAGTGAACCTGCAACTTTCCCCCTCCGGTTGACCTGTCCAAAAACGCGAAACAGCGGGAATACTTTCCCGAATGTTTCCCCCCCCCCCTTCGCAGGTATCACCTACCACTACGTTAGGTCACCCCTAGCACCGCATATTGCTGCGTCTTGCTTTGTGTTACATTTGATTGCTCTGTTATTTATTGTGTTCCCCCTCCGTTACTTCTTTCCGGTAGACTCTGAGACTGGTGCCGATGCCCCTGTGGTCGACTACGTCACCGACGACCCCTCCTTCTTGTCTGAGCAAACAGGCAAGCCCCCCCCCCCCCTTGATCACCAGATATCGCCTATTCTCCTCTATACTGCTTGCATTAGAGTAGTGTAGCATGTTACTGCTTTCCGTTGATCCTATTCTGATGCATAGCCTGACATTGTTGCTACATCTGTTGATACCTTACCTGCAATCATAAATGCTTAGTATAGGATGCTAGTTTATCATCATTGGCCCTACATTCTTGTCAGTCTGCCTTGCTATACTATTGGGCCGTGATCACTCGGGAGGTGATCACGGGTATATACTATACATACATACATACGGTACAGATGGTGACTAAAGTCGGGTCAGCTCGATGAGTACCCGCAAGTGATTTTGATGAGGGGGCTGAAAGGACAGGTGGCTCCATCCCGGTAGAGGTGGGCCTGGGTTCCCGACGGCCCCCGACTGTTACTTTGTGGCGGAGCGACAGGGCAGGTTGAGACCACCTAGGAGACAGGTGGGCCTGGCCCTGTTTGGCATTCGCGGATACTTAACACGCTTAACGAGATCTTGGTATTTGATCTGAGTCTGGCCATTTGGTCTATACGCACTAACCATCTACGCGGGAGTAGTTATGGGTATCCCGGCGTCGTGGTATCAGCCGAAGCCTTCTTGACGTTAGCGATGGAGCGGCGCGCGCCGGGTTGGACTGCGTTAACGCAACTTCCTTTGTAATGGAGGTTGCTAGGTCTGCTCACCGGCCGCGTACGCAACGTGCAGGTGTGCAATGGGCGATGGGCCCAGACCCCTGCGCGCATAGGATTTAGACCGACGTGTTGACCTCTCTATTGTGCCTAGGTGGGGCTGCGACGTGTTGATCTTCCGAGGCCGGGCATGACCCAGGAAAGTGTGTCCGGCCAAATGGGATCGAGCGTGTTGGGTTATGTGGTGCACCCCTGCAGGGAAGTTAATCTATTCGAATAGCCGTGACCCTCGGTAAAAGGACGACCCGGAGTTGTACCTTGACCTTATGACAACTAGAACTGGATACTTAATAAAACACACCCTTCCAAGTTCCACAGACAACCCGGTGATCGCTTTTCCACAGGGCGACGAGGGGAGGATCGCCGGGTAGGATTATGCTATGCGATGCTACTGGAGATGCTACTTGGAGATGCTACTTGGAGATGCTACTTGGAGGACTTCAATCTACTCTCTTCTACATGCTGCAAGACGGAGGCTGCCAGAAGCGTAGTCTTCAATAGGACTAGCTATCCCTCTCTTATTCTGGCATTCTGCAGTTCAGTCCACTGATATGGCCTCCTTACACATATACCCATGCATATGTAGTGTAGTTCCTTGCTTGCGAGTACTTTGGATGAGTACTCACGGTTGCTCTCTCCCCCCTTTTTTCCCCTTTCCTTTCTTTCTGGTTGTCACAACCAGATGCTGGAGTCCAGGAGCCAGACGCCACCGTCGACGACGACCCCTACTACACTGGAGGTGCCTACTACTACGTGCAGCCCGCTGACGACGACCAGGAGTAGTTAGGAGGATCCCAGGCAGGAGGCCTGCGCCTCTTTCGATCTGTATCCCAGTTTGTGTTAGCCTTCTTAAGGCAAACTTGTTTAACTTATGTCTGTACTCAGATATTGTTGCTTCCGCCGACTCGTCTATGATCGAGCACTTGTATTCGAGCCCTCGAGGCCCCTGGCTTGTATTATGATGCTTGTATGACTTATTTATGTTTTAGAGTTGTGTTGTGATATCTTCCCGTGAGTCCCTAATCTTGATCGTACACATTTGCGTGCATGATTAGTGTACGATTGAATCGGGGGCGTCACAAGTTGGTATCAGAGCCGACTGCCTGTAGGAATCCCCTTTCCAACTCCTTGGCTGAAGTTGAGTCTAGTCATTGCAAAACCTTTACTAACATGGTTGTGTGGCCTATAGGCCCACATCACCATTTGGGTGTATTAGGATCTTTTATTCCTTGATCTTTACTCTGGGACTCTGAGCTCTCTTCTATTCGGGTTAAATGATTTTGCTAAAAACAAGACTAACTTTAGGTTCTCGCAAGTACTTTCTCCCGGAGAGCCCCTTGATACCGATGACCGCCTGCTGCACCAGAAGATTCCGAAGATACTCTACAATGTGCTCTCGAGACTATGTGCCATCGCTTTTCCAATTCACTTCTATCGATAAATCCCTCTGGATAACTACTTACACCTATCGTTCATATTGTCATCCCAAGCTGCTCTTGTTATTACAAGATGTCCTAAAAGTACTCTTCGATATTCCGAGAATTCTTTATGCTTACTGCCCTGCAGTTCCTTGCTGCATGAATACCCCTATGGATAATTACTCGCGCTTGCCGAGTATCCGTTTGTACAAAGTTGTTCATGTGTTTCACAAAAATACATTCAAATACTACCCGATCTTCCGAAAATCCTGAGCAGCCTATTGCTCTTGAAATTCTTGCTTACTTGCATTATGGTTAATCCCATAAGTCTCGTAATCTTAATGGCATCCCTTGTCATTATCATTTTGAGTCTGTTGACTCAATATGTGTGCGAATGCACACAATCATCTATCAACCCTTCTAAATTATCTTTCCGGCTCAGACGTCATTTTGAACATGAGATGGTTCTCGACCAAACTATTTGTCGTCAATTGTGCCTCTGGTCTATCCAACTTATCCATCTTTAATCAGAGCATTACTTCTGATCCTTCGATTTGGATTCATAATTCCTTTGCATTTATGCTTCGAATTAGTCAGATGATTCTATAACCTGATGCCTTTGCATTCTTTCCTTTTCTGGTTGAGTAGCGATACTCACATCAGATCCTTTGTGGACCGTCAAGTCCTTTGTTGGATTATTATCCGACAGTGTCCTTCATATTCAAATAACCTTGTGAGCCTTTCCACGGATATATAAAGCCTTTGGTAATTTGTATCCTCTGTTTCTCAACCCTGCTCTGTTCTCGAGCTGGTGGTATTTACTATTGAAGCTTGTGGTATATGTTTCCACGATACCCTAACGGGTTGAACCTATGCATTCCTTAATATGTGTGAACTCGAAAGTTTTCACGAGTCATACTCTTCTGGTATTTTGCCAGATGAAATTTCAACACTACAACTTCATCGAATTTGAGAAGTAAATGAAAGATTATGCATTGAAGAAGTGGGAGTCGACCTTGAACTTTGTGTTCATGCCCATGGACAAGATGTAGATCCTATCATGGAAGCTTCTTATAATAATAAATATTTCCTTGGTATAATATCTTTTGGTATCGGTGAATTGATCCTTTGCAATCGTGGTTCCGACCATGTTTGTTCTCCTTTGATTTTATTTCTCGGACAAGTTAAATTACTTGCCTTCTGTAGATCAATACGCCTTCCCAACCTCTATTTAGTTCTACCTTCGAGTATTACCCCCTGGTATCTCGAGAATATCCACCCATTGCACTTCATGTATGAAATTCTGACGGAGTAGTACCTTTTCCCATCATAGTCACTCCACGGGTTCTGGGTTGTCGTCAACCGAGAACACCAATTGGTGAATCGAATCAATACTGAGATTCATTACTCTCAGTACTTTGTTGTTGAGAAGTTTAATACTCCATCGCGTAACTCCTAGCCTGATCGGCTATATCATTATCATGCTAAACCTTAATTGTGCTACATGGTCCTTAATCTCGGAGCACAACTTTCGATGATGAGCTAAGCTTACGTCGAGCTTCCTCGTCCTATCAATTCTCCTTGAACAACAAACTTGATTCCAAGTTTGTGTCGTACCCTTGGTTCCAATAAACTTTCGCTTCACCATTCATTTGACTTGATGTCATCGCTGATCGGTTACATCTTGAAATCTCTCGACAAAGTGTGTTGTGATCATCATCAACCTTATGAGCTCTTCCAGGATATCAATTGAGTTCATGATGAGAAATACTATCCTTGCCCTCGATGATCAGCGTTATCATCGACCACTTTATTGCCTTCCCACCAACACAAGCTTGTTCGTGTTTGATGTTATACCTTGAGTTCCTTGCTATCTAGCAATTGTTCTCCCTTACCTTGGAACATTAACATCTCTTATGTCATCAATGTTGTGAGAATTTCACTACCGCTTAAGAATTCTTGGTATGGTGATACTTCTCACCATCACCATTCTTTCTTGGGTCCTCATGTTGGTTCCAACCGGGGTACCAACAAGTGAGCGGTGTTGTTTGGATTCTGCCCTCCTAGCAACCCTATTGCTTTGAAGTTAATGGTCGGCCATTCATTCTTAGACTATTGATTATTGAATCACCATTCCGACGTTGGTCGTGCAACCCAGCCCATATTTCGGGTGCACCTTTCAACCAATGTTTAATTGTGCATGTTTTTCCTCGAGCATACATCATTTTACCATTTGATCTGACAAATGTTATCTCCTTGTTCACATAATTGTGGTAATCCATCTTTTGTTAACCTCGATGGATTGTCGCTGAGTCAATCAGTCACCTCCTCACCCTCTCCTTGATTTAATGATGAACTCTTGTTTTGGAACTCTCTTCCATAGTTCGTTCCCCGAGAATCTTACGATGTCACCTCGTTACTTTGTGTCGCACCTTTTCTTCTCAGGCATCCTGAGCCTGAGGTATCCAAACACCAATCGATCTGAACCTCGGACAGATATGATGGTTGGAACATATTTCCAAGAGTTATAACATTGATTTTTATATGACTCGGTAAGGTGATGTCATGCCTAGCGCACCTGACCGGAGGACCGAGTGTTATAGTTTCCTTTTTAACAAGGTTATCCATTCTTCCATGAGGAAACTGTAAGACTTATTCTATAAGTTGTTTTCGATGGATCCTTTGTATCCAAAGCCTGACCTTTGCTTGAAGACCATGTCAATACTGTCTCGAAGCATATTTGTGGTACTCTGATTTTCAATAAGAACATTTGAAGCACCATGCTAGATGTTTCTTGTTGAAATTACCCAAACATCGTTGTATGGGTAATGTCATGAAATTTCTCTCCTCTTATCTAAAGGGTTTTCTACCTTATATCCTGTCTTGGATATCATCCTCTGCTTAACTTTTGGAAGGATATACCCCTGATATATGTGTTTAAACACATTTTCCTTTCCGTTGTTTTGTTCAAACTTTCTTATAATCTACTTAACTGAGCAGTGGTAATTCCCTGCTTAGGTAAGCACCTCGTGGCACAACTCTGCCAGTAAGACCCTATTACTATAATTGATAACATTTCGGTAGCCACCGATGGACGAGAACTTTGCCTAATTGAAAGTGCGTTATATCGACTAGAGGGGGGGTGAATAGGCAATTTTTATGAATTCTTCACTAAGGAATTTGCTGGTGAGGAAATTCCTTAGCGAGGAACTACTTGCAGCGGAATAAGTACTCAGAAGTAAACATAACAGGATACACACATAGTCAGCATGATGAAATGAAGACTAAGAACAGAGTACGGAAAGCGTAAACACAGGATAACAAGATGAAGACAAACAGACTGAAGAAATTGAACTGAGGAATTTGTGAAAGTCTTCAGTCAAAGTCTTCAAGCACAGATATGAACAACATGCAACACAGAATGAGGAAATGGAAGAGTTGAGGAAATAGAACCAGGCAGTTGGTGAAGACAATGATTTGGTAAACCAGTTCCAACTGTTGTCTCAGTTGTACGTCTGGTTGGAGCGGCTGAGTATTTAAACTCGAGGACACACAGTCCCGGACACCCAGTCTCTGAGCCGCAACTCAGGACACCCAGTCCTCACCGTATTCTCCTTGAACTAAGACCACGCAGGCCTCGTCCAATCACTCGTGGTAAGTCTTCAGGTGACTTCCAAACCTTCACAGACTTGGTCACTCGGCGATCCACAATTCCTCTTGGGTGCTCTAGACCTTGACGCCTAACCGTCTGGAAGAAGCACAGTCTTCAAAGGTAACAAGCGTCGGATCCACGCAGGATCAATTTCTTCAGTGATGCTCAATCACTTTGGGTTTGTGGGGGTTTGGTTTTGGATTTTCCTCACATGATGATTTTCGCTCAAAGTCCTCGGAGGATGGGTTGCTCTCAAATGACAAGTGTCAAGTTCTCTCGGAGCAGCCAACCAACTAGTGGTTGTAGAGGGCGGCTATTTATAGCCTAGGGAGCAGCCCGACATGATAAGACATAAATGCCCTTCAATGATATGACCGTTAGGTGGATAAGATATTTTGGTCCACCGGCGCGCAGCACAGCAACGGTCGGAAATTTGACTCTCAAATTCCTCAGGGCTATCATGTTCCTCACTGTGTAGGCAATTCGCACTGGCGAATTCCTAACTCCTCAGTCAGAGCAAAGTCATCAGTGACCAGAAGAACTGCGTCTCTGTCACTGAAGAATTTGACTGAACTGTATGAGATTTCCAATGGCTTCACTCGAAGGGATTGGTAGGTGTAGGATTTTGAGTTGAGCATCACTTGGAAATTTTTCCTTAGTATTTCCTCGACCCCCTTTAACAGTACGGTGTTTCCTATGACTCAAGAAAGAGAAAATGAAACTACGAAAACAAAAGTCTTCACGCTTCATATTCCTCGAATGAATATCAAGTCTTCAAGGTCACACCAATTTCTTCACTTTCAAAGTCTTCAGAAAGTCTTCAGAATATCAAAGTCTTCAGTTGAAGAACTTCATTTTTAGGGGTCGACTTTCTCTGTAAATATCAAACTCCTCATAGACATATAGACCTGTGTACACTCACAAACGCATCAGTTACTTAACCTATAAGTCTTCAATACACCAAAATCACTAAGGGGCACTAGATGCACTTACAATCTCCCCCTTTTTGGTGATTGATGACAACATAGGTTAAGTTTTCAACGGGGATAAACATATGAAGTGTAAATACTGATATTGAGGAATTTGATTGCAAGATATAGAAGAACTCCCCCTGAATATGTGCATAGTGAGGAATTTGCTTTTGAGGCAATGCACATTTGAAGAATTTGAATCATGGAGATCTCCCCCTATATCTTGTAATTCATACATGCATTTGATATATAATATGAAGAATTTGAAATGCATGATGAAATATGGTGCCTGATGAGATTCAGCATGCGTGCAATAATATTGACTAGGAATAAGCATGCAGAATGTCACATCAAAAGTTTCAGAGCTCAAATATCACATTCAGAGCTTAGTGCTTCAAAAGCATCAGAGCATAACACGTATCAAAGTCAGAGCATCAAACATATCGAAGCACGATCAAAAGTATCAAGGCACCATCGGATTTAAGATTACAACTCGATCCAACAAAAAGTTTCGGAAGAACGAGAGTTGTAACTTAATAAAAACGCCATAGTATAAACCCACTTGAAGACTAACTCAGATTTCTCCCCCTTTGTCATCAAATGACCAAAAGGATCGAAACTGAGGACTAACGCCCCTGAAGATTTTCAAGTTGATGGAGGAGCGCCAGCGTTGTCGGGGTTGGATGTTGAAGTAGGGCCTGCCGCAGTGTCATCCAAATCTTCATATTCATCAGTTTCATGCGATGAAGAATAAGAACTGGCCACCAAATCAGGAACTTTGACTCTCTTGAATTTCTTCGGAGGTGGTGCAGACCAGTCAAATGCTTCCTGAAGACCCATAGTCTTCAATTCTTCAGCGGAATAGACATGATTAAGAACAGCCCAGGTGCGGCTGAGGGTTTCATGAAGGTAGTACTGATTTTTCTTCACTGCATTATGCGTTGAGGTCATGTGGTGAAGAATTGCAGCAAATTGACGCTTCACCCATTTCTGATTGCGTTCAACCTTCTGATGAAGACTGAGGAGTAACTCACGATCAGTCATCACCCTGGGTGTAGTTGCTTGAGGCTGTAGCTTGGTTGAGGTATTTGCGGCAGTGTCATGTGTTGCAGAATCGTCATTGGTGGAGTAAGATGCAGCCTTGCGAAATTGACCATCCAATGGACGAATACCTTCATCAATCACAGCTGCTGCCTTGCCCTTATCATCAGATGATGAAACTGGTCGCTTAAGGACTTCAATGGGCGGCAAGTAGCTGCCATGATTCAGAGTGTCAGCCTTGTAGTTCAGTGAAGATCTTGCCCTTATGAATCTCATGATCCAAGGCGCATATGGCTTCAGTTCAAAAGGTGACATTGCAACATTGGCCAGAGTCCTCATGAAGAAATCATGGAAATTGACAGGAATGCCATGACTGATATTGAAAAGCATGTTCTTCATGATGCCAACGACATCTTCTTCATTTGAGTCGTGGCCTTTGATGGGACTCATTGTCTTCGTCAAGATTCTATAGACAGTCCGAGGCACATACAGTAATTCCTTGACGAGGAATTTGGTTCGAGGGGCCTGTCCTGGCTTCAGCGGCTTCATGAGCACTTGCATAAAGTGATCAGACAGTTCGCGGTCATTGTAGATGCAACGTGCAGATTCATGGGGAGGATCAAGAGGAAGGACACGAAGCAATTCAGTTGCTGGTGCCTTGTAGTGAGTATTCTCTGTCATCCAATCCAACACCCATGAATTGATATCTTCAGCATCTCCGGTGATGTGCAGGGTGGCATAGAACTGAAGAATGAGTTCTTCATTCCAGTCGTAGATATCAGTGCAGAAATTCAGTAGCCCTGCATCGTGAAGAACACGGAGTACTGGCTCGAAGCACGGCAGTGATTCCATATCCACATGAGGAATATGCTCGTGGTCGAAGATCTTGTCCTTGTCAAATAGCACTGAGGAATAGAAGTTTGCTTGAGTAGGAGTCCAGAAGCGTCTTTTCCTCATCCGAGCAGAGTCATATGGATTATAAGCAGTGAAGAACACATGCTCAGAAAAGAAGTCTTCAGCCTTGAATTTTTGCTTGCTCGAGAACGGATTCTTCGGTTTGGGCAGAGGAATATCAGTGATTTGCAGCACAACCTCAGGAATCGCGATCTCAGGTTCTTCAGGCTAAGGAATTTCTGTTTCCTCTCCTTGTGCAGTTTGAGGATCAGCAGTGGGTTCTTCAGCGCTAGTGGCTGGAATTTCTTCATTGACTGATGATGTGGGATGAGTTTCTTCAGAGCCCAATTGAACAGTTGTAGCCGGGGACTGAGGAACTTGTAGAATCGGAGTGAAGAGAGGAGTATTGGGATGCTGACTTTCCCAAAAGTCGTCGTTCATCACTGGTGTAGTGCACCCAATATCCACGTCTTCATCTTCTTTTTCAATTTCCTCAACACCTGCCTCTTCAGCAGTGAACTGAGGCACAGGTGAGGAAACAACTGGGGTTGAAGGGAATGCTTCCACTTCAATTTCTTCATCAAGCTGTTCTGAGGTAGCAACAGATTGATTTTCTTCATCAGATCCGCTTGGGATCTTGTAATCTTCTCCATAAGGAACAATTTCCTTGGACGACATGGAGGAAATGGGAATGGCATCAATAGGATTTTCAATCGAGCTGGTCATTGGCTTCATTTTCTTCGCAGCCAAAGAATTTGACGCAGCTGATGCCTTCCTTTTCTTCACTACAGCTCGTTCTGCAGCCTTTGTCTTCTTCACTTCATAGGCAGAAGGAAGAATTGGAGTTGGTGTTGGCGCAGGAGGAGCTGAGGATTGTGGTTCAGTTTCTTCAGGCGCGGCTGGTTCAGTTGCCCTGTTTCCTTCAGTTTCTTCAGGCGCACCACTAGTGGATGCCCTGGGAATTTCTTCAGCGGCTGGAATGGAGTCATCAGCCCTGGAACTTGTATTCTCATCAGCATGCTGAAAGTCATCAGCAGTGCTGGCATGTTCTTCAGCAGGCTGAGCAGAGTCTTCAGCCTGAGGATTTTCTTGTTGCGATGGAGCTGCAACAGTTGTCATTTTCTCCATCAAATTGACGAATCTCACCTTGGCTCCTTGCCAATCAGCATTGTAAGCATCGAAATCCTTGCTGAGGGCTTGAATTTCAGATTGTGCTTTGAGAAGTTCTTCAGGAGTCAAGTTGGTGATGTTCTTCCTCAGAAGCTTCTCCTTTCTGGCTTGTGTTCTCTTGATCTCACGAGCCTTTTCAAACTTCCATTTCTCTTCAGCGATGAAATGGTTCAGCATATGACTTTGACCAGGAGTCAGTGGCAGATCCGGTATGGGAGTGTTGGGATCCTGATGCCACAGGTCGATGAAGTCAAGGATCTTCTTCGGATCCAGAAGCAGAGGCACAGTTGTTCTTTTGGCTCTAGCGGCCTTGGTCAGTCTGTCTCTGATGATTTCTGCGAGTTCTTCATCAGAAGCTTCGTCATCAGAGGGCACGTTGAATGCAACCTGTTTCTTCTTTGGACTAGGCCGAGGTCCGCGTCCAGCTATTGCTTTTGTCTTCAGCAGAGTGGGGCCTGTTGAGGACATTGGTGCAGCTGAGGAACTTGCTGAGACACCAGAAGCAATTGAGAAACCCTGAGTCCTTTGACAAGTAGCAAGATGCACAGGTGTTGAGGACTTGGAGGGAGCTGCTGAGGATTTGGAGTGAGCAGCAGCAGTCTGAGGAATTTGCCGTGAGAGCGCGGCTGAGGAACTGGGCCGTGAGGGCGCTGATGGTGAAGCACTTGGCTTGCGAGCAGGCTTCTTCGGCATTGATTTCCTCGGCTTGACCGAGGGCTTAGCAGCAGCAGCAGCAGCAGAATCCTCATTAAATTTCCTCACTGCCTCCTTGGCCTGTCTTGCTAGTTTGGCTTGGCGCCTGGACCATTCTTCAGGAAAGTCTTCACCACTCTTGATGCTAGTGGGATCAGCGACTTGGCCAGGTGCCAGTGGAGCTCTTGGGCATGGAGGGTTTAAGGCGAATTTCCTCATGTACTTGGGAGTAACATAGCGATATTCCCTCCATTCTCGTGCCCATCTTCGTTCTATCCTTTGAATGCGCACTTTGCGCTGATTTTTGGTCTCCTTGCCAAACTTGGATTCATCAAGTGTGCAGTAATCTTTGTATATTTCCTCAGGAATCTCAAAGGCAGTCATGACCTCCGGTTTCTTTGCTCCCTTCTGCGGTCTCTTGCCTTCTGCCATTTTCTTCAGACGAGGAATTTTAACAATAGAGCACTCTGAAGAAGTATGCAGTTTTTCTTTGAGGAACGCTGCAAATGAGTTAAGTTGATGAGAACCTAGTGATTCAGCAGCGGACATGAGTACCTGTGAACAGAGTATAGGTGCGAGGAATTTGGAGAGGTCATATGCGTTCTCAGATGATTTTTCAAAAGAACAAGTTTTGAGGATTTTGATCAGTTGAGCCTTGAGGAATTTCACTAAGCGTTTTGTCTCATGTTCCAGAGTTGTACAGATTAAAAATCCGCACAATTGAGGAATCTTTAAGAATAGAATGCTTAGAGAGATAAATCAAGAGTATATAGTGTGTGAGGTGTTCATATATGAAGATTTGAAGACCAGAAACACCTTTGAAGATTTTCAGAAAGATTTGAGAATCAACGCGAGTAATAAAAGTAACTTTTAATTACCCGAACTGAAGAACACGACGAACAGAGATGAACTGTAGTGAAGTTCGTCATGTTAGATCTCCCACGCCCTAACTTGGCAGAGGGAGACAGCTACGGCGGCGGCGGAGTGAAGATTTCCGCGGCCGCCGCGAGTACGACGGCGATGAGGTCAAGGCAGTGAAGCTTTTCCTCACCGGCGGTGATGGAGTAGCGGCAGCGCTAGGGTTTGAGGAGAGCTCGAGCGAGAGACAGCGATCGAGCGGAGTAAATGAAGTGAGGAGAGGAGAGGGGTATTTATAGCCACGATGAAAAACTGTTCGTCCGAAGATTTTGGGACGAACGTGCCCCTGCCCTTTCTCCTTCACACGACATGTGTCACCCACGTACTGTGCAGATGAGATCGTGTAAGATCGTGGGTGATTAAACTAATGTATCGTGGAATGTGGAACGGTTTGAGCGGTAAAACCGAAAACTTGGATAAGATTTGTTTAAAAATTTCGTTCGCAATTTCTTCAGCTGTCAAGGACACAGTGAAGACTTTGAACGAGTTTCAATCAGAACGCACATGAAGAATTTGTGAATAGATTGGATTGATTATAGCATAGAGGGGGAAGGGTCCGATCACGTTCACTTAGCAGAAATCGCAACTTGAAGAAATAGCAATAAGTGAATGCTGTAGAGGACATAAACTCATATATGTATATAGCCAATGAAGAAAAACGTCGGAAACATTGAAGATTTTGCAAAGTTGAAGAATTTGAAAAACTGAGGAATTTCAAAAATGAGAAAAACTGAAATTGAAGATTTTCAACTTTTGTGGTGGCGTAGCCCACCGTATAAGAATGATGATTTCAAACACCGCGTACAATTGTCGTAGGGTTCTGAGAATCAAATTCTTCATTAGTTTCTTCACACTTAGAGTGTTATTCTTCATTGATTGAGGAAAAACGTTTCTTCATGTGTTGCACATCTAAGTCATCAATTATGCATAAGGGTTAGGATGTGTGTCCTTTTCAAAGAACATTCGAAGATTCTAAGATATTTAGCTCACAACGCAACTTGCTAAATCTCTTCTCATCCAAGGGCTTAGTGAAGATATCAGCTAGCTGTTCTTCAGTCTTCACATGCTCGATGGAGATATCACCCTTCAACACATGATCACGAAGAAAATGATGACGAATCTGGATGTGCTTAGTCTTCGAGTGCTGAACTGGGTTGTGAGCAATCTTGATGGCACTCTCATTGTCGCAGAGGAGAGGCACATTCTTCACGTTGACGCCATAGTCCTTGAGGGTTTGCTTCATCCAAAGCAGTTGAGCACAGCATGAGCCAGCAGCAATGTATTCAGCTTCAGCAGTGGACAGTGATACGCAGTTCCGTTTCTTCGAGGACCAACAGACCAAAGATCGTCCGAGGAAATGACAAGTGCCAGATGTTGACTTGCGGTCCACACGATCACCAGCATAGTCAGAGTCAGAATATCCAATGAGATCAAAAGCAGAGCCCTTGGGGTACCATAATCCTAGTGTTGGTGTGTGAGCTAGATATCGAAGAATATGCTTCACAGCCTTATGGTGTGATTCCTTCGGTGCAGCTTGAAATCGGGCACACATGCAAACACTAAGCATTATATCTGGCCTAGATGCACATAAGTACAATAAAGAACCAATCATGGAGCGGTATACCTTGTGATCGAAGTCAATACCATTTTCATCAGTGCATAGATGGCCATTTGTGGGCATAGGAATTTTGACGCCTTTGCAATCTTGCATGCCGAATTTCCTCAGTACATCTTTGAGGTATTTCTCCTGAGATATGAATATGCCATTGCGCTGTTGACGAATTTGAAGACCTAAGAAGAATTTCAACTCTCCCATCATAGACATTTGATATTCTTCACTCATCATATAGGAAAATTCATCACTATATCGTTGATTAGTACAGCCAAAGATAATATCATCAACATATATTTGGCACACAAATAGTTCACCATCATATGATTTAGTAAAGAGAGTAGGGTCAAGTGAACCGGGTGTGAAGCCATTCTTCACGAAGAATTCCTTCAATGTGTCATACCACGCCCGAGGGGCTTGCTTGAGGCCATAGAGAGCCTTATTGAGTCTGAAGACTTTGTCAGGATTCTTGGGATCTTCAAAACCTGGGGGTTGAGCAACATATACTTCTTCCTCAAGCTTACCATTGAGGAATGCACTTTTCACATCCATTTGATATAAGACAATATCATGATGGTTAGCGTAAGCAATTAAAATGCGAATAGCCTCAAGTCTAGCAACAGGTGCAAAAGTTTCATCGAAATCAACTCCTTCAACCTGTGTGTAGCCTTGAGCTACTAGTCGTGCCTTATTCCTCACCACAAGGCCATTTTCATCTTGCTTGTTGCGATAGATCCACTTTGTGCCAATGATATTATGCTTGCGAGGATCTGGGCGATTGACCAATTCCCAGACATTGTTCAGCTCGAACTGATGTAATTCTTCTTGCATAGCCTGAATCCACTCCGGCTCCAGAAATGCTTCATCTACCTTAGTGGGCTCTGAGATAGAAACAAAAGCATAGTGCCCACAAAAGTTAGATAAGTGTGAGGCTTTTGAGCGTGTGAGAGGACCTGGTGCGCTAATGTCATCGATGATCCTCTCCACTTGCACTTCTTTTGCAACGCGTGGATGAGTTGGTTGTCGCTGAGGATTTTGATCAGCATTTTCTTCAGCACCATTTTCCTCATCATGTTCTTCAGGTGCATCAGCTCGATGTTCTTCACGAACAGGAATGAATTCTTCAGCAGATTCTTCAGTGGGAATGACATCCTCAGTTGCCTTGAGCTTGATAGCATCCTCAGGTGCTGGTTCATCTAACACAGAAGTTAGGTGCTCTCTTTGCGAGCCATTAGTTTCATCGAACCGCACATCTACAGTGTCAACAATCTTGTGAAGAACAATGTTGAAGACTCTGTAGGTGTGCGAGTCCTTTCCGTAACCAAGCATAAAACCTTCATGTGCTTTCGGTGCAAATTTAGAGTTGTGGTGAGGATCTCTAATCCAACATTTAGCACCGAAGACTTTGAAATAACTCACATTGGGTTTCTTGTCAGTGAGGAGTTCATAGGCAGTCTTCTTGAAGAATTTGTGAAGATATACTCTGTTGATGATGTGGCAGGCAGTATCAATTGCATCAATCCAAAAACGCTGAGGCGTTTTGTATTCATCAAGCATAGTGCGAGCCATCTCAACAAGAGTTCTATTCTTGCGCTCCACGACGCCATTCTGCTAAGGAGTATAGGGAGCAGATAATTCATGAGTAATACAAGTTCATCAAGATAGGCATCAAGACCAGAATTCTTGAACTCAGTTCCATTGTCACTTCTGATATGCTTGATCTTCACACCAAAGTTGGTTGAAGCCCTCGAGGAAAATCATTTGAAGACTTCCTGCACTTCATGTTTGTAAGTAACAATGTGTACCCATGTATATCGAGAATAATCATCAACAATGACAAAACCATATAGAGATGCATCATTAGTGACAGCTGAATAATGGTTTGGTCCGAAGAGGTCCATGTGAAGCAATTCGAATGGACAGGTAGTGGTCATGATAGTCTTCGCTGGATGCTTGGCCTTGGTCATTTTTCCGGCTTCACAAGCTCCGAATAAGTGATCCTTGAGGAATTTGACATTCTCAATGCCAATGACATGCTTCTTCTTCGCAAGCGTGTTCAAATTCCACATGCCTGCATGACCAAGTCGTCGATGCCATAGCCAGCCTTCTGAAGCTTTTGCAAGTAGACACATGGCTGGTTGTGGTCCTGTAGAGAAATTAACAATATACAGATCTCCTCTCCTAAATCCTTCGAAGACTTTGGAATTGTCAGCTTCCATAATCACAACACAGCGATATTTGCCAAAGACAACAACCATATCAAGATCACAAAGCATTGAGACTGACATGAGATTGTATCCTAAGGACTCAACAAGCATGACTTTGTCCATGTGCTTATCCTTAGAGATCGCAACCTTACCAAGACCCAATACCTGACTTTTGCCTTTGTCAGCAAAGATGATATGCTTCAGAGGTGACGGTGATAAGGGAGCATCCATCAATAGATTCTTGTCACCAGTCATGTGATTTGTACATCCACTATCGAGGACCCATTCAGTGGTTTTGGGTTGATCATCCTGCAGATGAATTAGTGTAACAGACAATGATTTGGTAAACCAGTTCCAACTGTTGTCTCAGTTGTACGTCTGGTTGGAGCGGCTGAGTATTTAAACTCGAGGACACACAGTCCCGGACACCCAGTCTCTGAGCCGCAACTCAGGACACCCAGTCCTCACCGTATTCTCCTTGAACTAAGACCACGCAGGCCTCGTCCAATCACTCGTGGTAAGTCTTCAGGTGACTTCCAAACCTTCACAGACTTGGTCACTCGGCGATCCACAATTCCTCTTGGATGCTCTAGACCTTGACGCCTAACTGTCTGGAAGAAGCACAGTCTTCAAAGGTAACAAGCGTCGGATCCACACAGGATCAATTTCTTCAGTGATGCTCAATCACTTTGGGTTTGTGGGGGTTTGGTTTTGGATTTTCCTCACTTGATGATTTTCGCTCAAAGTCCTCGGAGGATGGGTTGCTCTCAAATGACAAGTGTCAAGTTCTCTCGGAGCAGCCAACCAACTAGTGGTTGTAGGGGGGCGGCTATTTATAGCCTAGGGAGCAGCCCGACATGATAAGACATAAATGCCCTTCAATGATATGACTGTTAGGTGGATAAGATATTTTGGTCCGCCGGCGTGCAGCACAGCAACGGTCGGAAATTTGACTCTCAAATTCCTCAGGGCTATCATGTTCCTCACTGTGTAGGCAATTCGCACTGGCGAATTCCTAACTCCTCAGTCAGAGCAAAGTCATCAGTGACCAGAAGAACTGCGTCTCTATCACTGAAGAATTTGACTGAACTGTATGAGATTTCCAATGGCTTCACTCGAAGGGATTGGTAGGTGTAGGATTTTGAGTTCAGCATCACTTGGAAATTTTTCCTTAGTATTTCCTCGACCCCCTTTAACAGTACGATGTTTCCTATGACTCAAGAAAGAGAAAATGAAACTACGAAAACAAAAGTCTTCACGCTTCATATTCCTCGAATGAATATCAAGTCTTCAAGGTCACACCAATTTCTTCACTTTCAAAGTCTTCAGAAAGTCTTCAGAATATCAAAGTCTTCAGTTGAAGAACTTCATTTTTAGGGGTCGACTTTCTCTGTAAATATCAAACTCCTCATAGACTTATAGACATGTGTACACTCACAAACGCATCAGTTACTTAACCTATAAGTCTTCAATACACCAAAATCACTAAGGGGCACTAGATGCACTTACACTAATGGTCCGCCTCGTTCAACGAGCAGGAAAACGGTTCTCTTCGTCCCTCGCCCTTGGTATCGAATTGTTGCCAACATAACTGATAGGCTACCCTCTGACATGTCTTGCTATCATGACCGTGCAAGATATCAACGCTTTTCCTAGTTTCAACCCACATGGTGGGCCCATAACCCACAGATCCACTGGATCGAAACCTGACTCTTCTTCACAACCCGGATTCTAATGTATCCTTTGCACCTGGCTTCATGTGTGATTCACGAGCTAAATGCTATACCATTATTCATCCTGGGATCAAACACCATGTTATTCTCGTTGTTCAAACCCCCATTCCAGCTTCTGTCTAGTCATCGAATGATTGCCTACCTATTTGAAACTTTGGTACCAGCGTATATTGCACTCACGAATTCGCTGAAATACAACTCGTGGGGTACCTTGTGTATTTCCCATTGAGTTCACCGTCAGATGCCCAGCTTTGTGGAGATGTGTTCTTCCGAAGTTTTTTTTTCCCTTGGTCGCGTTCGTAGGACGATGGAGATCCCGAAGAAAGGATGACAACTTGGTCATGGTGACTTGAAGTAGAGAAACGAAGACATCAACATAATGGATCGACCTCTTTGAGAAGAGCAACCAAGACTGGGAACATTCGCTAGAATTTCGTAACCAAAACTTTCCCCCTTACTCCCCTCTTAAATCTCGGGACGAGATTTCTTGTAGTGGAGGAGAATTGTGACGCCCGGATATTTAAGCTACAGTGATCCCCGCTAATGATGCCATGTCACCTTGGTTACTGTGGATAAACTCGCGTTAGTTCGAAACCTAGTTCGAATTTCAAATTTAAAACCGAGGCAAACAATAAAAGTTTTAAAATATTAAAACTAAAATGTTCAAGAGGTGACATATAATGCATAAGTAATTATGGTGATGAAGCCACATTTGTATAAAATATGCAAATGCTCCAGAATAACTAAAACATTGGCTATAACAATTAAATTAGTGCCTTTTCTAAATATTAAATTGTTAAACTATTTTATTTGGGGCCCCAACCTTTTTGTGGCAGAGGGCTAGACCATGACACTAATTTAGGAGTTAAATACAGTATTTTATGAGATTATACTAGATCAAAAACTAAGGTAAAACAGAAAAGGAAAATAAGTAAAAAGAAAAGAAAACACAAATAAACAAAAAACAAAAGACATAAAAAGACCCCCCCCCCTCCCGCTGGGCCGTAACCCAGCTGGCCACCAGGCCAACAACCGGCTGGCCCAGCCCCTTGGCCTATACCCCCTGGGGGCACCGAACCCTAGCCCCACGATCACCACTCCCCCCCCCCCCCCCCACTCGTTTGTTCTCCCCCTCCCCCCGATCCAGATCTGGATCGGGGCTCTACGCCGGTCCCCGCCGCCCGACGTGCTTGACGCCGGCGCCGCATCGCCACCGCTTGGAGGACCTCCCCTCCGTCGCCGTTCGTCGGGGCAACCTCACCGGAGCTCCTCTGCCTCGACCCCGACGCCACCTGGAAACGAACCACCCCGCCGCCCCGGTCGCTGGATCCTCGCCGCTCGGAGCTCGACGCGCCTCCGCCTTCGACGGACTGCCTCCTCTTCGTCACCGTCGCCCCCGACGTCGCTGCCTCGTCCCGCCACCACCTCGCGGACGCCACATCATCGCCGGACCGCTCCCCGTCTCCGCCGCTCGTCCCCATCCTCCTCCCCAACGAGCGCCATCGATCCTCGCCGCCCGTTCCCCTGCAACGTAGGGTGAGGAAAACCCCCTCCGTCTCTCCTCTGTCGCACGTCGACCACCGCGCCTCCCTGCTCCGCTGTGGCCGCCCCAGGGCTCCGCCCCTCGCGTTCGCCGTGTGCTCCGCCTGCGCCCCCTGTTCGCCCTACTCACCGCTGGCAGCGCCCATCCGCCGTTTGCCCCGCGCCGGAGACCGTTCTTGCTGGCCCCTGCCAACCGGCCAACGCCGGCCGCCCTTGATTTGGCCGCTGTCGCGCCCTTGGGCATGCGCCCAAGCGGGCAAGTGCCAAGCGCCCGTTACGCCCGCCCGCTATGGCCCCAGTGCCACTGAACGACGGGGCCCACAGCCCCCCTGTTAAAAATAAATAAAATGAATAATAACAAAAGGAGTTAAAATAATAATTAATTATTAATTAATTAAATAACTAGATTATTTAACTTAATAAATTGTGTTTATTTAATCTAATCAATTAACTAAACTGATTGAACTTGTTTAGTTAAATCTTAGACAATGACAGTAGGGACGCACTGGTCAATCTGACTAGTCAATGGTCAATGCTGACTGGACCGTTGGCTTTGACTAGCCCCACCAGTCAGTCTCTGCTAACTGGGCAGTTGACCAAGTCAACTGGGCCTAACGCCTGTGGGTACACTTCTGTGTACCCATAGCAAGTTAACCTTTAATTTTCGGATTAAAACAATTTAGAAAATGATTAAAACTTTGAAAAATCATATAAAATAATCCGTTGCCCGGATAGAAATACTTTGTACATGAAAGTTGCTCAGAACGACGAGACGAATCCGGATACGCAGCCTGTTCATCCGCCACGCGTACTTAGCATAGTGAACCTGCAACTTTCCCCCTCCGGTTGACCTGTCCAAAAACGCGAAACATCGGGAATACTTTCCCGAATGTTTCCCCCCCTTCGCCGGTATCACCTAACACTACGTTAGGTCACCCCTAGCACCGCATATTGCCGCGTCTTGCTTTGTGTTACATTTGATTGCTCTGTTATTTATTGTGTTCCCCCTCCGTTACTTCTTTCCGGTAGACTCTGAGACTGGTGCCGATGCCCCTGTGGTCGACTACGTCATCGACGACCCCTCCTTCTTGTCTGAGCAACCAGGCAAGCCCCCCCCCCCCCTTGATCACTAGATATCACCTATTCTCCTCTATACTGCTTGCATTAGAGTAGTGTAGCATGTTACTGCTTTCCGTTGATCCTATTCTGATGCATAGCCTGACATTGTTGCTACATCTGTTGATACCTTACCTGCAATCCTAAATGCTTAGTATAGGATGCTAGTTTATCATCATTGGCCCTACATTCTTGTCAGTCTGCCTTGCTATACTATTGGGCCGTGATCACTCGGGAGGTGATCACGGGTATATACTATACATACATACATACGGTACAGATGGTGACTAAAGTCGGGTCAGCTCGATGAGTACCCGCAAGTGATTTTGATGAGGGGGCTGAAAGGACAGGTGGCTCCATCTCGGTAGAGGTGGGTCTGGGTTCCCGACGGCCCCCGACTGTTACTTTGTGGCGGAGCGACAGGGCAGGTTGAGACCACCTAGGAGACAGGTGGGCCTGGCCCTGTTTGGCGTTCGCGGATACTTAACACGCTTAACGAGATCTTGGTATTTGATCTGAGTCTGGCCATTTGGTCTATATGCACTAACCATCTACGCGGGAGTAGTTATGGGTATCCCGGCGTCATGGTATCATCCGAAGCCTTCTTGACGTCAGCGATGGAGCGGCGCGCGCCGGGTTGGACTGCGTTAACGCAACTTCCTTTGTAATGGAGGTTGCTAGGTCTGCTCACCGGCCGCGTACGCAACGTGCAGGTGTGCAATGGGCGATGGGCCCAGACCCCTGCGCGCATAGGATTTAGACCGACGTGTTGACCTCTCTGTTGTGCCTAGGTGGGGCTGCGACGTGTTGATCTTCCGAGGCCGGGCATGACCCAGGAAAGTGTGTCCGGCCAAATGGGATCGAGCGTGTTGGGTTATGTGGTGCACCCCTGCAGGGAAGTTAATCTATTCGAATAGCCGTGACCCTCGGTAAAAGGACGACCCGGAGTTGTACCTTGACCTTATGACAACTAGAACTGGATACTTAATAAAACACACCCTTCCAAGTTCCACAGATAACCCGGTGATCGCTTTTCCACAGGGCGACGAGGGGAGGATCGCCGGGTAGGATTATGCTATGCGATGCTACTGGAGATGCTACTTGGAGATGCTACTTGGAGGACTTCAATCTACTCTCTTCTAAATGCTGCAAGACGGAGGCTGCCAGAAGCGTAGTCTTCGATAGGACTAGCTATCCCCCTCTTATTCTGGCATTCTGCAGTTCAGTCCGCTGATATGGCCTCCTTACACATATACCCATGCATATGTAGTGTAGTTCCTTGCTTGCGAGTACTTTGGATGAGTACTCACGGTTGCTCTCTCCCCCTTTTTCCCCCTTTCCTTTCTTTCTGGTTGTCACAACCAGATGATGGAGTCCTGGAGCCAGACGCCACCGTCGACGACGACCCCTACTACACCGGAGGTGCCTACTACTACGTGCAGCCCGCTGACGACGACCAGGAGTAGTTAGGAGGATCCCAGGCAGGAGGCCTACGCCTCTTTCGATCTGTATCCCAGTTTGTGTTAGCCTTCTTAAGGCAAACTTGTTTAACTTATGTCTATACTCAGATATTGTTGCTTCCACTGACTCGTTTATGATCGAGCACTTGTATTCGAGCCCTCGAGGCCCCTGGCTTGTATTATGATGCTTGTATGACTTATTTATGTTTTAGAGTTGTGTTGTGATATCTTCCCGTGAGTCCCTAATCTTGATCGTACACATTTGCGTGCATGATTAGTGTATGATTTAATTGGGGGCGTCACAGTTGTTCTGGTGCATCTCTCTGGGAGGAGCGAACTCCCTTTTATAGGCGCAAGAGAAGAAGGCGAGAAGGTAGCGATGGGAGATGAAATGAAGAGAGGGAGGCGAAGCGAACAGACATCAGACGAAGAGGTGCGCCGTTCATATTCATTCTCCACTTCAGAAAAACGTTTCAGCTCCCGTGTGACCGTTCGTATACCCATCGTGCGTGGCAAAAATTTAGACATCAGTTCGGCTCATTCCTGCAACCAGTGGCGCGGCGCGGCGAGGCTTGCGGCGAAGGAGGAGCGCGCGTGGATGTCCCTCTTGTTCTCATGCTCATACATGTGAGGAAAGAACCTCCCTTATAAAGAGGTCCAACTCCCTCTAAACTAGCAATGTGGGACTAAACTTTAGTAGTGCCCCTTGCCTTGCACGAATGGGCTAAGTGGGCCATTAGGATTTATTAGGAATTTCTGAAATAGTTATTGGGCTGTCCCAAAATAGACTAAATTTCCAGCAATCCCCCACCAGATCCCAGAGGCACACAAAAATTTGCCTTTGGTTCCAAAACATTGTTTTATATACCGGTACTACAGTGAAGACTGTTAAGTTGAACTTCCACCTAGAACTCTATGCTACACTCGTAAGAAGCTTGAACAGTGGAGTGGTCCTCGAACTGCAAGTTTTCTGCGAATCTAGCTTCACACAAAGCCTTGACCGATATTAGGCTATCGTGGGTCTTACCCGCGGGTGGAGCTTATGTGTCATGCTCCGAGACCTTTCATGATTTTACTAGAGAGAACCCTACTCTCATAGACTGCGACATTTAACAATTAGACTCATATAGGTGTGTTCTTCAAAAGATGTTCTGCGGGACAACATCTTTGCTTAAATGAGCCACTTAGAACACATTAAGATATACATCAACATGCCATGCAGATTTAGGAGAGTATTGCATCTTCATGGAGTGGTATTGTTAACAATAAGGATACTCTCCTCTCAGTTGACCAACAGCTTGTCTTCCACATCTAATTCATGGGATCTCTAATCACATAGACTAGGTTACCACTGTGAACAACTCATATTGTGGGTCTCATACCCATCTCCCTCGATGCATTATCTATCAGATTACATGATAGACCCTTAGTAAAAGGATCTGCCAGATTTTTAGACATTTGGATATAATCCAATGCAATAACTCCGGAGTTTCTCATTTTCCTGACAGACTTTAACCTTCTCTAAACGTGTCTTGATGACTTCAAGTTATCCTTTGAGCTGCTCACTTTTGTGATCACAATTTGATTGTCGCAGTTCATAAGGATGTCTGGTACAGGTTCCTCAACAACCGGCAAGTCATTCAAGAGGCAACGAAGCCAATCTGCTTCGACCGTAGTTGTATCTAGTGTTGTGAGTTTTGCTTCCATTGTTGACCTTGTTAAGATGGTCTGCTTGCAAAACTCCCAAGAAATAGCGCCACCTCCATGAGTGAATACATATCCGCTCATGGCCTTTATCTCATCAGCATCTGAGATCCAGTTTGAGTCACTATACCCTTCAAGCACCTTTGGGTGCGCGGTGTAGTGAATTCCATAATTTGTAGTGCCTTTCAAATAACGCAAAACTCTCTCTAGAGCTTTCCAATGCACATCTCCTGGTTTTGAGACAAACTGACTCAGTTTGCTAACAGCAAAAGAGATGTCAGGTCTTGTAGCACTGGCTAAGTACATAAGCGAGCCAATAATCTGATAATATTTCAATTGATCTCTAGCAATTCTTTGATTCTTTCAAAGTAACGCACTCGCATAATATGGTGTTGGAGAGGGCTTGCAGTCACTATAGCCAAAGCGACTCAAGATCTTTTCCACATAGTGAGATTGAAGCAATGTAATCCCACCATCATCGTCTCTCAACAACTTGATGTTTAGAATGACATCAGCCACTCCTAAATCCTTCATCTCAAAACAATGAGATAGGAAATCCTTGACCTCCTTAATAACATTCAGATTTGTTCCAAAAATCAGAATGTCATCAACATACAAGCAAAGGATAACTCCCTCGCCCCCACCATGGCGATAGTACACACATTTATCAGCTTCGTTTACAACAAAGCATGCAGCTATTAAAGTTCTTTCAAACTTCTCATGCCACTGCTTGGGTGCTTGCCTAAGTCCATACAAAGACTTTAGCAACTTGGACACTTTTCCTTCCTGACCATCTACTACAAACCCATCTGGTTGTTCCATGTAAATTTCCTCGTCCAACTCTCCATTTAGGAAAGCAGCCTTAACATCCATTTGATGAACGAGAAGACCATGTGAGGCAGCTAGTAAAAGTAGAACTCGAATAGTGGTCAGTCGAGCCACAAGTCAGTAAGTATCAAAGAAGTCTTCAGATTCCTTTTGGGTATAACCCTTAGCCACGAGCCTAGCCTTGTACTTTTCAATAGTACTATCATGCCTAAGCTTCTTCTTGAATACCCATTTGCATCCTATAGGTTCGCACCCATAAGGACAATCAGTTATCTCCCAAGTTTCATTCGCCAAGACAGAATCCTTCCAGTAATCAGCATCTTCAGATGCATAGGCCTCTGAAATAGAACTGGGAGTGTCATCTATGAGATACACAAGAAAATCACCACCAAAGGATTTTGCAGTCCTCTATTCTTGCTCCTAGTAGGAACTTCATTGTTCTCCTCCACAGGATTTTCAAAGTGTTCCATCGAAATGGCAGGTTTAGTAATTGTAACTGGTTCCTGATTCGATGAACTAGGCATCTCCTGATTAGATGAGGTAGCCATATCCTTCATGGGAAAGATATATTCAAAGAAAGTCGCATCATTCGACTCCATGATCGTATCGACATGCATGTCAGGTACCTCAGACTTTACGACCAAGAATCTATAACCAATGCTATGAAAAGCATAACCCAGGAAAACACAATCCACAGTTTTTGTTCCAAGTTTGCGCTTCTTTGGAATTGGCACATTGACTTTCGCCAAACAACCCCAGGTTCATAGATAAGAGAGTTTCAACCTTTTCTTCTCCCATTCCTCGAATGGAGTTATCTCTTTGTTCTTTTGAGAACTCGGTTTAGGACATGACATGCAGTCAGTATCGCCTCCCCCCACCATGCCTTGGAGAAACCCGATGTGTCTAACATGGCGTTAACCAAATCAGTTAGAGTACGGTTCTTTCTTTCGGCTACCCCATTTGATTTAGGTGAATAGGGAGGCGTCCTCTCATGGATTATACCATGTTCCGCATAAAAAGCATCACATTCATTGGAAAAATACTCTCCACCATGGTCGGACCTAAGCCTCTTGATTTTCCGATCAAGTTGGTTTTCCATTTCAGCTTTATAGACCTTCAAAAAGTTCAAAACCTCATCCTTAGATTTTAGAAGATACACACAGCAGTATCTAGTGGAGTCGTCAATTAACGTCATGAAATATTTCTTTCCACCTTTTGTCAGAACACCATTCATTTGACATAGATCTGAATGTATGAGCTATAGTGGTGCAAGATTTCTCGTTTCTGCAGTCGTGTGAGACTTACGAGGTTGCTTAGCTTGCACACAAACTTGACACTTAGATCCCTTGATAGTGGTGAAACTAGGGATTAAGTTCAACTTCGCTAGTCGCGACATGCAACCAAAGTTAACATGACAAAGACGTGAATGCCACACATTTGATTCACTATTGTTGCAAACATGATTAACAACTTTATTGCAAACGTCTGATAAGGATAAACGAAACAGGCCTCCTGACTCATAGCCTTTACCAACAAAGGTTCCATACTTGGACATTACAAATTTATTCGACTCAAAGACAAGCTTATAGCCATCTCTACACAGAAGAGACCCACTAACTAGATTTTTATTGATGGAGGGGACATAATGCACGTTCTTCAGCCGCACGATCTTCCCCGAAGTAAACTTCAGATCGACCGTGCCAACACCACGAACAGAAGCACTTGAACCGTTGCCCATAAGCACGGTTGAAGTCCCTGCGGTCCAGCATCCTTCATGTCAGTGTCTCCAATGACAACATTAGCGGTCTTGCCGCCTTTCCCAGGATGATGCTTGTCATAGCGATTAGGGAAACTAGGAGCCCAATGATCAGGATCTCCACACACATGACAAACACCTTTCTTCTTGTCATTCTTCTTCTTGAAGTTTGTGTGCTGCACAGCCTTGTTCTTCCCATCAAACTTTGCTTTACCATCAAACTTGCCCTTGTTCTTGAACTAGTGGGGTTGGAAGTTTTTCTTCTGTACCAGATTGGCACTAGATCCTCCCTCAATACCTCAAGCACATGTATCATTTGCTCTCGCCTTTTCTTCCACATCAAGAGTACCAATGAGATCCGGAATGGAAAACTCCTGCCTCTTATGCTTTAGTAAGGTAGCAAAGTTCCTCCATGAAGGAGGAAGCTTAGTGATGATACCTCTGGCAACAAACTTGTCCGGTAGCATACAATTGAAGTGCTCAAGTTCTCTAGCAAATGATTATATCTCATGAGCTTGCTCAACCACGGAGCGCTCTTCAGTCATCCTGTAATCATAGAATTGCTCCATGATGTACAGCTCAGTGCCAGGATCTGAGACCCCAAACTTGGCCTCGAGTGCGTCCCACATATCTTTTCCATTATCAATTGACGCATACGCATCAACTATGTTCTCACCAAGAACACTCAAGAGAGCAGCCTTAAACAGAGTATCCATTTTCTGAAAAGCTTGTTCCTGTTGGGCATCATGCTCCCCTTCAGGTTTGCCAAGAGTGGCGTCATAGCAACTCATGGTTTGAAACCATAAGACTGCTCTCATGCGCCACCTCTTATAGTGGATACCCTCAAACATAGGAGGTCTCATAGAAGCAACAAAACCACTTGGGATAAATTGCCTATAATAAGGTTTTTGGATTCTTGGAAATATGGGCAATTTACCGAATGATTTTATTAACAGAAATACTAGATAAAGCACGACTAGTATAGCAGTGATAAAACAAGCCATGCGATTTGACAAAGAGAAGGTAAACAATATCTTCATATATGAACCGTAACTAAACATATCTAGAGCAGACAGTATAGCAAGTTGCATATATGAAATAGAGTCTAACATATCTAGGATAAACACTAGAACAAGAAACTGTAGCAGGGCCTCTAATAGAAAGAGGAAGAATACGTACAGGACAGCGACAACAGAAGCGCTGGACTTGGGGTCGGTGTCCTTGCCAGCCATGTCGTTGAGGAGGTTGTCGACATCGGGGAAGAAGTCATCGTCGAGGAAGTAGTCGTCGGAGTCCGGGGCGTCTGTGACGAAGAAGTTAGTAGTCACGTGAAGCGCTCCCCAAAAACCTTATCACCCTTCTCCCGCACAGGACTCAAAATGTGCGGTTTCGAAGGCCTACTCTCCCGACCTGCGGTGCACGCCACAAGCCGGGATGGGGAAGAAGGCGAGAAGGCAGCGATGGGAGATGAAACGGCGAGGCGAGGCGAGGCGAGGCGTGGCATGGCGAGGCGGGCGGCAGAGGAGCGCGCGTGGATGTCCCTCTTGTTCTCATGCTCATACATATGGGGAAAGAACCTCCCTTATAAAGAGGTCCAACTCCCTCTAAACTAGCAATGTGGGACTAAACTTTAGTAGTGCCCCTTGCCTTGCACGAATGGGTTAAGTAGGCCTCTAGGATTTATTTAGGAATTTCTGAAATAGTTATTCGGTTGTCCCAAAATAGACTAAATTCCAGCACTCTCTCTGTCCCACAATATAAACTATTTTTGCAAGCTAAAACAGCTTGCAAAAACGTCTTATATTATAGGACGGAGGAAGTACTATTTACATTGGGATGCTTTGTTATCTAATCTAGACATATCAAAATTAAGATTTTTCTCTTATTTGCCAAGCTAAGAGCATCTCTAGCAAACCCCGTATAATGTCGACCCACAAAATGCGTATATAGTTCGCGGAAAACAGCTTTACGGACCGGCGCGGGCGGAGGCCGAGCAGACCCCGCAAAGTGGACCCTAAAAAATGATATTCTTGCTGCTTGGCTGCCGCCCGCGCCGGCCCGTAAATCAGTAATTTGCATTTCAATTTCGGGCATGAAAACACATTTCTTTGCTTCTTTATTTTTTTCGAAGGCATTGCATACATAATAATTCACCAAATCTTTGCTAGAATAGTAAGACCAAAGAAAATAAGAACCACAATTAGCCATTTTAGAAGATATCCAACTTCCATAACTGCTCCCACTAGCCGGACCAACATCTTCTCCATGCATTCATTGTTGATCTGCGGATTCCTGATATTGCATTCTTCATTCTTCTTCTTTGATTCTAAAGAAGTAGACGTTGGCACGTTGCTTCTCCTCTAATTTCTTTTCTAATTGCACATGCAGCCGCATCATTAGCCTCAATTCTCCCAACTAGTGCACGAACATCTATTAAGTTTCTTTCTATCAATAAGTCGATGTATTCTTCTTCCCAAAACCAAAATGAGCATCCATTTCCTACACACATGACCATCTCAATAAGCTATCGAAATTGAACCGAATAGGTTGACAAAGCCGAATGAAAACAAGAAAATACCTCGTCGTTCTCGCATTTGAAGAATACCCATCCTGGGTGTTTCGACGTGCCACTGTTTGTGTGTAGTCGTCGCACTGTATGAGGGGCGTTGGCGAGCCGGCCAGCCGCTGCGCGAGCGCCGAGCCCGGGCGACGGCCGGCTGAGTACTTGTCGGCAAACTGACGATGACGGCTAGAGGACAAACTAGTACCTGCATGTGGCGTTGGGGCTTTGTCGGGGCTGTGCGGGGTGCTCCCCGACCAATCCATGGCTTGGCGCAGCCACCGGTGGCCGGAAACGCCAAATCCGGCGGCCACGACAAACAGCCGCCGATCTGCAACTATCCGGCTGGCCGAGGTAGGAGGAAGTGGTGGAGGACAATCTCGGGCGAATCTCGGGTGTGTGGCGGCCCGTCGGCGTGATCCCGACGGCTGGTATGGCCGGAATTGTGGGCGGCGGCCTGGCGGCGATGGGTGGGAAAAAGTGTGGGCTGAAATCCCCTCCCCCCCAACCGCTCTCGCTATATATAGGGCACCGAGGAGTACCCACATTTCCGTGGGCGGGGGCAGGACTTTTACCGCGCCCCGCAAAACTTTTTACGGGTCGGACGCATTTGCGGGGTCTGATCGGGCACCATTTTCCGCGCGGACCCGTATTTTGACGTTTATTTTCCAGGTCGGGACATTATACGGTTGCATGAAACCTGTGTGGCGTTGCACCATCTTGTGTCCAGGTTGTATGCTCTAGTTGGTAGATTGTAAACTTTGTTGCATTTTGACTTAAGTATCTGAATCATGGCAGAGCCAGTCAGCTAGTTGTCCTTTAAGTTCTCCAGATGCTTAATTATCTCCAGCCTAATTTTTGTTCTGTTTTGCTTGGAACAGTGATGCCGAATGTTCAGTGTTGTGGTGATGTAGGTTTGCTTCTCCGGTGTTTAGCCGTATGTTCCAATAAATCTCGTGTAATCTTTCGATCTAGCTTTGAAAGCAAACATGAGTACATTCCATGGGTGTTTGAGAAAATCTGAAACAAGACGATCTATTTGCCGTGTGGGAGCTTATCTTTTGCCTCGGTGTAATTTCATGAGTTTTGGTATTGCAATGCCATCTGTAGACTTGGTAAAGCAGCAGAAAGACAGAGACTGGCGAGTCGGAGGCGATGGAACGGATCTAGTCGAAGCGCCCGTCGGTGTGGATGAAGCGCTTGAGCGCGCACATGAGCTCCGCGGACGCGTCGGACCACGGGTCGATGGTGAAGAAGCCGTGCTGCTGCCCCTCGAACTCCCTCACCCCCACTGGCTTCCCCATCGCCCGCAGCCTCGCGGCGTAGTCCACGGCCCTGTCACGGAGGATGTCGCGGCCTCCGACCACCACCAGCGTCGGGGCCAGCTCCACCGCCTCCAGCGCCGGGCTGTCCGGCCCGAACGGGTTGGAGGCCGGGTGGTCGACCGTGGCGCCGGGAGGCAGCGAGAGGCGCCAGTAGCGGTCGTTGAGCGGGCGGTTGAGGAACGCGTCGTCGGGGCACTCCGCCTCGGACCTCGTCCGTTCCGTGCCGCCGAAGAAGGGCATGAGTTGGACGTAGCCCCTGACGCGGACGTTGCCCAGCTCAGAGCGCCCGGCCGCGGAGCCGAAACGCACGGCCAGGTGGTGGGCGATGGTGCCTCCCGCGGAGTCACCGGAGATAAACACCCGAGTAAAGTCGGCGGCCTCTGTCAGCCATGTGTCGCCGGCGGGGCCGGCCTGCGAAGCAAGCCAGAGGAGGGCGGCGGCGCCGTCGTCGATGGCCGCGGGGAGGCGGTTCTCGGGGGCAAGGCGGTAGTCCGGGGCGACCACGACGGCGCCGAGCTCGGCGGCGAGGCGGAGGCAGTAGTTCTGGCAGTTGGGCCAGGTGCGCGAGCCGATGCAGAAGCCGCCGCCGTGGTAGTAGAAGAAGACCGGTAGGAGCTGGTTCCGCTGACGCGGCCTGTAGAGCCGGAGTCCCAGCCCGCGTGGCGCGTCGAACTCGGCGTCCTTCCACTCCACGGTGCCGTCGTCCCGCACCGGCGTGGCGAAGCCCGGCCCATCCCTGCGCACCACGGCCCCGTCGCTGTACACCAACAGCACGCCCCGGCAGTCGTCCACGACGACGGGCGCGGCAGAGTCCTCGGAAGCCATTATGGCAGTGAACCGTGGTGAGATGGGACTTGCCAGGTGCGAGGTGATGATATAGACCCGGTTCAGTGGAGTACGTGACGTGCGCGCTGCACCAGGCGGTGTTGTGTGTTTGTCGTCGTCATCTCGGCCGGCCGTGCTGGTGCAGGCCATCGACGGTGTCCGGCGGCCGGCACTAGGGGACAAAGCTTTGCCGGCACGCAATAAATACAGCGTCCATAGGTGGAGCTTGTAATACAAGTATTCCCTCAATTCACATATACTCCTACAAGATGTTGTAACTTTTTTGAATCAGATGTACACGTTTCATTTCAGTGTGTTTGTTCACTCATTTCAGTTTGTGTTTGGTCCATATTCGAAATATCCAAAGCATCTCATATTTATGAACGGAGCGAATATATGACTGTTACAATAAGAGTATAGAGCAAGAACGCTATTTTGTGAAACCAGGATGAAAACCACTCCCTCGTGTTTTGGAGGTATGTTAATACGTGAAGCAGGCCCAGTAAACGGTGTCATGCATGTATACTACTATTGGTACAAATAACACCAAGAGATAACAGCGTCCTGGTCCTTTTATTCAGTATGGCCGGGCCGGGTACTGTAAGTTGTAACTTGTAACTCATGTAGTATGTGTTGGAGTCCTCGGGTAAGGCTGTAACAGATCCAAAGGTTTCATGGACGCATTCAGTGGCGGCACCACGACAAACTTGAACAACCGAACCCACTGCCATGGAATCAGGCACTTGGTTGGTCAGATGCAGACGTGGGGTGGGATGAGCTTTCCTGGATTCATGATGTTGTTGGGATCCAGCGCGGCCTTTATCCTTTTCATCGTCTTCAGTGACTCCATCCCCAGCTCCTTCTCCAGGTACTGCCAATGCACACACCAAAGCACTTGTCACTTGTCACACTCATGGGTGCTGACTTGTTGATGACTCATGTGGAAATTCGAAACAAATCACGGCCTTGATAACATAAAGAGGTCATAGGTCACCTGCCTTCATTTTCCCTGTGCCAACACCATGCTCTCCTGTGCATGTACCTTCCATGGACAGAGCAGTATGAACCATGAAATGGTTTAGTCTCTCTGCTTCCCTTCGCTCTTCCTCCTGACTTGGATCAAATAGGATAATTGTGTGGAAATTTCCGTCACCGGCATGGGCGATAACCAAACTGAAAACATACACAAGTCAGAGAGAAGGTCCTCCTGGATAATTAAAAGGATAGCATACTGTACTGTCATGCTGGAGCTGCGGTAAGAATCGCATGCTACTTCATCAAGAGTTCGAATTTTCAAACTGCCCTGCTCTCCTATAAATACAAATCTAATACAAAAGAGGTGGCCATGGCTTTCCTAGCTACAACAGATAACAAAATGGGAAAAACCTAGGTACTGCGTAAGGGAGAATATGTACCAAGTCAATGGTGACGCATCAAGTAGTTGCTTAGATACAGATATGCATTCTGCAAGTCTAGACAATGGAACACAAACGTCCTGCATGAACAACAATTGGGGCGGCATTAGAATTTACAAGACTTGATACAGTTCATCCACTGAAAACCAACAGATAATAAGGGTACAATAATCATAATGAGCATTGGCCGGTCTCTGTGAGCATATGAGATAAAAAAAATTATGAAGCTGACAAGATCTGCATTTACCACCAAGGGACAAAAAAGCCATATGTTGATTCAAAAAAGAGAAGAGAGCGGCGCCAGTTACCCTTTAGGCCTTTACATAACTGAGAAGATATTTCGTTGCTATTTGCTAAGTACCCTATACTTGAATGTGAACTAAAATTGGATCACATTCCATATTTTCGCCAAATGATGATTAAAATGGGGCATGTTGACAAATGCCAAGATTCACAACTAAGGAGGTAAACATAATGGTATATGATGCATGCCACTAGAGACTAGCTATCTCTAACCAACCAAAAAGGTGATGACTATAGTGATTCAAATACTGAGCAAGCAATCAAACCGTTATCATAGCTTCATGATCAGGTTTCATGGCAAAACCAGCCCAAAGTGCCTCCTTCCTGATCTGCACATAGAGGAAAATGCCATTAAAATATGCTTCAAGACCAAATATCATATATATCACAGTACTACTATTCTCCAGAAACCAGGGAACATAATGTCGTACTGTATGACACTGGTATTGCATGGCCTGTGCACAATCATGCGGCACAAAGAAACATCTGTAGATTAGCTCTACAAGTTCAGATGACTGACCTTCCACAGTTCCTCTTTAGCATTTGGCTCCTCCACAAAAACAAAATCAGAACCATGGTGCTCTGCAGCAATCTTTTGAACCAACAGTGTTTGTTCAAGTGCATATGCTTCTGAATAGTTGCAATGGAAAGAGATTAACAAAGAAAAGGAAGATCAGTCAGTTCTTGATGTGTAAGCTGAAGGAATGTTTGCAGCTTAAGAAGAGCTTTTAAGTAACTTGTCCAAGCAAGTGAACAACCAACAGAAGACGATAGTAAATTACTGAATATGTGTTAATTACATCCCCAAGATAAGGAACAGCTGTAGACCACAAGCATGAGCTATGGGTATCACTTCTGAAAATTGTCTAGAGTCTACTAAAAAGTAGTGTGCACAAAGTGAATTTAGTTTTAATAGAGAGATCGCAATGTTAGGAAAGCAACTTAACTTTATTGAAGGCCCAAGGGGCATATATATATTACACATGACTTGAGGTGCAAGGAAACTAAACATAGACTAATAAGGATTCCTAGACCAATACTAATATACTCCTTAACACACACCCTCAAATGCAAAGCGTATGCAATAGCATTGCATTTGAAGAAGCGTAATTCTAGAAAAAAATGATAATCCAAATCCGCATCTTGAGAGTGTCGTCGTAGCATGAAGAGTCTTCAAAACCTGTCGAGTCGCCAAAGGGGATAACAAAGAGATGGCACATCAGAGGAAGACACCGCATCAATAGAAGATACAAAAGAAGTATCAAGAAAAGATGGGTTGTCAAAAGAAGATGGCACATCAAGAGAATGAAGCATTGCTTAAAGAATCATGGCCCATGTAAACCGACGGCGAAAGAAGCACGGCGGCAAGAGAATGGGCTTAGATCAACAATGCAAAGAGAGGCCACAGAAATCCTATTGAGAGGACAATGACCAGAAAAAGGCTGGCAGACAAAAGTTTGGTGGACTCACATGACAAAACACAAAATTTCAACGGATTTGGTGGACGCAGCGGAAAACAAAGAAACTAGAAACGGCAGGGGACCAGGGGACGGGAGCACCACATAGCAGCAGGAAGCAACATCACGTAGCAGCAGGAAAGCAGCAAGCAGCACCACGTAGCAGGAGGAAGTAGGTAGCTAGCACCAAGTTGCTGCCGGAAGCAACTAGCACCAAGTAGCGGAGATCCAGTAGCGTGCTGAGAGCACCGGTGGCCGGCAGCAGGATCCGGAGGGTGGCGTCGATGGGATCCACAGCTGGGACGGACGGGGCGTTGACCCGGAGGCCCGGTCCCGGAGCAGACGTGTGCCCACAGCGACTAGGGCGGCCGCCAGAGAGCTTGTCGTCTGTGTCGATCTGGGAGCAGCGTCGTCGATGCGTGCCTTCGATGCGTGGAAGGAGACGGGCTTCGATATGTGCCTTGGAGACGATCGAGCAGCGCAGGCCCGCAGCAGAGGAGAGCGTCGAGCAGACGCAGCTGAGACCTGGCGAACCAGCAGCGCAGGAGGACGCGCGTAAAGCCATACAGCAGGCAGAGAAGCGGTAGGCCCGCCGGCCGGAGAGAGGAGCAGCGGCGGCCGATGCAAAAATTGGATCGGGACAGAGATTGGAAAAAAAAAATCCAATTGAGGACGAGTTGCGCGTCAGGAGACCTAAACCTAGGCTCTAATACCATGTTAGCAAAGCAACTTAACTTTATTGAAGGCCCAAGGGGCATATATATATTACACATGACTTGAGGTGCAAGGAAACTAAACATAGACTAATAAGGATTCCTAGACCACAATACTAATACTCCTTAACACGCAAGAGGTATATGTACACCAGAAAGTTTTAACTACTCCCTCCGTCCCATAATATAAGATGCTATTACAACAAGTACATTGGTTGTAATAGCATCTTATATTATGGGACGGAGGGAGTATATGCTAAGTTACAACCTAGAATACAAAGCAATATATTGCTGGTATAGTAGATAGTGTCATTCTTTACCTGTTATTGTCAATCACGC
Source organism: Triticum timopheevii (assembly GCA_963921465.1). Taxonomy (NCBI): domain Eukaryota; kingdom Viridiplantae; phylum Streptophyta; class Magnoliopsida; order Poales; family Poaceae; genus Triticum; species Triticum timopheevii. The sequence continues at coordinate 326,259,570 of OY997264.1, forward strand.
AATATCAAATTCACAAACTATTAGTATTATAGATACAAAATTAAGACCATGGAAATGAATCTGTCAGTTATGTCAATATGCCTGCAAAATCTAAGCAATTTTTATGTTTATATTCCTCTTTGTAGTATTATATTCTTTTTAATGTAGTGAAATCTTCTTGGGGGGTGTATTTGGGTGGTTGCATGCATAAAAACTTCGCAGTTTGAACCGTTGCGGCAACTTGCATAATTCCTTGTACATATCATGCGACTCTGATCATCAATCTAGATACTGATTTAAGGAATGTGCACATATTTCAAATTTATCTAGATTGTACTACTAGAACTCAGGACTGCCACCATAGATGCATAATGCAATATAAATGGCATAAAACTGCAAGTTAGGTTACCTGTCCCTATGAATTCAAACATCAAGGTCGGCACTTCAGGCAAGCTTTTACCGTTTGCCATGTTTATTGCCCTAATCTGAACCTCATCTAACAATTCCACTCTCGAGACCTAACCAACCAGAAAAGGATAGTATCAGTAACTAACTAGCCAACAACAACCTTACTGAATTTTGGTTACCCACTGATACATCTCAACAAATGTAACTTGTACTCAAGCACTTCAACTGAAGTCAAGCTAACACCTACAATAGTCCCCGAAAAACATCTAACACCACCATCGACGGCCACTTAATGTGCAACGGACAAATTATGTCACATGAACAAATACGAGCATGGAGATATGAACATTAAGTCCATGTGGAAAGGATGTCGATTATTTCATATCTGACTTACAATTTTTTCAAATGTCATAGCAATGAAAGAAAAACAGAAGGACACGAACAAACCTGTATGCCAGAATGCATTGTTGCAATAGCAACATCAGCAGCATCCTTAACCGTTTGAAAATTGCACATAGCAACCTGAATATAGAGAGCATTTAGGAGGAATGAGTTCATAGGTAAAATGAAGACGCAGAGAGAACTACAAAAAAAGGTCGACAAAGCTAGACGAATAAGGTAGCATGCTATGCATGTCCATTACTCTTTCAAAACTTCTAACATTGAAAATGGTACATGGTTTGCTACTAGAAATGGCAAAACAAGATGAATGTTGTGGCGACGTGAATACTGGTGCATTGTAAGAATAGCCGTGTTGCGGTTTATATGTTATAACTTGCAGGATTGCGGACCGCCTTCCCACGTGGAGGGCGTCCATGCGAAGGTGGGTCGCCTCACCTGGGGGCTGGTGTTCCGGACCTTAGCAGGGCCGCGACCAGCCTAAGGATCCGCTGGTTGTGGAGGATGTGCACTGAACTCCTCCGCTCTGGGAGAGGCCTCGACCTGTAATTCTCCCACGATGAATGTGAGGTGTTCGCCACAATGGGCCGCATCCACCAGGATGGTGGTTGGTGGCAGGACCTCACCCTTATTCTGGGAGGATCGCTGGCTCGATGGCCGTGCCATTTCTGAGATTGCGCCTGAGCTCCTAACGTTGGTCTCGGGTGCATCAGGAAATGCCGGACCGTCAGCGATGCCTTGGCTGGCCGCCGTTGGATCTCGGATATCAGAGGGGCCTGAGCCCATTGGCACTCTGGCAGTATATCGAGGTCTGGTGGTTGGTGTGCCAATACTCCTCCAAGAGCTGCTACGACATCTTGTTCTAGGGGGGGCAGTCGGTTCAAGTTCGTGGAAGCTTAACTGAATGACTTGGGCCCCACCTAGGGTCAAGTTCTTCGTGTGGCTTGCCTGCCAGGACCTTTGTTGGGCTGCTGAGAGCCTGGCACGCCGAGGCCTTCAGCATGCATCGTGTTCCTCACTGTTTGTTCCTTCTCGCGCGTGGTGTGGCACGATGTTCTTTCCTGGTTGCGTTCGACGGCAAGACACCCAATGCGGAGGACGACTTCGTGGATTGGTGGCATCGAATGGGCCACTCGGTCCCAGCTGTTAAGCTTCATACGCTAGCCAACCCAACCAAAAGTCCAAACTGATGGAAAGGGCTAGACAATCCACATATACACTTCAACACCGCCTCTCACATGTGACGCGGGAAGTCAACACGTGAATAGACTCAGAGGTATGACTCAAGAGGCCTATACGCGGACACAGAGGGGGCAGCAACAATTTTTGGATAAATCGCAAAAGCCAGGACTTGAACTCAAGACCTTAGGCTCCGATACCATGTTATGAAAGCGCGAGCTGGCCAGAGGAAGATGGCGGCATCGCGAAATTGGATCAGCACGACTTGCGCGTGCTAAAAAAAATAACCTAATCTCTGATAGCATATTAAGCTTAATGCGCTAGCCAACACAACCAAAAGGCCGAACTGATGGAAAGGGCTAGGCAATCCACATATACACTTCAACACCAGCCTCTCCTCAAAAGGGCACATCCACAGCCATCATGTTGGTGGCATGTTCTGGAAGCATCGCAACGCATTATCTTCGACAACGCTCCCCTTAGCTTACCTTCCCTCGTTGGTACGATCCAAGAGGAAGCCAGGCAATGGGTGTCTGGCAGGCGTGAGAGGCCTTCAGGTTGTGCTACGGGGCTGAGGTCAAGCCTAGGGACGACGGCGGTGTGTTGGAGTGTGACCTTCTTTGGGCTTGTACAAACTCTTTCCTTCTACCAATGCATCGAAATGCAAAGCTTTTGTGTTTTCCCGGAAAAAAACACTTCCCAAATTTTATATCATAGAACATTAAGCCAATAAACATTTTTTTAGGAACATAGGGAGAACATCACATAGAAATGTTCCGGATAATGTAATTGTCTAGTGCAGGATAAGATAGACTGTTAAAAGAAAATATCTTGTGTTCATACAAATGTTGTTTCCATTCCTAAGATGCAAGATAAGAGTTAAGTCATAGTAATACGGCATGAAGAATGGTGTTTCTCCACAGGATGTGCTACATAAAGAGCGTATATCCTAAACAGAGAAACAGGTTAGTTGTTAAAACTTAACAGTTAACATTCAAGTATACAAAGTGCAGTAAGAATTGTTAGCAAAACATTATTTCGACAGTGAATAAATCAAAACAGAAGACCTACCACGGAATGAGATGGAAGCTTTTGAAGTCGTAAAGTCACTTCGGTAATTACCCCTAAAGTCCCTTCACTTCCAATGATCAACCGAGTTAGGTCATATCTGACATTCAACATGGTGGAAAATAAAAAAAGTTGTCAATACTAATGGCAGCAACAGATGTATAACTTCATATATATAATATGTAGACATTATGGGAAAAGCAAGCAGCACAGCACAACTAAGATTCACTCCCGAAGAAATGAAGCCTTTTAATCTTAAGAAACAGGAGCAGTTCTTGTATACCCAGCTGCACTCTTTCGAGCCCGAGAACCGGTCTTGACAACGTCGCCATCTGGTAGAACAACCTGATGTACCATAAAAGATCACTACTTGTATGCTTAGTCAAATGTACAGTATATGGGGAAATAATGAGGATAGCAAAAGGACCTGAAGATTGATAACATTGTCCCGCATAGTTCCATACCTACAAACTAAGAAGCAAATTCATCAAAGCCATCTAACATAAGTATCATAAGAATACAACAGATAAACAGGTGAATGTGCATGTTATGGTTGTCCCTCCTCTTTGTGCCGATGGGGTTACAGGTGCACTGTAGAAGCCAAAAAGTGGCCTGAAATTATATGGAGAATTACCTCACGGCTAATGAACCAGAACATCGTGTAGCGCACATTCCACCAATAGTGGCTCCAGGTCCTGTAAATCAGACCAATGTAGATAAGCTACGCCACTAAACTAGTGCAAAAGCAAGCAGCCGCTGATGCTATTTAGTGGACCCAGAAAGATGATCGAACTTCAGTGCAACTATTGAGTACTACAAACATGCATAGTTATCTCCCTAGGACAGAAGGTACATAACACCTAAATGTCTGGAGGGTGCAATTACACTGTTCAACTGCAGTCGAGTTGCATTGAACATAATTTATTAGGTTAAGTCAATCTGGATTTTGCACCTAAATGTCTGGAAGATGCAATTACACTACACAAGTCAGTTGCAAACAAAGTTGCTGTTCAACTGTAGTCGAGTTACACTGAATATGAAAGGGCAAAGGACATAGCAACAAAGGGCATGATGAAAGGGTTTTTTTTTTTGACAAGATTGATCTGTTTGGATCTTGGTCCATGATGGCCTTTTTATTGATTTTGATGATTGAATAATTTCATATCAGGTTATGTCAATCTGGATTTTACATGGTCGATTGAATAATTTCATATCAAGTGATGTCGACACCGGTGACTTCCCGATTAAGATAGGACTGCATCAGGGGTCAGCCTTGAGCCCTTATCTTTTTGCATTGGTGATGGATGAGGTCACAAGGGATATACAAGGAGATATCCCATGGTGTATGCTCTTTGCGGATGATGTGGTGCTAGTTGACGATAGTCGGACGGGGGTAAATAGGAAGTTAGAGTTATGGAGACAAACCTTGGAATCGAAAGGGTTTAGGCTTAGTAGAACTAAAACCGAGTACATGATGTGCGGTTTCAGTACTACTAGGTGTGAGGAGGAGGAGGTTAGCCTTGATGGCCAGGTGGTACCTCGGAAGGACACCTTTCGGTATTTGGGGTCAATGTTGCAGGAGGATGGGGGTATTGATGAAGATGTGAACCATCGAATCAAAGCCGGATGGATGAAGTGGCGCCAAGCTTCTGGCATTCTCTGTGACAAGAGAGTGCCACAAAAGCTAAAAGGCAAGTTTTACAGGACGGCGGTTCGACCCGCAATGTTGTATGGCGCGGAGTGTTGGCCGACTAAAAGGCGACATGTTCAACAGTTAGGTGTGGCGGAGATGCGTATGTTGAGATGGATGTGTGGCCACACGAGGAAGGATCGAGTCCGGAGTGATGATATACGAGATAGAGTTGGGGTAGCACCAATTGAGGAGAAGCTTGTCCAACATCGTCTGAGATGGTTTGGGCATATTCAGCGCAGGCCTCCAGAAGCTCCAGTGCATAGCGGACGGCTAAAGCGTGCGGAGAATGTCAAGAGAGGGCGGGGTCGACCGAATTTGACATGGGAGGAGTCCGTTAAGAGAGACCTGAAGGATTGGAGTATCGACAAAGAGCGAGCTATGGACAGGGGTGCGTGGAAGCTTGCTATCCATGTGCCAGAGCCATGAGTTGGTTGCGAGATCTTACGAGTTTCACCTCTAGCCTACCCCAACTTGTTTGGGACTAAAGGCTTTGTTGTTGTTGTTGTTGTTTTTGGTTGAAAAGGTAAAAAGAAAGGACAGACCCAGTGCTAGAAGCTCCCATACCAGGTGGGGCTCTGGGGAAGGATACGAGGCAAGCCTTACCCCTGCACAGAGCAATGCAGAGAGGCTGCGTCGAACTCAGGACTTCTTGGCACAAGTGGGGAATACTTCACTTCGTCGGTTGAAAAGGTAAATGGACAGAAAAAAATGGAAGGTGAAAGGACACAAGGAGCTTGCCTGGGTCAAGAGGGAAAAAGAGACCATGGGGTTTCAGGTATTCATTCAGCTCAATCCATCCAACTCCTGGTTCAACTACAACATCCATATCCTCAACATGCAGAGATTTGATTTTCTGCAATGAATTTATGATACATTAAAATATACAGTATGAAATTAACAGATCGTATCCTGCATGTATATAGCTCACTGCTAAGAAAGTGCTTGCCTGCTTGGTATAACAAAATATAGTAAAATAGATGAGCCAAGTACTCTAGCACTTTTTAGGCATTAGAGTAAGATTTCGATTTATTCATAACGAGCTCATCTACATCATTGTTAATGTTATGATTACATGACTGTTGATCATAATCTTAATATTTACCTTCATTGAAGACATGTCAATGCAAACACCACCATGAGGTGCCAACGTATGTCCCTCAATTGATGTAGCCCCACCATATGGTACAATCGGCACCTGATTCCAAAAGAAAGAAAGAAAGAAACACCACTTAGTGTTACTGAAATGGAAAGTACCAACTCCGATCAATAAAGCATCAGAATTCAGAGTATTACTATCTTTTAGGCCTTAGAGTAACTAGAGTTTGTTCCATCTGGTATCAGTGTCATCTACAATGGTGGACGATGACAAAGACGACGGCGGCAACATCAACCTCGCGCTCAAGGAGCTAGCGACCCAGCTGAAGGAGATGGTGGTGCAATGGGCCACAGATCAGGCTTTCATGGAGGGCCTCGTCCAGCGCCTCAACACCTTGGAACAGCGCCCCAGCGCTCCACCTTCCACATTGGTCGACCTGCGCGCGGCATTGCCGGCAGCCAGCGGCTCCTCCGCCGCCTCCTCCACACCGCCCGGTACCTCCGCCGCCCTCGCCACCACCGCCCCCCCCCCCCCCCCCCCCACTGTCCCCACCCTCCTGAGCGCCGGATTTGATCCACGCTTTCCCCCACCGCCGTCACCGCCCCACTTTCCGTCCTCCCAGTTGTTCCCACAGCAACCTCATGTTTACCCTCCGTTCAACCCAGCTTTCCACCACGCATCTCTGCCACCACTTCCCTACCAACAGCCACCCGCCAATTCTTATCAGCCACTTCCTCAAACACTACAGACCCAGCCCACCTATGCCGGCCTCACCATACCTCACGTCAATTGCCCCCCTCCCATACCAGCACCTTGGTTCTGGCTCCGGCTCCGGTGTCTCACGCTTTCACAAGCTCGATTTTCCTACTTACAATGGTTCCGTCGATCCGCTTGGCTGGCTTCATCGGTGCGAGCAATTCTTCCGGGGACAGCGCACGGAGGAGGCTGACAAGGTGTGGACAGCGGCATACCACCTAGTCGACAATGCTCAGTTCTGGTACCTCCAGTTTGAGCGTGATCATGGCATTACCTCCTGGCAGCACTTCAAGGAGGCGTGTCACCTTCAGTTTGGGCCGTCTGTACACGCCAACCCCCTGGGCGAGTTGGCTCGGCTTCCGTTCACCTCTACCGTTGCCGACTACACCAGCAGATTTATGGCGCTGTTGTGCAGGACCAGCGAACCATTAAGCTCAGCCCAGCAGCGTTTCCTGTATACAGCCGGACTTCCTGAAGGCCTCAAAGTCGATGTCGAGCTTCAGCAACCGGTGGACCTCCACACGGCAGTATCCCTCGCTAAGGCATATGAACAACGCCATCTGTTCCCACCACTCATGGCCCCGACACGTCCCCGTGGTTTGACGTCTTGGGCATGAGGGCCGACTTTGCCGCCTGCTGCACGTCCCATGCCACAAGGCGTTCCTGCTGCAACTGCTGCCCCTACACCGGCTCCTCCTCGCGCTACGCGCCGCCTCACACCTACCGAGATGGCTGAACGCCGTCGCCAAGGTCTCTGTTACAACTGTGATGAGTAATACGTCCCAGGTCATCAATGTGCACGCTTGTTCTTCATCAAGCTCGATGATTTTGTGCCCGAGGATGCACCTTTCGAGGAGGAACCAGAGACGCCACACATCTCGCTTCACGCCATCACCGGGCTCTGGAGTATCCGCATGATTGACACCATACAGCTGCGTATCGTCATCGGCACTCATACCTTCACTGCCTTACTAGACACAGGCTCGACACACAGTTTCATCGACTCAGCCGTGGTTGACGCACTCGGCCTAACTCCAGAGACTTGTCCCGGTCTACGGGTCATGGTGGCCAACGGGGACACGCTTGTTAGTGCTGGCCTATGTCGCGGCATCCCCATCAACATTGACGGCTGCCACTTCCGGGTTGACTGCTTCACGCTTCCACTTGGCGGCTTCGACCTTGTCCTTGGTGTCGACCGGCTCCGTTCCCTCGGACCGATTTTGTGGGGTTTTGATCACCATAGCGTGACTGTTGTCCTTGCTGGTTCCCAAGTCACATGGAACAGATTGGTGGTGCACGCCTTGCCTGCTATTCGTACGATCACGAGCGAGGACTCTGGCCTCATGGGTGACATGCTCGACGAGTTTGCTGACCTCTTCGCCACTCCGACCATGTTGCCTCCAGGACGCTCTCGCGACCACCGCATTCGGCTTCTACCTAACACCTCGCCAGTTGTTGTCCGGCCATACCGCTATGCGCAACTTCAAAAGGACGAGCTCGAGCGCCAGTGCACGGAGATGTTGGCTCAAGGCATCATCCGCCCCAGCGACTCGGACTTCTCTTCACCCGTCCTCGTCAAGAAACGGGATGGCTCATGGCGCTTTTGCGTCGACTATCGGGTGTTGAACGATCATACCATGAAGGACAAGTTTCCGATTCCTGTCGTTGACGAGCTACTGAATGAACTCCGGGGCGCCAGGTTCTTCACCAAGCTTGACCTGTGCTCGAGGTATCATCAGGTACGGATGCACCCTGATGATGTTGCTAAGACGGCCGCACACATGATGGCCACTATGAGTTCTTGGTTATGCCATTTGGCTTAACCTACGCACCAGCAACCTTCCAGGCTTTGATGAATGACATCTTGCGCCCTTTTTTGCGCAAATTTGTCCTCGTTTTCTTTGATGACATCTTACTCTATAGCTCATACTGGTCGGAGCACTTGCGCCATCTTCGTGTTGTCTTTCAGGTCATGCGCAGCAGTCCCTCTTCCTCAAGCGCAAAAAGTGTTGCTTTGGTGAGTCCTCCGTGGCCTACCTGGGTCATGTCATTGATGCTGATGGGGTGGCCATGGATAAGGATAAGGTGCGTGCAGTTGCTGACTGGCCTACGCCTCGTTCGGTCTGGGCGTTACGCGGCTTCTTGGGGCTGGCCAGCTACTATCGCAAGTTCATCAAGGACTTCGGCATCCTCGCTGCTCCTCTCACGCGCCTACTCAGCAAGGAGGGATTTCGATGGTGCCCAGAGGCAGAGGCTTCCTTCTAGGCACTCAAGCATGCCCTTGGTCAACATCCGGTGCTCCAGATGCCGGACTTTGACAATCGCTTCATTGTTGAGTGCGACGCCTCCGGGACTGGCTTCAGTGCCGTTCTTCACCAAGGTGCGGGGCCCTTGGCCTTTTCAATCGGCCCATTGCTTCACGTCATGCCAAGCTTGTTGCCTATGAGCGGGAACTCATTGGACTGGTTCAGGTTGTACGTCACTGGCAGCCATATCTTTGGGGTCGTGCCTTTACCGTACGCACCAACCACTACAGCCTGAAGTTTCTCCTTGACCAGCGGCTTTCGACAATCCCTCAACACCAATGGGTCAGCAAATTGTTTGGAGTCGACTTCACTGTCGAGTTCCGCCTGGGCCGCCTCAACATCATTGCTGACGCCCTCTCCCGTCGTGATGCCGATGCAGCATCTACGCTTTGTGCTCTCTCGCTGCCAATCTTCACCATCTTTGAGGACCTACGGCGTGAGATCGACGCTTCCCCTGAGTTGACCTCCATTCGTGATGGTATTCGCGCCGGTGATCACGACCACCCCTGGAGTTGTGCTGACAACTTGATTCTTCATGGGCGTCGGGTGCATGTGTTGCCCACCTCCCCGTCCATACCAGTGATTTTGCAACATGCTCATGGCGCTCACAGGGGGTCCAAAAGACGCTTCATCGACTCCGAGCTGATTTCCATGTCCCTGGTGATTGCCAATTGGTTCAGGATTTGGTACGTGCTTGTGTAATCTGTCAGCGCAATAAGACAGAAACACTCCTGCCTGCCGGGTTACTTCAGCCTTTGCCGGTCCCAACGTCTGTGTGGAGTGATATCTCCATGGATTTCATCGAGGCGCTGCCAGGGGTGCATGGCAAGTCCGTGATCCTCCCGGTCATTGACCGTTTCTCCAAATATGCACACTTCATTCCGTTGTCCCATCCATACACGGCTGTCTCTGTGGCAAAGGCATTTTTTGAGGGCATTGTGCGCCTCCATGGACTTCCACAGTCAATTGTCAGTGATCGAGATCCTGTCTTAACCAGCAACTTTTGGCGTCAGTTATTCAAGTTGTCCGGCGTTCAGCTTCACATGAGCTCAGCCTTTCACCCCCAGTCTGCCGGCAGACTGAAGTTGTCAGCAAAGTCATCGCAATGTACCTGCGTTGCCCCACTGGTGATCGGCCACGGCGCTGGGTCGAACGGTTGCCCTGGGCGGAATTCTGCTACAACACGTCCTACGACTCCGCTCTTCGTGCCACTCCATTCGAGGTTGTCTATGGTTGGCCACTACCACGTCTTCGTGACTATGTTCCTGGCGAGGCCAAGGTGGCAGCTGTGGACACCGCCTTGCAGGATCGCGCCAACTTCATTCATGAGGTTGGTGAGCGTCTCCATCAAGCGCGGCAGCGGGCAAAGAATTATTATGATGACAAGCATCGCGAGCTGGCATTTGGCATTGGTGATTGGGTGTGGCTTCGCCTTCACCAACGTGCAGCAGCATCGTTACCAGGTCACAAGCATGGCAAATTGTCTCCTCGCTTCTATGGGCCTTTCCAAGTCACTGAAGTCATTGGTTCTGTTGCATATAGACTCGCGCTGCCTGCTGGAACTCGACTCCGTGATGTATTCCATGTCAGTCTCCTTAAAACATTTCATGGTGAACCACCAGCTACTCCTGCTGTACTTCCTGCCATTGAGGATGGCCGTGTGGTGCCTGCACCAACCAAGATTCTTCAATCCAGCATTCGCCGCGGCGTGAAGCATGTTCTTGTGCAGTGGGTTGGGGCTTCTAAAGATGATGCAACATGGGAGCCGCTGGATGAGTTCATTGCTCGTTTTCCCACGTTTCAGCTCGAGGATGAGCTGTTTGTGGAGGGTGGGAGAGATGTTATGTGGGGAACCACATATGGTCGGAGGGCCCAAGCCCTGGTCGCACCACCCCCTGGTCCAGCCCAAAGTGGCTAGGATTCCTGTACTGCTACAAGTAGTTATTAAGGTTCAGATTCGTAATAGGTTCAGAGTCCAGATTAGTTAGTAGGTTCAGATTCCAGATTAGTGCAGAGTCCAGATTAGAACTTGTTCCAGAGTCCAGATTGTACTCCCTTTGAGTCAGCTTGTCAGCCAAGTTATTCCTGTTATATATGGGGCTTCTCCCATGATCAATAAAGCATCAGAATTCAGAGTATTCCTATCTTTTAGGCCTTAGAGTAATTAGAGTTTGTTCCATCCCGCGTCTAGCTTTGTCCTCCCTTCCCGCATCACCGCCCCGTGTGGGTCACCGGCTTGCCGCTGCGCTCGGACCTCGCCGGATCGGGGATTGCGCCTCGGCACCCCTTCCTCAGCCGCACGCCATCGTCAGATCCGCTGGGGCAGGGTCAGACTCGTCCGGCTGTTGTGGCTTCACGTCGCACGCGAAGGCCTGCACGTCTAGGATTTGCATGTCGTATCTCTAACATGCCTCGTGTTGTGCAGCCGGTGGTTGCCCTCCGGTCCTGCCATGTCAGAGGTGTGGAGGAGTTTGGAGGTTGTGAGGAGACCAAAGAAATCTGCCCGACGGCCGCCGGTTGACTACGGCGACGCCTGCAGGCGTCGCGTTCCACCTTGGTGGCGTGTCAGACCTCGTCCTCCTCGGCGGCAGTGTAGCGATGGGGAGAAATCCCTTGCCGGTCATGCGGCACTGTTTCCCATGTTGATGGCGCTGTCTTCATCTCCTACCTGTCCTTCGGTGAACTTCTTGGTATTCTCTGAGCTATCTCCAACATCTCCGGACACTGCCGTTGGGTAGATCCTCTTATCATCTCTTTCATTGTTGTGTGTGCCCTTCCTATACACTCCACCTTGGGTGACAACCACCCTCCTGTGGGGATGATTTCATTAACGGCATTCTCTTCGATCATGTCACTTCACCATCACAGTTATTTCTCGACACGTCCATGGGAATGAGACCCTCCCTTCCAGCGGTGAACTCGCGGCTCCCCCTCGTGCATGCTTGTCGAGTCAGATCCTTTCCTCTGGTCATCTTGACTCCTTCCTGGGCAATGAAAACCCTTCCCGAGTGTCGGATGGCTCGGTCTTGGTAATGGCACAACTCCTCGATGTGGCCACCCGTGGTCTACCCCTGTCAGTGGTTCCGGTGTTGTCTTGGTGATGCTTCCACGTGCGTTCCTTGAAGTTTGCTGTTGTGCTGTCTCCTGGCATGATCTGCTTCCTTGATAGCCTCTCTCTGCTGCTAGTGCACCATTTATGTTGTTATGCCTTAGATTGTGCTGCATCACAACCATCTATATCCTTCTGATGTTTAGGTGGTTGATCCTTGCGCTGTGTTGTAACTTGTACTTGGTGTTTTTTTGGGGTGTTTTCTATGTTCTTGCCTCCGCGAGATGTATTGCCCCTCGGGCAGTTAAGGTTTCGATCAGGTTTCCAACATAAACTGGATCATGGTTTTCAACCCATTTCCCACGTAAACTGGCCCATTTCTTTTGAATTGAGATCAATATACAGGCGGGGATAAGAGTTCGAAAAAGAAAAAGAACAGCTAGGTGGCTCAATCATAGAAATGGTTGTTGTGGAAACCAGAAGTACAAGATACAGAATCCAAATCAGTAACTCTTGCAAAACAGGGAGCATATGATGTTCCTTTAGGCTAATGAATGGAAGCGTGCCATACCTTGTACTTATTACAAGTCATCACAATATTCCGTACCTCATACTGGGACCTGCAAATCAGTAATGGAGGCATTACAATACATGGAACAAGCTTGGCATATAAACCCACAAAAGGGTAATTGTCAGTGTGTGCCGGGTGAGATCACTTTGGGAAGACGACGACGTCGGGCACGTTGACTGCCTTGTGGAAGCTATTCTGCGGCGTCCCGTGGAAGCTCCTCTCCTCGTAATCCACCGTCAGGTTCTCCTGCAAAACAGCAACCCACTTAGTCAGTAAGCATGCCGCGGATTGAATTAACCAACGGACAGGAAAAACAACAAACACAAGGTACGCAGCATCGCCGCCCGCATGCACTAGGGCAAGCCGGCAATGGCAGCGCGGAACTCGAATTCACTTACCCCGAGGAAGGATGCGAGCTCTTCTATGAACTGCCGTGGCACGCGCTTGCGCTCCCCACGCACCAACAGCTCGGTGCTGTCTTTCCCGCCGACCCTGGGCCAAATCAACAGACAAGCACAGGGCGCTGTCAGCTCAGCAGTCAACGATGCGAGAAGTGACGTAACCGTCGATCGAGCGACTGGTTTGGATCGGATGGGCATGCACGCACCGGTGGTCGGGGCCGGCATCGCAGAGAGCGACGGAACCGGTGATTCCGCCTGCTGCTGCGGCGGCGAGGAAGGAGAGGAAGGCAGGAAGGCCGCTGTTGGAATTGGGGGAGGACGGGTCCCGGGGCTGCGGGAGGGGCTGGGTGGAGAGAGGGAGGCGGAGGGCGGACAAGGGGAGGAGCACGCGGCGGGGCCGGGAGAGGCGGAAGAGGGAGGCGGCCATGGATGGCGGCAGGCCGGATCGGACACTGGACCACGTGCTCGTCAGGATGGGGGGCATCGATTCACTAGTGTTGGGGAACGCATTTGTATTTGTATAGTAATAGAAGAAACACAGTAACCAAAGCGTCTGTAGTCCAACGGTTAGGATAATTGCCTTCCAAGCAATAGACCCGGGTTCGACTCCCGGAGACGCACAGATTGAGCACCCAAAGTTCTTAAAACAGTAGGTCCTACTCGACCTTCTCCTTTGTTGTTTTTCCATTACTTTGCGTCGAGTTTTCCTTTTTTTTTAAATTGCTCTGCACGCTAGTATTTTGTTCGTTTCGTTCCAAGTTTGCCCTTACCTTTTTGTCTTACAGTACAAATAATGCTTGTGCTACTAGCCAACCTGTTGCGTGGCACAACAATTAGTGGAGCAGATAGTGCGCATGTATAAGCGGGCAAGCAGCCAATGCTTGTATTACTAGCTAACCCGTCGCGTGACACAACAATTAGCGTAGCAGATAGTGTGCATGCATGAGCGGGCAAGCAGCCAATGCTTGTACTACTAGCCAACCAGTTGCATGCTTGAGCGGCAGACGCATTTATCGTTATATGGTAGGTCCTTACTCCCTTGTTTTTTCATTACTCTGTGTCTGAGTTTTTTTTTCCAATTGCTCTGGGCGCTAGTATTTTCTTCGTTTCGTTCCAAGTTTGCCTTTGCCTTTTTGTCTTTCAATGCAGGCAATGCTTGTACTACTCCCTTATTTTTTTCATTACTTTGCGTCGAGTTTTTCCTTTTTTTCAAATTGCTCTACACGCTAGTATTTTGTTCGTTTCGTTCCAAGCTTGCCCTTGCATTTTTGTCTTTCAGTGCAAGCTACGCTTGTACTACTAGCCAACCCGTTGCGTGGCACAACAATTAGTGGAGCAGATAGTGCGCATGTATAAGCGGGCAAGCAGCCAATGCTTGTACTACTAGCTAACCCGTCGCGTGGCACAACAATTAGCGGAGCAGATAGTGTGCATGCATGAGCGGGCAAGCAGTCAATGCTTGTACTAGTCAACCAGTTGCATGCTTGAGCGGCAGACGCATTTACCGTTATATGGTAGGTCCTTACTCCCTTGTTTTTCCATTACTCTGTGTCTGAGTTTTTCTCTTTTTTTTCAATTGCTCTGCATGTGGTATTTTGTTTGTTTCGTTTCAAGTTTGCCCTTCTTTTTGTCTTACAGTGCAAGCAATGCTTGTACTACTAGCCAACCCGTTGCGTGGCACAATAATTAGTGGAGCAGATAGTGCGCATGTATAAGCGGGCAGCAGCCAATGCTTGTACTACTAGCTAACCCGTCGCGTGACACAACAATTAGCGTAGCAGATAGTGTGCATGCATGAGCGGGCAAGCAGCCAATGCTTGTACTACTAGCCAGCCAGTTGCATGCTTGAGCGGCAGACGCATTTACCGTTATATGGTAGGTCCTTACTCCCTTGTTTTTTCATTACTCTGCGTCTGAGTTTTTCTTTTTTATTTCAATTGCTCTGCACGCTAGTATTTTTTTCGTTTCGTTCCAAGTTTGCCCTTGCCTTTTTGTCTTTCAATGCAGGCAATGCTTGTACTACTCCCTTATTTTTTCATTACTTTGCGTCGAGTTTTTCCTTTTTTCAAATTGCTTTACACGCTAGTATTTTGTTCGTTTCGTTCCAAGTTTGCCCTTGCCTTTTTGTCTTTCAGTGCAAGCTACGCTTGTACTACTATCCCACCCGTTGCGTGGCACAACAATTAATGGAACAGATAGTGCGCATGTATAAACGGACAAGCAGCCAATGCTTGTACTACTAGCCAACCCGTCGCGTGGCACAACAATTAGCGGAGCAGATAGTGTGCATGCATGAGCGGGCAAGCAGCCAATGCTTGTACTACTAGCCAACCAATTGCATGCTTGAGCGGCAGACGCATTTACCGTTATATGGTAGGTCCTTACTCCCTTGTTTTTTCATTACTCTGCGTCTGAGTTTTTCTCTTTTTTTCCAATTGCTCTGCACGGTAGTATTTTCTTCATTTCGTTCCAAGTTTGCCCTTGCCTTTTTGTCTTTCAATGCAGGCAATCCTTGTACTACTAGTCAACCCGTTGTGTGACACAAGAATTAGTGGAGCAGGTAGTGCGCACGAATAAGCGGGCAAGCAGCATATACTTGTATTACTAGCCAACCCGTTGTGTGGCACAACAATTAGCGGAGCAGATAGTGTGCATGCATGAGCGGGCAAGCAGCCAATGCTTGTACTACTAGCCAACCAGTTGCATGCATGAGCGGCAGACGCATTTATCGTTATCTGGTTTTTCTCTCCGGGACATCCCCTAGACCCGGTTTCGACTCCCAGCAGACACACAGGTTGAGCACCCAAACTCCTAAAACGGTAGGTCCTTACTCCCTTGTTTTTTCATTACTCTGCGTCTGAGTTTTTCCTCTTTTTTCCAATTGTTCTGCATGCTAGTATTTTCTTTGTTTCGTTCCAAGTTTGCCCTTCCCTTTTTGTCTTTCAATGCAGGCAATGCTTGTACTACCAGCCAACCCGTTGCATGGCACAAGAATTAGTGGAGTAGATAGTGCGCATGTATGAGCGGGCAAGCAGCCAATAATTGTACTACTAGCCAACCCGTCGCGTGGCACAATAATTAGCGGAGCAGATAGTGTGCATGCATGAGCGGGCAAGCAGTCAATGCTTATACTACTAGCCAATCAGTTGCGTGGCACAACAATTAGCGGAGCAGATAGTGTGCATGCATGAGCGGGCAAGCAGTCAATGCTTGTACTACTAGCCAACCAGTTGCATGCATGAGCGGCAGAGGCATTTACCGTTATATGGTAGGTCCTTACTCCCTTGTTTCTTCATTACTCTGAGTCTGAGTTTTTTCTTTTTTTTTCAATTGCTCTGCACGCTAGTATTTTCATCGTTTCGTTTCAAGTTTGCCCTTGCATTTTTGTCTTTCAATGCAGGCAATGCTTGTACTATTAGTCAACCCGTTGCGTGGCACAAGAATTAGTGGAGCAGATAGTGCGCATGTATGAGCGGGCAAGCAGCCAATGCTTGTACTACTAGCCAACCCGTTGCATGGCACAACAATTAGCGGAGCACATAGTGTGCATGCATGAGCGGGCAAGCAGGCAATGCTTGTACTACTAGCCAACCAGTTGCATGCATGAGCGGCAGACGCATTTACCATTATATGGTTTTTTCTCTCCGGGACATCCCCTAGACCCAGGTTCGACTCCCGGCAGACACACAAGTTGAGCACCCAAGCTCCTAAAACGGTAGGTCCTTACTCCCTTGTTTTTTCATTACTCTGCATCTGAGTTTTTCCTTTTTTCCAATTGCTCTACACGCTAGTATTTTCTTCGTTTCGTTCCAAGTTTGCCCTTGCCTTTTTGTCATTCAATGCAAGCAATGCTTGTACTACTAGCCAACCCGTCGCTTGGCACAACAATTAGTGGAGCAGGTAGTGTGCATGCATGAGCGGGCAAGCAGCCAATGCTTGTACTAATAGCCAACCAGTTGCATGCATGAGCGGCACACACATTCACCATTATATGGTAGGTCCTTACTCCCTTGTTTTTTCATTACTCTACGTCTGAGTTTTTTCTTTTTTTCCAATTGCTCTGCACGCTAGTATTTTCTTCGTTTTGTTTCAAGTTTGGCCTTGCCTTTTTGTTTTTACATGCAGGCAATGCTTGTACTACTAGTCAACCCGTTGCGTGGAGGTAGTGCGCATGTATGAGCGGGCAAACAGCCAATGCTTGTACTACTAGCCAACCCGTTGTGTCGCACAACAATTGGCGGAGAGAATAGTGTGCATGCATGAGTGGGCAAGCAGCAAATGCTTGTACTACTAGCCAACCAGTTGCATGCATGAGCGGCAGACGCATTTACTGCTATATGGTTTTTTCTCTCCGGGACATCCCCTAGACCCGGGTTCGACTCCCGGAAGACACATAGGTTGAGCACCCAAGCTCCTAAAACGGTAGGTCCTTACTCCCTGTAAGTGCATCTAGTGCCCCTTAGTGATTTTGGTGTATTGAAGACTTATAGGTTAAGTAACTGATGCGTTTGTGAGTGTACACAGGTTTATAAGTCCATGAGGAGTTTGATATTTACAGTGAAAGTCGACCCCTCAAAATGAAGTTCTTCGACTGAAGACTTTGATATTCTGAAGACTTCCTGAAGACTTTGAAAGTGAAGAAAATGGTGTGACCTTGAAGACTTGGTATTCACTTGAGGAATATGGAGCGTGAAGACTTTTGTTTTCGTAGTTTCATTTTCTCTTTCTTGAGTCATAGGAAACACCGTACTGTTAAAGGGGGTCGAGGAAATACTAAGGAAAAATTTCCATGTGATGCTCAACTCAAAATCCTACACTTACCAATCCCTTTGAGTGAAGCCATTGGAAATCTCATACAGTTCAGTCAATTTCTTCAGTGACAGAGACGCAGTTCTTCTGGTCACTGAGGACTTTGCTCTAACTGAGGAGTTAGGAATTCGCCAGTGCGAATTGCCTACATAGTGAGGAACATGATAGCCCTGAGGAATTTGAGAGTCAAATTTCCGACCGTTGTTGTGCTGCGCGCCGGCTGTCCAAAATACCTTATCCACCTAACGGTCATATCATTGAAGGGCATTTATGTCTTATCATGTCGGGGTGCTCCCTAGGCTATAAATAGCCGCCCCCTACAACCACTAGTTGGTTGGCTGCTCCGAGAGAACTTGACACTTGTCATTTGAGAGCAACCCATCCTCCGAGGACTTTGAGCGAAAATCATCGAGTGAGGAAAATCCCAAAACCAAACCCCCACAAACCCAAAGTGATTGAGCATCACTGAAGAAATTGATCCTGCGTGGATCCGATGCTTGTTACCTTTGAAGACTGTGCTTCTTCCAGACGGTTAGGTGTCAAGGTCTAGAGCATCCAAGAGGAATTGTGGATCGCCGAGTGACCAAGTCTGTGAAGGTTTGGAAGTCACCTGAAGACTTACCACGAGTGATTGGACGAGGCCTGCGTGGTCTTAGTTCAAGGAGAATACGGTGAGGACTGGGTGTCCTGAGTTGCGGCTCAGAGACTGGGTGTCCGGGACTGTGTGTCCTCGAGTTTAAATACTCAGCCGCTCCAACCAGACGTACAACTGAGACAGCAGTTGGAACTGGTCTACCAAATCATTGTCTTCACCAACTGACTGGTTCTATTTCCTCAACTCATTCATTTCCTCATTACTGTGTTGAATGTTGTTCATATCTGTGCTTGAAGACTTTGACTGAAGACTTTCACAAATTCCTCAGTTCAATTTCTTCAGTCTGTTTGTCTTCATCTTGTTATCCTGTGTTTACGCTTTCTGTACTCTGTGCTAGTCCTCATTTCAACATGATGACTATGTTTGTATCCTGTTATATTTACTTCTGAGTACTTATTCCGCTGCAAGTAGTTCTTCGCTAAGGAATTTCCTCACCAGCAAATTCCTCAGTGAAGAATTCATAAAAATCGCCTATTCACCCCCCTCTAGTCGATATAATGCACTTTCAATTGGTATCAGAGCAAGGTACTCCCTTGTTCTGTGTGATTTTGGTTTAACCGCCTGGAGTTTTAGTTATGTCGACCGCAGGTATGATCAAGGTCTCGGCTGGGTGTCCTACCTTTGATGGAACGGACTACCCCTACTGGAAGAACAAGATGCGAATGCATCTTGAGGCAATTGATAATGATCTCTGGTATGTTGTGGAAAATGGTGTCCCCTCTATCACTCCCACACTGAACGCTACCGATGTGAAGAGATTCAAACAACTCGACTCTCAAGCAAAGAATATCATATGTGGCCATCTGAGCAAAGGACAGTATGGAAGAGTGAGTGCTTTGGAAACAGCTAAGCTTATCTGGGATAGGCTCTCCAAAGTAAATGAAGGAGTTTCAACTCAGCGTGACTCTCGAGTCGATGTTCTTCGGAATCTCTTCAACCGCTTCAAAAGACTCGACAATGAGAATGTCCAACAAACCTTTGATCGCCTCACTGACATCTCAAATGAGCTTCAAGCCCTCGGTGCCACTGACATCACTGATCATGAAGTTGCAAAGAAACTGCTGAGATCGCTTGATTCCTCATTTGATACTCTGGGACTGATGATACAAGAACATGCTGACTACAAGTCGCTTGATCCTGCTGATATCCTCGAAAGGCTAAACACTCACGAGTTCTAGCTTGCTGAAAAGAGAGATCTCTATGGCTCAAACTATGGCAAACCACGTGCCCTGAAGGCCAAGGTTGCGTCTGACTCTGAATGTGAGGATTCTGGTAGTAGCCTTGGTGATCCTGAAGAACTGAGCCAGGATCTAGCACTGCTTGTGAAGAAATTCCAGAAGTTCACAAGACGTGGTCGCTTTGGAAAATCCTCAAGAGGAAATGATTCCTCATCCAGTGACTATAAGAGAAGACTTTGCCACAAATGCAAGAAGCCTGGTCACTATATTCAAGATTGTCCTCAGTGGAAAAGGAAATGAAGAAGAAGAAATACAAGAATTACAGTTCTGATGATGCGAAGAAGAAGAAGAAATCGTCAAAATCTTCGTCATCAAAATCCTCAAAGTCTTCATCTCACAAGAAGGGCAGCTCCAAGAAAGCTCGGGCATTCATTGGCAAGGAAATGGACTCTGAAGCTGAATCTGAGGAAAATGATGAAGAGGAGGAGTCTGAAGAATCTAAGTCTGGTGTTGCGAGTCTAGCCGTCGCTACTGCTTTCGTCAGCAAGTCCATCTTCAACACTGAAGAAACTGACATCACCGACAAGCCTGATGAAGATAATGATGGCTACGCTCCCACCTATTGCTTCATGGCAAAAGGAGCTAAGGTACTCAAATACAACTCCTCTGACTCTAGTGAAAATGAATCTGATGAGGATCTCAAGCCCAGCTACTCTAAACTTGCTAAAATTGCTGTGAAACAACAATGGGTTCTTGAAAAGGTTCAAAACATGCTAGATAAAAGTGATGATATGTTGGGTGAAGAAATGGATCACACTAAAGCCTTGACTGAAAATCTTCAGAGACTTCAGTCTAGGTATGATAACCTTCAAGGTCATCATAACTCTCTCTTGTCTGATCATGAGAAACTTTCTTATGAATTTCTTCAAGAAAAGCAAGATCACGAGAAGCTTTCTCTTGAATCTCTTCAAAGAAAGGATGATCTTGAAAAGCTAAGAGTGTGTTATGAAGATCTTCAGAAGGAGCGCGATTCATTACTAGCTCAACAAATCAGCTCTTCTCAGGAAGGATTTGTTCCTCCATGCTTAAAGTGCATTGAACGTGAATCTGCTAATTCTTCACCTGAATGTTCAAATGCTTCAAGTGTTACAAATTCTTCATCTGCCTCTGCTATCACTAATTCCTCATCTGAGGACATTGCTAGTATCACTGACAATGCAGGGCTGAAGGAATTGTACATGACAGGCATGTACAAAAGCCTCAAAGGGCATCAGACACTTTGTGATGTGCTCAAAAAGCAGATCCTCAACAGAAACCCTAGGAAAGAGGGTATTGCCTTTGAGAGGAAACTCAATGCTGATGGAACATATTGGAAGCCTGAGCAGTACCCCAAAACCTCATGGGTTGCTGCAAAGGGACCTCTAGTTGATCCATCTAACTTATCTGGCTTTACATGTGAATCTCCTCATTCATCTGATGAGTCATTGGATTCCAACTATAAACTGTTCAAAAATCAGAATGGTGAAGTATTTGCTAGATATGTTGGCACTAACTGCAGGAACGGTTCCCCTATGAAGAAAATCTGGGTTCCCAAAAGTTGTGTTGAAAGTCTTCAGGTGAATGTCCTCATGACACCACCTATGAAGAACAGGAACCCCAGATTAAATTCTTCATATGGACCAAATTCCTCATATGGATCAAATTCCTCAACAGGATCAAAGTCCTCATATGAATATCATCGTGCTAACAACTCTGTCTCGCAGGGTAGAGCTAAGGGCTATGAATATGTGCATTATTCTTCAAACCATTATGTTCATAAGTCCTCGAAGAATTACTCTGCTTATTCATATGCTTACCCTAACCCCTCTTATGTGAAGCAAAATGGTTTGGCATCTTTGCCACCTTTCTCACATGGTGCTCGCAGGATGATGAACTCTTTGCCACCCCTCCAGATGTGGGTGGTGAAGAAAAGGAACTAATCTCTTCTGCAGGGTCAGGTCTCCAGACGTGCTCTAACGTCTGAAGAATTTGCTGGGGACCTGACAAATATGCCTGAAAGGACGTAGGCGAATCATGATGAAATGAACTTTCATTTCTCACGTCCTCATACTGCTATATCTGTTTGCTGCTTGATGAAATTCATCTGATGAACTTGATATCATATTCTTCACTGATGAAGCATATGAGATTGTAAGTTACACTAATTCATCTATAGGATGATCAACCCAAAACCACTGAATGGGTCCTCGATAGTGGATGTACAAATCACATGACTGGTGACAAGAATCTATTGATGGATGCTCCCTTATCACCATCACCTCTGAAGCATATCATCTTTGCTGACAAAGGCAAAAGTCAGGTATTGGGTCTTGGTAAGGTTGCTATCTCTAAGGACAAGCACATGGACAAAGTCATGCTTATTGAATCCTTAGGATACAATCTCATGTCAGTCTCAATGCTTTGTGATCTTGATATGGTTGTTGTCCTTGGCAAATATCGCTGTGTTGTGATTATGGAAGCTGACAATTCCAAAGTCTTCGAAGGCTTTAGGAGAGGAGATCTGTATATTGTTGATTTCTCTACAGGACCACAACCAGCTGTATGTCTACTTGCAAAAGCTTCAGAAGGCTGGCTATGGCATCGACGACTTGGTCATGCAGGCATGAGGAATTTGAACACGCTTGCGAAGAAGAAGCATGTCATTGGCATTGAGAATGTCAAATTCCTCAAGGATCACTTGTGCGGAGCATGTGAAGCCGGAAAAATGACCAAGGCCAAGCATCCAGCGAAGACTATCATGACCACTACCCGTCCATTCGAATTGCTTCACATGGACCTCTTCGGACCTAATCATTATTCAGCAGTCACTAATGATGCATCTCTATATGGTTTTGTCATTGTTGATGATTATTCTCGATATACATGGGTACACATTGTTACTTACAAACATGAAGTGCAGGAAGTCTTCAAACGATTTTCCTCGAGGGCTTCAACCAACTTTGGTGTGAAGATCAAGCATATCAGAAGTGACAATGGAACTGAGTTCAAGAATTCTGGTCTTGATGCCTATCTTGATGAACTTGGTATTACTCATGAGTTATCTGCTCCCTATACTCCTCAGCAGAATGGCGTCGTGGAGCGCAAGAACAGAACTCTTGTTGAGATGGCTCGCACTATGCTTGATGAATACAAAACGCCTCAGCGTTTTTGGATTGATGCAATTGATACTGCTTGCCACATCATCAACAGAGTATATCTTCACAAATTCTTCAAAAAGACTGCCTATGAACTCCTCACTGACAAGAAACCCAATGTGAGTTATTTCAAAGTCTTCGGTGCTAAATGTTGGATTAGAGATCCTCACCACAACTCTAAATTTGCACCGAAAGCACATGAAGGTTTTATGCTTGGTTACGGAAAGGACTCGCACACCTACAGAGTCTTCAACATTGTTCTTCACAAGATTGTTGACACTGTAGATGTGTGGTTCGATGAAACTAATGGCTCGCAAAGAGAGCACCTACCTCCTGTGTTAGATGAACCAGCACCTGAGGATGCTATCAAGCTCAAGGCAACTGAGGATGTCATTCCCACTGAAGAATCTGCTGAAGAATTCATTCCTGTTCGTGAAGAACGTCGAGCTGATGCACCTGAAGAACATGATGAGGAAAATGGTGCTGAAGAAAATGCTGATC
Organism: Triticum timopheevii; assembly: GCA_963921465.1. Lineage (NCBI taxonomy): Eukaryota > Viridiplantae > Streptophyta > Magnoliopsida > Poales > Poaceae > Triticum > Triticum timopheevii. The sequence continues at coordinate 326,282,812 of OY997264.1, forward strand.
AAAATCCTCAGCGACAACCAACTCGTCCACGCGTTGCAAAAGAAGTGCAAGTGGAGAAGATCATCGATGACATTAGCGCACCAGGTCCTCTCACCCGCTCAAAAGCCTCACATTTATCTAACTTTTGTGGGCACTATGCTTTTGTCTCTATCACAGAGCCCACTAAGGTAGATGAAGCATTTCTGGAACCAGAGTGGATTCAGGCTATGCAAGAAGAATTACATCAGTTCGAACTGAACAATGTCTGGGAATTGGTCAATCGCCCAGATCCTCGCAAGCATAATATCATTGGCACAAAGTGGATCTATCGCAACAAGCAAGATGAAAATGGCCTTGTGGTGAGGAATAAGGCACGACTAGTAGCTCAAGGCTACACACATGTTGAAGGAATTGATTTCGATGAAACTTTTGCACCTGTTGCTAGACTTGAGGCTATTCGCATTTTACTTGCCTATGCTAACCATCATGATATCATCTTATATCAAATGGATGTGAAAAGTGCATTCCTCAATGGTAAGCTTGAGGAAGAAGTATATGTTGCTCAACCCCCAGGTTTTGAAGATCCCAAGAATCCTGACAAAGTCTTCAGACTCAATAAGGCTCTCTATGGCCTCAAGCAAGCCCCTCGGGCGTGGTATGATACATTGAAGGAATTCTTCGTGAAGAATGGCTTCACACCCACTTCACTCGACCCTACTCTCTTTACTAAATCATATGATGGTGAACTGTTTTTGTGCCAAATATATGTTGATGATATTATCTTTCGCTGTACTAACCAATGTTATAGTGATGAATTTGCCTATATGATGAGTGAAGAATATCAAATGTCTATGATGGGAGAATTGAAATTCTTCTTAGGTCTTCAAATTCGTCAGCAGCGCAATGGCATATTCATATCTCGGGAGAAATACCTCAAAGATGTACTGAGGAAATTCGTCATGCAAGATTGTAAAGGCGTCAAAATTCCTATGCCCACAAATGGCCATCTATGCACTGATGAAAATGGTATTGACTTCGATCACAAGGTATACCGCTCCATGATTGGTTCTTTATTGTACTTATGTGCATCTAGGCCAGACATAATGCTTAGTGTTTGCATGTGTTCCCGATTTCAAGCTGCACCAAAGGAATCACACCATAAGGCTGTGAAGCATATTCTTCGATATCTAGCTCACACACCGACACTAGGATTATGGTACCCCAAGGGCTCTGCGTTTGATCTCATTGGATATTCTGACTCTGACTATGCTGGTGATCGTGTGGACCGCAAGTCAACATTTGGCACTTGTCATTTCCTCGGACGATCTTTGGTCTGTTGGTCCTCGAAGAAACAGAACTGCGTATCACTGTCTACTGCTGAAGCTGAATATATTGCTGCTGGCTCATGCTGTGCTCAACTGCTTTGGATGAAGCAAACCCTCAAGGACTATGGCGTCAACGTGAAGAATGTGCCTCTCCTCTGTGACAATGAGAGTGCCATCAAGATTGCTCACAACCCAGTTCAGCACTCGAAGACTAAGCACATCCAGATTCGTCATCATTTTCTTCATGATCATGTGTTAAGGGCGACATCTCCATCGAGCATGTGAAGACTGAAGAACAGCTAGCTGATATCTTCACTAAGCCCTTGGATGAGAAGAGATTTAGCAAGTTGCGGTGTGAGCTAAATATCTTAGAATCTTCGAATGTTCTTTGAAAAGGACACACATCCTAACCCTTATGCAGAATTGATGACTTAGATGTGCAACACATGAAGAAACGTTTTTCTTCAATCAATGAAGAATAACACTCTAAGTGTGAAGAAATTAATGAAGAATTTGATTCTCAGAACCCTACGACAATTGTACGCGGTGTCTGAAATCATCATTCTTATACGGTGGGTTACGCCACCACAAAAAGTTGAAAATCTTCAATTTGAGTTTTCCTCAATTTTTTGAAATTCTTTAGTTTTTCAAATTCTTCAACTCTGCAAAATCTTCACTGTTTCCGTCGTTTTTCTTCATTGGCTATATATATATGTGAGTTTATGTCCTCTACAACATTCACTTATTGCTATTTCTTCAAGTTGTGATTTCTGCTAAGTGAATGTGATCGGACCCTTCCCCCTCTATGCTATACTCAACCCAATCTATTCACAAATTCTTCATGTGCGTTCTGATTGAAACTCGTTCAAAGTCTTCACTGTGTCCTGTCAGCTGAAGAAATTGCGAACGAAATTTTTAAAACAAATCTTATCCAGATTTTCGGTTTTACCGCTCAAACCGTTCCGCATCCCACGATGCATTATTATATTCACCCACGATCCTACACGATCTCATCTGCACAGTACGTGGGTGACACATGTCGCGTGAAGAAGAAAGGGCAGGGGCATGTTCGTCCCAAAATCTTCGGGCGAACAGTTTTTACCATGGCTATAAATACCCCTCTCCCTTCCTTACTTCATTTACTCCGCTCGGTCGCTGTCTCTCGCTCGAGCTCTCCTCAAACCCTAGCGCCGCCGCTACTCCATCGCCGTTGGTGAGGAAGAGCTTCACTGCCTCGACCTCGTCGCCGTCGTACTCGCGTCGGCTGCGGAAATCTTCACTCCACCGCTGCCGTAGCTGTCTCCCTCTGCCAAGTTAGGGCGTGGGAGATCTAACGTGACGAACTTCACCATGGTTCATCTCTATTCGTCGTGTTCTTCAGTTCGGGTAATTAAAAGTCACTTTTATTACTCGCTTTGATTCTCAAACTTTTCTGAAAATCTTCAAAGTTGTTTTTATTCTTAAAATCTTCACATATGAACACCTCACACACTGTATGCCCTTGATCCATCTCTCTAAGCACTCATTTCTTCAAGATTCCTCAATTGTGCAGATTTTCGATCTGTACAACTCTGGAACCTAAGACAAGAACGCTTAGTGAAATTCCTCAAGGCTCAACTGGTCAAATTCCTCAAAACTTGTCTTTTTCGAAAAATCTTCTGAGAACGCATATGACCTCTCCAAATTCCTCGCACCTACACTCTGTTCACAGGTACTCATGTCCGCTGCTGAATCACTAGGTTCTCATCAACTTAACTCATTTGCAGCGTTCCTCGAAGAAAAACTGCATACTTCTTCAGAGTGCTCTATTGTTCAAATTCCTCATATGAAGAAAATGGCAGAAGGCAAGAGACCGCAGAAAGGAGGAAAGAAACCGGAGGTTATGACTGCATTCGAAATCCCTGATGAAATATACAAGGATTATTGCACACCTGATGAAGCCAAGTTTGGCAAAGAGAACAAAAATCAGCGCAAAGTGCACATTCAGAGGATAGAACAAAGATGGGCACGAGAATGGAGGGAATATCGCTATGTTACTCCCAAGTACATGAAGAAATTCGCCTTAAACCCTCCATGCCCAAGAGCTCCATTGGCACCTGGCCAAGTCGCTGATCCCACTAGCATCAAGCGTGGTGAGGACTTTCCTGAAGAATGGTCTAGGCGTCAAGCAAAACTGGCTAGACAAGCCAAGGAGGTAGTGAGGCAATTCAATGAGGATTCTGCTGCTGCTGCTGCCGCTGAGACCTCGGTCAAGCCGAGGAAATCAATGCCGAAGAAGCCTGCTCGCAAGCCTAGTGCTTCACCATCAGCGCCCTCACGGCCCAGTTCCTCAGCCGCGCCCTCACAGCAAATTCCTCAGTCTACTGCTGCACCACCAAAGTCCTCATCTGCTCCCTCCAAGTCCTCAACTCATGTGCATCTGGCTATATGTCAAAGGACTCAGGGTTTCTCGATTGCTTCTGGTGTCTCAGCAAGTTCCTCAGCTGCACCAATGTCCTCATCAGGCCCCACTCTGCTGAAGACAAAAGCAACAGCTGGACGCGGTCCTCGGCCAAGTCCAAGAAAGAAAGTTGCTTTCCAGGTACCCTCTGATGACGAGGCTTCTGATGAAGAACTTGAAGAAATCATCAGAGACAGACTCACAAAGGCCGCTAGCGCCAAAGGAACAACTGTGCCTCTGCTTTTGGATCCGAAGAAGATCCTTGACTTCATCGACTTATGGCATCAGGATCCAAGCACTCCAATGCCTAACCTGCCTCTGACTCCTGGTCAAAGTCATATGCTGACCCATTTCATCACTGAAGAGAAATGGAAATTTGAAAAGGCTCGTGAGATAAAGAGAGCACAAGCCAGAAAGGAGAAGTTTCTGAAGAAGAACATTGTCAGACTGTCACCTGAAGAACTTCTCAAGGCTCAATCTGAGATTCAAGCCCTCAGCAAGGATTTCGATGCATACAATGCTGATTGGCAAGGAGCCAAAGTGAGATTCGTCAATTTGACGAAGAAAATGACAACTGTTGCAGCCCCATCGCAACAAGAAACTCCTCAGGTTGCAGATTCGGCTCAGCCTGCTGAAGAACGTGCTAGCACTGCTGATGACTTTCAGCCTGCTGCAGAGAATACAAGTTCCAGGGCTGATGACTCCATTCCAGCCGCTGAAGAAATTCCCAGGGCATCCACTAGTGGTGCGCCTGAAGAAACTGAAGAGATCAGGGCAACTACACCTGTTGCGCCTGAAGAAAATGAACCACAGTCCTCAGCTCCTCCTGCACCAACACCAACTCCAATTCTTCCTTCTGCTTATGAAGTGAAGAAGACCAAGGCTGCAGAGCGAGCTGCAGTGAAGAAGAGGAAGGCATAGCTGCGTCAAATTCTTCGGCTGCGAAGAAAATGAAGCAAATGACCAGCTCGCTTGAAAATCCTATTGATGTCGTTCCCATTTCCTCCATGTCATCTAAGGAGATTGTTCCTTATGGAGAAGAATACAAGATCCCCAGCGGATCTGATGAAGAAAATCATTCTGTTGCTACCTCAGAACAGTTTGATGAAGAAATTGAAGTGGAAGCATTCCCTTCACCACCAGTCGTTTCCTCACCCATGCCTCAGTTCACTGCTGAAGAGGCTGGTGTTGAGGAAATTGAAAAAGAAGATGAAGACGTGGATATTGGATGCACTACACCAGTGATGAACGATGACTTTTAGGAAAGTCCGCATCCAAATACTCCTCTCTTCACTCCAATTCAACAAATTCCTCAGTCCCCGGCTACAACTGTTCAAATGGGCTCTGAAGAAACTCATCCCACATCGTCTGTTCATGAAGAAATTCCAGCCGCTAGTGCTGAAGAACCTGCTACCGCTGATCCCCAACCTGCACAAGAAGAGGAACCAGAAATTCCTCAGCCTGAAGCACCTGAGATCGCGATTCCTGAGGTTGTGCTGCAAATCACTGATACCCCTCTGTCCAAACCGAAGAATCCGTTCTCGAGCAAGCAAAAATTCAAGGCTGAAGACTTCTTTTCTGAGCATGTGTTCTTCACTGACTACAATCCATATGACTCTGCTCGCATAAGGAAAAGACGTTTCTGGACTGCTACACAAGCAAACTTCTATTCCTCAGTGCTCTTTGACAAGGACAAAATCTTCGATCATGAGCATATTCCTCATGTGGATATGGAATCTCTGCCGTGCTTCGAGCTAGTTCTCCGAGTTCTTCACGATGCAGGACTACTGAATTTCTACACTGATATCTGTGATTGGAATGAAGAACTCATTCTTCAGTTCTATGTCACTTTGCATATCACCGGAGATGCTGAAGATGTCAATTCATGGGTGCTGGATTGGATGACAGAAAACACTCACTATAAGGCACCAACAACTGAATTGCTTCGTGTCCTTCCTCTTGATCCTCCCCATGACAGTGAATGTTGCATCTACAATGACCGTGAACTAACTGATCATTATATGCAAGTGCTCATGAAGCCTTTGAAGCCAGGGCAGGCCCCTCAAACCAAATTCCTCGTCAAGGAATTGATGTATGTGCCTCGGACTGTCTATCGAATCCTAATGAAGACAATGAGTCCTATCAAGGGCCACGACTCAAATGATGAAGATGTCATTGGCATCATGAAGAACATGCTTTTCAACATCATTCATGGCGTTCCCATCAACTTTCATGATTTCTTCATGAGGACTCTGGCTAATGTTGCACTGTCACCTTTTGAGCTGAAGCCCTATGCGCCTTGGATTATGAGATTCATAAGGGCAAAATCTTCACTGAATTACAAGGCTGACACTCTGAACCATGGTAGCTACTTGCCGCCCATTGAAGTCCTCAAGCGACCGGTTTTATCATCTGATGATAAGGGCAAGGCAGCTGCTGTGATCGATGAAGGCACTCGTCCATTGGATGGTCAATTCCGTCTAGCTACAGCTTACTCCACCAATGACGATTCTGCAACACATGACACTGCCGCAAATACCTCAGCTAAGCAAAATCCTCAAGCCACAGCACCCAGGGTGATGACTGACCGTGAGTTACTCCTCAGTCTTCATCAGAAGGTTGATCGCAATCACAAATGGGTGAAACGTCAATTTGCTGCAATTCTTCACAACATGACCTCAACACATAATGCTGTGAAGAAAAATCAGTATCACCTTCATGAAACCCTCAACCGCACCTGGGCTGTTCTCACTCATGTATATTCCGCGGAAGAACTGAAGACTATGGGTCTCCAGGAAGCATTTGACTGGTCTGCACCACCTCCGAAGAAATTCAAGAGAGTCAAAGTTCCTGATCTCGTGGCCAGTTCTTATTCTTCATCGCGTGAAACTGATGAACATGAAGATTTGGACGACACTGTGGCAGGCCCTACTTCAACGAACAACCCCGACAATACTGGCGCTCCTCCATCGACTTGAAATTCTTCAGGGGCGTTAGTCCTCAGTTTCGATCCTTTTGGTCATTTGATGACAAAGGGGGAGAAATCTGAGTTAGTCTTCAAGCGGGTTTATATTATGGGCGTTTTTGTTAAGTTACAACTCTCGTTCTTCCGAAACTTTTTATTGGATCGAGTTGTAATCTTAAATCCGATGGTGCCTTGATACTCTTGGTCGTGCTCTGATGCTTTTGATGCATTGAGCTCTGATACTTTTGATGTGCTATTCTGCATGCTTATTCCTCGTTAATATTATTGCACGCATGCTGAATCTCATCAGGCACCATATTTAATCATGCATTTCAAATTCTTCATATTATATATCAAATGCATGTATGAATTACAAGATATAGGGGGAGATCTCCATGATTCAATTCTTCAAATGTGCATTGCCTCAAAAGCAAATTCCTCACTATGCACACATTCAGGGGGAGTTCTTCTATATCTTGCAATCAAATTCCTCAATATCAGTATTTACACTTCATATGTTTATCCCCGTTGAAAACTTAACCTATGTTGTCATCAATCACCAAAAAGGGGGAGATTGTAAGTGCATCTAGTGCCCCTTAGTGATTTTGGTGTATTGAAGATTTATAGGTTAAGTAACTGATGCGTTTGTGAGTGTACACAGGTTTATAAGTCCATGAGGAGTTTGATATTTACAGAGAAAGTCGACCCCTAAAAAAGAAGTTCTTCGACTGAAGACTTTGATATTCTGAAGACTTTCTGAAGACTTTGAAAGTGAAGAAAATGGTGTGACCTTGAAGACTTGGTATTCACTTGAGGAATATGGAGCGTGAAGACTTTTGTTTTCGTAGTTTCATTTTCTCTTTCTTGAGTCATAGGAAACACCGTACTGTTAAAGGGGGTCGAGGAAATACTAAGGAAAAATTTCCATGTGATGCTCAACTCAAAATCCTACACCTACCAATCCCTTCGAGTGAAGCCATTGGAAATCTCATACAGTTCAGTCAATTTCTTCAGTGACAGAGACGCAGTTCTTCTGGTCACTGAGGACTTTGCTCTAACTGAGGAGTTAGGAATTCGCCAGTGCGAATTGCCTACACAGTGAGGAACATGATAGCCCTGAGGAATTTGAGAGTCAAATTTCCGACCGTTGCTGTGCTGCGCGCCGGCTGTCCAAAATACCTTATCCACCTAACGGTCATATCATTGAAGGGCATTTATGTCTTATCATGTCGGGGTGCTCCCTAGGCTATAAATAGCCGCCCCCTACAACCACTAGTTGGTTGGCTGCTCCGAGAGAACTTGACACTTGTCATTTGAGAGCAACCCATCCTCCGAGGACTTTGAGCGAAAATCATCGAGTGAGGAAAATCCCAAAACCAAACCCCCACAAACCCAAAGTGATTGAGCATCACTGAAGAAATTGATCCTGCGTGGATCCGACGCTTGTTGCCTTTGAAGACTGTGCTTCTTCCAGACGGTTAGGTGTCAAGGTCTAGAGCATCCAAGAGGAATTGTGGATCACCGAGTGACCAAGTCTGTGAAGGTTTGGAAGTCACCTGAAGACTTACCACGAGTGATTGGACGAGGCCTGCATGGTCTTAGTTCAAGGAGAATACGGTGAGGACTGGGTGTCCTGAGTTGCGGCTCAGAGACTGGGTGTCCGGGACTGTGTGTCCTCGAGTTTAAATACTCAGCCGCTCCAACCAGACGTACAACTGAGACAGCTGTTGGAACTGGTCTACCAAATCATTGTCTTCACCAACTGACTGGTTCTATTTCCTCAACTCATTCATTTCCTCATTACTGTGTTGAATGTTGTTCATATCTGTGCTTGAAGACTTTGACTGAAGACTTTCACAAATTCCTCAGTTCAATTTCTTCAGTCTGTTTGTCTTCATCTTGTTATCTTGTGTTTACGCTTTCTGTACTCTGTGCTAGTCCTCATTTCAACATGATGACTATGTTTGTATCCTGTTATATTTACTTCTGAGTACTTATTCCGCTGCAAGTAGTTCTTCACTAAGGAATTTCCTCACTAGCAAATTCCTCAGTGAAGAATTCATAAAAATCACCTATTCACCCCCCCTCTAGTCGATATAACGCACTTTCACTCCCTTGTTTTTTCATTACTCTGCGTCTGAGTTTTTCCTTTTTTCCAATTGCTCTGCACGCTAGTATTTTCTTCGTTTCATTCCAAGTTTGCCCTTGCCTTTTTGTCTTTCAATACAGTCAATGCATGTACTACTAGCCAACCCGTTGTGTGACACAAGAATTAGTGGAGCATATAGTGCGCATGTATGAGCGGGCAAGCAGCCAATGCTTGTACTACTAGCCAACCCGTCACGTGGCACAACAATTAGCGAAGCAGATAGTGTGCATGCATGAGCGGGCAAGCAGCCAATGTTTGTACTACTAGCCAATCAGTTACGTGGCACAACAATTAGCGGAGCAGATAGTGTGCATGCATGAGCGGCCAAGCAGCCAATGCTTGTACTACTAGCCAACCAGTTGCATGCATGAGCGGCAGACGCATTTACCGTTATATGGTAGGTCCTTACTCCCTTGTTTTTCATTACTCTGCGTCTAAGTTTTTTCTTTTTTTTTCCAATTGCTTTGCACGCTAGTATTTTGTTCGTTTCGTTCCAAGTTTGCCCTTGTCTTTTTGTCTTTCAATGCAGGCAATGGTTGTACTACTAGTCAACCTGTTGTGTGGCACAAGAATTAGTGAAGCAGGTAGTGCGCATGTATGAGCGGGCAAGCAGCCAATGCTTGTACTACTAGCTAACCCGTTGTGTGGCACAATAATTAGCGGAGCAGATAGTGTGCATGCATGAGCGGGCAAGCAGCCAATGCTTGTACTACTAGCCAACCAGTTGCATGCATGAACGGCAGACGCATTTACTATTATATGATTTTTTTCTCTCTGGGACATCCCCTAGACCCGGGTTCGACTCCCGGCAGACACACAGGTTGTGCACCCAAACTCCTAAAATGGTAGGTCCTTACTCCCTTGTTTTTTCATTACTCTGCGTCTGAGTTTTTCCTTTTTTTAATTGCTCTCCACGCTAGTATTTTTCTTCGTTTTGTTTCAAGTTTGCCCTTGCCTTTTTGTCTTTCAATGCAGGCAATGCTTGTACTACTAGCCAACCCGTTGCGTGGAACAAGAATTAGTGTAGCAGGTAGTGCGCATGTATGAGAAGCCAAACAACCAATGCTTGTACTACTAGCCAATCAGTTGCGTGGCACAACAATTAGCGGAGCAGATAGTGTGCATGCATGAGCGACAGACATTTGCCGTTATATGGTTTTTCTCTCCGGGACATCCCCTAGAGTCGGACAGGTGCGCAGCTTCCACGAGTTTGCTGCATTTTTTTTCTCATGACACCCCAAGCTCAGACAACGGTAGGTCCGTAAGCGAAAATCCATACCACTCCCTTTGTTTTTCATTACTCTGTCTAAGTTTTTCCCTTTTTTCCAATTGCTCTCTGCGCTAGTATTTTCTTCGTTTCGTTCCAAGTTTGCCCCTGCCTTTTTGTCTTTCGATGCAGCCAATGCTTGTACTACTAGCCAACCCGTTGCGTGGCACAATAATTAGTGGAGCAGGTAGTGCGCATGCCTGAGCAGGCAAGCAACCAATGCTTGTAGTACTAGCCAACCAGTTGTGTGGCACAACAATTAGTGGAGCAGATAGTGCACATGCATGAGCGGGCAAGCAGCCAATGTTTGTACTACTAGCCAACTAGTTGCATGCATGAGCGGCAGACGCATTTATCCTTATATGTTTTTTTCCTCTGAGACATCCCCTAGAGTCGGATAGGTGCGCAGCTTCCATGAGTTTGCTGCATTTTTTTTCTCATGACACCCCATGCTCAGACAACAGTAGGTCCGTAAGCGAAAAATCCATACTACTCCATCTGTTTTTCATTACTCTGCGTCTATGTTTTTTTTTCAATTGCTTTGCATGCTAGTATTTTCTTCGTTTCGTTTCAAGTTTGCCCCTGCCTTTTTGTCTTTCAATGCAGCCAATGCTTGTACTACTAGCCAACCCGTTGCGTGGCACAAGAATTAGTGGAGCAGGTAGTGCGCATGCATAAGCGGGTAAGCAACCAATGCTTGTACTACTAGCCAACCAGTTGTGTAGCACAACAATTAGTGGAGCAGGTAGTGCGCATGCATGAGCGGGCAAGCAGCCAATGCTTGTACTACTAGCCAACCTGTTGCATGGCACAACAATTAGCGGAGCAGGTAGTGCACATGCATGAGCGGCAACCAGCCAGTGCTTGTACTACTAGCCACTAGCCAACCAGTTGCGTGGCACAACAATTAGTGGAGCAGGTAGTGCGCATGCATGAGCGGGCAACCAGTTGCAGACACACTTACAGTTATGTGGTTTGTTTTCTCCGGTATATCCCCTAGAGTCGGACAAGTGCGCAGCTTCCACGAGTTTGTTGCATTTTTTCCTCAGGATACCCCAAGCTCAGACAACGGTAGGTCCGTAAGCGAAAAATCCATACTACTCCCTCTGTTTTTCATTACTCTACGTCTAAGTTTTTCCCATTTTTTCCAGTTACTCTGCATGCTAGTATTTTCTTTGTTTCATTCCAAGTTTACCCCTGCCTTTTTGTCTTTTAATGCAGCCAATGCTTGTACTACTAGCCAATCCGTTGCGTAGCACAAGAATTAGTGGAGCAGGTAGTGCGCATGCATGAGCGGGCAAGCAGCCAATGCTTATACTACTAGCCAATCAGTTGCGTGGCACAACAATTAGTGGAGCAGGTAGTGCGCATGCATGAGCGGGCAAGCAGCTAGTGCTTGTACTACTACCCAACCCGTTGCGTGGCACAACAATTAGTAGAGCAGGTAGTGTGCATGCATGAGCGGACAAGCTGCATGTGAGGCAGCCGAGCAGCACAGGCCAATCAGGCACATGCACTTGCTTACAGTACGTCGGTTCCAGTGTGCAATTAACAATGAAGTAGGGGTATCTTTTTTCTTTTTCTTGTCAAGAAAACAGTGAAGTAGGGGTAAGACGGTTCAAGAAAAACCAAACGGTGCACTCCTTGGTATTTGGGTCACAAGTTATGCACAAAATAAAGAATAACGAAGCAAGTAATATATAATCCCATTATCCAAGCCGTTTGTCTACACCAGGGTCAAAGCACGGAGCTAAATGTTGTGTTGTATTGAAGTTCCTCCCATCATTATTAAATAGTGCACAGCTTCTTGTGTGTTACCCATTATAGCTAGAGCACACAGTGGTCTTCTACGGTCTTTGCATTCGCATTTTTTCCTGGACCGCTTTATTCCCCATTGAGCGTACCACGCCCAACCCGTAAACACTGAACTCCTTTCTCTAATCCCTTGTCCTCACTCATACACTACAGGAAGGACCAAAAAGCTTTGCCATCTCGAACATCAACATGAATTTATCGAAGATAGTAAGCACAACTTGCACAAGTATAGCATAGGAATGAACTGAAGCTTAGCACCACGGATGCACATCACTGAACTAACAGCAATATATGACACTACATATGTGCACACACCACGCAACAATTCAGCTGATGGCTCATAGTATTCCTATTTTCTAAACATCTAATTTCAGTTGCTACTTCCATCATCTAAATAAGGACTCTGATGAGGACATCAATACCACTGTTACACCCACAGCCCCTGATGCTATACATACTGGACCAATTACTAGAGCTCGCGCACACCAATTAAATTACCAGGTACTTTCATTTCTCGGTAATGATTCTACTGTTCATGAGAATATGATGTTGCCTAAATTTGATACATTTGTCTTGCTTACAAGTGAAGGGCCTAGATTGGACAAGAAGGATGAACATCGGAGCAAGATCAAGCATGGAGATGATGGCATGCGCAAGTGGAACAAAAACGGAGTTACAAGTGATGATTTCATGACTTTGAAGCAGTGCATGAAGGCTTGGACGAAATATACAAGATTCCACTTAATAAATTTCATTCAGAGGATATTATAGGTGTTGTGTCACCTTATTATTGGGTCAGGTGTCGTGGGAATGAGTCTGACAGTAAGAGTAGGGGATACGTAGGAGAGGGCAGTGTCCTAGCTACGACGAGGTTGTACGCACAAATTTACGAGTTCAGGCCCCTCTCGGAGGAGGTAACAGCCTTACGTCTCGGTGCCGCGGAGGCTTGTCGATTGGATGTGTGCAATAGTTACCGGGGGTGTGAACCCTTGTGTTAGAGGGTAGGGGTGGCTCATATAGAGTGTGCTTGGTCCCTCGCAGCCTTCAGTTACACAAGGGTTCAATGAGAGTTATGTCCTGAACGTTACTGGTAACGCCCGCAATAAATGGTCTTTATGGCCACGGAGTGAATGCCTAACCATTGCCATCCTGAGGTGACTTTAGGCCTTTTGTACTCCGAGTGGGTTCTTGTATGGTCGAGTGAAGTTATCATGGTCAAGTGGAATCTTTCGTCGAGTGGATTGCACTTTAGGACGATTTCAGTCGGTATCTTCTGTGGAACCTTGTAGGCCTTTGACTCTAGGGTAGTGTCCTTGGGTAGGGAATCTAGGTCAGGTCTAAGACCCTACCCTAAGCACATGTCATTGTCATTAGCCCCCGAGTGGATTGAGGACTAAGTGAAGAAGGGTTGAAGCTGGTTCCGACCCGATTCAATGTCTCAGAGACATTTCCTCAGGGGCCTGAAAGCATGTTGGTACTTTAACTCTTCGTCAGTCGCCTTTATCGGTTCTTTCTTCTGGAATTTCCGAGGGAACGATGTTGCATATCTTCGAGTAGATTGGAATGGGATATCTTTGGTGCGATAGACTGCTTTGCGGTTCCCAGATCTCGCGGGGTTCAAAATTTGGAGAAGCGCGCGGGACAGGATGCGGCGCGGTAAGTGGGGCAGGTGGATAGGGACTCCTCGATCCTCACGCTACCTTTTTTCCACGTATCGGGCTGGCGTCTGTTACGGGATGCGCTAGGATCGCATGGGCCCACGGGTCAGCCACTCGAAAGTGAAGCCATAAATGGCACTGCTGCCGATGCGTGGTATTGTGCTCCCCATTCGCTCCTTTCCTCTCTGCTTCTCCGCTTTGTCTCCTCCATCGCTCCACCCCTCTGCCCACTCCTCTCGAGCTACGCATCAATGGCTAAGGACAAGACCGCGGCCTTGGAGTGCGCTAAGAAGGCAACGGCCAAAGGCAAGAAGGCGGCGAAGGGGTCGACGTCGCTGTCCGGTCTGCCGCCTGGTTGGATCTAGGGAGACTGGATCTGTTCCACCGTCGTGGAGGAAGATTTGGAGAACCTTGCTGCCGGCAACCTGATTGCACATGGATCCTGGAGGTTGCTGGAGGGGGAGATCAAACCCGAGCCGCGCGAGGGTGAGTGCGTTCTCCTCACTACTCACGTCAACCGAGGTTTCTCTTTGCCTACCCACCCATTCTTCCATGGTTTTTTGAACTTCTTGGGTGCCCAGATCCACCATCCCCCCCGCCAAACACCATCTATTATCTTGTTGCGTTCATTTTTCAATGTGCGAAAACTTCCTGGGGTGCCACCCACACTGGGGACTGTTTAAGCATATCTTCACTTGCCGATCTCAGACGGTGAAGAAAGCTAATCCGACTGATGAGAAGACACATGTGATTCAGATGTGTGGGGGGTTAGGGATTTAGATGAGAGGTAGGAGCACTTCCCCCCCATGAATTTTCCTGAATCGGTTAGGGGATGGCAGTCGACCTGTTTTACTGCAAAGATGTTCCGACTCCATGTCAGTCGGCTGGCCTCCCTCCTTTCTCTCTGGAGAGACTCCGCACTCCTCGTTCGCTGACCGTAGAGAAGGGGGAGAAGGGTGAGGTAGCAATTTTGGTCGACATGGTCGTTGCGTTAGTCCAGGGTGGAGTGACTGGTATGGATCTGTTGGAGGTGTTCCTCAGTCGATGCATCCGACCCCTCCAAGCTCGTGACCACCCAATGTGGATGTATTCGAACCCGGAAGACACCGCTCGGGTCCGCCTGGAGGAGGTCGCTGAGGAGACGGTAGCTCGGTGGTTGCGAAGCATCACTGGCAACAAGGACAACCCCCGCGGAGCCAGGAGGATCTTACCATTCGACGCCAATAACACCCCAGGAGAGGTCAGGCTCGATTTGCCGAGTGGTTATGTTTTGTATCCTCTAATATGCAATTATTCTTGAATCTGACTGATGTCTGCAGCTTGTGACTTGCAGGTTTTCACGAAGATGTATTCTATGATGAATGGAGTGCAACATCTTGGAGAAGGAGAAAGCGAAGGCGGGAGCGCCGATATTGAGTATGTAGATGACAACGAGGACGACAGCGAAGATTCCGATGATGGCTCAGAGGTTGAATCACCTCCACGCTCTGAGAGATGATCCAAGCAGTCACAAGATCCCGCGGGCGGCCACAGCAAGGCAGCAACGTTGAGTGCAAGGATTCCAAAGCGCACTCGCTCGTCGACCCTAGAACCGACTGAGAAGACTGCGAAACAGGCGAAAGTCTCCCCGCCCAAGCCTCGGAAGGCTCTGCCCAGGATCAAGGTGGTTGTGCATGTTGCTTCGGCGCAATTGCTTCTTTCCCTTGTCTTTCATCGCTGTAGTGGACTTCTTTATTTGTCTGACTGAGTGAAACTTAGGACCTAAAGGGTTGCTTCTTCTCCAACGTCCATGGATATTGATGAGGAGCGGGCTGACACGGAGACCGCAGATGTGGCCTTCTCTAGAGCAGGTATGATATTGCAGACATGTTTACGCCCTGTCAATTGCTTTGATGGTCGACTAGAATCTTACTGTCGAGTGATTTCGGTGCCAACAGACGTTATCCAGCTTCCAGACGACGACGATGAGGATGACCACCATAGGAGTGCAGGAGAGGGGCGGGGCTTTGAGCAAAAGGGTGCCTTCCAGCCGAGCGTCTCACCTGTTGTCCAAGCCTGTTGTTCAAGAACTTGGTGACCCGTCACGGGCTACTGTTTCCTTTGTTGTTCCCCTGTCGACTGATTAGCCTTCAGTTTCGACTGTCCAGACTTCTGGTCCGACTGCACAACCTCAGGCTCCGACCCCGCCAGCTGCGTCATCGGCTCCATTGTCAACTCCATTTGTTCTGCATCATGTCCCGGAGGACAAAACAGGAGCAGCCAAGGAAGCAATGATCCAGGCTGGTCTGATGATGGACCGACTGAAAGTGGTGTATGAGACCAGCAAGGCCGCTTACGATGCCATTTCTGCCCTTTAGATCAATGTCCGAGTAAGTGCGATTGTAAGTTGATTTTCGATTGGTTTTGCCTCGGTTTGAACCTTGCTCTGCTAGGATAAGCTACATGAAAATTGTTGCTTTATTATTTGTAAGATGCCCATGGATGAGCGTTTTGGAACCTTTAATGTGCATCTATCATGGGCATGTGCCTTGCATCTGTACACCCACTGGGTGTTTTCTTCTTCTTGTAGTTTTTCCACTCGAGTCAGATAGGTTGTGTCAAGTGGAACCAGTGGGGGCACTCTGAGTGCACCCACTAGGTGTAGTCCTCGAGACCACCGTCGAATGTTTGATTTGGTGGGGGTCTATATAATATGTTGGTTTGTTGTTCGTCGCTCGGGTCGGTCAGGCCATGTCGAGTGAGTTCTAGGTCCAGTGGGGGCACGCTGAGTGCACCCGCTAGGTGTAGTCCCCGAGACCGCCATTGACTGCTTGTAGTTGGCGGGGGTCTAAGAACAAGGATTTTTTTACTCGGTCCGGACAGGCCGCACCAAGTGGAAAATCGAACCAGTGGGGGCACGCTGAGGGCACCCACTGGGTGTAGTCCCTGAGACCACCATCGAATGTTTGATTCAGTGGTGGTCTTAGAACTTCTTTAACACCAACAATTTGAACTTTGTCTTCTTCACTCAGAAGTAAAGGGACTTTCTTGTCGTCGACTGAATTGTCTTTTTGCTGATTGGGGAAATCTTGTGAACTTGGGACCCAGTATGCTGCCTTGGAGAAGGAGAAGATCCAACTTAAACTTGATCTAGAGCTCACCAAGAAGAATTTGAAGGCTGGTGATACGTCTCCAACGTATCTATAACTTTTTATTGTTCCATACTATTACCCGTTTTGGATGTTTATGGGCTTTATTATACACTTTTATATTATTTTTGGGACTAACCTATTAACCGGAGGCCCAGCCCAAATTGTTGTTTTCTTGCCTATTTCAGCATTTCAAAGAAAAGGAATATCAAACGGAGTCCAAACGGAATGAAACCTTCGGGAGAGTTATTTTTGGAACGGAAGCAATCCAGGAGACTTGGAGTAGACGTCAGGGAAGCTTCGAGGAAGCCACGAGGGTCCAGGGCACGCCCTACCCCCCTGGGCGTGCCCCCACCCTTGTGGGCCCCTCGTGGCTCCCCTGACCGACTTCTTTCACATATATATCCATATACCCCGAAAACATCGAGGAGCACAATAGATCAGGAGTTCCGCCGCCGCAAGCCTATCTAGCCACCAAAAACATCTCGGGAGCCCGTTCCGGCACCCTGCCGGAGGGGGAACCCATCACCAATGGCCATCTTCATCATCCCGACGCTCTCCATGACGAGGAGGGAGTAGTTCACCCTCGGGGCTGAGGGTATGTACCAGTAGCTATGTGTTTGATCTCTCTCTCTCTCTCTCTCATGTTCTTGATTTGGCACGATCTTGATGTATCGCGAGCTCTATTATAGTTGGGTCTTATGATGTTTCTCCCCCTCAACTCTCTGGTAATGGATTGAGTTTTCCCTTTGAAGTTATCTTATCAGATTGAGTCTTTAAGGATTTGAGAACACTTGATGTATGTCTTACATGTGCTTATCTGTGGTGACAATGGGATATCACGTGGTTCACTTGATGTACGTTTTGGTGATCAACTTGCGGGTTCAGTGACCTTGTGAACTTATGCATAGGGGTTGGCACACATTTTCGTCTTGACTCTCCTGGAGAAACTTTGGGGCACTCTTTGAAGTTCTTTGTGTTGGTTGAATAGATGAACCTGAGATTGTGTGATGCATATTGTATAATCATACCCACGGATACTTGAGGTGACATTGGAGTATCTAGGTGACATTAGGGTTTTGGTTGATTTGTGTCTTAAGGTGTTATTCTAGTACGAACTCTTGAATAGATCGATCAGAAAGAATAACTTTGAGGTGGTTCCGTACCCTACAATAACCTCTTGGTTTGTTCTCCGCTATTAGTGACTTTGGAGTGACTCTTTGTTGCATGTTGAGGGATTGTTATATGATCTAATTATGTTATCATTGTTGAGAGAACTTGCACTAGTGAAAGTATGAACCTTAGGCCTTGTTTCGAAGAATTGCAATACCGTTTGTGCTCACTTTTATCATTAGTTACCTTGCTGTTTCTATATTTTCAGATTACAAAAACCTATATCTACCATCCATATTGCACTTGTATCACCATCTCTTCGCCGAACTAGTGCACCTATACAATTTGCCATTGTATTGGGTGTGCTGGGGACACAAGAGACTCTTTGTTATTTAGTTGCAGGGATTGTTTGAGAGAGACCATCTTCATCCTACACCTCCCACAGATTGATAAACCTTAGGTCATTCACTTGAGGGAAATTTGCTACTGTCCTACAAACCTCTGCACTTGGAGGCCCAACAACGTCTACAAGGAGAAGGTTCCATTGTAGACATCAAGCTCTTTTCTGGCGCCATTGCCGGGAAGGTGAGTGCTTGAAGGTATATCTTTAGATCTGGCAATCGAATCTTTTAGTTTCTTGTTTTATCACTAGTTTAGTCTGTAAAAGAAAACTAGAAAAAAATGGAATTAAGGTTGCCTCATATGCTTCATCTTTTTAATATCTTTCGCGAAAATGATGGAAAGGAAAATTGTGCTCAAGTGCTAGAAGAAGAATGCATTAGAATGTTTGGCACTAAATCTTTGTATGGTGAGCATGATTGCAATGTTGTTAGTATGAATTCTATGAATATCCATGATGCTAATGATATGCAAAGCCACAAGCTTGGGGATGCTATGTCTGATGAAGATAATTTTTTGTCCCCCATGTTTTGATGAGAAAATATATTATGATGAAAGCATGCCTCCTATTTATGATGATTATTGTCATGACATGTATGCTATAAAAGAATAATGATAACCATGAAACTTGTCATCATGATTTTAATTTTCCGTTGGATTATGCTTCACATGATATTTATTTTGTTGAGTTTGCTCCCACTACTATTGATCAGAATAAATTTGCTTATGTGGAGAGTAGAAAAATTTCTATGCAAGTAGATCATGAAAAGAATGCTTTAGGTGCTGGTTATATGGTTGAATTCATTCATGATGCTACTGAAAATTATTATGAGAGAGGATCATATGCTTCTACATATTGCAATAATATCAAGTTTCCTCTCTATGTGTTGAAAATTTTGAAGTTATGCTGGTTTTGCCTTCCTATGCTAGTTGATTATTGTTCCCATAAGTTGTTTGCTCACAAAATCCCTATGCATAGGAAGTGGGTTAGGCTGAAATGTGCTAGTCATATTTTTCATGATGCTCTCTTTATGTTTCAATTCTTATCTTTTATGTGAGCATGATTGAAATCATCATGCCTAGCTAGGGGCGTTAAATGATAGCGCTTGTTGGGAGGCAACCCAATTTACTTTTGTCCTTTGCTTTTGCTCCTGTTTAGTAATAAATAATTCATCTAGCCTCTGGTTAGATGTGGTTCTGTGTTTTAATTAGTGTTTGTGCCAAGTAGAACCTTTGGGAAGGCTTGGGTGAAGTCTTTGCGATCTTGCTGTAAAAATCAGAAACTTTTACACCCAGTTAATTAGTTTTGATAATTCACAGAAACATGCTTTTGATATGATTATTTTTTCTCTGGACTGGTACACAAATTCCTAAGATTTTCCTAATTTAGTAGAATTGTTTGAGTTAAAGAAGTATTCTAGAGTTACAGATTACTACAGACTGTTCTGTTTTTGACAGATTCTGTTTTCTATGTGTTGTTTGCTTATTTTGATGAATCTATGAGTAGTATCGGAGGGTATGAACCATAGAGAAGTTGGAATACAGTAGATATTACACCAATATGAATTTAGGATGAGTTCACAACAGTACCTAAGTGGTGGTTTATTTTCTTATACTAATGGAGCTTACGAGTTTTCTATTGAGTTTTGTGTTGTGAAGTTTTTAAGTTTTGGGTAAAGATAGATGGACTATGGAACAAGGAGTGGCAAGAGCCTAAGCTTGGGGATGCCCAAGGCACCCCAAGGTAATATTAAAGGACAACCAAGAGCCTAAGCTTGGGGATGCCCCGGATGGCATCCCCTCTTTCGTCTTCGTTCATCGGTAACTTTACTTGGAGCTATATTTTTATTCACCACATGATATGTGTTTTGCTTGGAGCGTCATTTTATTTTGTTTGTTTTGCTTGCTGTTTTAATAAAATACCAAGATCTGAAATTCTTAAATGTTAGAGAGTCTTCACATGGTTGCACAATTATTTGACTAGTCATTGATCTTCACTTATATCTTTTGGAGTAGTTTGTCATTTGCTCTAGTGCTTCACTTATATCTTTTTAGAGCACGGTGGTGGTTATATTTTGAAGAAATTGTTGATCTCTCATGCTTAACTTATTTATTTTGAGAGTCTATTAGAACAGCATGGTAATTTTCTTGGGTTATAAATTTAGTCCTAATATGATGGGCATCCAAGTTGGGTATAATAAAAACTATCATAGAAAGTGCATTGAATACTATGATTAATTTGATACTTGATAGTTGTTTTGAGATATAAAGGTGGTAATGTTAGAGTCATGCTAGTTGGGTAATTATGAAATTGAGAAATACTTGTGTTAAAGTTGGCAAGTCCCATAGCATGCACGTATGGTAAACGTTGTGTGACAAATTTGTTGCATGGGGTGTTCCTTTGATTGCCTTCCTTATGTGTGGAGGTCAGGATCACGTGATGGTTAACTCCTACCTACCCTTCCCCTAGGAGCATGCGTAGTAGTACTTTGCTTCGAGGGCTAATAAACTTTTACAATAAGTATATTAGTTCTTTATGACTAATGTGAGTCCATGGATTATACGCGCTCTCACCCTTCCACCATTGCTAGCCTCTCTTGTGCCGCGCAACTTTCGCCAGTATCATACACCCACCATTTACCTTCCTCAAAATAGCCACCATACCTACCTATTATGGCATTTCCATAGCCATGCCGAGATATATTGCCATGCAACTTTCCACCGTTCCGTTTATTATGACACGCTCCATCATTGTCACATTGCTTTGCATGATCATGTAGCTGACATCGTATTTGTGGCAAAGCCACCTTTATAATTATTTCATACATGTCGCTCTTGATTCATTGCATATCTCGGTACACCGCAAGAGGCATTCAAATAGAGTCATATTTTGTCCTAAGTATTGAGTTGTAATGCTTGAGTTGTAAATCAATAAAAATGTGATGATCTTCATTATTAGAGCATTGTCCCGAGTGAGGAAAGGATGATGGAGACTATGATCCCCCCACAAGTCAGGATGAGACTTTGGACTTTATGAAAAATAAAAGAGGCCAAAGAAGCCCAAATAAAAAAAGAGAGGCCAAAGAAGCCCACCAAAATAAAAAAATGAGAGAAAAAGAGAGAAGGGACAATGTTACTATCCTTTTTCCACACCTGTGCTTCAAAGTAGCACCATGATCTTCATGACAGAGAGTCTCCTATGTTGTCACTTTCATATACTAGTGGGAATTTTTCATTATAGAACTTGGCTTGTATATTCCAATGATGGGCTTCCTCAAAATGCCCTAGGTCTTCGTGAGTAAGCGAGTTGGATGCACACCCACTTAGTTTCTTTTGTTGAGCTTTCATACATTTATAGCTCTAGTGCATCCGTTGCATGGCAATCCCTACTCACTCACATTGATATCTATTAATGGGCATCTCCATAGCCCGTTGATATGCCTAGTTGATGTGAGACTATCTTCTCCCTTTTTGTCTTCTCCACTACCATCATCATATTCCACATATAGTGCTATGTCCATGGCTTACGCTCATGTATTGCATGAGAGTTGAAAAAGCTGAAGCGCGTTAAAAAGTATGAACCAATTGCTTGGCTGAAACCGGGGTTGTGCATGATGGGAGTATTTTGTGTGATGAAAATGAAGCATAGCCTAACTATATGATTTTGTAGGGATAAGCTTTCTTTGGCTATGTTATTTTGATAAGACATGATTACTTGTTAGTATGCTTGAAGTATTACTATTTTTATGTTAATATGAACTTTTATCTTGAATCATTTGGATCTGAACATTCATGCCACAATAACGAAAATTACATTGAGAAATATGCTAGGTAGCATTCCACATCAAAAATTCTGTTTTTATCATTTACCTACTTGAGGACGAGCAGGAATTAAGCTTGGGGATGCTTGATATGTCTCCAACGTATCTATAATTTTTTATTGTTCCACGCTATTATATTACCCGTTTTGGATGTTTATGGGCTTTATTATACACTTTTATATTATTTTTGGGACTAACCTATTAACCGGAGGCCCAGCCCAAATTGTTGTTTTCTTGCCTATTTCAGTGTTTCAAAGAAAAGGAATATCAAACGGAGTCCAAACAGAATGAAACCGTCGGAAGAGTTATTTTTGGAATGGAAGCAATCCAGGAGACTTGGAGTAGACGTCAGGGAAGCTTCGAGGAAGCTACGGCGGTCCAGGGCGCGCCCTACCCCCCAAGGCGCGTCCCCACCCTCGTGGCTCCCGTGACCGACTTCTTTCACCTATATATATCCATATACCCCGAAAACATCGTGGAGCACAATAGATCAGGAGTTCCGCCGCCGCAAGCCTCTGTAGCCACCAAAAACCTCTCGGGAGCCCGCTCCGACACCCTGCCGGAGGGGGAGCCCATCGCCGGTGGCCATCTTCATCATCCCGGCTCTCTCCATGATGAGGAGGTAGTAGTTCACCCTCGTGGCTGAGGGTATGTACCAGTAGCTATGTGTTTGATCTCTCTCTCTCTCTCATGTTCTTGATTTGGCACGATCTTGATGTATCGCAAGCTTCGCTATTATAGTTGGATCTTATGATGTTTCTCCCCCTCAACTCTCTTGTATTGGATTGAGTTTTCCCTTTGAAGTTATCTTATCGGATTGAGTCTTTAAGGATTTGAGAACACTTGATGTATGTCTTGCATGTGCTTATCTGTGGTGACAATGGGATATTCACGTGATCTACTTGATCTACATTTTGGTGATCAACTTGCGGGTTCAGTGACCTTGTGAACTTATGCATAGGGGTTGGCACACGTTTTCGTCTTGACTCTCCCGTAGAAACTTTGGGGCACTCTTTGAAGTTCTTTGTGTTGGTTGAATAGATGAATCTGAGATTGTGTGATGCATATCGGAGTATCTAGGTGACATTAGGGTTTTGGTTGATTTGTGTCTTAAGGTGTTATTCTAGTACGAACTCTTGAATAGATTGATCGAAAAGAATAACTTTGAGGTGGTTTCGTACCCTACAATAATCTCTTTGTTTGTTCTCCGCTATTAGTGACTTTGGAGTGACTCTTTGTTGCATGTTGAGGGATTGTTATATGATCTAATTATGTTATCATTGTTGAGAGAACTTGCACTAGTGAAAGTATGAACCCTAGGCCTTGTTTCGAAGCATTGCAATACCATTTGTGCTCACTTTTATCATTAGTTACCTTGCTGTTTTTATATTTTGAGATTACAAAAACCTATATCTACCATCCATATTGCACTTGTATCACCATCTCTTCGCCGAACTAGTGCACCTATACAATTTGCCATTGTATTGGGTGTGTTGGGGAAACAAGAGACTCTTTGTTATTTGGTTGCAGGGTTGTTTGAGAGAGACCATCTTCATCCTACACCTCCCATGGATTGATAAACCTTAGGTCATCCACTTGTGGGAAATTTGCTACTGTCCTACAAACCTCTGCACTTGGAGGCCCAACAACGTCTACAAGGAGAAGGTTGCGTAGTAGACATCAAGCTCTTTTATGGCGCCGTTGCCGGGGAGGTGAGTGCTTGAAGGTATATCTTTAGATCTTGCAATCAAATCTTTTAGTTTCTTGTTTTAGCACTAGTTTAGTCTATAAAAGAAAACTACAAAAAAATGGAATTAAGGTTGCCTCATATGCTTCATCTTTTTAATATCTTTCGTGAAAATGATGGAAAGGAAAATTGTGCTCAAGTGCTAGAAGAAGAATGCATTAGAATGTTTGGCACCAAATATTTGTATGATGAGCATGGTTGCAATGTTGTTAGTATGAATTCTATGAATATCCATGATGCTAATGATATGCAAAGCCACAAGCTTGGGGATGCTATGTTTGATCAAGATGATATTTTTGTGTCCCCCAAGTTTTGATGAGAAAATATATTATGATGAAAGCATGCCTCCTATTTATGATGATTATTGTGATGACATGTATGCTATAAAGAATAAAGATAACCATGAAACTTGTCATCATGATTTTAATTTTCCGTCGATTATGCTTCACATGATATTTATTTTGTTGAGTTTGCTCCCACTACTATTGATGAGAATAAATTTGCTTATGTGGAGAGTAGTAAAATTTCTATGCAAGTAGATCATGAAAAGAATGCTTTAGGTGCTGGTTATATGGTTGAATTCATTCATGATGCTACTGAAAATTATTATGAGAGAGGATCATATGCTTCTACATATTGCAATAATATCAAGTTTCCTCTCTATGTGTTGAAAATTTTGAAGTTATGCTTGTTTTGCCTTCCTATGCTAGTTGATTATTCTTACTGTCGGTGTCAAAACCGGCGGATCTCGGGTAGGGGGTCCCGAACTGCGCGTCTAGGCGGATGGTAACAGGAGACAAGGGCCACGATGTTTTACCCAGGTTCGGGCCCTCTTGATGGAGGTAAAACCCTACGTCTTGCTTGATTAGTATTGATGATATGGGTAGTACAAGAGTGGATCTACCACGAGATCAAGGAGGCTAAACCCTAAAGCTAGCCTATGGTATGATTGTTGTAATGTATGTTGTGTCCTACGGACTAAAGCCCTCCGGTTTATATAGACACCGGAGAAGTCTAGGGTTACACAGAGTCGGTTACAATGGTAGGAGATCTACATATCCGTATTGCCAAGCTTGCCTTCCACGCCAAGGAAAGTCCCATCCGGACACGGGACGGAGTCTTCAATCTTGTATCTTCGTAGTCTTGGAGTCCGGCGGACGATGATAGTCCGGCTGTCCGGACACCCCCTAGTCCAGGACTCCCTCAGTAGCCCCTGAACCAGGCTTCAATGATGGTAAGTCCGGCGCGCATAATGTTCGGCATTGCAAGGCGGGTTCCTCCTTTGAATACTCCAGAGAAGATCACGAACACCAGGATAGTGTCCGGCTCTGCAAAATAAATTCCACATTCCACCGTAGAGAGAATAAAATGTACACAAGTTCAATCTGCTGACGTATTTTGCGGCATGACGTCACACCACTACCAAGCCTTTACTTGAATCGTTTTTTATTATACCACCTCAGCACATTTAGCGAAGCGGTTTCCTTGGCATGTCTTGTCGAAGCAGAGATCGTGTTCCCCTTATTCCGGGATTCTCATCAATACGAGCGTGGGTAACCCAACCGTGCCCGTCGCCACGCCTCCTCTATCGAAGGTGAATCCCGAACGGTCACGGAGACGGCTCTTGGTATTTTCCCCCTTTATAAGAGGACCAAGGCTCGTTTCTTTTCTTCAATCTTCCATCGAATCTTCTCCTTGCTCCAAGTTCCAACACCCAGAGCCCCAGATTCGAGCGCTTCGGATCTTCAACAATGTCCGGCTCCGACCTTCAGGGCCGGTGGATGCCCTCCTCCGTCACGGAGGAGGACGTGCTAAAGCTGTGTGAGGCCAAGTACCTGTCCTACGAGATTTCGCATAGGTTGCCCGCCCAAGGGCAGGCCGTACCCACTCCCGAGCTCGGTGAGTACGTCGTCTTCGTATCCCACCTCCGTCGGGGTTTAGGCTTCTCGACGGACCCCTTCGTGAGAGGGCTCATGTTCTACTACGGGCTGGATTTTCACGACTTGGCTCCGGAGTCCATCCTCCATATTTCCGCATTCATTATTGTCTGCGAAGCCTTCCTCCGCGTCACCCCCCACTTCGGCCTGTGGCTGAAGACCTTCAATGTGGAGCCGAAGATGATCGGGGGGCGTCAAGCGAAGTGCGGCGGGGCGGCCGTAAGCAGGAGGGCCGATGCCCCGTGGCCCGAGGGCTCCTTCCAAGAGGAGCTAGGCTTGTGGCAGCAGGAGTGGTTCTATATCACCGCTCCGAAGGGCAGCAAGCAAAAGCCGCTACCTTCATTCCGCCCAGGACCTCCACGCCGATTGATGTCGTGGGTCAACCAAGGGCTCAATTGGGAGCCGTCCGGAGACGTGCCTTTATTGCAGGGCCGGATTCGAGACCTCCAAGCGAGGGAGATCAATCTGGTTGTGGTGATGCAGGTCAT
Organism: Triticum timopheevii; assembly: GCA_963921465.1. Taxonomy (NCBI): domain Eukaryota; kingdom Viridiplantae; phylum Streptophyta; class Magnoliopsida; order Poales; family Poaceae; genus Triticum; species Triticum timopheevii. The sequence continues at coordinate 326,309,043 of OY997264.1, forward strand.
GCTAATCAGGCGTCTTCTGCCCTGCAAACACCCTCCTCTCCGGTTATGGGAGTTCAATCCGGAGGGACCACGAACTCTCCAACACTTCATGGGTATGACGCCCGTGGAGATGTACAAGTTGTTCTTTGGACCGCAGGCAGCGTGTCCGGAATTGACCGAGGACGCAGGCCTAAGCTGCAATCGCCCGGATACACAGGTAAGTAGCTCAGAGTCCGGACGTTCTGTTTGTTTGCTTTTCTGAAATTCGCCTTCTAACCCATTATTCTTCATCAGGAGTGGGTAGCGCGATCGAAGCTGATAAGGTGTCCGGCCCCCCTCCCAGAGACCGCACCAGAGCCCGTGCTGGTCAGAATGTTGGAGGTCGCGCCCGTAGAAGGGGCGATGGGGAAGATAGAGGAGCTATCACTTCGCCCAAGGGGGCGCTTGAAGAGGGGGGGATCGAAAATCCCTCCTTCCAGGGGAAGAAGAGGACCGCCTCCAAAGACCCAGAGGCCAAAGCCCCTAAGCGGGGGAAGAAATCTTTACCGGAGGGTCCTGCGTCCGGGGAGAGCCTGGACGTACAATCGTCTCTAAAGGATCAGCCCTCCAGCGAGCCGTGAGTAGAAAAAGGGGGGTTCATTAATAAGAAAATACTCCTATTTGTGCTTCTGTGGATGACCGAAATTTTTACCTTACAGTTCGGATCTGCGGCCTTCTCAGATGAGTTCGTCTTCGGGGGATCTTCGTCCGGAGATGATGGAGAGCGAAACGCCTCCGTCCGCTGCGCCGTCGGACAGGGCCGACGAGCCTGAAGTATCGTCACGGAGGGTATCCCAGAGTCCGGTGGGGCCGGAGAGTGCGACACCAACTAGTGTCCGGCCGGGGGAGCTGAAGGATCTGCTTGAGAGGGCATCCATCTCAGAAGATCACCGTGCTTTGATGAGCATGGTGATTGGAAGGATTTCGTCCGCCGAAAGCGGATTGCATAGTGCCGTCAGGAGTTTGCTGGCGGGATTTGAGGTACGCAAGAACGACGCACCTTTTTGACAGTTTGGCACATAGAAGTGCGCCCTGTATAGATAGTAGCCCCTGAGACTCGGTAGGTTGTTGAAAGCGACAACGTGCCGAGGATCAAAATTGTAGGTAATGAATATCGTCATTCCTATGCAGGTGGCGGATAGTCCGGGAGCTAGCCGGACTAGTGGAGTTGTCGAGTTAATGCGGCAACTCGATGTGGCAGATGCGGACATCGCGCTTGTCAACCGGCGACTTGACGAGTCACAAGGTAAATGAATTCTCCGCAGTAACTTATGTAAGGGAGTCAAAGCCCGCTTCTGACAATATATATGCTGTGATACAGACGGTGCTGCTGCTGTGGAGAGCCTTCGGGCCGAGCTTGCTCAAGCTAAGGAGCAAGCCCGAAGGAGTGATGCGGCTGCCTCGAGGGCGGCCGAGGAGTTGAAAGGCGAAAAGGCTGCACACTGCCTAAGCAGGGAAAAGATGGCCGAATTGGCCGTGAAATTGAAGGATGCTGCGACCGCAATGAGGCTCTTGAAAAGGAGCGCCTATCGGAGCGGGAAGACCTGGGGAAGGCCACCGCCGAGGCCAAGGATACCCGTTCTGCAATGCGGGCTATGAAGGAGGAGCTGCGCCAGGCCGGAGATATTGTGGCTGGCAGGCCTTTTCTGCTGCGTCGCCGGTTTATGGATCCAAAGTATGCCCAACTTGGCCAGCTGTGGGGTCCGGAGGATCCATATATGGACTTGGCGGCAAGTGCGGCTGATGCTGCTGTGCACTTCCGGAGCCAGAAGGATCACAAGACGGAAGAGCTATTTTGGTCTCAATTCCATAGTCCGGATCGTTCACTTCCGTTGACCGATCGGTTGGCCGAATGGGCTGAGCTGAACAGGTTGTCCGGACTTGCCATGACTGATATCGTGGCTCATGTCTGGCCAAAGAGGCCCAAGGCGACGAGCTATTTCGGCTTATTGCAGCAATTTCTTGGAGCGGTGCCGCATATCAAGGAGATGAAGCGGCCGGCCTGCATCGAAGGTGCGCGGATGGCCCTTGCCCGTGTGAAGACACATTGGACAGAGATGGATGCCACCGCTATTGCAACCCAGGGTTCGGACGAAAGCCGGTTACCCGCCGAGCACTATTTTGGGGAAGTTATGTGTGGCGCTCGTGTAATAGAGTCGCAGTGCTCGAAAAATGTCACGTTCAAATGAACATTTTATCTTGTAAAACAATGATTATGTTGTAACTGCTTTTTATACTTGTGCATTCCAAGTATTAAAATATCTCCTATGCGGCCGTTTATGTATACATTTGTATAACCTGAAAGATTGCAGTCTTCGGCTTCAGCCCCCACGCACAAGGTGCAGGGGTGTTCGCAAAAAATAGCGCGTTTTCACACTTAATCCGACATCTCGGTCCTGTTAAGGAGGTGGTAGCGTAGCAAACGAGGCAATCCGGACTATGATGCTTTATCACTTTCACTTAGCCATTGGAGTTCGAGGGTGGGGCTACGATATAGCCCCTTGGGGCACCGCGCTTCTCCGAATTCAGGGCGTGTGTGTGCCTGACCGGGAAACGGTCCTTCGTCAAAGCGGGGAATTCTAAACATTCCAGTAGTCGATCGAGTGGTTGACCAGTCTCTCGCTGTATCATGACAGTCAGTTTTCGGCTTTCTCTACTGAGGTGCTCGCCCAGCCGAACTGGGGCACAATCGCAGTAGTTCTCCTGGTGCCGCGTTAGCCGATGATACGGAACGTAAGGCAGCAAAACACAGGAGCCGGGCAAACCCAACATTTGACCAAAGACATGATTCGGAGCTGATGCATATAAGGCCTAACTCGAGACGCCGAACACTCCCTAAGGTGTTCGGTCTTTATAATAATGGGCAGAACAATGCCCTAAGTCCCTAGTGTCCAGGTACGGGCATGGTCCTCTGACGCGGCCGATGCCAAAACGTCAGGTTCCGCTTTGGTTATAATGAGAAACCAAGGGATTATAACAACAAGAGACAGTAAAAAAGGTTTACGCAGGGTCTTAATCTGAAAAGAATCCTCGCGACGGGTCCCTACTGCACGTCTGCGCCTGTGTCTCCGTTGTGCCGTTATCCTGGACGGGTGTGCACGTTGTTCATCTGTAAAAAGAGAGGAACTTAGTTTGAAAGGAACTCGTGCGAAAAATATATACGAAGGAAGAAATATAAATAAGAAAAGCGGAGTCTGTATGAGCTCGCTGTTTGCTTGTGCACGCAGCCCCTTGTGAAGGGATGTGCGGCTAGGGACCCCCTAGCTTATTTATGCCGGACTCGTCTGACCGTGTCCGGGGTCTTAAAATGACCCTCGCACTGAAATGATGCTACATGGACCGGGCATCTTAAGTGTGAGAGACGCGTAATGTGGTATGGCGTTGATGCGGACAAAAGCTTCTCGTCCCAAGAGTGCTTGATAGCTACTTTTAAATGGGACGATATGAAAGATTAGTTTTTCGCGTCGAAAGTTGTTCGGTGATCCGAACATGACTTCTAGTAATAAGGAGCCTGTGCACTTGGCGTAAGGGCCTGGCGTCACTCCTTTAAAGGAAGTGCGGCTGTGTCGAATTTTAGTAAGGTCTATCCCCAATTTGCGGATTGTGTTTGGATACAGCAGGTTTAAGTCACTGCCTCCGTCCATCAGGACTTGTGTAAATTGCAGTCCGTCAATTATAGGATCCAATATCAGGGCAGTCCATCCTGCATTTCGAACGCTTCTGGAATAATCCAGGTGGTCGAAAGTGATTGGTTTTGATGTCCAATCTCTATGTTCCGCTGGGTTGGACCGTGCGAGACCCATTTTAACGGGTGCCGCACTGTTTTTCCATGTTATCACATGAAGTGATTTACTGCTTTGACCTCTTGTGGGAAATTCTTTTGTTTTCCGGTGCTCTGCTGGTGGGGTTTATCATCTTCGCTTGATGCGTCGAGCCCCTTGTGTTCGGCGTTTAGTCGGCCGGACTGTTTGAAAACCCAACAATCTCGGTGGGTGTGATTTGCAGGCCTTCCGGGGGTACTGTGGATTTGACATATCCGACCCAAAATCTTGTTTAAGTTGGATAGCTCATCGCTGTTATCCTTAAGAGGCGGTGCTTTGTTGTTTGGCCGCGAGCTTTTGAATCTGGCGTTGACTGCCGTGCTCTTTGGGCTTTTCTCTTTATTCTGGCGCTGCTCTTTTCTGCGCCGTGATTTTCCGTTTCCATCTCTGATCTCGGATGTACTTGGGTCGCTGGTGCTGCATCTTGCTAGCCAGCTATCCTCTCCCGCACAAAAGCGGGTCATGAGGCTTGTTAGCGTGGACATTGTCCTCGGCTTTTCTTGGCCGAGGTGTCTGGCGAGCCATTCGTTTCAGATGTTGTGTTTAAAAGCTGCTAAGGCTTCGGCGTCCGGACAGTCGACTATTTGGTTCTTTTTGGTGAGGAACCTGTTCCAGAATTTGCGCGCTGACTCTCCGGGCTGTTGAGTTATATGACTTAGATCATCTGCATCTGGAGGACGGACATAAGTTCCTTGAAAGTTTGCTCTAAACGCATCCTCGAGCTCTTCCCAACTTCCAACAGTGTTTTCTGGGAGGCTTTTGAGCCAATGACGGGCTGGCCCTTTGAGCTTGAGGGGTAAGTATTTTATGGCGTGGAGATCATCTCCTCTAGCCATGTGTATCTGTAGTATGTAATCCTCTATCCAGACTCCATGGTCTGTTGTTCCGTTGTAGGCCTCTATGTTTATGGGTTTAAACCCTGCTGGGAATTCGTGATCCAGCACCTTGTTGGTGAAACATAGTGGGTGTGCGGCGCCCTGTATTTGGGTGTACCGATGTCTTCGGACACTTGGCGTGTTGCGTTGCTTCCTGGGCCCCTCTTTTTTGGCCCGTAAATGGACCTGGCTGGGCCATCTGTCTTTCGAGGGTCATTAGTCGGTTAATATGCGGCGCCGCTTTCAGATTTTGGCCTATCATCTGGCCGTCTATCCAACCAGGCGGCCTCTTTGTTTTTTGACTGTGGGGGCTCTGTGGCCTCCTCATCAAATTCTGGCAGTAGCTTGCGCTTCGGGTAGCTCTTTGATTGATGGCCATTGCCGTATTTGTCTGCGGTTTTGAGCACTTTGCTCCACCTCATTCTGAGTGTATTTTCCGCTGTTTTGAGCTTCCGTTTTTCTTTCTTCAAGCTTCTTGCTGTGGCGACGAGTCTTTTCCGAAGGTTTTTATTCTCCGGCGGTGTGTCCGGCGTGAGGTCGTCTGGACTATTGTTTTCGCCGGGCCTGGACTGATTATCTGACTCGTCCTGTTCGGGCGGTTGCTTGTCTGCGTGTTCGTCGTCCACTGGTTTGCCCTGCTGTATTGCTGGGTCATTAAGAGCGCTGTTGTTGTCGAGGCGGAACTTAGGGCGGCGTCTGCGTCGCCGTTTTGGTTGTTTGTCGGCGGGATTATCTGCCGCGCCCCGTTGGTCCTCGTTGTCGCTTCCTTTTGGGGTATCCACCATGTATACGTCGTATGACGAGGTGGTCTTCACGTGCCCTGTAGGCGCTGGTTCTTGTTCATCTCCGGCATCGTCGTCCATGCCGTCGATGTCTTCGGAGTCATAGTTTAGCATGTCGGTTAGATCGTCGACAGTGGCTACAAAGTGGGTGGTGGGTGGGCTTTGAATTTCTTCGTCTCCCGAATCCCAACCGTCCTGGCCGTAGTCTGGCCGGGCCTCTCCGGATAGAGAGAGGTGTTTTAACGAAGTTAGGATGTCGCCAAAGGGCGAGTATTGGAAGATGTCCGCGGCGGTGAATTCCATAACCGGCGCCCCATTAGGTCTGATTGGCAGGGGCGTGGGAGGTCCGGAGTCCGGCACCTCGGAGTCACGAGCTTCGCAAGGGACAAGGTTAGTGTTCGGCTCCATCGCTGTAGAAGTTGCAGCCCCCGAGGCGGTGTCCAACCACCGGCCCTCGATCTGGGCGATCGGCTCCGGACTAAGGGCCGGAGCGGATTCTTGTGTGGCCACCAAGGCACTGTTCGGCGACAGAGCTAGATCATGCCCATCGTAGCAGTGCGGCGCGCTTGGCTGTGGCTCGAGCCCGTCGAAGATCAAGTCCCCGCAGATGTCGGCCGTGAAGTTTAGGCTTCCGAATCTGACCTGATGGCCAGGGGCGTGCCTTTCGATCTGCTCCAGATGGCCAAGTGAATTAGCCCGCAGTGCGAAGCCGCCGAATACGAAGATTTGTCCGGGGAGAAAAGTCTCACCCTGGACAGCGTCGTTGATTGAAGATGCCATCGAGCCTATCGGTGACGACACAGAGGAACTCTCAATGAAAGCACCAATGTCGGTGTCAAAACCGGCGGATCTCGGGTAGGGGGTCCCGAACTGTGCGTCTAGGCGGATGGTAACAGGAGACAAGGGACACGATGTTTTACCCAGGTTCGGGCCCTCTTGATGGAGGTAAAACCCTACGTCCTGCTTGATTAATATTGATGATATGGGTAGTACAAGAGTGGATCTACCACGAGATCAAGGAGGCTAAACCCTAAAGCTAGCCTATGGTATGATTGTTGTAATGTATGCTGTGTCCTACGGACTAAAGCCCTCCGGTTTATATAGACACCGGAGAAGGCTAGGGTTACATAGAGTCGGTTACAATGGTAGGAGATCTACATATCCGTATTGCCAAGCTTGCCTTCCACGCCAAGGAAAGTCCCATCCGGAAACGGGAAGGAGTCTTCAATCTTGTATCTTCGTAGTCTTGGAGTCCGGCGGGCGATGATAGTCCGGCTGTCCGGACACCCCCTAGTCCAGGACTCCCTCACTTACCATAAGTTGTTTGCTCACAAAATCCCTATGCATAGGAAGTGGGTTAGGCTTAAATGTGCTAGTCATATTTTTCATGATGCTCTCTTTATGTTTCAATTCTTATCTTTTATGTGAGCATCATTGAAATCACCATGCCTAGCTAGGGGCGTTAAACGATAGCGCTTATTGGGAGGCAACCCAATTTTACTTTTGTCCTTTGCTTTTGCTCCTGTTTAGTAATAAATAATTCATCTAGCCTCTGGTTAGATGTGGTTTTATGTTTAATTAGTGTTTGTGCCAAGTAGAACCTTTGGGAAGGCTTGGGTGAAGTCTTTGCGATCTTGCTGTAAAAATTAGAAACTTTTGCACCTAGTAAATTGGTTTTGATAATTCACAGAAACATGCTTTTGATCTGATTCTTTTTGCTCTGGATTGGTACACAAATTTCTCAGATTTTCCTAATTTGGTAAAACAATTGAGTTACATAAGTATTCGAGAGTTACAGATTACTACAGACTGTTCTATTTTTGACAGATTCTGTTTTCTATGTGTTGTTTTCTTATTTTGATGAATATATGAGTAGTATCGGAGGGTATGAACCATAGAGAAGTTGGAATACAGTAGATATTACGCCAATATGAATTTAGAATGAGTTCACAACAGTACCTAAGTGGTGGTTTATTATCTTATACTAACGGAGCTTATGAGTTTTCTGTTGAGTTCTGTGTTGTGAAGTTTTCAAGTTTTGGGTAAGGATTCGATGAACTATGGAATAAGGAGTGGCAAGAGCCTAAGCTTGGGGATGCCCAAGTCACCCCAAGGTAATATTCAAGGACAACCAAGAGCCTAAGCTTGGGGATGCCTCGGATAGCATCCCCTCTTTCGTCTTCGTTCATCGTTAACTTTACTTGGAGCTATATTTTTATTCACCACATGATATGTGTTTTGCTTGGAGCGTCATTTTATTTGTTTGTTTTTCTTGCTGTTTGAATAAAATACCAAGATCTGAAATTCTTAAATGTTAGAGATTCTTCACGTAGTTGCACAATTATTTGACTACTCATTGATCTTCACTTATATCTTTTGGAGTAGTTTGTCATTTGCTCTAGTGCTTCACTTATATCTTTTTAGAGCACGGTGGTGGTTATATTTTGAAGAAATTATTGACCTCTCATGCTTCACTTATATTTGAGTGTCTTTTAGAACAGCATGGTAATTTTCTTGGGTTATAAAATTAGTCCTAATATGATGGGCATCCAAGTTGGGTATAATAGAAACTATCATAGAAAGTGCATTGAATACTATGATAAATTTGATACTTGATAGTTGTTTTGAGATATAAAGGTGGTAATGTTAGAGTCATGCTAGTTGGGTAATTATGAAATTGAGAAATACTTGTGTTAAAGTTGGCAAGTCTCGTAGCGTGCACATATGGTAAACGTTGTGTGACAAATTTGTTGCATGGGGTGTTTTCTTTTGATTGCCTTCCTTATGTGTGGAGGTCGGGATCGCGCGATGGTTTACTCCTAACAACCCTTCCCCTAGGAGCATGCATAGTAGTACTTTTCTTCGAGGGCTAATAAACTTTTGCAATAAGTATATGAGTTCTTTATGACTAATGTGAGTCCATGGATTATACGCACTCTCACCCTTCCACCATTGCTAGCCTCTCTTGTGCCGCGCAACTTTCGCCGGTATCATACACCCACCATTTACCTTCCTCAAAATAGCCACCATACCTACCTATTATGGCATTTCCATAGCCATTCCGAGATATATTGCCATGCAACTTTCCACCTTTCCATTTATTATGACACGCTCCATCATTGTCACATTGTTTTGCATGATCATGTAGTTGACATCGTATTTGTGGCAAAGCCACCTTTATAATTCTTTCATACATGTCGCTCTTGATTCATTGCATATCCCAGTACACCACCGGAGGCATTCACATAGAGTCATATTTTGTCCTAAGTATTGAGTTGTAATTCTTGAGTTGTAAATCAATAAAAGTGTGATGATCTTCATTATTAGAGCATTGTCCCAAGTGAGAAAAGTGTGTTGATGATGAACTCCTTGCTCTTGTGCTTCAAATGATAGTCTCCCCAACACTCAACTCTTTCTCACAGATTTGGATATAGTGGAAAGATGATTTGAGTGGAAAGCAACTTGGGGAAGGCTAGAGATCAAGATTCTTGTGGTTGGATTGGAATGTCTTGGTCTCAACACATGAGTAGGTGGTTCTCTCTCAGAAAATGAGTAGTGGAAGTGTGGGCATGTTCTGATAGCTCTTCTCACGAACGCAGAATGGGTGGAGGGGTATATATAGCCTCCACACAAAATCTAGCTGTTACACACAAATTCCCAAACTCGATGAGACCGAATAGTGAAACTCGGTCAGATCGATTCAGTTCAAAATGTGAACGTTGAGTTTTCATTGGGACCGACAAGGTCAACTCGGTGATATTGATGTGCTAGGGTTAGGGTAAAACCTCAACTCGGTTTGACCGATTACGCAAAATCGGTGAGACCGATTTTGCTAATAAGCGTATAGAGTGTTGGTCAAGCAAACTTGGTGGGACCGATTGCATATCGCGGTTGGACCGAAATTGTTGCAACAGGCGACAGAGAGTTCGCAAGCCCATCTCGATGAGAGCGAGATCCCAAGGTGAGACCAAACCTATTAGGGTTTCTAGAAGTGGCTATGTCAAATGAACTCGGTGGCGCCGGATAGATCAAATCGGTGGGGCCGAGTTTGACTTTATGTTTAGGACGTATGTGGAAATGAGAAAGTGGTTGAGGGCTTTGGAGCATATCACTATGCACTTTGAGCAAGCAAGCCATTAAGCAACACCTCATCCCCTTTTAATAGTATTGGCTTTTCCTATGGACTCAATGTGATCTTGGATCACTAAAATGAAAATGTAGAGTCTTGAGCTTTTGCCAATGTTTGTCGTTAGCACCTAGAAGGGGTTCCACATCCTCTTGTCCATGCCACTCCAATGTTGAAATTATCTGAAATATACTAGATGAAAATTTTAGTCCAACAAGAGATATGTTGACATTAATTACCAAAATAACATAGGGAGCATTTGTGCTTTCAATCTCCCCCTTTTTGGTAATTGATGACAACATACATCAAAGCTTTAGATAAGGATATAAGGAAATGGCAAGTAAAACTTTGGAAGGACATGCAACATGCATTAGCTCCCCCTACATGTATGCAATCATGTGAAGATAGATCATAAGAGTATGTGAAAGCATAAACATGACAGAGCAAGCAATGAGTTACATGTATCCTGGCTATATGCGTCAGAGCAAATGGTGTTGATGCTGGAAAGATACCTTCATGTTCACGAGTCCTTCTTGCAAACAATATATACCTCAGCAAGAGATCTTCATGCACATGAGTGTGATGCATATACTTACCTTGTGATCTTGAACTAGCTTTGGAAGAGATGAAGCCGAGTAAACGAGGTTAGATAACACACGAACACTCACTAGACAAAGCAAGAGTAGGAAATCACAAGAGTACCAAGATTGGGATAACATGTAGAGAGTGAGTACTAGGTACTCTATTTGGATATAGACATGTACCCAAAGAGTAAAGATATGCAATGAATTCAAAAGATTCTCTTCCCTTAGGTGTCTTTCTCCCCCTGAATCTGATATTGGATAATGGGAGAAGATAGGGTAATAGAAAATCAGAGCAAACAAGAAAATCAGAGAAAAATAATCATAACACATACTAACATGTCTTTCCCCTCTTGAAGATAAGACATCTCTCCTCTTGAAGCTTTAGATGTGCATTCTCTCTTATGTGATAAGCTTTGATGTGCTCTCTCTCCCCCTTTGACATCAATTTTCAAGAAGGGACCTTCTGGAGCATGAGTCAAGTAGGTTTGGTCCTTGAGTAACATTACAAAGCAACATGTAATATAGGATGCTGGTAGAGGACAAGAATCACTTAGTGGAGCTGGAGCAAATTTGCAGGATGCAAATGGCAAAGTGTTTTCTTGGCATTGAAATCGCTAACACCAAGTTGTTAACTTTGGTGGCACCGAGGTGGTTTCGTTTAGCCGAAAGAAACAAACTGGTGAGGCCGAGTTCAACACGGAGAGAAAACAATTGTCATCTCAGCTCACTTAGGCAATTAAGATCTCACAAGGATTTACAAGGAATTAACTGAAGGGTTTGCAATGAATTGGATGCAAGGAATGCAGAACATAATAGAGAAAGGAAAAAGAAAAGAAATCTAGATGAAGTTTTTTTTGAAAGGGGAACAAGCATGCAAGAGACAAATGCAAGAACACAGACAAACACAAGAGAACTTCATCTAGAATTGGTCGGTGACAAAGTCACCTATGTTAGAGTATATTGACTTAGGAGTCAAGTGAAGACACTTGATCATAGGTCATACTCATCGTTTAAGCTCAAAATGGGTTGCCATTTTTTGTTTAAGCATTTTGATGTATTCACATCTTGTTGAGCTACTTGGATCCATGAGTTGGAGTAAAGCTTCTCTAAGATGGAATGATATACCTTGGTGGTGGTGGTCTTGATCATGTAGTTGAACTTGTGTGAGATGCTCAAGGTTGATGTAGCTCATCAAGAGTTGGGAGCACCAGTTGTAATTTGAGTTCATCTACCTACATGGGTTAGTCTTTCAAGGAAGAGCACTTGTGTATCCAAAATGACAATCATGAAATTTAATATATAAAAAAATTGTCAAAGGATGTATTGAATGGATTCGTGCTTCCTTGTCTTCAACCACCATATTGTAGAGACTTGGATATGTATAGATTGCTTAGAATGTGATTGAGTTGCAATCTCATAGAGTTGGGCTTATCCAAGTACCCACAAGGGTTAGATGACATGCAAGAGTACAAGAATATCCAAGACATATGATCATCATCATAAGAGAAGTATCAAGGATTAGTCATAGAAAGGCTCATGCCTTGCATGCATCCAAATGGAGTTACTACTCCAAGTTTGAGGCATCAATGATGTTCAATTCACCTCTCAAACGGCAAAACACTTTCTCATCAAGAGGTTTGGTGAATATATCTGCCAATTGCTTATCGGTACAAACATGTTTAAGATCAATATCCCCTTTAGCAACATGATCTTGAATGAAATGATGACGAACTTCAACATGCTTAGTTCAAGAATGTTGCACGGGATTGTGAGCAATCTTAATTGCACTCTCATTATCACAAAGCAATGGAACATGTTTCACATATATCCCATAATATTTAAGAGTATGGGTCATCCAAAGTAATTGAGCACAACATGAACCGACGGCAATGTATTCTGCTTCGGAGGTGGATAAGGATACCGAGTTTTGTTTCTTGGAGGACCAAGACACAAGAGATCTACCAAGAAATTGACAAGTACATGAAGTGGACTTTCTATCAACCTTGTCACTGGCATAGTCTGAATCGGAGTAGCCAACAAGATCAAAAAGAAGACCTCTTAGGATACCAAATGCCAAAATTTGGTGTATGAATTAAGTATCTCACTATCCTTTTCACAGCCTTAAGATGACATTCTTTGGGGGCCGCTTGATATCATGCACACATGCACACACTTAGCATAATATCGGGAGCATAATATCGGGACGGGAGGCACATAGATATAACAATGAACCAATCATAGAGCGGTAAACCTTTTGGTCAACCGGTTCGCCATCCTTAGTCAAGTCAAGATGTCCACTAGTAGGCATGGGTGTATTCATACCTTTGCATTCTTGCATGTTGAACTTCTTGAATAAGTCCTTGGTATACTTTGTTTGGGAAACAAAGGTACCATCTTTAGTTTGCTTGATTTGCATACCAAGAAAGAACTTGAGTTCGCTCATCATAGACATCTCAAACTTCTCCGACATTAGCTTTCCAAACTTTTCACTAAAATGAGGGTTAGTCGAACCAAATATTTTATCATCCACATAAATTTGGCACAAAAATAATTCACCATTAACCCTTTTAGTAAAAAGTGTAGAATCAATTTTACAAATTTCAAAGCCTTTTTCAATAAGGAACTTAGTCAAGCATTTATACCACGCTCTAGGAGCTTTTTTAAGACCATAAAGACCTTTATGAAGTTTGTAAACATGGTCGGGTCTCTTAGGATTAAAAAAGCCGGGAGGTTGTTTAACATAAACTTCCTCCTCAATTTCACCATTAAGATGTCGATTTGCTATAGTTTGATGTCATGATGATTGGCATAGGCAAGTAAGATGTGAATGGACTCAAGTCTAGCAATGGGGGCATATGTATCACCATAGTCCATACCTTCAACTTGAGTGTAGCCTTGAGCAATGAGGTAAGCCTTGTTGTGTACAACTTCTCCATCTTCATCTTGCTTGTTCCAAAACACCCATTTGGTTCCAATGACATTGTGCTTTTCATCGGGCTTTTCAACCAACATCCACACTTGGTTCCTCTCAAAGTTGTGTAGCTCTTCTTGCATGGCATTTATCCAATCCGGATATTCCAATGCTTCTTCAACCTTCATAGGTTCAATGCTAGAAATGAATGAGTAGTGTTCACAAAAATTAGCCAAACAAGTTTTAGAGCGAGTAATTCTCCCGGTTTGAATATCATCAAAGATTTGTTCGACGGGATGGTCTCTTGAGACTCTTGCTTGAACTCGTGAGAGCTTTTGTTCGGGTTGGAGTGGAACATCTTCTTCATCATCTTGTTCTTCCTCTTGGCCTTCTTCGTTGTTGGTGTTGTTGTTCTCTTGTGGAGGTGGAGAAGGAGGTTGATGAGGTTCATCTTGGTGTACTTCCTCGTTTTCTTCATCTTGGTGTGTCCCACTCGTGGATGCCTTCGAGTCGACTCGTGGTTCACCTTGTCATGAGGTAGAAGCTTCCACTTGGACAAACGAGGTACTCTCCTTCACCTCCGGTGGATGAATCCTACCAATAGACAAGTCTTGGATTGCTTCCGAAGGATCTTTGTCACCTACATCAATTGGCAGTTGCTCTACTTGCGAGCCGTTAGATTCATCAAACTTCACATCTACCGTCTCTTCAACCTTTCGGGTGAAATTGTTGTAGACATGGTAAGTGTGAGAGTTTGAGCCATAACCGAGTAGGAAACCTTCATGAGATTTAGGAGCAAATTTCGAACGATGATGCTTATCAAGAATGTAGCACTTTGAGCCGAATACCCGAAAGTATCCAACTTGGGGTTTGTTAGCGGTGAGAAGCTCGTATGTCGTCTTGCCGAGTAGCTTTTGAAGATATAGACAATTCGTTGCATGGCAAGCTGTCTCAACCACTTCCGCCCAAAAGTGTTTTGGCGTCTTGTACTCATCAAGAATCGTTCTCGCCATTTTGATGAGCGTCCGGTTCTTCATCTCAACAACTCCATTTTGTTGAGGCGTGTACGTAGCCGAGAACTCATGTGAAATCCCTTCTTCGACAAGAAAGGTGTCCACATTAACATTCTTGAACTCTGTTCTGTTGTCGCTGCGAACCTTCTTGATCTTCACTTCAAATTGATTCTGGGTCTTCCTAGAGAAATTCTTGAAGATCTTTTGGACCTGTGACTTAAGAACACCCACGTAAATCTTGAAAAATCATCGACTATGACCAAAGCAAATGAGTTTCCACCGAGACTTTTATAGGCATTTGGACCGAAAAGATCCATATGAAGTAGCTCAAGCGGTCTCCTCATGGTCATGATGTTCTTCACGGGGTGGCTTCCTCCATCCTGTTTTCCTGCTTGACAAGCACTGCATAATCTATCCTTGTCTAATATAACGTCTTTTACTCTGAGGATATGATCACCTTTAATAAACTTATTAAGGTTTCGCATGCCCACATGACCTAACCTTCTATTCCACAACTAATCTTTAGAAGATTTAGCAATTACGCAAGTTCTAGGTTGAGCCTTTTTAGTGAAATCAACAATGTATAGATCACCTCTACGTATACCAGTAAATACCATTTTGTGATTATCTCTACAAAACACTTGGCAATCTACTTCGGTAAATAGGACATCGAATCCAAAGTCAGCTAGTCTAGATACAGAAAGTAAATTATAGCCAAGAGATTCAACGAGCATAACATTTTGTATGGAGCTATCATGTGAGATGGCCACCTTACCAAGGCCAACCACCTTACCCTTTGAGTTATCACCAAAAGTGACATACTTTCGAGGGTCGTTGTTTTCGGCAAGCTCATGAAACATATCCTTGTCTCCGGTCATGTGATCGGTACATCCACTATCAAGAACCCATTCCTTTCCTCCAGCCATGTAGCCGCGAAGATTTGCCATAAGACCAAAGTGTCTCATAGACTCATCAATATCAAAGTCACTATCCTCATCCTCATCATAGTATCCATGTTCAACATCATCTTGTAATCGATCATTTCCTAAAGAGAGTGATTCATTAGATATATGATTTTGACAATGTTGATCACTATGAATTCTAATGACTTCGGAAATGATATTGCTAATGATTCCAACATCTCCTTAGGCACGCATAAGGTCACAAAGCTCAAATAAACAATCACCAAACTTAGGATCATTGGGATTCATCGTATTCAAAGCAATAGACTTGTGAAGAATCTCATCTAAGTTTTTCAAGGAATAGTCCAGAAATTGTTCCTCAAGAAATCTCCATATAGTATAAGCACATTCAAGAGTTGGCAAGCGACCAATCCAATTTCTAGGCAAACCTCTAGTAATAAGATTGACAGTTCTAAGATTGCGAATCATGTCAATAGACTCATTGGGGGTAGGATGCAAAGGGTCAACAAGGGTCACACAAGGGCTACTAATGTACTTGTTCAAGTGACATTCATTGAAAATCTCAAGCATCTCATTTTTCCATTCATGAAATAACTCTCCATCAAGTATAGTCACTCTATGTCTAAGACTATCCAACGTAGACTAATCCATCTTCCTCCAATGGTGATTAAACCAAAGCAATGGGGACCAAAGCTCCGATACCAATTGAAAGGATCGAGAAGAGGTGTATAGAGTGGGGTGATTAGACCCTCAACAAGTAAAGGTAATAGTTTTTATGTTTTTCAAGTTGAGGTTGGAAATTAGCACAATTTCAAACATTGACAATACAATTCAAGCAAGCATGTCAAGAGTATATGAGCAGCAGAAAGTAAAGCATGCAACTTGCAAGAAAGTAAAGGGATGGGATTGGAGTGTGCAAACGCAACTGGAGACACGGAGATTTTTGGTGTGGTTCCAATAGGTAGTGCTATCGTACATCCACGTTGGTGGAGACTTCAACCCATGAAGGGTAATGGCTGCGTGAGTCCACGGAGGGATCCAACCATGAAGGGTCCACAAAGAAGCAACCTTGTCTAGCCCACCATGGCCATCGCCCACGAAGGACTTGCCTCACTTGGGTAGATCTTCACGAAGTGGGCGATCTCCTTGCCCTTACAAACTCCTTGGTTCAACTCCACAATCATGATGGAGGCTCCCAAGTGACACCTAACCAATCTAGGAGACACCACTCTCCAAAAGGTAATAGATGGTGTGTTGA
Organism: Triticum timopheevii; assembly: GCA_963921465.1. Taxonomy (NCBI): domain Eukaryota; kingdom Viridiplantae; phylum Streptophyta; class Magnoliopsida; order Poales; family Poaceae; genus Triticum; species Triticum timopheevii. The sequence continues at coordinate 326,325,354 of OY997264.1, forward strand.
TGATGAACTCCTTGATCTTGTGCTTCAAATGATAGTCTCCCCAACACTCAACTCTTTCTCACAAATTTGGATATGGTGGAAAGATGATTTGAGTGGAAAGCAACTTGGGGAAGGCTAGAGGTCAAGATTCTTGTGGTTGGATTGGAATGTCTTGGTCTCAACACATGAGCAAGTGGTTCTCTCTCAGGAAATGAGTAGTGGAAGTGTAGGCATGCTGTAATAGCTCTGCTCATGAATGGAGAATGGGTGGAGGGGTATATATAGCCTCCACACAAAATCTAGCCATTACACACAAATTCCCAAACTTGGTGAGACTCAATAGTGAAACTCAGTCAGATCGGTTTAGTTCAAAATGTGAACGTTAGAGTTTTCGGTGGGACCGACAAGGTCAACTCGGTGAGACCAATGTGCTAGGGTTAGGGTAAAACCTCAACTCGGTTTGACAAATTACGCAAACTCGATAAGACCAATTTTGGTAATAAGCAAATAGAGAGTTGGTCAAGCAAACTCGGTGGGACCGATTGCATATCTCGGTGGGACCAAAATTATTGTAACAGGCAACAAAGAGTTTGCAAGCCCATCTCGGTGAGACCGAGATCCCATCGATGAGACCAAATTGATTAGGGTTTGTCGCAGTGGCTATGTCAAATGAACTCGGTGGCGCTGGATAGATCAAATCGGTGGGGCCGAGTTTGACTTTAGGTTTAGGACATATGTGGAAATGAGAAAGTGGTTGAGGGATTTGGAGCATATCACTAAGCACTTTGAGCAAGCAAGCCATTAAGCAACACCTCATCCCCTTTTAATAGTATTGGCTTTTCCTACGGAATCAATGTGATCTTGGATCACTAAAATGAAAATGTAGAGTCTTGAGCTTTTGCCAATGTTTGTCCTTAGCACCTAGAAGGGGTTCCACATCCTCTTGTCCATGCCACTCCAATGTTGAACTTATCTGAAATATACTAGATGAAAATTTTAGTCCAACAAGAGATATGTTGACATTAATTACCAAAATCACCCAGGGAGTACTTGTACTTGTACTTGTGCTTTCTGTGGCTGAGAGAAAGTTGGCTTCAATCGGCAAGCTCGAAGAAGAAAATGCCAATATGAAGACTGTTGTCGATGAAGCGAAGAAAGAAGCTGCGCAACTGAGAGAAGAAAAGGTGACCCTGATTGACAAGGTGGATGGGCTCACTAGGAAGAGAGATGAGCTGGGGGTTTATCTGGGAAACTTTATTGAAGTAGCCACTCACATAGCCGACGGCATCGACTTGGACACCTTCGTCGAGCCAATGAGTCCTCCCGCCGAGTGAATGAAAAAAGAACTTTAATGATCTGAACTTATTTGCCTCGGAATGCCGATTGATTGTGTAACCATTAAAAATCTTTCGGGTCTGGTGCCCGAATACCTTTGCTTGAGGTTCTGAAACTTGTCCGATTTATCCGAATTTGGTGCTTTTATCCGAATGTTGCTTTCTTGCTTCCGGAATGTTTTGTGTGTTCGGATTCTCTGACTTAGGCGAAGCTGGTTCGCAGCTAAGCCCCGAGTGGGAGGATTGCTCTCCACTCGGAGTACTTTTTAACTTAGGCGAGTACTGGATCGCGGCTAAGCCCCCGAGTGGGAAGATTGCTCTACACTCGGAGCAGTTTTTAACTTAGGCGATTACGGGATCGCAACTAAGCCCCCGAGTGGGAGGATTGCTCTCCACTCAGAGTAGTTTTTAACTTAGGCGAGTATGGGATCGCAGCTAAGCCCCCGAGTGGGAGGATTGCTCTACGCTCGGAGTAGTTTTTAACTTAGACGATTATGGGATCGCAGCTAAGCCCCTGAGTGGGAGGATTGCTCTCCACTCGGAGTAGTTTTTAACTTAGGTGAGTAGAAGATCGCAGTGAAGCCCCCGAGTGGGAGGATTGCTCTCCACTCAGAGTAGATTTTAACTTAGGTGAGTACGGGATCACGGCTAAGCCCCCGAGTGGGAGGATTGCTCTCCACTCGGAGTAGTTTTCAACTTAGGCAAGTACGAGATCGCGGCTAAGCCCCTGAGTGGGAGGATTGCTCTCAACTCGTAGTAGATTTTTGAAACTTAGGCGAAACATGTTCGCCGCTAAGGCACCCACTGGAGGATTTGAACATATGCTTATGCGAGAACAATCATTAAGAGAGTGCATGAATCATGTCTTGATAAACAATCCGAAAATACTCTTATTACATCTTGGCGATCCAAGTGTTAAGTATAAAATTTATGGAGTAGATCCGCGTTCCAGGCACGTGGCTCATCAATCTTGTTTGAGAAGTTGTAGAGGTGATAAGCTTCGTTGTTCAGCACCTTGGTGACAAGGAAGGGGCCTTCCCACAAGGGGTGAGCTTGTGAGGCTGTTGCTGATCCACTCGGAGGACAAGGTCTCCTTCTTGAAATGCTCGGCCTTTGATGTTCCTCGCGTGGAACCGACGAAGGTCTTGCTGATAAACTGTCGGCCGAATCAGAGCCATTTCTCGCTCTTCTTCCAAAAGGTCTACTACATCCTGACGCGCTTGTTCTGCTTCAGCCTCCAAATAGAGTTCCACTCGAGGCGCATTTTGATACAGATCACTCGGCAACACAACTTCAACTCCATACACCATGAAGAAGGGGGTTCGGTTGGTGGATCGGTTGGGAGTTGTCCTCAGTCCCCATAGGATAGATGGTAGCTCAGTCACCCAAGCTCTAGCTGCATGCTCAAGGTTGCGCATGAGTCGAGGTTTCAACCCTTGGAGGGTCAGGCCATTTGCTCTCTCAGCTTGCCCATTGGACTGTGGGCGCGCAACGGATGCGTAGTCCACCCGAGTGCCTTGGGAAGCACAGAACTCTCTGAATTCTTCCGAGTCAAAATTTGAGCCGTTTTCTGTGATGATGCTATGGGGGGCTCCATATCGGAATACACTTATTTTATGAAACTAATGGTTGTGCTTGAGTCTAAGTTCTTGATAGGCTTTGCTTCAATCCATTTGGTGAACTTATCGACTGCTACAAGAAGATGGGTGAAGCCACTCCTGCCAGTCTTGAGAGGTCTGCCCATATCCAAACTGTCACGCCCAATATGCGACCCTATCCAAAAGGAACTCGAAGGTCCCACCAAGGATAGACCCGCATATTGAAACGCTTTTGCAAGGTGGATATCATTACATCAACTTTACATAATAGATGGGGATACATACAAAAGGCATACCATGCCACACGTATACAACATCATCTTACATAAGATCAACATCCGACTACGGATGAAACACAAATAGAAACTCAAACGACATCCACCCTGCTAGCCCAGGCTGCCGACCTGGAACCTATCCCCTGATGAAGAAGAAGCAGAAGAAGAACTCCAAAACAAGCAAGCATCGCTCTCGCGTCATGATCATCGCATAACCTGTACCTGCAACTGTTGTTGTAGTAAACTGTGAGCCACGAGGACTCAGCAATCCCATTACCATGGGTATCAAGACTAGCAAAGCTTAATGGGAAAGGAAGGGGTAAAGTGGTGAGGTTGCAGCAGCGGCTAAGCATGATATGGTGGCTAACATACGCAAATGAGAGCGAGAAGAGGAGCAAAGGAACGGTCGCCAACTAGCAATGATCAAGAAGTGATCCTGAACTCCTACTTATGTCAAACATAACCCAAAGACCATGTTCACTTCCCGGACTCCGCCGAGAAGAGACCATCACGGCTACACACGCTGTTGATGCATTTTAGTTCGGATCTGGTGTCAAGTTATCTACAACCGGACATTAACAAATTCCCATCTGCCACATAACCGCGGGCACGGCTCTCGAAAGTTTATACCCTGCAGGGGTGTCCCAACTTAGCCCATGATAAGCTCTCGCGATCAACGAAGGATATTCCTTCTCCCAGGAAGACCCGATCAGTCTCGGAATCCCGGTTTACAAGACATTTCGACAATGGTAAAACAAGACCAGCAAGACCACCCGATGCGCCAACATCCCGATAGGAGCTGCACATATCTTGTTCTCAGGGCAACACCGGATGAGCACTCCGTACAACTAAAACTATACCTCAAGTTTCCCTGAGGGGGCGCTGCAAAGGACTCTAGTTCGGACCAACACTTAGACAAGCATTGGCCCCGGGGGGGGGGCTATAATAAAGATGACCCTTGGGTTAATTACTCCCAAGGGAAAAGTAGGTGGTGGTGAGGCAAATGGTAAAACCAAGGTTGGGCCTTGCCGGAGGAGTTTTATTCAAAGCGAACTGTCAAGGGGGTCCCATAAATCACCCGGCCGCGTAAGGAACGCAAAATCCGGGAACATAACACCGGTATGACGGAAACTAGGGCGGCAAGAGTGGAACAAAACACCAGGCATAAGGCCGAGCCTTCCACCCTTTACCAAATATATAGATGCATTAATAATATAAGAGATATTGTGATATCCATATATATAACCCTGTCCACCATGGAGCAATCTTCAACTTCACCTGCAACTAACAACGCTATAAGAGGGGCTGAGCAAAGCGGTAACATAGCCAAGCAACGGTTTGCTAGGAAGGGTGTCAAAGGTTAGAGGTTCATGGCAATTTGGGGAGGCTTGAGGAGCAAAAGATAGGTAACGCAGCATAGCGATAGAACGAAGCAACTAGCATAGCAATGATAGTAATGAGATCCAAGGTGACGGTCATCTTGCCTGAAATCCTGCTAGGAAGAAGAACGAGTCCATGAAGAAGACGAACGGGAGTAGTCGAACGAATCCTCACAATCGCAACATTACCGGAACTAAGAAGCAACACCGGAAAGAAACAAACAACATGGTAAACGCACAAGCATAAACATGGCATGATACACAAACAACTATGAGGCATGACCGGTTTAAAAGGCATGGCATGGCAAAGTGCACAAACAATACTACAAATTAAGTGGAGCTCAATATGCAACGAGTTGCATATTGACGGAACAACACATCAATTATTTAGTTCTCTCTTGTTTATGCACCCAACAATATTAAATGTTGTTAAACATGGCAAGGGGTGAAGCATAAGAAAACTACCTATCTAGGCAAGTTTAAATGAGGCCGGAACAACAAACAACAATTCCGGAAAATCCCCATGTGCATATCTTGAATTTGGTACTGTTCTGCCTAAACCATATTTTAGTGTTGTTAAACAGGGAAATAGAGTGCACCATGTTAATCTATGCATTTTTTAGACAAGTTACATATAAAGAACATTTAAAACCGAGCTACAGTTATTTAGTTATGAAATAAACCATTTTATCATGTCATTTGAGCAAATTTAATCAAACATCAAGTTTAAACATTTTTAAACATGGATAAAAGCTGGATATAGTGAAACTACATAAAATTCTAAGCATTTTACCTATATAGTTTGTTTAGTTTGGATGCATGCATATATACATATGAGCAATGCAAAACAATGGCAGTAATGTAATTATGCATGCGCTTGGAAAATACTAAAACCACAGAGAAGGAAAACATACTACGCGAGCCGAATGCAACACAGTGCAGCGGCCCAAGAGGAGATTTGGCCCAGCGGCTGAGTGTGTGTGTGCAGAAAAATAAAAGGAAACAGAGCAAAAATTGGGGCTGCTGGGACTCGAACCCAGTTCCTCTCTGAGGAAAACTGGCGCGCTGACTAGCCCACCTAGAAGATGTTTGTGATGGAAACTGGACTTGATACGACATGAACAAGGTTGACCTGGTAAGGCAAAAATTGGTGAAAACAAAAGGTGTGCGGCCATGGGGATTCGATCTATGGTCGACTGGGTGGAAGTGCAGTGCAACGACCAGCTGGGTTGAAACTTGTTTATGCACTGGAGGGGTTTGGCCCTAGATGACACATTCTCTCGAACTAAACTGAACTGAAGAAACACGAACAGGTAGCAAAAGGGAAAAATGGGGGCGCACGGGATTTGATCCCGAGACCCTTTCGATACGTGCATGCGCTGTTAACCAGATGGGCTACTATCAAACTCCTGTAAGAGATGCCATATGCTCGATATGAATGCCCTGGTGTTGATCTGACGAAACTGAAAACGGAATCAGAGATGGCTCGAACGCAGGGTGGACATGACCGGCGCCGGGAGCCAACACTAGCGGCTGCAGGCCGCCGGGGCGGTTGCGGAAACATACATGGGTGCCTGTGATCGAGCAACAACGTAAGGGTGTGGCTGTGGGTGCGGACAGAAGCAGCTTCGGGCGAGGTGCTCTAGCGCAGCAAGGCGTGCGGGGGTGCAGCAAACAAGGAAACGACTTGGCTCAAAACGGCCATGGCGATAGCACGACAACAGCAGCTCGAACACGACGGGATCGGTGACTACATGCATGCAAAGAAGCGGTAAAGGAGGGGATTCGATGCGGCTCACCGAGGGGGTGCGGAAGGTGAGCTCGGACGGGCGCGAGGAGGCTGATCCGAGGCGTAGGGAGGAGCTGATCGGGCGATGGTGCTCGGACCTTGAGGCAGAGGAAGCAGGGGAGGCGACCGGGCGCTGGACTTGGCGATCCGGCTCGGGGAGGTCGCGCGAGGGGTCGCTCCATAGGAAGAAGACGGCGCCGGTGACGGCAATGACGCCAGGCTCGAGCTTGGCTTGGCTCGACCGGCCATGGCGACGGCGACGGCAGGGAGGCGTGTTGAGGAGGCTCCCGCCCAACTAACTCCGGGGATCGGTCGAGGAGGGTGACGGGGGTGCAGGACGACAGGCCGGAGAGGGTCCTGGCACAGGCCGGACGCGAGGACGACGACGGACGTCGGCGGTTTTCTTCTCTGGGTGCTCTTTATTCCTTGACTCTTGAGGAAGAAGAAGAAAACAGGGGAAGGAAAAGGGGGCGGCGGCGAGAGGGAAACCCTAGGGAGGCCCTGAGGCGCCTTTATAGGAGGGGGAGGCGAAGCCGTGGTTGCCCTCGTGGGCATGTGCTTCTGCCTCTCCTACTTTTACCATGAGGGAAGAAAGAACGAGAGGAGGAAGGAAAGAGAGGAGGGAGTCGCTGCAGGTGGGGTCAGCTGGCTATTGGGGAAATTTTTACTAGGGATGTGATCGGGGCTGCGGGTCTAGGCTACTCTTGGGCCTGCTCGGGCGGGAGGAGGCCCAAGGGTCGGCTGGCGCTAGCGGGATGCGGCTGCTGCTTCTTCTTTCTTTTATTTCTTCAAACAGAAATAAAAGAGCAAAATCACAGAGGAATTGGAGATGGTTGTGAGAGATATGATCATATGAATGCAGTCCAGGATTTGTGCAGAATTTAAATAAATTGCTTTGGTCATTTTTAAGGACAGAAAAATAATTCAAGTGTGAATTTAATTCACACTTGAGCCATTTTTGAACCCTACCAAAACAACTCCAAAATGAATGAAATTTGACAGAGAGGTATAAGGCAAGGAGTATGATCATCAGGAAATAAATGAACATTAATGAAAGAGGGAGTAATGCCACTTGCAATAAATGTGTGAGAATTGAAAGGAAGAATCTAGTGATTCGGTGTTGCACTTGATGATAGTTAAGATGGGAGGGCAAGTTGGAACAGCAAAGAAGATGAGGAGAAGGAGTTCACAAAGATAACAAGCACATGAGAAATATGTACACTACAATGATGATCATGATGCAAATGCAACAAAAAACGACAAAGGCCATTTCACATCATGAAGCATGAATCAAAGCAAGTGAGATGACCATGGCAAACAAACAAGGATGGCACAATGCAATATAATAAAAGATGAACATGATGCAAGAAGGAAAAATGACAATGGCACTAATCATGATCATGGCATAAACAAATATGCAAAACAATTATGATAAAGCAACAAACATAATAAAACACACAACAATAACTAAAATAAATAGAAGGCATCTGGAGCATCGGTCTCGGGGCGTTACAACACTCCTCCACTAACAAGAGATCTCGTCCCGAGATCTTAGGAACGAGACGGAAGAGAAAGAGGAAGAGGTGAAGTAAGAACACAAGAGAGAAGATGAACAAAGTCGAGAGCACTCGGTTAGAAAAGATGAACGACGAATATGACGAGAATCGAATGCTCATGGAAACAAGATAGACTCTGAAACCACTCCGGTTTGAACAAGATAGAAAAGGAATAAGGATGATAGAATTTAGGCAGCATTCCGACTGAACAAGGAAAGAAAAGAACATGAACTTGAGAGGATGGAATGATACTTGACAAAACCTCCGGAAAGAATTGAAATAGTGGAAATAAAAGAACGGAGAAGAAAATGACAACTTGTGCCACGAATGAAATAGATAGCAACCTCAGAAGAAAGGATTGAACGGAGCTGTTGAGAAAATCAACAACGAAAAGAATAAGCTTGTCATGGACTTATGGATAACATCTCAAAATTATGAGGTGATAATCGACCACGAGCAGAAAAGATTAAATAGCTAAGAAGAATGAAGAAATGCAAAACTCCACTTCAAAATGATATGGAGAATTAATTGCACTTTGATATGCAAGAAGAAAGTTACTTGAGCTCCTTCGAGAAGAATCTTGATGAACACTTGAGGAGTGAATTAAATCCTGAAGAACGCCATGAAGAACTCCGGTGACAAAAAGGATGACGAGATAAAATGAAGGAAGAAAGAATAAGATGAGCCTTGCGGTGATTTAGATGGAGGTTCCGACGAGATGGCCGAGGAAATTTGAACTCTGGAAAAGAAAAGATGAAACACTTGGAACTAGAATTTATTCATCAAGAACAAACTCTGAAGGAAGGGATTACTCACTTGGATGAAATACGAATAAGATTTATTGTATGCTTATCCTTCATCAAGTTAAATTGAGGACAAGCAATGGATATTGCATACTAGTTATTCTTCTTGAAAGAGAATTGAGAAGTGACATATCGCAAACTTGAGAAGGTCTTCATGAACCACCGGTAGGATTGAGAAAAAACGAATGAATTAATATGATAAACAAGGAAAAGAATCTTGAATGAACCACCGTAAGAATTTGGAAATTACTGATGAAAAAGAATGAATCACCGGGAAGAATTAGAAGAACCAATATGCTAGAGAGGATTTAGATGCAAAAGAATAAAGAGAACATGAGCTGATTAAAGAACACTTGAACGAAGGACCGAGATAATTAGAGAACAATAACTGGAATGATGGCCTCCGGTGAAAAGAAACAGAAATCAACTTCTGACATACTCCGGATGGATGAAAAGAATATCTGACAAACGGAATAATTTGCGAGGATAACGTGAAGCTAGAACCACGAATCTTCGAGATAACACACAAAAATTAGAGGAAAAAACTCTTCTCGGTCTTCAAATGACGATGGAAAACCACCAAAATTACTGAGGTACTCCGGTAGAATGAAAAACCGAAAAGGTTGAGTCAACAATGAAAATGATTTGAAATCGATCTTGGGAAAGCATCTGACTGATGAAATTCATACTTACGTCAAACTCCGAAAAAAAATTGAGAATAGCTCCGGGGAAATTAGAAGAGTCAGGTAAGATCCTGGGAAAAGACCTGTGGGTTAGGGCCCACTGAAGAGATAACACCATTGGAAAGGATTGTTGAACAGATATATGATGCACCGGAATGATTGAAATATTCGAATGAGGTGACAACCTCGAATTAATACGAACACAGATGAATCTCTTGAGATGTCTTGAACACTACGGAAGGATAACTGGCGAGAGGCGAACGAGCAAAGAGAACACTTGATCCGAGGAAAAGAATATAATCACTACCGAAAAAAAATTGAATTGAATCCACCGGAGAAGAAAGGGATGAAGAATGACGAACGAGACGAGAATCCACCGGTTGAAATGATTGAGGGAAGACTGAAGAGACTCCGTACGAATGAAAATTGATGCTCGAAAGAGACTCAGGTTCCGGGAAGAAGAGGGTGGGAGGGCGGGAAAAATAAAGGCAACTTGGAAGGGGGAACCGTCGAATACCTTGAAGAGAAAACACGGGTTGAAATCATTGAGGAGAGAAAGCAAAGACTTCACACGAGTAGGATGGATACTCGATTACGGACTACAGCTCCAAAGATAAAAAGGGTGGGCGGGTGGGAAAAGAAAACAACTGAGGATTGAACTTCGAAAAACGGAGAGGGTCGAATCACTTTGACGTGATATGCACCGGATGCAAAGAGCTGAGGAGCAACGATCGGAAAACCAACTACATGAACCTAAAGAAAATTTGAAGGGGAAGAGGAGTAATACAAAACACCTACGTCAAGATTCCTTACCAGAGCGACGAAGGGGCGGAGGAGTAAAAAGAATTCCTACTCTCCGATATAACTAGACTCCGAAAACAGTTTTCTTCTAGACTCAACATCGGCCAAACTACACGATCAATCAAGGGGGCTCCTAGGGTCGGTCGAGGCTCTGATACCAACTTGTCACGCCCAATATGCGACCCTATCCAAAAGGAACTCGAAGGTCCCACCAAGGATAGACCCGCATATTGAAACGCTTTTGCAAGGTGGATATCATTACATCAACTTTACATAATAGATGGGGATACATACAAAAGGCATACCATGCCACACGTATACAACATCATCTTACATAAGATCAACATCTGACTACGGATGAAACACAAACAGAAACTCAAACGACATCCACCCTGCTAGCCCAGGCTGCCGACCTGGAACCTATCCCTGATCGAAGAAGAAGCAGAAGAAGAACTCCAAAACAAGCAAGCATCGCTCTCGCGTCATGATCATCGCATAACCTGTACCTGCAACTGTTGTTGTAGTAAACTGTGAGCCACGAGGACTTAGCAATCCCATTACCATGGGTATCAAGACTAGCAAAGCTTAATGGGAAAGGAAGGGGTAAAGTGGTGAGGTTGCAGCAGCAGCTAAGCATGATATGGTGGCTAACATACGCAAATGAGAGCGAGAAGAGGAGTAAAGGAACGGTCGCCAACTAGCAATGATCAAGAAGTGATCCTGAACTCCTACTTACGTCAAACCTAACCCAAATACCGTGTTCACTTCCCGGACTCCGCCGAGAAGAGACCATCACGGCTACACACGTGGTTGATGAGTTTTAGTTCGGATCTGGTGTCAAGTTATCTACAACCGGACATTAACAAATTCCCATCTGCCACATAACCGCGGGCACGGCTCTCGAAAGTTTATACCCTGCAGGGGTGTCCCAACTTAGCCCATGATAAGCTCTCGCGATCAAAGAAGGATATTCCTTCTCCCAGGAAGACCCGATCAGTCTCGGAATCCTGGTTTACAAGACATTTCGACAATGGTAAAACAAGACCAGCAAGACCGGCCGATGCGCCGACATCCCGATAGGAGCTGCACATATCTTGTTCTCAGGGCAACACCGGATGAGCACTCCGTACAACTAAAACCAGACCTCAAGTTTCCATGAGGGGGCACTGCAAAGGACTCTAGTTCGGACCAACACTAAGACAAGCATTGGCCCGGGGGGGGGGGGCTATAATAAAGATGACCCTTGGGTTAATTACTCCCAAGGGAAAAGTAGGTGGTGGTGAGGCAAATGGTAAAACCAAGGTTGGGCCTTGCTGGAGGAGTTTTATTCAAAGCGAACTGTCAAGGGGGTCCCATAAATCACCCGACCGCGTAAGGAACGTAAAATCCGGGAACATAACACCGGTATGACGGAAACTAGGGCGGCAAGAGTGGAACAAAACACCAGGCATAAGGCCGAGCCTTTCACCCTTTACCAAATATATAGATGCATTAATAATATAAGAGATATTGTGATATCCCAATATAACCGTGTCCACCGTGGAGCAATCTTCAACTTCACCTGCAACTAACAACGCTATAAGAGGGGCTGAGCAAAGCGGTAACATAGCCAAGCAACGGTTTGCTAGGAAGGGTGTCAAAGGTTAGAGGTTCATGGCAATTTGGGGAGGCTTGAGGTGCAAAAGATAGGTAACGCAGCATAGCGATAGAACGAAGCAACTAGCATAGCAATGATAGTAATGAGATCCAAGGTGACGGTCATCTTGCCTGAAATCCCTCTAGGAAGAATTTCGAGTCCATGAAGAAGACGAACGGGAGTAGTCGAACGAATCCTCACAATCGCAACATTACCGGAACTAAGAAGCAACACCGGAAAGAAACAAACAACATGGTAAACGCACAAGCATAAACATGGCATGATGCACAAACAAATATGAGGCATGACCGGTTTAAAAGTCATGGCATGGCAAAGTGCACAAACAATACTACAAATTAAGTGGAGCTCAATATGCAACGAGTTGCATATTGACGGAACAACACATCAATTATTTAGTTCTCTCTTGTTTATGCACCCAACAATATTAAATGTTGTTAAACATGGCAAGGGGTGAAGCATAAGAAAACTACCTATCTAGGCAAGTTTAAATGAGGCCGGAACAACAAACAACAATTCCGGAAAATCCCCATGTGCATATCTTAAATTTGGTACTGTTCTGCCTAAACCATATTTGAGTGTTGTTAAACAGGGAAATAGAGTGCACCATGTTAATCTATGCATTTTTTTAGACAAGTTACATATAAAGAACATTTAAAACCGAGCTACGGTTATTTAGTTATGAAATAAACCATTTTATCATGTCATTTGAGCAAATTTAATCAAACATCAAGTTTAAACATTTTTAAACATGGATAAAAGCTGGATATAGTGAAACTACATAAAATTCTAAGCATTTTACCTATATAGTTTGTTTAGTTTGGATGCATGCATATATAGATATGAGCAATGCAAAACAATGGCAGTAATGTAATTATGCATGCGCTTGGAAAATACTAAAACCACAGAGAAGGAAAAACATACTACGTGAGCCGAATGCAACACAGTGCAGCGGCCCAAGAGGAGATTTGGCCCAGCGGCTGAGTGTGTGTGTGCAGAAAAATAAAAGGAAACAGAGCAAAAATTGGGGCTGCTGGGACTCGAACCCAGTTTCTCTCTGGGGAAAACTGGCGCGCTGACCAGCCCGCCTAGAAGATGTTTGTGATGGAAACTGGACTTGATACGACATGAACAAGGTTGACCTGGTAAGGCAAAAATTGGTGAAAACAAAAGGTGTGCGGCCGTGGGGATTCGATCTCTGGTCGCCTGGGTGGAAGTGCAGCACAACGACCAGCTGGGCTGAAACTTGTTTATGCACTGGAGGTGTTTGGCCCTAGATGACACATTCTCTCGAACTAAACTGAACTGAAGAAACACGAACAGGTAGCAAAAGGGAAAAATGGGGGCGCACGGGATTTGATCCCGAGACCCTTTGGATACGTGCATGCGCTGTTAACCAGATGGGCTACTATCGAACTCCTGTAAGAGATGCCTTATGCTCGATATGAATGCCCTGGTGTTGATCTGACGAAACTGAAAACGGAATCAGAGATGTCTCGAACGCAGGGTGGACATGACCGGCGCCGGGAGCCAACACTAGCGGCTGCAGGCCGCCGGGCGGTTGCGGAAACATACATGGGTGCCTGTGATCGAGCAACAACGTAAGGGTGTGGCTGTGGGTGCGGACAGAAGCAGCTTCGGGCGAGGTGCTCTAGCGCAGCAATGCGTGCGGGGGTGCAGCAAACAAGGAAACGACTTGGCTCAAAACGGCCATGGCGATAACACGGCAACAACAGCTCGGACACGACGGGATCGGTGACTACATGCATGCAAAGAAGCGGTAAAGGAGGGGATTCGATGCGGCTCACCGAGGGGGTGCGGAAGGTGAGCTCGGACGGGCGCGAGGAGGCTGATCCGAGGCGTAGGGAGGAGCTGATTGGGCGATGGTGCTCGGACCTTGAGGCAGAGGAAGCAGGGGAGGCGAGCGCTGGACTTGGCGATCCAGCTCGGGGAGGTCGCACGAGGGGTCGCTCCAGAGGAAGAAGACGGCGCCGGTGACGGGAATGATGCCGGGCTCGAGCTTGGCTTGGCTCGACCGGCTATGGCGACGACGACGACAGGGAGGCGCGTTGAGGAGGCTCCCGCCCAAATAACTCCGGGGATCGGTCGAGGAGGGTGACGGGGGTGCAGGACGACATGCCGGAGAGGGTCCTGGCGCAGGCCGGACGCGAGGACGACGACGGACGCCGGCGGTTTTCTTCTCTGGGTGCTCTTTATTCCTTGACTCTTGAGGAAGAAGAAGAAAACAGGGGAAGGAAAAGAGGGCGGCGGCGAGAGGGAAACCCTAGGGAGGCCCTGAGGCGCCTTTATAGGAGGGGGAGGCGAAGCCGTGGTTGCCCTCGTGGGCATGTGCTTCTGCCTCTCCTACTTTTACCGTGAGGGAAGAAAGAACGAGAGGAGGAAGAAAGGAGAGGAGGGAGTCGCTGCAGGTGGGGTCAGCTGGCGATTGGGGAAATTTTTACCAGGGATGTGATCGGGGCTGCGGGTCTAGGCTGCTCTTGGGCCTGCTCGGGCGGGAGGAGGCCCAAGGGTCGGCTGGCGCTAGCGGGATGCGGCTGCTGCTTCTTCTTTCTTTTATTTCTTCAAACATAAATAAAAGAGCAAAATCACAGAGGAATTGGAGATGGTTGTGAGAGATATGATCATATGAATGGAGTCCAGGATTTGTGCAGAATTTGAATAAATTGCTTTGGTCATTTTTAAGGACAGAAAAATAATTCAAGTGTGAATTTAATTCACACTTGAGCCATTTTTGAACCCTACCAAAACAACTCCAAAATGAATGAAATTTGACAGAGAGGTATAAGGCAAGGAGTATGATCATCAGGAAATAAATGAACATTAATGAAAGAGGGAGTAATGCCACTTGCAATAAATGTGTGAGAATTGAAAGGAAGAAGCTAGTGATTCGGTGTTGCACTTGATGATAGTTAAGATGGGAGGGCAAGTTGGAACAACAAAGAAGATGAGGAGAAGGAGTTCACAAAGATAACAAGCACATGAGAAATATGTACACTACAATGATGATCATGATGCAAATGCAACAAAAAACGACAAAGGCCATTTCACATCATGAAGCATGAATCAAAGCAAGTGAGATGACCATGGCAAACAAACAAGGATGGCACAATGCAATATAATAAAAGATGAACATGATGCAAGAAGCAAAAATGACAATGGCACTAATCATGATCATGGCATAAACATAGAGGAATGAAATATGCAAAACAATTATGATAAAGCAACAAACATAATAAAACACACAACAATAACTAAAATAAATAGAAGGCATCTGGAGCATCGGTCTCGGGGCGTTACAACACTCCTCCACTAACAAGAGATCTCGTCCCGAGATCTTAGGAACGAGACGTAAGAGAAAGAGGAAGAGGTGAAGTAAGAACGCAAGAGAGAAGATGAACAAAGTCGAGAGCACTCGGTTAGAAAAGATGAACGACGAATATGACGAGAATCGAATGCTCATGGAAACAAGATAGACTCTGAAACCACTCCGGTTAGAACAATATAGAAAAGGAATAAGGATGATAGAATTTAGGCAACATTCCGACTGAACAAGGAAAGAAAAGAACATGAACTTGAGAGGATGGAATGATACTTGACAAAACCTCTGGAAAGAATTGAAATAGTGGAAAGAAAAGAACGGAGAAGAAAATGACAACTTGTGCCACGAATGAAATAGATAGCAACCTCAGAAGAAAGGATTGAACGGAGCTGTTGAGAAAATCAACAACGAAAAGAATAAGCTTGTCATGGACTCACGGATAACATCTCAAAATTATGAGGTGATAATCGACCACGAGCATAAAAGATTAAATAGCTGAGAAGAACGAAGAAATTCAAAACTCCACTTCAAAAGGATATGGAGAATTAATTGCACTTTGATATGCAAGAAGAAAGATACTTGAGCTCCTTCGAGAAGAATCTTGATGAACACTTGAGGAGTGAATTAAATCCTGAAGAACGCCATGAAGAACTCCGGTGACAAAAAGGATGACGAGATAAAATGAAGGAAGAAAGAATAAGATGAGCCTTGCGGTGATTTAGATGGAGGTTCCGACGAGATGGCCGAGGAAATTTGAACTCCGGAAAAGAAAAGATGAAACACTTGGAACTAGAATTTATTCATCAAGAACAAACTCTGAAGGAAGGGATTACTCACTTGGATGAAATACGAATAAGATTTATTGTATGCTTATCCTTCATCAAGTTAAATTGATGACAAGCAATGGATTTTGCATACTACTTATTCTTCTTGAAAGAGAATTGAGAAGTGACATATCGCAAACTTGAGAAGGTCTTCCTGATCCACCGGTAGGAAAAAAAACGAATGAATTAATATGATAAACAAGGAAAAGAATCTTGAACGAACCACCGTAAGAATTTGGAAATGACTGATGAAAAAGAATGAATCACCGGGAAGAATTAGAAGAACCAATATGCTAGAGAGGATTTAGATGCAAAAGAATAAAGAGAACATGAGCTGATTAAAGAACACTTGAACGAAGGACCGAGATAATTAGAGAATGATAACTGGAATGATGGCCTCCGGTGAAAAGAAACAGAAATCAACTTCTGACATACTCCGGATGGATGAAAAGAATATCTGACAAACGGAATAATTTGCGAGGATAACTTGAAGCTAGAACCATGAATCTTCGAGATAACACACAAAAATTAGAGGAAAAAACTCTTCTCGGTCTTCAAATGACGACGGAAAACCACCAAAATTACTGAGGTACTCCGGTAGAATGAAAAACCGAAAAGGTTGAGTCAACAATGAAAATGATTTGAAATCGATCTTGGGAAAGCATCTGACTGATGAAATTCATACTTACGTCAAACTCCGAAAAAAAATTGAGAATAGCTCCGGGGAAATTAGAAGAGTCAGGTAAGATCCTGGGAAAAGACCTGTGGGTTAGGGCCCACTGAAGAGATAACACCGTTGGAAAGGATTGTTGAACAGATATATGATGCACCGGAATGATTGAAATATTCGAATGAGGTGACAACCTCGAATTAATACGAACACAGACGAATCTCTTGAGATGTCTTGAACACTACGGAAGGATAACTGGCGAGAGGCGAACGAGCAAAGAGAACACTTGATCCGAGGAAAAGAATATAATCACTACCGAAAAAAATTGAATTGAATCCACCGGAAAAGAAAGGGATGAAGAATGACGAACGAGACGAGAATCCACCGGTTGAAATGATTGAGGGAAGACTGAAGAGACTCCGTACGAATGAAAATTGATGCTCGAAAGAGACTCAGGTTCCGGGAAGAAGGGTGGGAGGGCGGGAAAAACAAAGGCAACTTGGAAGGGGGAACCGTCGAATACCTTGAAGAGAAAACACCGGTTGAAATCATTGAGGAGAGAAAGCAAAGACTTCACACGAGTAGGATGGATACTCGATTACGGACTACAGCTCCAAAGATAAAAAGGGTGGGCGGGTGGGAAAAGAAAACAACTGAGGATTGAACTTGCAAAAACGGAGAGGGTCGAATCACTTTGACGTGATATGCACCGGATGCAAAGAGCTGAGGAGCAACGATCGGAAAACCAACTGCGTGAACCTAAAGAAAATTTGAAGGGGAAGAGGAGTAATACAAAACACCTACGTCAAGATTCCTTACCAGAGCGACGAAGGGGCGGAGGAGTAAAAAGAATTCTACTCTCCGATATAACTAGACTCCGAAAACAGTTTTCTTCTAGACTCGACATCGGCCAAACTACACGATCAATCAAGGGGGCTCCTAGGGTCGTTCGAGGCTCTGATACCAACTTGTCACGCCCAATATGCGACCCTATCCAAAAGGAACTCGAAGGTCCCACCAAGGATAGACCCGCATATTGAAACGCTTTTGCAAGGTGGATATCATTACATCAACTTTACATAATAGATGGGGATACATACAAAAGGCATACCATGCCACACGTATACAACATCATCTTACATAAGATCAACATCCGACTATGGATGAAACACAAACAGAAACTCAAACGACATCCACCCTGCTAGCCCAGGCTACCGACCTGGAACCTATCCCCTGATCGAAGAAGAAGTATAAGAAGAACTCAAAAACAAGCAAGCATCGCTCTTGCATCATGATCATCGCATTACCTGTACCTGCAACTGTTGTTGTAGTAAACTGTGAGCCACGAGGACTCAGCAATCCCATTACCATGGGTATCAAGACTAGCAAAGCTTAATGGGAAAGGAAGGGGTAAAGTGGTGAGGTTGCAGCAGCGGCTAAGCATGATACGTTGGCTAACATACACAAATGAGAGCGAGAAGAGGAGCAAAGGAACGGTCGCCAACTAGCAATGATCAAGAAGTGATCCTGAACTCCTACTTACGTCAAACATAACCCAAAGACCGTGTTCACTTCCCGGACTCCGCCGAGAAGAGACCATCACGGCTACACACGCGGTTGATGCGTTTTAGTTCGGATCTGGTGTCAAGTTATCTACAACCAGACATTAACAAATTCCCATCTGCCACATAATCGCGGGCACGGCTCTCGAAAGTTTATAACCTGCAGGGGTGTCCCAACTTAGCCCATGATAAGCTCTCACGATCAACGAAGGATATTCCTTCTCCCAGGAAGACCCGATCAGTCTCGGAATCCCGGTTTACAAGACATTTCGACAATGGTAAAACAAGACCAGCAAGACCGCCCGATGCGCCGACATCCCGATAGGAGCTGCACATATCTCGTTCTCAGGGCAACACCGGATGAGCACTCCGTACAACTAAAACTAGACCTCAAGTTTCCCTGAGGGGGCGCTGCAAAGGACTCTAGTTCGGACCAATACTTAGACAAGCATTGGCCCGGGGGGGGGGGGCTATAATAAAGATGACCCTTGGGTTAATTACTCCCAAGGGAAAAGTAGGTGGTGGTGAGGCAAATGGTAAAACCAAGGTTGGGCCTTGCTGGAGGAGTTTTATTCAAAGCGAACTGTCAAGGGGGTCCCATAAATCACCCGACCGCGTAAGGAACGCAAAATCCGGGAACATAACACCGGTATGACGGAAACTAGGGCGGCAAGAGTGGAACAAAACACCAGGCATAAGGCCGAGCCTTCCACCCTTTACCAAATATATAGATTCATTAATAATATAAGAGATATTGTGATGAGATCCAAGGTGACGGTCATCTTGCCTGAAATCCCGCTAGGAAGAAGAACGAGTCCATGAAGAAGACGAACGGGAGTAGTCGAACGAATCCTCACAATCGCAACATTACCGGAACTAAGAAGCAACACCGGAAAGAAACAAACAACATGGTAAACGCACAAGCATAAACATGGCATGATGCACAAACAAATATGAGGCATGACCGGTTTAAAAGGCATGGCATGGCAAAGTGCACAAACAATACTACAAATTAAGTGGAGCTCAATATGCAACGAGTTGCATATTGACGGAACAACACATCAATTATTTAGTTCTCTCTTGTTTATGCACCCAACAATATTAAATGTTGTTAAACATGGCAAGGGGTGAAGCATAAGAAAACTACCTAACAACAAACAACAATTCCGGAAAATCCCCATGTGCATATCTTGAATTTGGTACTGTTCTGCCTAAACCATATTTTAGTGTTGTTAAACAGGGAAATAGAGTGCACCATGTTAATCTATGCATTTTTTTAGACAAGTTACATATAAAGAACATTTAAAACCGACCTACGGTTATTTAGTTATGAAATAAACCATTTTATCATGTCATTTGAGCAAATTTAATCAAACATCAAGTTTAAACATTTTTAAACATGGATAAAATCTGGATATAGTGAAACTACATAAAATTCTAAGCATTTTACCTATATAGTTTGTTTAGTTTGGATGCATGCATATATAGATATGAGCAATGCAAAACAATGGCAGTAATGTAATTATGCATGTGCTTGGAAAATACTAAAACCACAGAGAAGGAAAAACATACTACGCGAGCCAAATGCAACACAGTGCAGCGGCCCAAGAGGAGATTTGGCCCAGCGGCTGAGTGTGCGTGTGCAGAAAAATAAAAGGAAACAGAGCAAAAATTGGGGCTGCTGGGACTCGAACCCAGTTCCTCTCTGAGGAAAACTGGCGCGCTGACTAGCCCGCCTAGAAGATGTTTGTGATGGAAACTGGACTTGATACGACATGAACAAGGTTGATCTGGTAAGGCAAAAATTGGTGAAAACAAAAGGTGTGCGGCCGTGGGGATTCGATCTCTGGTCGCCTGGGTGGAAGTGCAGCGCAACGACCAGCTGGGCTGAAACTTGTTTATGCACTGGAGGGGTTTGGCCCTGGATGACACATTCTCTCGAACTAAACTGTACCGAAGAAACACGAACATGTAGCAAAAGGGAAAAATGGGGGCGCACGGGATTTGATCCCGAGACCCTTTGGATACATGCATGCGCTGTTAACCAGATGGGCTACTATCAAACTCCTGTAAGAGATGCCTTATGCTCGATATGAATGCCCTGGTGTTGATCTGACGAAACTGAAAACGGAATCAGAGATGGCTCGAACGCAGGGTGGACATGACCGGCGCCGGGAGCCAACACTAGCGGCTGCAGGCCGCCGGCGCGGTTGCGGATACATACATGGGTGCATGTGATCGAGTAATAACGTAAGGGTGTGGCTGTGGGTGCGGACAGAAGCAGCTTCGGGCGAGGTGCTCTAGCGCAACAAGGCATGCGGGGGTGCAGTAAACAAGGAAACGACTTGGCTCAAAACGGCCATGGCGATAGCACGGCAATAGCAGCTCGGACACGACGGGATCGATGACTACATGCATGCAAAGAAGCGGTAAAGGAGGGGATTCGATGCGGCTCACCGAGGGGGTGCGGAAGGTGAGCTCGGACGGGCGCGAGGAGGCTGATCCGAGGCGTAGGGAGGAGCTGATCGGGCGATGGTGCTCGGACCTTGAGGCAGAGGAAGCAGGGGAGGCGACCGGGCGCTGGACTTGGCGATCCGGCTTGGGGAGGTCGCGCGAGGGGTCGCTCCAGAGGAAGAAGACGGCGCCGGTGACGGGAGTGACGCCGGGCTCGAGCTTGGCTTGGCTCGACCGGCCATGGCGACGGCGACGGCAGGGAGGCGCGTTGAGGAGGCTCCCGCCCAACTAACTCCGGGGATCGGTCGAGGAGGGTGACGGGGGTGCAGGACGACATGCCGGAGAGGGTCCTGGCGTAGGCCGGACGCGAGGACGACGACGGACGCCGGCGGTTTTCTTCTCTGGGTGCTCTTTATTCCTTGACTCTTGAGGAAGAAGAAGAAAACAGGGGAAGGAAAAGGGGGCGGCGACGAGAGGGAAACCCTAGGGAGGCCCTGAGGCGCCTTTATAGGAGGGGGAGGCGAAGCCGTGGTTGCCCTCGTGGGCATGTGCTTCTGCCTCTCCTACTTTTACCGTGAGGGAAGAAAGAACGAGAGGAGGAAGAAAGGAGAGGAGGGAGTCGCTGCAGGTGGGGTCAGCTGGCGATTGGGGAAATTTTTACCAGGGATGTGATCGGGGCTGCGGGTCTAGGCTGCTCTCGGGCCTGCTCGGGCAGGAGGAGGCCCAAGGGTCGGCTGGCGCTAGCGGGATGCGGCTGCTGCTTCTTCTTTCTTTTATTTCTTCCGGCGAAATAAAAGAGCAAAATCACAAAGGAATTGGAGATGGTTGTGAGAGATATGATCATATCAATGGAGTCCAGGATTTGTGCAGAATTTGAATAAATTGCTTTGGTCATTTTTAAGGACAGAAAAATAATTCAAGTGTGAATTTAATTCACACTTGAGCCATTTTTGAACCCTACCAAAACAACTCCAAAATGAATGAAATTTGACAGAGAGGTATAAGGCAAGGAGTATGATCATCAGGAAATAAATGAACATTAATGAAAGAGGGAGTAATGCCACTTGCAATAAATGTGTGAGAATTGAAAGGAAGAAGCTAGTGATTCGGTGTTGCACTTGATGATACTCCCTCCGTCTCAGTTTACAAGTCCTACGCGTATACCTAGGTTGCCAATTTTATCACCCTAATATAAACTATATAACACAAAAATTATACCTTTTGAAAATAGAACATCTAAGGTTTATATTAATATATTTTTTGTAATATATAAATTTTATTAGGTTGGTCAAATTGACGACCTAGGGATACGTGCATGCCCTGTAAACTGAGAGAGAGGTAGTAGTTAAGATGGGAGGGCAAGATGGAACAGCAAAGAAGATGAGGAGAAGGAGTTCACAAAGATAACAAGCACATGAGAAATATGTACACTACAATGATGATCATGATGCAAATGCAACAAAAAACGACAAAGGCCATTTCACATCATGAAGCATGAATCAAAGCAAGTGAGATGACCATGGCAAACAAACAAGGATGGCACAATGCAATATAATAAAAGATGAACATGATGCAAGAAGCAAAAATGACAATGGCACTAATCATGATCATGGCATAAACATAGAGGAATGAAATATGCAAAACAATTATGATAAAGCAACAAACATAATAAAACACACAACAATAACTAAAATAAATAGAAGGCATCTGGAGCATCGGTCTCGGGGCGTTACACAAACCCCACACGGCGGGCCAGACGAGCGGAATGGTTTTCAAGCAGACACGGTGATGCGGAGCATCCCTCGATCATCCACATGGATGTACCTACATCCCCATCGACGCCACTTGGACCTATGACAAGAGCTCGAGCAAAGGCTATCAAAGATAAGGTGAACTCGCTCCTCTCCGAACTCCCACTCTCTACTTACGAGACATGGCTACTACCTCATGCGGAGACTCTATGTGTGATCAGGTGCTTGGAGGAGAGCCACGGGACAGCTACATTCAATGGCCAAGACGGCGAGGACACCAAGCAAGAAGGACAAGAAGGAGAGCTGCCATGGAAGCTGCAGGCTCTGGACGACCGGCCCAGCCCGGACGTCCGATCCCTGGAGGTCGCAACAGCCAAAGGAGAAGTGGACAGCCAAAGCTACAGGCTCCGGACGACCGGCCCTGCCCGGAGGTCCGGCAACTCCCAGGCTCCGGACGACCGAGCCCCTCCGGACGTCCGACACTTCTGACGGTTTCCTGGATTAGGGGGTATCCGGACGGCCGGACTATATACTTTGTCCGGACTGTTGGAGCGTGAAGATACAAGACTCAAGATTCCGTCCCGTGTCCGGATGGGACTCTCCTTTGCGTGGAAGACAAGCTTGGCGATCCGAATATTATATTTCCTTCCTTGTAACCGACTCCGTGTAAACCCTAGCCCTCTCCGGTGTCTATATAAACCGGAGAGGTTGGTCCTTAGAGGGATGATCACAATCATAATCATCATAGGCTAGCTTCTAGGGTTTAGCCTCTACGATCTCGTGGTAGATCTACTCTTGTACTACTCATATCATCAATATCAATCCAGCAAGAAGTAGGGTTTTACCTCCATCGAGAGGGACCGAACCTGGGTAAACATTGTGTCCCTTGTCTCCTGTTACCATCAGCCTAAGACGCACAGATCGGGACCCCCTACCCGAGATCCGCCGGTTTTGACATCGACATTGGTGCTTTCGTTGAGAGTTCCTCTGTGTCGTTGATGCAAGGCATGTTGGCCCCTTCAATCGTCAGCAACACGGTCCAGGGTGAGACTTTTCTCCCCGGACAGATCTTCGTGTTCGGTGGCTTCGCACTACGGGCCAATTCACTTGGCCAACTGGAGCGGATTAACAGCTACGCCCCTGGCCACCAGGTCAGGTTCAGAAACCTGAACTACACGGCAGATACCCACGGAGACTTGATCTTCAACGGATTCGGGCCTGTGCCGGGAGCACGGGGTAGTCACGATGAGCACGGTCTAGACGTGCTGTCGGACAATGCTCGGGATATCACCCCTGCAGTGGCCCTGGACCTAAATCCGGAGTAGACTGCGTTGCCCAAGGACGGGTGGATGGACCTCGCCCCGCAGGCCGCACACTCATCAGCGGTAGAGCCGAACACAGGCCTCACCCCTAAAGAAGCCTGTGACGCCGGACCCCCGGACTCGTATCCGGCTGTAGGTTCCGGTCCTCGCGCTCCCGAGCCCACCGAGCCTGGTTGGGCTCCAGTGATGGAGTTCACCGATGCGGACATCTTCCAGCACTCGCCCCTTGGCGACCTGCTGAACTCGTTAAAGTCTCTCTGTTTGTCAAGAGACTCATGGCCGAACTATGTCCGGCTCGAGTGGGAAGTAGGCGACGAAGGAATTCGTTGCCCACCCACCACCCACTTCAAAGCCTCTATCAACAACGTATCAGACATGCTCGACTTCGACTCTGATGATACCGACGGTATGGACGTCAGTGCAGGAGACGATTCAGAATCACTGGGGCGCTGGACTACCAGCTTGTCATACGATATATTCATGGTGGATACGCCTAAGGAGGACGACGGCGACAATCCGGAAGATAAAACCCCCGGGCAAAAGCCAAAACGACGGCGCAGACGCCGCTCCAAGTCCAGCAGCAGTAAAAATAGCGACAAGAGCGCCAGAAAAATCGACACCCCAGTCAACTCCGAAGGCAACAACGACCACATGGACCCAGCAATGGAGCAGGATGAGCCAGGTCATGCCGAACACACCTCGGAGCAGACACCCAATCACAATGATCCCGAGGGACGAATTCATCAATCCGCCCTGGGACAAGAACACAGTCCGGATGACGATGCATTCATCATCCCGGAAACATGCTTGGAACGAGATAACCTCCACAGAAGGTTTATGGCCATTGCGAGAAGTCTAAAGAAGCAGAAGCAATGGCTAAAGGCCGCATAGGAAACGCTCAATCGCGGATGGAATAAAGTGCTAGACACTGAAGAAAAGTACGGCGACGATCGCCATACAAAGAGCTATCCAAAACGCAAGCTGCTGCCAGAATTTGACGACGAGGCCGTTCCACCAAAGAACAACACAGCCAGGAGGCCGGACAAACCACTTCATAACCGCAATAGAGCAGCGACCGACGCCGCACACGATTTACGCGAGCTCCTGGATAAGAAGGCCGACGCGGCTAGGTCCATCTACGGATCTAAAGGACACACCCCGACGCAGGACTATGGTCACCAAAATGATCATACTGATCGGATACCAGTTCGGAATCAACACTAGACACAACAACAGCTGACGGCATGCCACAACACGTCCATACACAGAGGGGCTGCTCACCCCCTGTGCTTCACCGAAGAAGTACTGGACCACGAATTTCCACGGGGTTTTAAACCTGTGAACATAGAGGCATACGACGGAACGACAGACCCAGGGGTCTGGATCGAGGATTTTATCCTGCATATACACACGGCTCGTGGGGACGACCTCCACGCCATCAAATACCTTCCCCTCAAGTTGAAGGGGCCAGCTCGACACTGGTTGAAAAGCCTCCCCGAAAATTCGATTGGAAGTTGGGAGGAACTCGAGGACGCTTTCAGGGCCAATTTTCAATGGACTTATGTCCGGCCTCCGGATGCGGACGATTTAAGTCACATAATCCAACAGCCCGGAGAGTCCGCCCGCAAGCTTTGGAACAGATTCCTCACTAAGAAGAATCAAATTGTCGATTGTCCAGATGCCGAAGCCTTAGCGGCCTTCAAACACAGCATCCGCAACGAGTGGCTCGCCAGACACCTCGACCAAGAAAAGCTGAGGACAATGGCAGCCTTAACAAGCCTTATGACCCGCTTTTGCGCGGGCGAAGATAGCTGGTTGGCCCGTAAAGGCACCAGCGACCCAAGCACATCAGAAATAAGGGATGGCAACGGGAAGCCACGGCACAATAAAAATAAACGGCAAAACAAGGAAGAGAGCCCGGACAACACAACGGTCAACGCCGGATTCAGGGGCTCTCGACCCGGTCAGCAAAAGAAGCCATTTAAAGGAAGCAAAGAGGGACCGTCCGGTCTGAACAGAGTCCTGGACACACTGTGCCAAATTCACGACACCCCCGACAAGCCTACGAACCACACTCACAGAGAATCCTGGGTCCTCAATCAGGCCGGCAAATTAAACACCGAACACAAGGGAAGGGAAACACCAAGTGAAGACGAGGATGAGCCTCGCCAGCCGAACGTTGGGGGACAGAAAAAATTCCCACCAGAGGTAAAAACAGTAAACATGATCCACGCGACTCACACATCCATGAGAAGGCACGAATGCGCGCTCAGAGACGCATACGCTATAGAGCCCGTCGTACCCACACCTAACCACTGGTCGGCTTGTCCGATCACCTTCGATCACACGGACTGCCTGACTAGTCTTCGACGCGGAGGATCAGATGCCTTGGTGCTCGACCCAATAATCGACGGATACCATCTTACTCGCGTCCTCATGGACGGCGACAGTAGTCCCAATTTAATATACCAGGACACTGTCTGCAGGATGGGGATAGACTCATCCAGAATCAACCAAAGCAACACAACCTTTGAAGGGGTGATACCAGGCATTGAAGCCTATGGCAGGGGCTCCGTCCTCTTGGAGGTAACATTTGGCTCCCCAGGCAACTCTGGAAGTGAAGAACTACTCTTCACCATCGCACCCTTCCAGAGCAGCTACCACGCATTGCTTGGGAGAACGGCCTTCGCCGGCTTCAACGCAGTACCGCATTACGCCTACCTCACACTCAAGATGCCCGGTCCATGAGGCGTCATCACCGTTAACGGAAACACAGAGCGCTCTTCACGCGCGGATGAATACGCGACGGCTCCATCGGCCGGATTCTAAGCGGCCTCCAATACCAGAAAGCATGACTAGTCGTTAAGACCACGGACACAGTTAGACGAGTCTGGCAGCCCGGATAAAACTAGTCCAGGGCGCCATGTACGTAATCCCATAGAGGACACCAGGGGCTTTAGATATTTAATATAGTCCCACTACTGGCTTGACCTTATTAGCAGGCCAATGTCTTACACTTTTACTATCCACCGCACGCTTACGTTATACTCTTCTGCACGAGTTTTTGTTTTTTACAGACACAATTCGTGCGATACCCTTCCAGGAAATGGCACAATAGAGACAAAGGCGCAGACGTGCAGTAGGGCCCCGCTCACAGGTTTCTCTTTAGATTAAGCCCCTGTGTAAACCTTTTTATTGTCTCTTGTTGTTTTCACATCCCATGGGTACTATACCCACAGAGGTTACTGCCGTTATTGGCATTTCGCCACGACAAATTAATGCATGTACCTGGAACTACAGGGTTCATAAAGAAAGGGCACTCTTCAGCCCATTTTATGTTGCAAAGTCCGAATACCTTCGGGAGTGTTTGGCGTCACGAGTTTGGCCTTATATGCATCAGCTCCGAATCATGTCTTTGGTCAAATGTTGGGTTTGCCCGGCTCCTGGGTTTGCCACCTTACGTACCGTTCTTATCGGCTAAGGCGGCCAAAGGAGAACTACTGCGATTGTGCCCTGGTTATTCCGGATGAGCACCTCAGTAGAGAAAGCCGAAAACTGACTGTCATGATACAGCGAGAGACTGTTCAACCACTCGAAGACTTACCAGAATCTTTAGGATTCCTCCGCATTAACGAAGGACCATTTCCCGGTCATGTACATACGCGCCCGTATTCGGATGCACGTGAAGGTACCAGGGGCTACATAGTAGCCCCACCGTTAAACTCCCATGGCTAAGCGAAAGTGTTACAACTATATAGCCCGGTTGCCTAGTTCGACGTGCGATCACCTCCTTAATGGACCAAGACGTTGGATCAAGCATGATTAAGCATATTTTTTGTGAACACCCCCGCATTGTATGCGTGGGGGCTGAAGCCAACGACTGCTAACTTTCAGATTACACATATACATAAAAAAACGGCCGCACAGGAGACACAATAATACTTTCGGGCAAAAAGTATAAATATAGCGTTGTAATCAAAATAACATTGTTTCTACAATGGCACGATTTGTCACTCGAACAAGACATTCTTCGAGCACTGCGCCTCTATTAAGCGGGCACCTTCTGTTACCTGCTCCAAGTAGTGCTCGGCCGGATCCTGGCCTCCCACCGGATTCTGGGTCGCAATGATGGTGGCCTCCATATCCGTCCAATATGCTTTAACACGGGTGAGGGAGTCCCGGACTAGGGGGTGTCCGGACAGCCGGACTATCATCGTCCGCCGGACTCCAAGACTACGAAGATACAAGATTGAAGACTCCGGCCCGTGTCCGGATGGGACTTTCCTTGGCGTGGAAGGCAAGCTTGGCGATACGGATATGTAGATCTCCTACCATTGTAACTGACTCGGTGTAACCCTAGCCCTCTCCGGTGTCTATATAAACCGGAGGGCTTTAGTCCGTAGGACAATATACATTACAACAATCATACCATAGGCTAGCTTCTAGGGTTTAGCCTCCTCGATCTCGTGGTAGATCCACTCTTGTACTACCCATATCATCAATATTAATCAAGCAGGACGTAGGGTTTTACCTCCATCAAGAGGGCCCGAACCTGGGTAAAAACATCGTGTCCCTCGTCTCCTGTTACCATCCGCCTAGACGCACAGTTCGGGACCCCCTACCCGAGATCCGCCGGTTTTGACACCGACATTGGTGCTTTCATTGAGAGTTCCTCTGTGTCGTCACCAATAGAGCGGATGCCTCCACCCGTCTTCAAAGACGGTGTTTTCGCCGAAGGGGCCTTGGCCGCCGGCCAAACTATCCGGCTTGGTGGTTTTCTTATGACCGCCTGTCCGGCCGCCGCTTCGACAATGACTTCTCAAGTCGTCAGAAGCGATCTTCGCGTCAGCCCTAAAGCTGCCGAACAGTTGGATCCAATAGAGCTCTCGTCTGTTAACGAGCTCTTGGATCACATCGCCGCCCTGGGAGTCACTACGGACTACAACCAGATTGGGCTTAAAACCGATCTGAGAGAGATTAACTTTCCCCAGGCCACCCACCATGTCGCAGTGGTAGAGGAGCAATACGGCAACTCTTTGGCTGTATTGAAAACAATTCATGTCTGGATTCGCGAACCCTCCATGCCGGATTCCCGCGGAGGGACGGACTTCGATCGAGCATTGAACTTAAAATCTTGCATCGCTCCGGACTCGCTGGATTGTGTCCAGCAAACCAAGCTTCCGAATTCGGAAACCCCTCGGCCTTTGAGCCCCAAGATGAGAAGGGATCCGGATTTTAGTCCACCCACCCGCCCAGACATATGCGATCTATCTCTAATACGGCAAGAGCCCGCTGAAACAGTACATCACTACTGGGCCAGATTCCTCCTGGTTATGGACAAGATAAAGGACTGCCGAGAGGAAAACGCAATTTCAATCTTCTGCAATAACTACACGGACAAGGGAATACTAAACGCCATTGATCGTCGCAAAATTACGCGCTTCACCGATCTGGCATCCATAGTACGAAAGTACTGTGCGATGGAGAGTTTCCGGAAAATTGAAAATCAATTTTGGGATAATCCGGCCCCAAACCCAGTCCGCAGCAAAAGGGCGCCTTACACTCAGGCCCTAAATGCAAAAACGAAAAAACGAAAACCCAATAAGGGAAACGGAACCATACTGGAGGGATGGCTCAATGGACCCTGTAAGCTTCATAGTACAGAGGGAGCCGTCCCAACACATAGCCTTCGAGCATGTTGGATATTACGGCAGGTGGCCAAAAGTGGCGAGGAACTTCTAGCTCCGGGAAACCACTCCAACAATACCAGCACGGTATCAACAGTCTTCGAGACCTTCGCATCAAACAATATGCGAAAGCGAACAATCCGCGGACTCGCCGAAGTCTACCAAGTAGCAACAACAAATCCATGGAGCGACACAACTATTACCTTCAACGCCAGCGACGAGCCTAAATTCCGAACAGCCAGAGCGCCAGCTGCACTAGTACTTAGTCCCATAGTGGACGGCTTTCGACTGACAAAAGTCCTCATGGATGGCGGCAGCGGACTAAACCTCATTTACGAGGAAACTCTGCGAAAAATGGAAATCGATTGGAGCCATATTGAGCAAAGCAGCACAACCTTTAGAGGAATAATCCCTAGCCGGGAAGCGCGCTGCACCGGAAAAATCACACTCGATGTGGTGTTCGGCTCTCCGGACAATTACAGATCCGAAGAAGTCACGTTCCAGGTGGCCCCGTTCAGCAGCGGATATCACACCATATTAGGACGAGAGGCATTCACAATTTTTCAAGCAGTACCTCATTACGGGTACATGAAGCTCAAAATGCCTGGGCCCAGCGGAATAATCACTCTCGTTAGTGATCCGGACATAGCACTCCGCGCCGAAAACAAGACAGCCGCACTAGCCCTCGAGGCACTATCCGAAGCCTTAGCGGCAGAAGAACTCACCGCGCTGCGTTCTATGGTGAACAGGGACGATGTGATACTCGATAAAAGATCCAAGTCCACCTCCTTCAAACCAGCAGATGAAATAATAAAATTCCAGGTCCATCCAACGGACCCAACAAAGACGGCCTCCATTGGGGCACAATTGAACCCCGAAGTAGACGCCGCACTACGTGAATTCCTCCGGGAAAATTGGGACATCTTCGCCTGGCATCCTTCGGATATGCCCGGAATCCCACGCAGGTTGGCAGAACACAGCCTAAACATCCTAAAAGGATTTAAGCCAGTCAAACAGGCTCTTCGACGATTTTCTGAACCCAAAAGACAGGCAATGGGAGAAGAGCTAGCCAAACTACTGGAAGCCGGATTCATTAGAGATATCAAACATCCGGACTGGCTAGAAAATCTGGTGATGGTACCAAAGAAGGATAAATCCTGGCGCCTCTGTGTCGATTTTAAAGACCTCAGTAAGGCTTGCCCAAAGGATCCCTTCCCTCTCCCCCGCATCGACCAAATTATCGATGCTACCGCAGGGCACGATTCGTTGTGCTTCCTGGACGCATACTCTGGCTATCATCAAATCAAGATGGCGGAAGCAGACCAAGCCGCAACGGCATTCATCACTCCATACGGACCATTTTGCTTCAACACGATGCCCTTCGGACTTAAAAATGCCGGCGCAACATATCAGCGCATGATTCAAACATGTCTGGCCACCCAGATCGGCAAAACAGTCGAGGCATACATAGACGACGTAGTCGTCAAAACAAAACACATCGAAACTCTAGTAGACGATTTGAGGCTCACATTCGACAACCTCAGAGCATATGACATCAAACTGAATCCGGAAAAATTCGTTTTCGGCGTACCAGCCGGAAAGCTGCTGGGCTTCATTGTATCCGGTAGAAGAATTGAAGCAAATCCGGCCAAAACCCGAGCTCACAGTTGGATATTCCAAAAGACCTCAAACAAATACAAAAATTAACAGGATGCGTAGCAGCCTTAAGCCGCTTTATCTCCCGTCTAGGAGAAAAGGCGTTGCCCCTCTATCGCCTCCTCAGGCGCACCGAACACTTTGAGTGGACGGATGCTGCCACTGCCGGACTCGAAGAAATAAAGGCCATATTGGCAACAAATCTGGTCCTGGCTGCACCCACTCTGGGCGAACCAATGTTGTTATACATCGCAGCAACGCATCAAGTTGTAAGCGCGGTCCTCGTCGTCGAACGAGCGACAGAAGGGTATAAATTCCCTCTTCAAAAACCAGTGTATTATGTATCCACTGTGTTAACCCCCTGCAAATCCCGTTACCCGCACTATCAGAATATAGCATATGCGGTGTTCATGGCGTCCCGAAAGCTCCGGCACTACTTTCAAGACTGTTCGATAACAGTGGCCTCTGAAGTACCACTCAATGACATTATAAATAACCGCGACGCAACGGGCAGGATTGCAAAATGGGCCATTGAGCTCTTACCATTCGACATAACTTACAAACCTCGGTGAGCTATAAAGTCACAAGTTTTGGCTGACTTCGTCGCCGAATGGACAGAAGCCGAACTCCCTAAAGAGTACGGCGCATACTCCAACTGGACTATGCATTTCGACGGCTCCAAAATGTTGGCCGGACTGGGGGCTGGCATCGTATTGACGTCCCCAACCGGAGATACAGTCCAGTATGTACTTCAAATAATGTACACGGACTCCAACAATGCAGCCGAATACGAGGCCCTGTTACATGGTCTCCGGATGGCAGTCTCGACGGGCATTCAACGCCTAGAGGTGTGCGGGGATTCAAACCTTGCAATATCCCAAATAAACGGAGACTTTGATGCCAAGGATCCGAAAATGGCAGCATATCGCAACGCTGTCCTAAAAATGTCAGCTCGGTTTGAAGGACTTGAATTCCATCACATAGCCCGAGATAATAACCAAGCGGCCGACGTACTGGCACGCATCGGTGCGAAACGTGATGCTGTCCCTCCAAATATCTTCCTGGAACGGCTCTTCAAGCCATCCGTACTATGGGAAGAGGAGCCTGGTAGTGACAAACCGAAAAAAACCGCACCAATCGGTGATTCAGCAGATGACATAACACCTTCAGCCCACGTCATAATGGCAGTAATCGCCACGTGGACAGAACCTTTCCTAGCCTACTTACTTAGGCAGGAACTTCTCGAAGACCAAAACGAGGCCCGCTGCATAGTCCGGCGATCGAAAGCCTACAAGGTCCATGAGGGAGAACTTTATAAGAAAAGTACAACCGGAGTCCTTCAGAGGTGTATCTCCAAAGAGGAAGGGCGAAACCTCCTGGCTGAAATTCATGCCGGACTAGGCGGACACCACGCAGCAGCCCGGGCCCTTGTAGGAAAGGCATTCCGTACAGGATTTTATTGGCCGACGGCCCGGGCAGACGCGCAGGACTTAGTCCAGCGATGCGTTGGTTGTCAGCTCTTTGCTAATCAGAGCCATATGCCACCCACCGCCCTCAAAACCATACCCATTACCTGGCCGTTCGCGGTCTTGGGGCTTGACATGGTTGGACCCCTTAAAGGGGGAACCCACAAGCAAAGGTACCTATTGGTCATGGTGGATAAATTCACCAAATGGATAGAGGCCAAACCGGTCAAAACGGCAGAGTTTGGACCAGTGATAGACTTTATATCAGGGGTAGTACACCGTTACGGAGTCCCCCACAGCATCATCACCGACAACGGCACGAACTTCACAGCCGACGAGGTTAAGTCATGGTGCAAAAATATGGGCATCAAGCTCGACTACGCTTCAGTTTATCACCCTCAAACCAACGGTCAAGTGGAAAGAGCAAATGGTCTAATAATGAGCGGCATTAAACCCAGACTAGTGAGGTCACTTACTAAATCCGACACACAATGGGTCGAGGAGCTCGACTCCGTACTCTGGGGGCTGCGGACAACGCCTAACCGTACTACCGGATTCACACCATTTTTTATGGTATACGGCGCAGAGGCAGTCTTGCCCTGTGACATTATTCATGACTCACCTCGAGTGCGCATGTATGAGGAAAGAGAGGCCGAGCTTGATCGGCAGGACAGCTTGGACACATTGGAGGAAGAACGTGACATCGCGAAGGCTCGTTCCGCATTTTATCAGCAGCAGGCCCGAAGATAACAAAGCAGAGAAGTACGGGCCAAGACTTACAACGTTGGTGAACTAGTTCTACGCCTGCCGGACAAGAAAAAGGACAAGCTCAAGCCCAAATGGGAGGGCCCCTTCATTATCGATCAAGTCCTGACTGGTGGGGCATACCGTCTATGAAATGCGTCGGATAACCGACTCGAGCCGAACCCATGGAACGCAGCCCGCCTCCGACGATTCTATGCCTAGCGCCGGACTAAGAGTTCGTCCCCTTCCCCATCCAAACTTTTACACTTCGGCTGTCTTTTGTTTCTCTTTTTATGCCTTTTTATTTAAAAAGCCCTTACGGGCCTATTTTCGCATTTTTCGCATATGCATGATGTGCCATCCGCACTCATTATTCCTGGGGGCTTCTTTTACAGAAGCTCAATTACACGGGTTTCATACCCAGCACATGTGTCAAGATTCCACATGTACCTTTTACTCGCCATTATATGCATCGATATGACTTAAGTTTTGGCCAAGCTGGGTTGCCTGGCTCCTGTGCTTACCCCTACGTTCTCGATTGTTCGGCTAGGAGGTAAAGGGAGCACCTCTGCGATTGTTACTGCCGGGTCAGCCGGATGTGTACCTCAGACTGGGTGAAGCCGAAAGCTAGCGTTCTTAAGGGAATATTCGGTCGGTGACTTAAAAGATGACTTTTTACCTATTTATATATCTGCCCCCAGATGTTTTACTGTTTTCTTTGCAGTTCGGACATGCACTTTAGGGCATGCCTCCCAGCGAAAGGAACCCTTAACGGAACTATTCTCCCTGGAAGATGTTTCTTACTAACCATGTAATATAACATAACTAGTTGGGCACTTGTCTGATAAAGCACTAATGACCCCTACGCCTGGTCTCCATGCATACCACGGTTGTCTCTTAACCAAAAAGGTATTCGGACACACTCCGGACTCTAGGGTCCCCAGGTTGAAGCGAAAAGGTCGGCAAAGACAAACGATCTACAATCCGGCTAGAAGGCATTTCACATGTCACTTTAAAAGGAAAACATACATTGTCAAATTTATTGATTGTATTCCTCCTCAATCCCGTCTAACAGGCTGTCTAACTTACAGTCCCGTTGGGAAAACTTAGCAGCCAACTCTACTTGGCTGTATACTAAATTCACAGGGATCTCCTTCCCATCGGGCCCCACCGGTCGAACTTCGGCCATGTGGTTGGGATCCGCCTTCTTATACCGCGTCTTCACCATGGCCCAAGCCTCCCTGGCACCTTGACTGCAAGCCGAAATCTTCCATAAACGGAAGCGCTGCCGCACTCCCTGAAGCTTCTCTGCAAGCTCCCCAAGGCCCTTGGGTAGGGAGAGGGCTGGCCATAAAGCCCGGACGACGCCGCTCATTGCCTGCCGAACTCGTTCGAGCAGCTGCAACTGTTCGGGAAGTTGATCACCCGTTGATATGGGCATCTCCTCTGCAGGACGACCTGTGAGTATACCTACAAGACATATCATGTCAATATACTTCCTCGCCGAACTCTTCTTTTCAAAAGAGTCCGCTCAAGCACTTACTATAAATGCCGCAGCGAAGCCACTGATTCTCCTTAACAGAGCCGGACAGCTCGGCCCGAGTGCCTTTCAGCTCTTCTTCAAGCTTGGCGTTGGCATCCTGGAGCTTGTTCCTTTCTTGCTGAACCCTATTCAGCACACACTCGCCGGCCTTTAGCTGGCACAGCAATGCTTGCCTGTCCGGATCTTGCCCGGCGGCACCTGCAATGTCATTATTAGACTCGCGCGCACGCCGCACAGCGCTTATATTTATTAATAAAAATGTGTTACCAAGAGGGGTCTCTGCGTCTCCTCCTGCGGCAGCAAGTGCGGCCTCAAGTTGGGCCTTGCAATCTTGTAGCTCCCGAGACAGCTAGGCATTCTTCTCGGTAAGAGCCTGCGTTTTCAAATGATCCTTAAATCAGTTATCATAGCTACTTTAAGTCTCGGGGGCTACTGGTATATACAACCATTAAAATTCCCTTACCCGTATGTCTTTCACATACTGCTCCGTGGCTCTGGTAAAACCATCTTGAGCGGCACGGAGATGCGCATCCCCTGCGTTAAAGGCATCCAATGCCTCAGGGGAAAAGCACGCTTCACGAAATACTGTCCGGCGGCGCCTATGGTTCATGGCGCTCTCCACCTCAGACTTGGTGGCGGACAGTCTGTCGGTGTCCTCCGTTGGAGAAGGATCCGGCCCGCGTCTTGCGCTTGCCTCCCCCTCCAGGCCGGGCGCTAGAGCCTGGCCGGTGTAGGTTGGATCGGCAACTTCTGCGCCCGCAGTCCGGCGAGCGTTTTTTCTTCTACAAAGATCATGAGCACTCAGGCGTTTCCTAGGAACGTCGCTCTGAAAATTGAAATACGAGCTATACCTTTGCGGCGATGTTTCCGTCCGCACCGCGCTCCTTTTCCACCTGCTAGTCCGAACTGACCTCTGTTGGTCAGCCGCCGTGGGCTCGGCTTCCTGCCGTAAAGGCACTTCCTGCAAAATACCATCGTCCACGAAGGTTAGAAATGGGCAGGGAAGAGATAACGGTGTCCGGACTTCGGTCGCGGTCACCTGGGAAGCCGGACACAGTCCGGGGTAATCCGCCGTAATGGCAACCAAAGCATTGTCTATGCTGAGCCGGTGAAACACCCCGTCGATCAGCTCCACCTTGATGTCCGGGTCCTCTGCGGAGGCCGGATCCAAGGATCTTTCTGGATCCTCGGGTTGCGGAGCAAGACTCACCATGTCCTCCACAGTCCGGCGTAGATCCTGCGCCGAAGACATAATTCTAGAAGCTTAAACTTCGAAAGCATGGGTTGAGCCCTTAAAGGTGTTCACTTACCCATCCTCTAGGGTTGATCATGGAAAACCCATTCAAAGGGTTCGTTCGAAGGAAGTCCTCCTTCTCCCCCTTGTACAGGCTGGACAGGATCTCCACCAGATCCTCGGTCGAATCCGGCCCTTTGCGGCCATGACGGGTGGCATCGTCTTCCCCGTTGAAATCCCACATGGGGTGGCCTCTGTATTGCAATGGTTGTACCCCCCGCTTGATGCATGTCGCCATGACTCCGATCATGGTCAAGCCAGAATGGGCCATTAATCTTATTCGGCCCATCAAGTAATGGATGCTCTTGTCTTCCTCCAATCGGGGGCTCCGTGGGCGCCAACTGAGGCGTTTCTTCAAAGGAGCAGCACTAAACTCTGGGAGGCCGATCCGGACTGGGTCCGGCAACGGAGCGTCTCCTATATAAAACCACTCTGAAGGCCAGTCTTCGGACGCCTTCTTGGGAGTGCCGGATGGGTATCCTGTCCCGGCAATGCGCCATATTTCGGCGCCGCCCACTTGATATATGGACCCCTCATGAGAACGGGGTACGAGGCAGAACAGCCTCTTCCACAATGCAAAATGGGGCTCAATGCCCAGGAATAACTCACAAAGAGCTATGTAGCCCGCGATATGCAGGACAGAGGCGGGCGTGAGGTGGTGGAGCTGGAGTCCGTAGAACTCCAGGAGCCCGCGGAGGAACGGATGTATTGGGAATCCGAGTCCCCTTACCAGATAGGGGACGAAGCATACTCGCTCCCCCTTATTGGGGCTTGGGGTAGCCTCCGCTTGCCTCCCACCTTGATAAGTAACCAGTCCGGCCCGGACTGGGACCATGAAGGCCGGAGGGAGAAATCCCCCCGTTTGGAGCTTCACTAGCTCGTTGTGCGAAACAGAGCACCTCCTCCAATTCCCCGACGGTGTTCCGGGAGTGCGTGAAGAAGAGCCGCGTCGACGA
Organism: Triticum timopheevii; assembly: GCA_963921465.1. Classification (NCBI taxonomy): domain Eukaryota; kingdom Viridiplantae; phylum Streptophyta; class Magnoliopsida; order Poales; family Poaceae; genus Triticum; species Triticum timopheevii. The sequence continues at coordinate 326,362,474 of OY997264.1, forward strand.
TCCATGATGGAATGGATTTTTAGGTCAAAGGCGCTTCGATGGAGTATTCGCGGGAGGAAGACGGTGTGGTTTGGATCTGGATTCTTGCCTCTTTTATAGGCGGACGACTCGCACAACTAGGGGGTGAAACGTAAAAGACACCCTGGCTTTTCGCATTCGTGCGACGCGTGGAAGAGGGTCATTATTTGGCGTAGAAGCCGAGGAACACAATATTCAAGATGAAGCCGGACACTGTTCGGCAGGTACATGGAATTTGAAGGGAGAACCCGCCTTGCAACGCCGAAGACTATAAACGCGCTGGACTTATCGTCATTGAAGCCTGGTTCGGGGGCTATTGAGGGAGTCCCGGACTAGGGGGTGTCCGGACAACCGGACTATCATCGTCCACCGGACTCCAAGACTATGAAGATACAAGATTGAAGACTCCGACCCGTGTCCGGATGGGACTTTCCTTGGCGTGGAAGGCAAGCTTGGCGATACGGATATGTAGATCTCCTACCATTGTAACCGACTCGGTGTAACCCTAGCCCTCTCCGGTGTCTATATAAACCGGAGGGCTTTAGTCCGTAGGACAACATACATTACAACAATCATACCATAGGCTAGCTTCTAGGGTTTAGCCTCCTCGATCTCGTGGTAGATCCACTCTTGTACTACCCATATCATCAATATTAATCCAGCAGGACGTAGGGTTTCACCTCCATCAAGAGGGCCCGAACCTGGGTAAAAACATCGTGTCCCTCGTCTCCTGTTACCATCCGCCTAGACGCACAGTTCGGGACCCCCTACCCGAGATCCGCCGGTTTTGACACCGACAATGGGCAAGTGCCATCCGTGCACCCTCTATACATGCCGACCTCCTCACAGCATCAATTTGAGATACGACATCGAGGAATTGTTGCACCAAACCAAAGTAACTGTCTGGCTTAGGCCCCTTTGGCCAAAGATGGACGATTACAGACCGCATTGCAAGCCCGGACATCCTATGAAGCTCCGCCATAGCAGCCATCTTCTCACTCAACGGCAACGGGCACGCGGGAGCATTGAATTGCGACCAGAACAACTTCTCCACTTCTTTATCACCTTGATCCTCAAAAAACTTGGCCGCATTAGACGTACTCTTCGCCAAGTCCGCATACGCGTCTGCAGGATTCCAGCGTTGATCCAGGGGAGCATACTTTGGATCCAAAAACTTCATCCGCAATAGGTAGGGGTTTCCAGCCGCGATTTTTCCGGCCTGTCGAAGCTCCTCCAGCACATCCCTGATTTCGGTCCGCATCTCCTTGGCCGCGTTAAGTGCCTTGTTCAGGTCAGCCGAATTAACCTGATTCTCCTTTTCCAGTATCTCATACCAGTCGGCGGCATTTTTCGGCTCCACAGCCATTTCGGCTATCTTGTCTTCGCTTCGGCGATGAGCAGCCTGTTCAGCTCTCAAATCTTCGGCCGCCTTTAGGGCAGCCGCATTGCCAGCCCAATCTTGTTCCTTGGCCTGGGCAAGTTCTGCCCTCAGGGCTCCCACGACAGCAGCACCGTCTGCAGTCCACGAATATTGCATTAATATTATGCTCCTCTCAATTTTTTCCTACACAACATAATAAGGAAAGCAGAGTGCATACCTTGTGACTCGTTCAGCCGCTCGTTCACCAGCGTGATATCGGCATCAATAGCTCCAATCTGCCTCCTTAGTTTGGCAACTTCAACGGACTGGTCGGCTGCCGGATCCTTACAAACTTGCGCATATATACAGCGCAACCATTACGTACACAATATGATCCTCCGTTTGCCGCCTAGGGCGGGCAACCAGAGTTTCAGGGGCTACTATCCATATGGAGCACACCTAGCGCATGCCTCACGGCAAAAAAATATGTATTTTTCATTACATACCTCAAAGCCTCTTAGCAGGTTCATAAATGCTTCATTCAAACCGCTTGTGGCGGATGAAATCTTCTTGAGCACCGTGCTCATTAATGAGCGGTGCTCCTCCGAGAGTGCGGCTCGTTCCAGAAGGCCCGTCAGTATGTCCGGTCGGACACCGAACTGTGCCGGACCCTTCTCATCGCCCCCCGTGGGAGCCGAACGCTCCGGGCTCACGGCGGCTGAAGGATTAGCTTCTGGCTTCGGCAGATCCGGACTCCTCCGTGACGACACCTCGGGGTCGCCCGCCTCATGAGGTGGAGAGGGTGGTGGGGTCTCACTCTCCATCATCTCCGGAGGGAGATCCCCCGAAGACGAACTCTGTTGACAAGAGCTGCTAGCCGGACTGTAAGAAATGGATCCTGGTTATTGTTCTCGAAGAAATGCAGTACCTTCGAATTTACGATTAACTCACGGCTCGGTTGAGGTCTGGCCCGTTGGCAGGCCTGACGCGATAAGGGCGCCCTTCGGGGCAGGGTCCCCGGGTGACGCTTTCTTCCCCTGCTTGGACACCTCCATCTCCAAGTCTTCGGAGGCGGCCCTCTTCTTCCCGCGTGGGGAGGAGGCTTTAGACTCCCCTCCCCGGCTATCCTCCTCTAGGGAGGTAGCAATTTCCCCGGTTTGGATGTGCAATGTGTGAAGTTCGGCTTCTCTGTTCTGCCCTTCGTCTTTCCCTGAGGGCATTTTGCTAAGCACCCGAGCAAGCATCTTGGCTATGGTAGGACTAGGCGAGCCTTCGGGAAGTGGCGTCGGACACCTGATTCTCTCCGCCTTGCTGAGCCACTCCTGGCCACGGAGGATTTTCAGAATAATGATTATGACAAATATAAACGAAGTGTCCGGTTTCGGGGTTACTTACTTGGGTATCTAGGTGATTGCAGCTTAGGCCCGCATCCTCGGTGGTGTCCAGACACTTTACTTGTGGTCCGAAGAATAATTTACACATCTCTTCAAGCGTCAGGCCGAAGAAGTGCAGAATAGTCCGTGGACCCTCTGGATTGAACTCCCACATCCGGAGAGGCTGGCGTTTGCACGACAACATCCGTCGGATTAGCATTACCTGAATTATGCTGACAAGGTTAATGTCCCTCTCAAGAAGCTCCCGGATGCGGCTCTGCAGTGTTGGTACATCACTAGCAGACCCCCAATCCCGTCCTACGTTGGTCCATGACGCTAGTTGCGATGGAGGGCCCGAGCGGAAGTCAGGGGCAGCCACCCACTTTGTGCCTCTGGGAGCCGTGACGTAAAACCACCTCCACTGCCACAAATCGGATACCTCTGGGAAAGAACCCTCTGGCCATGGGGCATCGGCGTTCCTGCTTATTATGGCACCTTCGCACTCCACATGTCGCCCCCCGATCATCTTCGGCTTCACATTGAAGGTCTTGAGCCATAAGCCGAAGTGTGGAGTGACGTGGAGAAAAGCCTCGCACACAATGATGAATGACGAGATATGGAGGATAGCGTCCGGAGCTAGATCGTGAAAATCTAACCCGTAATAGAACATGAGCCCCCTCACAAAGGGATCAAGGGTGGGGCCCAAGCCGCGGAAGAAGTGGAGAACAAATACGACACTCTCATTAGGCTCGGGAGTTTGGATGACCTGCCCTGGAGCAGGAAGCCTGTGCTGGATGTCGGCAGTCAGATATCCGACCTCCCTAAGCCTCACAATATCCTCCTCTTTGACCAAGGAGGCCATCCACCGGCCTTGAAGGTTGGATCCGGACATATTGAAGGATCTGGGGTGTTTGAGTTTGGGTCTCGGGTGTTAGATCTCGAGATACGAAAGGGCGCAAGGGTGGTGGAAAAGAGGTATAGGCCTCGACCCTTTTATAAAGGGGGTGAATATCAAGAGTCCATGACGTGACCGCTTGAGACTTATCTAAAACCACGGAGTCATACCAACAGTCGTCGCGGGGTTGCGCATACCCGTATTGATGGAAGATCCCGCAATAAGGGGAACACGATCTCTGCTTTGGCATGGTGTGCCAATAAAACCGCCTCGCAACGCGTGTCGAAATGGGCTAAGGAAAACCGGTTTGTGTTGGGCCGGGCCACGATGCAGGAGCACGACGAACCAAAAATTGCCAGCAGGGTAGATTTATGCTATGCTCTCTATGGCGGTATGTGAAGATCATTTTGCAGATCCGGACACGGTTCAGGTGTTTGATGATTACTATTCGGAGATGGAACCCGCCTTGCAATGTCGAAGATAAAACTGCGCGCCGGACTCATCGTCATTGAAGCACTACAAAAAAATACACTTCCGTCACAGTAGGTCGCATTTTTTGTCATGCATGTACATCCATGACGATTTTATGACAGAATCAAGATAGTCATACCCGTGCTGTCGTAGAAGTGTTCCATGACATTGCCAAAATTATCATCACGGAAGTGTCCACTTCCATGACGATAAATCGCATGTCACAGAAGTGCTTTCGTTAAGGGTGACCGACACATGGCATCCACCGTAACGGAACACCGTTAAGCTATCGGGTTGGGTTTTGGATCCGATAACCCGTTAGCAGCCCCGACCAATGGGGATTTTCCATGTGTAAAATCATCATTGGCTGGAGGAAACACGTGTCGCCTCACCGTTGGGACAAATGTCGTCCGCTCATTGGACCGAAGGCGCCTATGATACGGCAACACGTGGCATGGCCCAACAGAGGCCCATTCCTATGAAAAGGCCGGCCCATTTGACTTGGTCAAAAGGTGGCGGGCCGGCCCATGGAAAGCCCGTTAACGGCCTATTCGCATATAGCCCATTTACAGCCCGCTAACCCAGGGCCCGTTATGCCCTATCCGAATTAGGCCCAGTAGCGTCATCTGGGCCGTCCAATATGATTCCAGCCCGTTTTAACTTCCGGCCCATGTGTGGCCCATCACTTCTTTCGGCCCATATGAGGCCCTTTGTAACTCTTGGCCCATTAACGGCCCGTGGTGAAACTGGCCCGTAATGAACAGTGTATCACTTTATACCCATTAATGGCCCGTTATTCTATTGGTCCGTTTCTAGCCCAAGTTATCTTTCGGCCTTCTTAGGGCCCATTGATTCTTGGGCTCATTTGCAGCATTCAGTTACATACGGCCTGTTACTGTCATTTTCTGCTTGTGGGCCAAATTCAACCCGTCGTTACAGTTGGCCCGTTTGCGGACCGTTAATACGTTGGGCTGTTTTCATGTAAAAAAACCCGTTGGGCTGTTTTCATAGTGTTATCAAATACGGTCTATTAACGGCTCGTTATGGTCCACGAATTGTATGGCCCATGATTGGCGAAATGATGATACACCCCATAGAAGGCCCATGGATCTACGACCCGTATGAGGCCCATGGATCTATGACCCGTAGAAGGCCCATGGGTCATACGACCCGTAGAAGGCCCATGGACCGTACGGCCTGTAGAAAGCCCATGGACCCTAAGGCCTGTATAGAAGGCCAATGGATCCTACGGCCCGTATAGAAGGCCAATGGATCCTACGGCCAGAAAAAGGCCCATGGATCATACGGCCTGCACGAGGCCCATGGTTACAACAGTCCGTGTGTTGCCATGATTATTTTGGCCTAGTTACCAAAAATAGGCTATTGTGGCCAATAGAAAAACACAGAAAAAGAACTGTAGTGACTACAAGCAAACAACTAAACAAGACAATAAGGAAATAAATAAGCAAGCAATTAACACTAGCCTATTACCGCTATTACACACATTACATCCACTGGGCATCAAAGTTCGCCACCAGTGCAAATATAGGGAACAAAGTAGCATATTACATACACTGGCCGTCAAAATTGGCCACCAGTGCAAATAAACGCGACAGCAAAACAAGAGCATAACTGAAACAACTTCAGAAGAGCTCAAGAAACGTTATCCTGGGTATCCACCATGCTGGCAATAAGCTTAGCAAGCTGATTAGCTTTGTCCTGTTTGGTGCTAAAATCCTCCAACGCTTGCTGTTGCACTAGAAAGTATGCATCTGAATGCTCCAGGGACTTCCGCAGTCCTTCCGCTTCTTGTCGCAGCACAACTGATCGATGTCTTTCATCTTGTATTTGAGACTCAAGAAACTGAACTAATTCAGACAGTGAGTTTGAATAGCTTGTGCGAGCGGTAGTGGCCAGTAACTCGAACACTAAACCAAGACAGGACTTTGGGGTTGTCTCGCTGTCTTCAAGATAGTCTTCCTTAGCTGTTTTATCAGCTTTGTTGGATACCAACAAGGATGTGTCACTATCCTGAACCTTATCTGCATTACTTCCTTTACCATTGCTTAATAAGGCACTCTTCCCCAATATTCTGTCAGCATTCTAAAAGAAGAAACAAGCAGACACATAACAAGTTTAGCATGTACTAGTATATGAAACTCATTTCGGTGAACCAGTTCATTAGTAAGGTGGACAGGATTAAACTACCAAGTCTTCTATTTACAAGTACTAGTACATAATAAAAGCATCAAACAAACATATATCTATGTCCTATGGTCACTGCATTGTCTTGCCAAATCAAAATAGAGACACGGTTCAAATCATATCAGTTCAAGACAAAGCAGCAGTGAAAGAATACAAAGCGTGCGAAACTACACGGCACAACAAGATTTCAGATGGGTACCACGGGTCTACATGTACAATAACACTATTGGCTCTATTGTGATGCTAGTAATGTGCATGATATGAAAGTCAACTATATACACAATTGAAATTGAAATCAAAAGAGCTACTGATAAGAGCAAACCTATTAAAGAAACATGCGTGAACATACCTGCTGTGCCATTGGAGTTTCAATTGGATCCTTCAATTTAAAAATAAGTTTGTATCAGTAAATACAGTGATATAAGAGCAAAGCAATCATAGTTAAAAAAAGGCGCGCCTAAGCGAGCGCTTAAGCGCGCCTAGGCTCTAGGCGTTGGCAAAACGCATTGTGCATAACTACGCTTAATCTGTGCATAACTCCGCATAAGCATGCGCTTTGGTCAGTAAAGCGCATGGCGGTGGCAAAACACACAATTAACGCCTAGCGCTTTTTTGAACTATGATAGCAATGGAATCTTAAATTAGAACAGTTGTTCTTCAGGTTTAGGCACTTGGTCTACATGAACAGAGTACAGTAAGATGCAAGAATATAATACTTAAAAATAGAAAATGAGCTCATAGACCTTACTACATTCTTGGTTCGGGACCAGTACAGAACAAGGCATTCCCAGTCATCGTCTAGTAAATGTGTCTCAGGAGAACGTAAGGGAATTTGATGAGTTTCTTTGCCGGTGAAGTACGTTTTCTTCAGGTAATTCCGATACTGCCACCAAGCATTCTTGAAGATAGCATAGGTATTAGCACAGGTTACCTCATCCTGAGTTGCCAAATCGGTCCTTCTCTATAGAGAAAAATGGGAAAATTTGCTGCATTATAACCATCATGGAGGTAGGATGTATGGGACGAAGCAAAGTAATTGCCATGAATAACATTACTTACACATAACTCCTGGACAAACACCTACAACTGGCATTTTCCTTATCTTCAGTATAATATTTCCAAGATGGGAAGATACACACATATGATTTAACAACATCAAATGCGATAGATGCTAAACTATGACTAGCTGGTTGTGCTTCCTCCACAGGAATAGGCCTACTAACTGGTGGAGTTGGGGTTCACCATGATAGTACTGGCCCTTTGGGCACAGGAGCTGCCTTACTAACTGCTCTTGTTTGGGAGCTCTGTGGTGGAGATGGTGCTGTGTCAACAGGAATTGGGTTACTATCGGCTGGGATTGGGGTTTGATTGGGTGAAGCTGGTTCTCTGTCCATCGTAGTAGGGGTACAATTTGCGAGAGTTTGGCTTATATGTGGTAGGGCTGGTTCTTGTGCATGTACAACCGGGGTGCTATCTCCACCAAGAGGTGGCACTGTTTTATTTGAAGACCGTGTTTTTATTCCGCTAGATACTGGCATCACCCGCTCCAATTCAAATGGCTAATAAACAGGAAACATAGTTGAATGTATAGACATTGTATGAGAGATAGATGCAATAGATAGTGTGGAAAAAAGAGGGCATGAAATAGTTGACATGTATATTGTTTAACTAAAATGGATAGCATGACATAATTTCACATATATGATGTCTATCTAAACTGGATAGCATAGCATAACATAATTCAAAGATATGATGAATAACTAAACATGATCGCATGACATAATTCACCTACATGTTATCTAAGTAATCAAGATCGCATCATTTAATTCACATATGTGATTTATATACTAAACAGAGGGCATTCGATATGATGTCTGAACTAAGAACATGGTGTTGAATATTGTGTATATGATGTCTAAACTATGCAATGCAAGACACCATATGCATGATATGAGCAGTATAACCGTGCCAAGTTAGAACATACACCTCAGTGGGGGAATAGGACTGGTCATCTGTCTCTGAATCCATCTCTGAGGAGCTATCGGGACCCAACAAGAGATCTGCTTCGACAGGTAGCACTGTCTGCTCTGAAGGCCTTGTTTTCACTCCAGATTTTTCCATCTCCCACCCAAATGGCTGATTCACAGGAAGAGTAGTTTAATGTACAAACATTGTCGACAAATGGAAATGTAATGAAGAAAAGGATGGGAAAGATATCATTCAAATATATGATGCCTGGTTAAACAGGATGGCATTGCACATTTCACATATATTATGGTTGGCTAAAAGACATGAGACTGCATAATTCCCATATATGATATAGAAACTAAACAGGTGGCATTACAGAACATGTCTAAACTAAGCAGATGACATATATGATGTCAAAAGTAGGCACTGCAAGGTAACATATGCATGATATGACTAACATCATCATGCCAAGGTAGAGCAAACACCTTGGGGGGTAATAGGAGTGGTCAGCGGCATGTGATTCCGCCTCAGAACAGATATCTTCCTCTGGATTACAATCTGGAGAGGTGTGGGGAGGGTTTGCCATTGAACCCACCATGGAGCGATGTTTGCATGACATTGTATTGCCACGCAAAACTTTTCTCTTTTTCTCTACATGTTCAGCATGACTATGTACAATATCTGACATGCATACGAAAAAATATGGTGAGATTATGTAAGGAGAGCATGCAGAAATTTAGAGTGATGGTAACAACCAGTGGATGGATCCAAAAATAATGATAGCAGGCTGATGATTGCTTTAAATTAATAAAAAGACAGATGATGATTGCTTTACTATTTGTTTCCCACCCAAGATGAACAACATAGGCATACCCTAGGTGAACCAGGTATTAGACAGACATACTATTCATTGCTACCTCGATATGTGCCCCACAACTAATTTAGAACTCAAGTTTGAACATTAATTTTGACCTGACTTGGGAGTCCAAGAGCTGAATAGGACGATAAAGTAGCAGGTAAGTTTAAGAAATGCATAACATAAGCAGAAACAAAAGAGTGCGACCTCTCTTGTGGACCCGTGTAGTCCTCAGGTTCATCTGCTGAGTCAATGATGGTGATGCCGTTGCGGTGGGTGCCGACGGCAGGGAAGGAGATCTGAGGCGGCGAAAGACGGTCAGGAGTCGTGATGTCTGGTTTGGTGGATGCTTCTGTCGATGGACCAACTCAGGTGAGGTGGACGACGTCGCGGCAGGAGCAGGACAAACCACACAAAGTTCCCTTAGACACGTACCTGTAACTGAAGTAATTCTGTAAGGGCTCATTTGGCTTGCATGATTCTTAAAACGCAGGGATAGGAAAAACACCAGAATAGGATAGGAAAATGTACATGGTAAACAAAGCATTTGTAAACACAGGATTTCTGTCAACTTGGGTGGTTTGTTTACAGGAATCGGAAGAGCAGAGGAATGCAAAGAAACATGGCCAAAATAAAGATAAACCATATGAAAGCGTGTACAGTTAGAATGTTATTCTGGCACTAATGCACTTGGTCTTGTTTTCATGCATAGGATTTTGAAAAGTAGGTCCAGGTGGATGTTTTGCTTCTTTCCTTTCAACAAAATGCATGAATAATTGAATAGTAGAGTGCCATTGGAAAATTCCCTATTGCTATGTTCTTCTGTTAAACCAAAGTAGCCCTAATGGATCAACGTGAATGTATAGTAATAAGTGATGCAACAAGTGTACAACCTCTTTGCCGTAGCCGTGTCGACCTCAGCATCATTGGGTTGGTCGCTGAAGCAGTTGAGGCAGAGGTGGCTGTCGGAGGTGTGGAGGAAGATCTGAGGAATCTGTAGACGGCGTCCAGGGCACTGCTCTATTGTGATGGATCATTCTATCGTTGGAGCAGCTCCGGTGAGCCGTAAGACGTCAAGGCTGAAGCAGCACAAGACAGACATCGTCAATCTCAAGTGGGATTCTAATAGCATCTCCAATAGATGATGTAAAATGGATGTAAAATTAACATCATCAAAAACCACCTGACTACAACAGATGAGGTAAAAACTGTTGACTCTGAACTTAACTGTCGAAACTGAAATTTACTGTGGAATCTGAATGCTACTGTCGAAACTGAACGCAATGGTAGCAGAGAGGCACTTGACATGTAGTTTAGGGAGGGCCTGTAGTTCATCTTCAACTTGCAACCCCCTGAGCTGCCTGCCACCACCGACCGAACCGCCGGCCCTAGCGCCGTCTCGCAGCCCCGAAACAACTCGCCACCGCCGCCCCGGCCAGCCCTCTAGGCCCCCTGACCCCACCTTGAACCCTAAGATAGATAGTGGGGTACCACTCCGACGAGCCCCCGTCCCCGCTGTGGGTGGTTTTTCCTTAACTCCGACGAGCCCCCCCCCCAACCCCTGAAAATCGACTGACCCAAAAGTTGATTCATTCGACTGAAGTGTGGCTTAATCAAAGCAGAGCAGCAGCACGAGCGAGGGGAGAGCAGCAGCAGCAGCTGGGCGAGCGAGCGATCGAGCGAGAGCCGGAGCAGCAGCAGTAGCGCGAGCGAGAGCCGGATCAGCAGCAGCAGATCTGGCTGGTATGGACGCCGCCGCTGAAGGGGCCTCACACTGGGGGAGAGCCGCCGTGGAGATGTCGCCCGCGGCGCTGGCTTCAAGGTAGCCGCTCCATGGGGGTGCGGGATGGAGCACCGTCGGTGCCGTGAGGTCGAGTTAAGGAGAAGGTGCGATGCGATGAGTGTACAACCTCTTTGGTGGCGCCGAGTAGGCCTCAGCTTCGTCCGAGGAGTCGGTGAGGATGTTGCGGTTCCGGTGGAACAGGTTAAGGCGGTGCTGTGGGGATGGAGCAGCTGCGATAGACGAGGCGATTGTCGGAGCAGCTCCTTGGAGGTGGAGGACGGGGCGGCTGAACCGGCGGGACGGCGAGATGGATGATGGATCCTCATCCGGGGAGGTGGACGAGGGACGTCGAGCTGTTGCGGTGGACGACGTCGTCGGGGAAGAGGCTCCGGCTGGGCAGCGGTGACATGGCAGACAGAGGAGGGTGGGATTTCGTGGCTAGAGCGGAGAGGTTATGGCGGCCTGGGATTTCGAATGGCGAAAAGGGGGCGATGGGAGGGGGTGAAGCATGACTTAGGGACGCGCTTGTCCAAAATGTAGGGTGTGTTACAAAAGTACCCCCCACCGATTTGAACTAGCGGCCCTTTCGGCTCAGGGTTAGAAGGGGGATTTCGCGTGTCGGGATTTGGCAGCTGGAGGGAGTTGCGCGCGTTGTAATTTTGGGATAGCAAGGTGCGGGTTGTGAAGGCGCCAGTTTTTGGGAGCATGATATCTGAATTTTCGGGATATAACAAGACGCGGGTTGAATTTTAGGGGCAAGCCTAACGTGTAGTAATATTGTACTTGTACGTACCAAATCAATTCGCACTTCCCTCAACCAAAAAGAAAACGAAAAAATAAAACTATTCACACCACACAAAGAGAGAGTCTTGCCCCGTTTTACTATACAAATGCTATTCAAAGCTACTCCCGCCTTCCATCTATATAGGGCCTAATGCATTTTTCGATGCTAACTTTGACCAAATATTAGAGCAATGATATATGATATGCAACTTACACAAAGCACACCATTAACTTTGTCTGTGAAAGGTTCTTTCAATGATATAATTTTCACATTGTGCATATCATGTACTATTAATCTTGTCAATAGTCAAAGGCGGTCTTAAAAATCTCATTACGCCCTATATAGATGGAAGGAGGGAGTATGAATCCATGTTATGTCCGATTAATTTTTTTCGCTTGCTGTATAATGCATGTAACCTACTCATACCAACATTTTAGTGCATTCCAAATGTCTATACTACCGCTGCAATTCGAACTAAATTTGAATTCGTTTCTCTATTTCAATAAGAATCTACAATCATGATTGTTGCCAACTTCAACCATCATTCGTGTATTACCTTAATAACACACCACATGTTTACTATAGAGATAGATATGAACTATGTGTACTACATGAACTCGAATTCTATTTTTTGAATACACTTGATGTTGATTCCAAATAATAGTACATTTGATGTACTAACTATATACTCATAATCTAAACCATGTTCCATACGTACACCGTGTTTATCACACAAAGTATAGTGCCCCGCCCTCTACATTATGACAAGTATTTAGACCTGAGTTGCAAAAGCCACACATTAGCCCAAATTATAATCAATGTTCTACATTATGATATCTTCTTCAAGTATCCGTATCCACTTTTTTATAATGAATTATGATCTTTGTTCGTCTTTGACACCTTCACGATCCTCTTCTATTTGTAGCTAGCTAGCGCTAACTTTCTATCGTGCATGCACACGCCCGCCCCCCTCACACACCCTTAGCTTCCCCTCCATTGTGCACATTCATTATTTCTCTTTAGTCCGTCCACCAACGGTGTGTGTAGGCCCCGACTCCTTCTTTCTGGCACACACCGGTCGATATACCTCTCTAGCCAAGTGTGCCTACAACAAACACATATATACTTCCCCTCTTCTCTTCTCACCGTCCATGCCCCCATATGTCCAATACGATTCCACGCAGGTGCACACTCCCGCCCCTCTTTTCATTAATCACATGCTCGCACACTCCTCCCCCCTCGACATGGTAGGCCTCTCGCACCACCTCCTAGCCACACCCTCTCCCTCTGTCTGCCTCTCCGGACCTTATTTGCTTCTAACACATGTAGGCATGTATATGAACTGATCTCCCTACATATAGCTAGGTCGACTATAATTCGTTTTCACCAAGCACCCATACACTTACCTCGCTAGTTATGTCTCTCCTTTTCTCGGACACACGACGGTTGATCTTCCTATGTAGTTACGCATGCTTACCACAACCATATCTTCTCCCCTCATCATCCTTGAATACCTCCCGACCCGTCTCTCACTCGCACGTGCATAGACAGACAGACATCCCCTGCTCTCTCTTATTGATATTGCACTCATACCCTCCGTTTGTCTAGCAAGCCTCTCCCACCATTTGTGAGACGCCACTCCACCACCAACCCTCCGACGCTCTACGTTTGTCTTTTTCCCAACCTTATTCCTCTGCTACACATATCCATGGATGTCGATCCATCTCCCTCAATACATAGCTAGGTCTCTCTCCTTCCCCACACATATACTAGTCAACCGGTCTCTACCCCCCCCCCCCACACCCATAGTCGAACGTTGTAGGTAGGTATCCATGCCATGGAGAAGAACTACACTTCTGCCCTCTCAAATTCCAGTAGGCCAGCCGCCCTGTTTCTTTGACGTGGGCAAACACAAATTCGATGGCACTCTTTATCGATCGCACAACCACACACTTCATCCCTGTTTTCAATTCTATCGATATCTCACGTCCATGACTCCGTTTCACACACATTGCATATGTTACGTTTTTCTGATTGAGATATCATCAACACATTGCCTCTGTTTCGCACAAACCATCTCTGTCACACCCACCTATGTACGTACCTGCACCTAAAGAAGAAGTGCATGCAGGACGCACGTACTCACGTCTCGTTCTCGGCCACACCCGCACGGGTACACGGTGGAGTTCATTTCTGTACGAAAAGGCAGCCCACGTGATAATTTGACGCGTGTAGCGGTTGTTTACTCGAAGGAGGGTCGGGGTACCACGCCTAGAATATGAAACGATTGCCGTGGGGAAAATGGAAAAATGGGTTTGTCTCTCGTCACACCATCTCACACAAGGCCGCCGCGGCCTCTCTCTCTCAGTGTTGGTCAGTGATCCGGCCGCATCCCGTCCACCGGCGGAAAGGGAGGATGTGCATCGTCTCTCCGTTCGACAGCGTTGAGGCAGCTCGTCCCGATCTATGGTACCCGCAGTTCTCTCTGACCAAGCTCCGGCGCGGTAGGGCCTTCGCCACTTGCTCGCTGCCGTAGTATGGGCAGATCCCGGCCGCCGGCGCCCTCCTAGTAACATCCCGATGACCTTCTGGTACAGCTTCCTCTGGCCTTGCTCCACTGCCCATCTTCCCACATTGCTACATGTGGATCTTCTTTAGTTGTTTGCTTAAATCGTATCTCGGCCGGCGTACTTTCCATCTTGCAATCTCGTCCTCAAACCATTTTTGATAAACCACCATGTGCTATCTTTCCCTTTTTACATGGAACATGCTTCTTTTTTGTTGGCGTATGTGTCTTCAACTCGTGTTATTGGGCGGTAATTGTTTCCTTTCGACCTCCTTTTGCTAACAGGGCTATCCATTTTCACCTCGTTGCTATTGCGACCTTTTGGTGAACTGCACAAATCACTTTTCTGGAGAGTGTTTTGTGCAGTTCCGCCAAAATGTCACACGAGCAACGTTTTTACATTTCTGTGGGACTGCAGAAAGGGAGATTGGTTTTGCTATCCTCCTCATCCAACTCCGTGCCTAATCTTCTCCAACAAGAAGTTAGTCCTAAAGAGAGACCGTAGAGGTGATCGGCTTCTATTTATGTGTGTTATGTTTCATCATCTAGTTCCACTATTATTCTAATCACACTGACTGGATATCTTTACAAACAGGGATGGTCCGCCCGATTTTAGTGGAGCTGCACAAAATGATCGGATTGTGGTGTCCTTCATACACCTCTTTTTTGGCTACAGAGCTGGGTGAAACTAGCAGCCAAGCAATGAACACTGTGCCAAGGAAATGGAGCCATGCCTACTGTCACAGCCCTAGCTTAGTCCTTGCCTGACTTTGCATAAGCATCCATGCATCATGTTTAAATTTAAAGAAACTTGAAATGGGGATTGTTTAAACCCTAGCACCAAATGAATTCAAATAGGCTCAAATAAAATCATTTTCAATGAACCCAAAATGCCCTTTGAAAATGTTCATGATTTCTGATAAAGGTGAAAACCTCTGCCATAAATGATGAACATATTTCTAGGTTATTCCTGGATTTTTGAATTAAATCATAAAGTATTTGCATTTGGGCATTTAAATGCTAATAAATAGTTTAAATGCTCAAATAATCATAAACCAAAATGTTTGCTGTTGGTTATATTCCAAATAGTGGCATTGATCAGTTTCATGATTTTCGGGTTTGATCTAGTATTTCTAATAAAGTCACAAAGTTGCAGAAAAATAGAAAACAGGAAATAAAAGAGAGAGAGAATTACCTGGCTAACTTACCTGTTCGGTCCAGCACTGCAGCTGGCTGGCCCAGCTACTGGCCCAGCCCACCAAGCCACCCCCTGTCGTCTTCCTCCTTGCCAGGAGGACAGGCGTGTGGCCGATGCACGCCGGCACACGCCCGGCCACCTCCTTCTTGCCGCTTCGCCTGGCCTCTTCGGGAGATGCCACGCGGCCCCTCGGACTCCTCTCACTCTCCCCCGTCCTCTCCTCTCTCCCCTGGACCCCAACCCCTCCTCTGTTCTCTCTCTCGCACGCACCCGAGAGCGACCGCTGCCGCCATTCGTTGTCGCCGTGCCCACAGCCACCGCCTCGCCCCGTCGATGCTCCTAGAGGCTTCGCCGCAACCTCTTCTCCCTCCTCTTCGAGCTACACGAACCAGGACGGCCCCAAGACGACGCTTGAGGCCTTCTTCCCCGACCACGGCCGCCGGATGCCACCGTCCGATTCGCTGTCTCCGCCGCCTCCCCAAGCACGCCAACTTGCTCTTCGAACTCACCGTGAGCCCCTGCCCATTTCCCCTCTCTCCCCGTTCCCGTCCGCGCCTTCTAACCACCGTGGCGGTCGGAGCTGACAGCTTCTCGCTGCCGGTCATGTCGCCACCGCGACTACGGCCGTGCAAGCACGCGCCCAAGCTCACCGCTGCACTCGCCACACTCCCGCGAGTCGAACACGACCATCCACGGCTCCTCCTGTGCCCGCACCGCCACACCGTTGTTGCCGAACTCCGGCTGCCACACCTCCCTTCGCCGCCGTCGTTCTGGTCCTCTCCGGCGCGAGCTGGTGGCTCCGTTGGATGTGGATGAGCACCAGCATCACGCCAAGCCAATCCGCCGCCCGTTTGGTCGCCGGAGGGCAAAACCCGACGCGCTCCGCCGCCACCGACCTCGCCGGCGACGAGCCGCGGGTCAACTCCCGTGAGTTTGACCGGGGTTGACCACAGATTGACCCCCCAGGGTCACTAACGTGTGGGCCCGTCTCTGTTAACCTTTAGTTAGATTTAGATTAGTGCTAATTAACCCTGACAGTTAGTTTAGACACTGACCAGTGGGCCCAGGCCCTAACTAACCTAGATTAGTGCTAACGTAACACTAACTAACTCTGTTAGTTAGCTGTTACACTGACATGTGGGTCCCAGCATCAGGTTTGACCTGGGATGGCGCCTTTGACTTGATGACGTCACCCCGACGTCATGCTGGTGCACATAATCTTTTCTGGATTTATTTTAATTCAGGAAATTCCAGAAAATGTCCAAAACTTCTAAAAATCATAGAAATTCAACCCTAACTCCAATTGAAATAAGTTATGTATGAAAAATGATCAGAAAAATCCAATCTTTCCATCTGTACTGGTTTCATGCATGTTAGAACACATTAACCTTGCTGTTTAGGTGAAACAAGTTAATGCACGATTATGACCTCTTAAAAGGGTTTGCATTTGAATCTTTGGTTCAAATGGACTCATCTCAATCTGTTCTAGCTTGCATTAGCCAAAACACATTGTTATTGCCATGTCATAGCATGCATCATATTGTGCATTGCATTGATCGTGTTTCTTCTCTGTTTGTCAGTGTTGTTCCCCCTCGGTAGACGTTGTACCGATGTTGTGATCGTTGACACTGATGAAGACTCAATGCTATCTTCAGAAGTGCCAGGCAAGCAAAACCCCCTTGTTCATTCCGATACAATCCTACTCTCTCGCTCCTGCTCTCTTTTACTGCATTAGGACAACAACGAATCATCTGTTACTTGTTGCGGTAGCTGAACCCCTTTATCCTCTGCATGACCTGTCATTGCCACAGTAAATAGATGAAACCCACTAGCATGAGTAGGAGTTGTTTGAGCCCTGTTGTGCCTACTCATCCATGCTTGTTTGTCATGCCTGCTACTGCTTAGAGTTGAGTCAGGTCTGATTCATCGGGAATGAATCAGAGGTGTGTGAACATGTCCTACCATGTGTGAGCTAAGTGTGTGAACACGATTTGGTAAAGGTAGCTGAGGGAGTCCTGGACTAGGGGGTGTCCGGACAGCCGGACTATCATCGTCGGCCGGACTCCAAGACAATGAAGATACAAGATTGAAGACTTCGTCCCGTGTCCGGATGGGACTTTCCTTGGCGTGGAAGGCAAGCTTTGTGATACCGATATGTAGATCTCCTACCATTGTAACCGACTCTGTGTAACCCTAGCCCTTCCGATGTCTATATAAACCGGAGGGTTTTAGTCCATAGGACACACAACCATTACAACAATCATACCATAGGCTAGCTTCTAGGGTTTAGCCTCCTTGATCTCGTGGTAGATCCACTCTTATACTACCCATATCATCAATATTAATCAAGCAGGAGTAGGGTTTTACCTCCATCGAGAGGGCCTGAACCTGGGTAAAAACATCGTGTCCCTTGTCTCCTGTTACCATCCGCCTAGACGCACAGTTCGGGACCCCCTACCCGAGATCTGCCGGTTTTGACACCGACATTGGTGCTTTCATTGAGAGTTCCTCTGTGTCGTCACCGATAGGCTTGATGGCTTCTTCAATCAACAACAACACCGTCTAGGGTGAGACTTTTCTCCCCGGACAGATCTTCGTATTCGGTGGCTTCGCACTGTGCGCCAATTCGCTTGGCCATCTGGAGCAGATCGAAAGCTACGCCCCTGGCCATTAGGTCAGGTTTGGAAGCCTAAACTTCACGACCGACGTCCGCGGAGACTTGATCTTCGACGGATTCGAGCCACAGCCGAGCGTGCCGCGCTGTCACGATAGGCATGATTTAGCTCTACTGCCGGACAGTGCCCTGGAGGCCGCACACGAGTCCGCTCTGACCCATAGTTTGGAGCAGACCGCGCAGATCGAGGACAGGTGGCTGGACACCGCCTCAGGAGCTGCAACTTCTACGGCGATGGAGCCGAATACTGACCTTGTCCCTTATGAAGCTCGTGACTCCGAGGCACCGGACTCCTTGCCGGACCCCGAACCTCTCGCGCCCCTGCCAATCGAATCCGATTGGGCGCCGATCATGGAGTTCACCGCTGCAGACATCTTTCATCACTCACCCTTTGGCGACATACTAAATTCGCTAAAGCATCTCTCGTTATCAGGAGAACCCTGGCCGGATTGCGGTCAGGATGGTTGGGATGCGGACAACGAAGAAATTCAAAACCCACCCACCACCCACTTCGTAGCCACTGTCGACGATCTAACCGACATGCTAGACTACGACTCCGAAGACATCGACGGTATGGACGACGATGCCGGAGACGATCAAGAACCAGCGCCTACAGGGCACTGGAAGACCACCTCGTCATACCACATATACATGGTGGACACCCCAAAGGATGGGGACGGTGAAGAAGCAGCGGAGGCAGATTCTTCCAAGAAACAGCCCAAGCGCCGACGTCAGCGGCGCCGCTATAAATCCCGCCATAGTAAGAATGGAGATTATGGCACCGGAGATAATAACACCCCAGAGAGTGCCGAAGACAACCCCCTCCAGCAAGATTCAGCACAGGAGGACGGGGAAGCCTGCCCTCGAAAGAGAGCGGCAGACGAGGAGGATGAAAACTACATGCCTCCCTCCAGAGACGAGGCAAGCCTCAACGACGACGAATTCGTCGTGCCAGAGGATCCCGTCGAACAAGAGCGTTTTAAACGCAGGCTTATAGACACGGCAAATAGCCTAAAGAAAAAGCAGCAACAGCTTCAAGCTGATCAAGACCTGCTGGCCGACAGATGGACCGAGGTCCTCGCGGCCAAAGAGTATGAACTCGAACGCCCCTCCAAGAGCTACCCAAAACGCAAGTTGCTCCCCCGACTAGAGGAGGAAGCATACAAACCTTCATCACCAGCACAATACGGCAGACCGACCACCTTGTGGTCGCGACAGAGAGGCATCTAGGCCCTCCATCAGGACCGTACCCCGGCACCGCTCGAAAAGTACGAAGCCACGAGGGAATGCGCCGGACTTGCGGGATATATTGGAGGATAAGGCAAGACAATCCAGATCTATCTACGGATCACGTGGGTGCCCCACGACCCACGACGACTACCATCGCGCCGGATACAACAACTCCAGCCGGGCCAAACACAGCAGACAACGCTCTCTTGAGCTATGTCGTGATATTGCTTAATATAGAGGCGCCGCACACCCACTATGCTTCACTGACGAAGTAATGGATCATCAAATCCCTGAAGGGTTTAAACCCGTGAACATTGAATCCTACGATGGCACAACAGACCCCGCGGTTTGGATCGAAGATTATCTCCTTCATATCCATATGGCCCGCGGCGACGATCTCCACGCCATTAAGTATCTCCCACTCAAGCTTAAAGGACCAGCTCGGCATTGGCTTAACAGCTTGCCCGTAGAGTCAATTGGGTGTTGGGAGGACCTGGAAGCCGCATTCCTTGACAACTTCCAGGGCACATATGTGTGACCACCAGACGCCGATGACCTAAGCCACATAATTCAGCAGCCAGACGAATCGGCCAGACAGTTCTGGACACGGTTCCTAACAAAGAAAAATCAAATCGTCGACTGTCCGGATGCAGAGGCCCTCGCAGCCTTCAAACATAACATCCGCGACGAGTGGCTGGCCCGGCACCTAGGACAGGAAAAGCCGAAATCCATGGCAGCCCTCACATCACTCATGACCCGCTTCTGTGCGGGAGAGGATAGCTGGCTAGCTCACAGCAACAACCTCAGTAAAAATGCTGGCAGTCCGGATACTAAGGACCACAATGGCAGGTCGCGTCGAAACAAAAACAAACGCCGCGTTAACGGCGATAACAATGAGGATACGGCAATCAACACCGGATTCAGAGGCTCTAAACCCGGTCAGCAGAAGAAGCCATTCAAAAGAACTACTCTGGGTCCATCCAATTTGGACCGAATACTCGATCGCTCTTGCCAGATACATGGCACCCCCGAAAAGCCAGCTAATCACACCAACAGAGATTGTTGGGTATTCAAGCAGGCGGGCAAGTTAATTGCCGAAACCAATGACAAGGGGCTGCACAGCGACGACGAGGAAGAGACTCGGCCGCCGAACAGTAGAGGACAGAAGGGTTTCCCCCCACAAGTGCGGACAGTAAACATGATATACGCAACCCATATACCCAAGAGGGAGCGGAAGCGTGCACTTAGGGACGTATATGTGATGGAGCCAGTTGCCCCGAAGTTCAATCCATGGTCCTCTTGCCCGATCACTTTCGATCGAAGAGACCACATGACCAGTATCCGCCATGGCGGATTCGCCGCATTGGTTTTAGACCCAATCATCGACGGGTTTCACCTCACTAGAGTCCCGATGGACGGCGGCAGCAGCCTGAACCTGCTTTATCAGGATAAAGTGCGCAAGATGGGCATAGACCCCTCAAGGATTAAACCTACAAAGACGACCTTCAAAGGCGTCATACCAGGTGTTGAGGCCAATTGTACAGGCTCAGTCACACTGGAAGTGGTCTTCGGATCCCCGGATAATTTCCGAAGCGAGGAGTTAATCTTCGACATAGTCCCGTTCCGCAGTGGCTATCACGCCCAACGCAGTGCCGCATTATGCATACCTTAAGCTCAAGATGCCAGGCCCTCGCGGAGTCATCACGGTCAACGGAAACACTGAACGCTCCCTCCGAACGGAGGAACACACAGCGGCTCTCGCGGCAGAAGTACAGAGCAGCCTTTTAAGGCAATTTTCGAGTCCGGCCGTTAAACGACCGGACATGGCCAAACACGCCCGGAGTAACATCAATCAAGACCACCTGGCACGTTCCGAGCACGCGTAGCAATGCGGCCCCAACCCCAGCCCTCGCATGATTGCAAGACCAGCCCTTCGCGTACATCACTACGCTCTGGAGATACCATGGGCATAGGGGGAGGGGCACGACCATGACAGGCCCAGAGTGCGGCTTAACCATGTGGAGTTGAACCAAGGAGTTTGTAAGGGCAAGGAGATCGCCTACTTTGTGAAGATCCACCCAAGTGAGGCAAGTCCTTTGTGGGAAATGGCCATGGTGGGATAGAAAAGGTTGCTTCTTCGTGGAACCTTCGTGGGTGGAGCCCTCCGTGGACTCACGCAGCCGTTACCCTTCGTGGGTTGAAGTCTCCATCAACATGGATATACGATAGCACCACCTATGGGAACCATGCCAAAAATCTCCATGTCAATATTGCATTTGCTCCCTCCAAACTCCTCCCCTTTACCTTCATATGCAATGATTTACATTCCGCTGCTATACTCTTAGAATTGCATACGTAGGTTGATTGCTTGACTAGTGCTAAGTTGCTAAAATCTGCCAAGAATCAAAATTGGGAAAAGGTTAGGTTTTTATTGGTCAAGTAGTATAATCACCCCCCTCTAGACATACTTTTGATCCTACAAGTGGTATTAGAGTTTTGGTCTCCAGTTGTCTTGATTTCCATAGCTTTGGTGATCATAGCCTTGGTTTCACAACCTAGGCAAGTATGGCGTCTAGTGAGGAAATTACCACCGTAGAGGTCCTTACTTTGATGGTACTAATTTTGCTAGTTGGAAACATAAGATGAAAATGCATATTCTTGGACATAACCCCGCCGTTTGGGTTATTGTGTGTATTGGTTTGCAAGGTGAATTCTTTGATGGGAGAGAACCAAATCTTGAAGCTACCGCAGAAGAATTGAAGATGTTGCAATATAATGCTCAAGCTTGCGATATCCTCTTCAACGGATTTGTGCCCAGAAGAATTCAACAAAATCAGTCGTCTTGAGAATGCAAAGGAAATTTGGGATACTTTGATTGATATGCACTAAGGTACCGACTCCGTCAAGGAATCCAAGTTGGATGTGCTTCAAAGTCAGCTTGACAAGTTCAAAATGAAGGATGGTGAAGGTGTTGCTGAAATGTACTCTAGGTTGCTCTCATCACAAATGAGATTGCCGGCTTAGGAAGTGAAGAGATGACCGACGAATTCATCATCATGAAGATCCTAAGAGCCTTAGATGGAAAATATGATACCGTGTGCACTTTGATCCAAATGATGCCAAATTACAAAGATCTCAAGCCAACCGAAGTCATTGGAAGGATTGTTGCTCATGAGATGTCACTCAAGGATAAAGAAGAGCTTCAAAACAAGTCTAGTGGTGCTTACAAAGCCTCATGTGATGCTCCTACATCGTCAAGTGAGAAACAAGCCTTCAATGAAGAATTGAGTTTAATGGTGAAGAACTTCAACAAATTCTATAGTGACAAAAGATCTTCTAGTCGTGAGCGAAATTGCTACAATTGTGGAAGACCCGGACACTACTCCAATGAGTGTACGGTGATACATCTCCAACGTATCTATAATTTTTGATTGTTCCATGCTATTATATTATCTATCTTGGATGGTTTATATGCATTTATATGCTATTTTATATGATTTTTGGGACTAGCCTATTAACCTAGAGCCCAGTGTCAGTCTCTGTTTTTTTCCTCATTTTTGAGTTCTACAGAAAAGGAATACCAAACGGAGTCCAATTGACGTGCCATTTTTTGATGATTTTCTATGGACCAAAAGAAGCCCCCGGAGTAAAAGAGTTGGGCCAGAAGAGTCCCGAGCCATGCACGAGGGTGGAGGGTGCGCCCTACCCCCCTGGGCGTGCCCCCTATCTCGTGGACAACTCGGAGACCCCCCTGACGTGAGACCAATGCCAAAAATTCCTATAAATACAGAAAACCCCAAGAAATAAACCTAGATCGGGAGTTCCTCCACCGCAAGCCTCTATAGCCACCAAAAACCTCTTGGGAGCCCGTTCCGGCACCCTGCCGGAGGGGGAATCCATGACCGGTGTCCATCTTCATCATCCCGACGCTCTCCATGACAAGGAGGGTGTAGTTCACCCTCGGGGCCGAGGGTATGTACCAGTAGCTATGTGTTTGATCTCTCTCTCTCTCTCATGTTCTTGATGTGGCACGATCTTGATGTACCGTGAGCTTTGCTATTATAGTTGGATCTTATGATGTTTCTCCCCCTCTACTCTCTTGTAATGGATTGAGTTTTCCCTTTGAAGTTATCTTATCGGATTGAGTCTTTAAGGATTTGAGAACACTTGATGTATGTCTTGCATGTGCTTATCTGTGGTGACAATGGGATATCATGTGATCTACTTGATGTATGTTTTGGTGATCAACTTGCGGGTTCAGTGACCTTGTGAACTTATGCATAGGGGTTGGCACACGTTTTCGTCTTGACTCTCCGGTAGAAACTTTGGGGCACTCTTTGAAGTTCTTTGTGTTGGTTGAATAGATGAACTTGAGATTGTGTTATGCATATCGTATTATCATACCCACGGATTCTTGTGTTGACATTGGAGTATCTAGGTGACATTAGGGTTTTGGTTGATTTGTGCCTTAAGGTGTTATTTTACTACGAACTCTAGGGCTAGCCCAATGGATTGATCAAAAAGAATAACTTTGAGGTGGTTTCGTACCCTACAATAATCCCTTTGTTTGTTCTCCGCTATTAGTGACTTTGGAGTGACTCTTTGTTGCATGTTGAGGGATTGTTATATGATCTAATTATGTTATTATTGTTGAGAAAACTTGCACTAGTGAAAGTATGAACCATAGGCCTTGTTTCCTACAATTGCAATACCTCTTACGCTCACTTTTATCATTAGTTACCTTGCTGTTGTTATATTTTCAGGTTGCAAAAACCTATATCTACCATCCATATTGCACTTGTATCACCATCTCTTCACCGAATTAGTGCACCTATAAAATCTACCATTGTATTTAGTGCGCTGGGCACACAAGAGACTCTCTTTGTTATTTGGTTGCAGGGTTGTTTGAGAGAGACCAGGTTCATCCTATGCCTCCCACAGATTGATAAACCTTAGGTCATCCACTTGAGGGAAATTTGCTACGGTCCTACAAACCTCTGCACTTGGAGGCCCAACAACGTCTACAAGAAGAAGGTTGCGTAGTAGACATAAAGTTCTTTTCTGGCGCCGTTAGCGTGGAGGTTAGTGCTTGAAGGTATATCTTTAGATCTTGCAATTGAATCTTTTAGTTTTTTGTTTTATCACTAGTTTAGTATATAAAAGAAAACTACAAAAAATGGAACTGAGGTTTCCTCATATGCTTCATCTTTTTACTATCTTTCGTGAAAATGAAGGAAAGGAAAATTGTGCCCAAGTGTTAGAAGAAGAATGCATTTGTTGGCACTAAATATTTGTATGATGAGCATGATTGTGATGTTGTTAGTATGAATTCCTTGAATATCCATGATGCTAATGATATGCAAAGCCACAAGCTTGGGGATGCTATGTTTGATGAAGATGATATTTTTTGTCCCCCACGTTTTGATGAGAATATTTATTATGATGAAAGCATGCCTCCTATTTATGGTGATTATATTTATGAAAGTGGATTTGGAGAGGTCATGACTTTATTTAGTGATGAATCCACTATTTCGGAAGAGGTTCCAATTGATTATGAGAAGTTGCCATCTATGATGATTATTGTGATGACATGTATGCTATAAAGAATAATGATAACCATGAAACTTGTCATCACGATTTTAATTTTCAATTGGATTATGCCTCACATGATAGTTATTTTGTTGAGTTTGCTCCCTCTACTATTCATGAGAAGAAATTTGCTTATGTGGAGAGTAATAAAAATTTTATTCTTATGCATCATGAAAAGAGTTCTTTATGTGATAGTTATATTGTTGAATTCATTCATGATGCTACTGAAAATTATTATAAGGGAGGAACATATGCTTGTAGGAGTTGGAATAATATCAAGTTTCCTCTCTATGTGTTGAAAATCTTGAAGCTATGCTTGTTTTGCTTTCCTATGCTAGTTGATTATTGTTCTCATAAGTTGTTTGCTCACAAAATCCCTATGCATAGGAAGTGGGTTAGACTTAAATGTGCTAGTCATATGCTTCGGGATGCTCCTGTTATGTTTCAATTCTTATCTTTTATGTGAGCACCATTGTCATCATCATGCCTAGCTAAAAAGGCATTAAAGAAAAGCGCTTGTTGGGACACAACCTAATATTTACCCTTACTGTTTTTGTGTGTTAACATGATTAAGCTACTGTAGTAATCATGTTTTATAGCTTTTGTTTCAATAAAGTGCCGAGTAGAACCTTTGGGAAGACTTGGGTGAAAGTTAATGTGATCTTGCTGTAAAAAACAGAAACTTTGCGCTCACGAGATTAGCTGTCAGTTTTTTTTTACAGAAGAGTGCTTTTGAGTTGATTCTTTTTGAAGAAGATTAATAGAAAAATTCCTCACGTCCACCAATTTATATTAGAATTTTTGGAGTTACATAAGTATTCGAGAGTTACAGATTACTACAGACTGTTCTGTTTTTGGCAGATTCTGTTTTCTATGTGTTGTTTGCTTATTTTGATGAATCTATGAGTAGAATCGGAGGGTATGAACCATAGAGAAGTTGGGATGCAATATATATTACACCAATATGAATTTAGAATGAGTTCACAACAGTACCAAAAATGGTTATTTGTTTTCTTATATTAACGGAGCTTACGAGTTTTCTGTTGAGTTTTGTGTTGTGAAGTTTTCAAGTTTTGGGTAAAGATTCGATGGACTATGGAATAAGGAGTGGCAAGAGACTAATCTTGGGGATGCCCAAGGCACCCCAAGGTAATATTAAATGAAAAACGATCCTAATCTTGGGGACGCCCCGGATGACATCCCCTCTTTCGTCTTCGTTCATCGGTAACTTTACCTGGAGCTATATTTTTATTCACCACATGATATGTGTTTTGCTTGGAGCGTCATTTTATTTTATTTTGTTTTGCTTGGTGTTTGAATAAAATACCAAGATCTAAAATTCTTAAATGTTAGAGAGTCTTCACATAGTTGCATAATTATTCAACTACTCATTGATCTTCACTTATATCCTTTGGAGTAGTTTGTCGTTTGCTCTAGTGCTTCACTTATATCTTTTAGAGCACGAAGATGGTTTTATTTTAAAGAAATAGATGAAATCTCATGCTTCACTTATATTATTTTGAGAGTCTTAAACAGAATGGTAATTTGCTTTGGTTATGAAATTAGTCCTAATATGATGGGCATTCAAGATGGGTATAATAAAAACTTTCATATAAAGTGCATTTTATACTATGAGAAGTTTGATTTCTTGATGACTGTTTTGAGATATGAAGATGGTGATATTAGAGTCATGCTAGTAGAGTAATGGTGAATTTGAGAAATACTTGTGTTGAGGTTTGTGAGTCCCGTAGCATGCACGTATGGTAACCGTTGTGTAACAAATTTGAAGCATGTGGTATCTCTTTGAATGTCTTCCTTTTGTGTGGAGGTCGAGATCGCGAGATGGTTAACTCCTACCAACCCTTCCCCTAGGAGCATGCGCGTAGTGCTTGGTTTTGACGACTTGTAGATTTTTGCAGTAAGTATGTGAGTTCTTTATGACTAATGTTGAGTCCATGGATTATACGCACTCTCACCCTTCCACCATTGCTAGCCTCTCTTGTGCCGCGCAACTTTCGCCGGTAGCATACACCCACCATTTACCTTCCTCAAAACAGCCACCACACCTACCTATTATGGCATTTCCATAGCCATTCCGAGATATATTGCCATGCAACTTTCCACCGTTCCGTTTATTATGACACACTTCATCATTGTCATATTGCTTTGCATGATCATGTAGTTGACATCATATTTGTGGCAAAGCCACCATTCATATTTTTTTATACATGTCACTCTTGAATCATTGCACATCTCGATACTCCGCAGGAGGCATTCACATAGAGTCATATTTTGTTCTAAGTATCAAGTTGTAATTCTTGAGTTGTAAGTAAATAAAAAGTGTGATGATCTTCATTATTAGAGCATTGTCCCAGTGAGGAAAGGATGATGGAGACTATGATTCCCCCACAAGTCGGGATGAGACTTCGGATGAAAAATAAAATAAAAATAAAAATAAGAGGCCAAAAAAAAGAGAAGGCCCAAAAAAACAAAAAAAGTGAGAGAAAAAGAGAGAAGGGACAATGCTACTATCCTTTTTCCACACTTGTGCTTCAAAGTAGCACCATGATCTTCATGATAGAGAGTCTCCTATGTTGTCACTTTCATATACTAGTGGGAATTTTCATTATAGAACTTGGCTTGTATATTCCAATGATGGGCTTCGCCAAAATGCCCTAGGTCTTCGTGAGTAAGCAAGTTGGATGCACACCCATTTAGTTTCTTTTTGAGATTTCATACATTTATAGCTCTAGTGCATCTGTTGCATGGCAATCCCTACTCACTCACATTGATAGTATTGATGGGCATCTCCATAGCCCATTAATACGCCTAGTTGATGTGAGACCATCTTCCTCCTTTTAGTCTTCTCCACAACCACCATTCTATTCCACCTATAGTGCTATGTCCATGGCTCACGCTCATGTATTGCGTGAAAGTTGAAAAAGTTTGAGAATACTAAAGTATAAACCAATTGCTTGGCTGAAACCGAGGTTGTGCATGATTTGAATATTTTGTGTGACGAAGATGGAGCATAGCCAAACTATATGATTTTGTAGGGATGAAATTTCTTTGGCCATGTTATTTTGAGAAGACATGATTGCTTTGTTAGTATGCTTGAAGTATTATTATTTTATGTCAATATTAAACTTTTTTCTTGAATCTTTTGGATCTGAACATTCATGCCACAATAAAGAAAATTACATTGATAATTATGTTAGGTAGCATTACACATAAAAAATTCTGTTTTTATCATTTACCTACTCGAGGACGAGCATGAATTAAGCTTGGGGATGCTTGATACGTCTCCAACATATCTATAATTTTTGATTGTTCCATGCTATTATATTATCTATCTTGGATGGTTTATATGCGTTTATATGCTATTTTATATGATTTTTTGGACTAACCTATTAACCAAGAGCCCAATGCCAGTTTTTGTTTTTCCTTGTTTTTGAATTTTACAGAAAAGGAATACCAAACGGAGTCCAATTGACGTGCCAAATTTTGATGATTTTGTATGGTCCAAAAGAAGACCCCGGAGTAAAAGAGTTGGGCCAGAAGAGTCCCGAGCCATCCACGAGGGTGGAGGGCACACCCTACCCCTTGGGCACGTCCCCCTATCTCGTGGATGACTCGGAGACCCCGCTGACGTGAAACCGACGCCAAAAATTCCTATAAATACAGAAACCCCCAGAAATAAACCTAGATCGGGAGTTCCGCCGCCGCAAGCCTCTGGAGCCGCCAAAAACCTCTCGGGAGCCCATTCCGGCACCCTGCCGGAAGGGGAATCCATCACCGGTGTCCATCTTCATCATCCCGGCGCTCTCCATGACAAGGAGGGAGTAGTTCACCCTCGGGGCTGAGGGTATGTACTAGTAGCTATGTGTTTCATCTCTCTCTCTCTCTTGTGTTCTCGATGTGGCACGATCTTGATGTACCGCGAGCTTTTCTATTATAATTGGATCTTATGATGTTTCTCCCCCTCTACTCTCTTGTAATGGATTGAGTTTTCCCTTTGAAGTTATCTTACCGGATTGAGACTTTAAGGATTTGAGAACACTTGATGTATGTCTTGCATGTGCTTATCTGTGGTGACATGGGATATCACATGATCTACTTGATGTATGTTTTTGTGATCAACTTGTGGGTTCAGTGACCTTGTGAGCTTATGCATAGGGGTTGGCACACGTTTTCGTCTTGACTCTCCGATAGAAACTTTGGGGCACTCTTTGAAGTTCTTTGTGTTGGTTGAATAGATGAATTTGAGATTGTGTGATGCATATTGTATAATCATACTCACGGATACTTGTGGTGACATTGGAGTATCTAGGTGACATTAGGGTTTTGGTTGATTTGTGTCTTAAGGTGTTATTTTACTACAAACTCTAGGGCTAGCCCAATGGATTGATCGAAAAGAATAACTTTGAGGTGGTTTTGTACCCTCCAATAATCTTTTCATTTGTTCTCCGCTATTAGTGACTTTGGAGTGACTCTTTGTTTCATGTTGAGGGATTGTTATATGATCTAATTATGTTATTATTGTTGAGAGAACTTGCACTAGTGAAAGTATGAACCCTAGGCCTTGTTTCCTACCATTGCAATACCATTTACGCTCACTTTTATCATTAGTTACCTTGTTCTTTTTATATTTTCAGATTGCAAAAACCTATATCTGCCATCCATATTGCACTTGTATCACCATCTCTTTTCGCCAAACTGGTGCACCTATACAATCTACCATTGTATTGGGTGTGTTGGGGACACAAGAGACTCTTCGTTATTTGGTTGCAGGGTTGTTTGAGAGAGACCATCTTCATCCTACGCCTCCCATGGATTGCTAAACCATAGGTCATCCACTTGAGGGAAATTTGGTACTGTCCTACAAACCTTTGCACTTGGAGGCCCAACAACGTCTACAAGAAGAAGGTTGCGTAGTAGATATCATAGGGCTCCATACAAAAGAAGAGAGGACTCACCTAAATGGAGAAGTAAAAGGGAAGAATCACCTCCAAGGGAGAGAAGGAGTAGAGATGATCTCTATGAATGAAGAACCTCTCGCAGAAGCAAGGATTCGAAAACGAAGGACAAATCATCAAGGAGCTACACAAATGGAAGACATCAAGCTCATGTTGGTGAATGGGTATCCGGTTCCGACTCCGACGACCACTCCGAGAGAAGTTATCACTCCGACTCCGAATATACTCAAGATGAAGGCGTTGCTAGTCTGGCACTTGTGTCAACCAACTCCTATGCCATATTTGAGTCACCAAATGAAGGAATTGGAAGATGCTTCATGGCTAAAGGCCCTAAGGTATCACACCCCGAGTATGTTGATTTCAACAGTGATGAAGATGATTTGCTAGGTGATGATGATTTACTTGTTGACAACTCTAGTGATGAATACTATGATGAAAATGCTATTAATCATGCTAATCAGGATGAAACGAATGACAATGATAAGAAGGAGATTGAGCGTCTAACTGAAGAACTCAACACTCTTAAGTTAGCTCATGAAACTAGTTTAGAAGATCATCGAGAACTTTTAAAAACTCATGAGAAGCTACGCTTCGAGAAGCTCAATCTTGAGCAAGAACATGGGTTCTTAAAAGCCATCAATGATGATCTTCGGAAGAAAAGTTCTTATTACATTGCCAAGCGTTCTTAAAATCTAGCAACAAGAGTAAGAAAGATTCTTCTTCTAGCAGTAACAATAATAATGCTAAATCCAATATTGTTGCTTCTAGTAGTTCTCTTGATTCCACTAATTATTCTCTTAGCCAAGTTTCAATTGAGAAAGAAAATAGCTTATTGAATGGAATTATAGAGAAAGGTGTTTAGAAGAGCCTTGCCGGAAGTAAACGATTTGAGGAAATTGTACGCAAGCAAGGAAGGCACCGGAAGAATTAAGGTGTTGGTTTGAACGAAAGTTCAATGCCAATGGAGTTGAGTGGGAAGAAGATCAATACCCCGAGACGAAGTTTGTTCCTCAACAAGAGAAGTATGATCCTACTTCCTTCAAGGGAACACAAGCTCAATATGATCTTCCACCACAAGACCACAAGCTAAAAGGCAAGGACAAGCCTCAGGAGGAGATTGATGCATTTGAAGATGCTCCAAAGGCCTTGGTCAAGTGGGTTCCCAAGTGTACATCAAGTTCTACTTCATCAAGTACATCTACAACCCCAAGGATTCCCATCAAGATGATGTGGATCCCGAAGAAGAAGAAGAACTAGAGAGTTCTTTTGGGTGACTCCGACAACATACTTCACTCATATTCATTTTGGCAAGGACAAGCACAAACAACTTCCACATCTTGCACTAGTTCAAGGAGTCACAAACCCTCTTGTTGGTAAGACAAGGGACATGGTAATCTAATGGTTTCATGGACATCATCGTGTGTGTGCTTCACTCTATGTCTATGGATATCCTTCTTTCTTCCTTGTGGGACTAACCCATGTAGGTATTGAAAGTGCAAATCACTCCAATTGATTGCTCCAAATGATCTACATCAACAACGAGCATCCACATCTTCAACACCTACATGAAGTCATCATCGACAAAACCCAAGGTTAGTTCATCCCTCTTAGGGGGGATATCACATCTAGGGGGAGCTTTACTCTAAGAATTGGGCTAAAGCAACTCTAATGGTGTGAACACAACAATGCTTTATGTAAAAGTGCTAACCCCACTTGTGCTTAAACGATGAGTATGACCTATGATCAAATGTTCTCATTTGACTCCTAAGTCAATATACTCATATATAGATGACCTAGTCATTGCCAATTGCTTGATAGATGCTAGAGTGATTGTGCATGCTTTGTCACATATTTCATTTTCCATTTTATTGTGTGAGCATGTTGATTGCATACTTTTCTCATTCGTGGACATCCGTTTGTTGCTTTGATTGTTTGGCTCTTCTTATTTTGCCAAATGGATGGACAAGAATGCCTAAGAACTTACTCTAGCTATCTATGCTTTTCTTGTCTCAAACTCTATTCATGCTACATCACAAAGTTTGATCAAGTCAGATTTGAACCCTCTGGGTGAGGAGCACTCGGAGTCACCGGTTTATCATAGACTTAAACTTCCAAAACCTCTCTGTGAATTTCGGTCTGACCGATTCATCCTTTTCGGTCATACCGAGTTCACTGAGTCGATCTAGGTTTTCAATCTCGGTGCAACCGATTAAAACTATTCGGTCACACCGAGTTGCAGTAACCGCTTGCAATTCTGCATCTCGGTGCCACCAAGTTGTTCCACTCGGTCACACTGGCAGGGTCAGGATATATACACTGACGGGTCAAATTTTGGAAATTTATCTGAAACCTATTCACCCGCGCGTGTCCTACTCTGTCGACTCGGGTCTCCGGATCATCCTCTCGTCGCCAGCAACCTCCCGCCGATGGTCTCCGCGCCGTCAACGGAATTCTTCACCTCCGTTGCCGCCGTAACGAGCTAATCGCCGAGTTAGGGTATGAGTTCGACTCTTTGTGCAATATTTTACCTCTAATTCTTAGCACAAAGACAATGCCATGAATCTTACCACGTATGAGATCAATCTATCCAAATAAAACTTCCTTTAGATTAGTCTTGATTTGAAAATTTAGGGTTAGGTTTCCGCCAAACTCATCTCGGACCGACAGAGTTGTGGAAATCGGTCTCACTGATTTGGCTTAGGCCATTGCACTTGTGATTTTCGGTCTGACCGAAACTTACAAATCGGTGTGACCGAGTTCAGAACTTTGTGAAACCCTAGAAATGTTGGTGTCACCGAACTATGCCTCGGTCTGACCGAGATCACTAGTTTAGACACAGATTGTTGCTTCGGTGTCACCGAGTTTAACAAATTGGTAGCTCCGAAATGCTTTTATAGAAAACTAAAACTAAGTTCTTGACTCTATCATTTTTCAAAAACTCTGCACTTTGTGATGCACATCCATTCTACCTCGTCTACAACTATTCACGGTCAACTCTAAGTTTGCAGTGACAGAATGTCTAATGAGAGTGACAGCCAGAATAAGTCTGAGGAGCAGGTGAATCTGAGTGAGGGTACTAGTCCCTCTGGCAGCTATGATGAGGGGAGCAGAAGCACTCCCAGCAACCTGCCTAAGGCAACAACAAGGCAGAGGAAGAAGAAAACCTCAGATTCAGAGGATGAGGATTTTGAAGTTGAGGAAGTGACCTCAAAGAAGAAAGTGCTCAAGAAGGAATATGGCGCTGCTGCTAACACCAAGCCAGGAATGAAGAAGAAAGCTCCTGCCAAGAGAGTGCCCATGTCTAAGGCCAGAGCCTCAACTCTTGAAACCTCCAAATCAACTATTGGAGAGGCTGCTGGTGAGGACGAGAAGAAAGAAAGAAAGAGAGGGAGATGGTGCAAGAAAGTAGATCCCATGGTAGAATTTAAGAAGCATCTCCTGCCAAGTCTCAAAAGCTAATGGGGGGATGCCATCAAGTCTGGGTCTGCTCCTTCAAAGCCCAAGACTGCCCCAAAGCTCCAGCTGTAGCTTCCATGTCTGCACCAAAGAGAAGCACTAGAAACATTCCTACTACAGAGAAGAACAAGGCCCCAGTGCCTGAGGTTGAAGAAGAAGAAGAAGAGGAAGCCCAAGTTCTAAGAAAATTGAAGCCAAAGATACCTGATCATGATGACAATCATCCAGTAGCTAAGAACATGAAGGAGAGAAAGGATGCAGGTCCCAGACTGTAGATACAAGCAGATCCCTATGCCGCGAGGAGAAGAAATGTTGTGGACTACAAGTTTCACACCAAGGAACATGAGGACTTCCATGAGACTGTGCTCCTAGATAAGAAGCCCATTGTGTGTGACATGAAGTGGGTGGACTGGAAATACATTGATGCAAATGAAGACCACTTTCCAGGAGTGCATGAGAGCTTCAGGCTAAATGGAGTTGACACTTTTGCGGGTCAGAAATTTACCAAGTGGGATGATGAGCTTATCATGCAGTTCTATTCAATAGCTCACTTCTACCTAGATGGAAAGATTGTTTGGATGTCTGAAGGTACTAGGTACCAATCTTTTGTTGCTGAGTTGGCCAAGCTCATTAATGCCCCTGAAGAAGCTGAGAAAGACATTGATGTCTATGCTGAGTGCAAGAAAGATCACAACTCCATGGCCAACATGTACAAGGAAATACCTGACAAAGCCTTGGAGACACATAAGCTAGGCTTAGTGTACTATTTGATGTCAGGATTGGCCATGATGAACACCATTTTGAGGCACACCTTGTTGCCCAAATCAGGAGATCACAGGATGATCAGAGGCAACTCCATCAACTTGCCTCAGCTATGTGATTTGCCCCAGAAGTCCAAAGTGATGAGTTTGATTGTTGAGACCATCAAGAGAACAACTGTTGATCAGAAGAGATCATGTGGGTATGCTCCACACATCCAGATGTTGATTAACTCCAAGATGAGAAAAGGAGTGTATTTGTTGGACAAAGAGCACCTTCCCTTGAGGTCTAACTTTGAGGACAACACAATTGTCATGAATGCTGAAGATCCCACATCAGTAGAGGCTCAAGAGAAGAGGCAGAAAGCAAAAGCTGAGAAGGCACAAAAATGCCAAGTGCTGAAGAGGCTTCACAGGTTCTCCTCAAGTCAAAGCAAGATCAACTTGGATATCTTATTCAAGCTACTTTGAGGATTGAGAAAGGATTGGCCACCCTGACTTAGAATCAAGAGGGCCTAGAGAGGATAATTGAAACAAAGTTCTATGATCTTGACTTGAAGGTGACAGAAATGCAAACAGCAGTTGAGCAGCTCCAAGAAGAAGCTGAAGAGAGGAAAGGGAAAGCAACCACATAAGTGTTTCAGAGAGTGCCTAGGGCACAAAGATCTACAACAGTGCAAGTGACAGACACTAGAGCTACCGCGTCAGCACCTGCAGCCACAGCTTTAGTTGCCCCTCCGGTTGCCACTCCACCAGCTCTATCAACTTCAACAGATGCATTCGTCCTTGTAATTATCTCAACGCCACCACCTGAATATCAAGCTTAGAGAGCTGCATAGCACTATGCATTTTCAAGCTTTTTGGTAACTTGTTGCCAAAGGGGGAGAAACTATATAGAACATAGGATTCTAGAGAGAGAGAGAGCTTTGCTTCTTTTTGCTACTTATTTGCTTGCTTGCTTGGTTGATACTTTTTGGTTATGTGTGTGAGATACTTGTATGGTCATGTGTTTGATCATATCATACTTAATGCTTGTGCTTGGATGATGATATTCTCTACCTTTTATGTATGATCATTCACTTCGCCTTGGTGATGAGTGCATGTTCATCTTTCTATCATTTTGAGCGCCCCACCAAGATGTATGTGACATGGAAGAGTAACCCATGATCCTAATTGTTTGTGCACTTGCATTCAAAAGCAAATCTTAAATAATGCACAAATTTAGGGGGAGCTCTTGCTTATCACATACTTCTCAAAGCGACGATGT
The DNA here is from genome assembly GCA_963921465.1 of Triticum timopheevii. NCBI lineage: Eukaryota > Viridiplantae > Streptophyta > Magnoliopsida > Poales > Poaceae > Triticum > Triticum timopheevii. Next base: position 326,397,901 of record OY997264.1, read on the forward strand.
TTTTCATTCTTATTATCATTTGTCGAAGCTTTGATCTATATGTTGTCATCAATGACTAAAAAGGAGGAGATTGAAAGTGCAACTAATCACTGGGTGGTTTTGGTAATTCTTAACAACATATAGCTCACTGAACTAATACTCTTTCAAGATGATCATTTTAGAAAGTTCAATGATTGGCATGGCATGGAGTAGATATGTGGACCCCTCAAAATGCTGAGGACATATATTGGCAACAAGCTCAAGACTCTACATTTTCATTTTAGTGATCCAAGATCACATTAAGTCCATAGGAAAGCTAATACTATTAAAAGGGGATGAGGTGTTGCTTGACGACTTGCTTGCTCAAAATGCTTAGTGATATGCTCCAAAACCCTCAGCCACTTTCTCATTTCCACATATCTCCTAAACCTAAAAGTCAAACTCGGCCCCACCGATTTGATCGATCCGGCGCCACCGAGTTCATTTGACATAGCCACTGCCACAAACCCTAATCACTTCGGTTTCACCGATAGGGATCTCGGTCTCACCGAGATGGGATTACAAACTCTCTGTTTCCTTTTCGTAACGTTTTGGTCTCACCGAAATGAGCGATCGGTCCCACCGAGTTTGCAATACAAACTCCCTGTTTCCTTTTCGTAATGTTTCGGTCTCACCGAAATGAGCGAATCGGTCCCACCAAGTTTGCCTGACCAACTCTCTGTTTGCCTATTACTGAAATCAGTCCCACCGAGTTCATGTGATCGGTCTCAAAGAGATCAAGTTATGCCCTAACCCTAGCAAATTGGACCCACCGAGTTGATCATGTCGGTCCCATGGAAAAGCCTAACGTTCACATTTTGAACAGAATCAGTCTGACCGAGTTTCACCATTCGGTCTGACCGAGTTTGGGAATCTGTGTGTAAAAGTTAGATTTTGTGTGGAGGCTATATATACCCCTCCGCCCACTCTTCATTCGCGGAGAGAGCCATCAGAACGTGCCTACACTTACAACATTCATTTTCTGAGAGAGAACCACCTACTCATGTGTTGAGACCAAGACATTCCATTCCAACCACAAGAATCTTGATCTGTAGCCTTCCCCAAGTTGCTTTCCACTCAAATCATCTTTCCACCATAGCCAAATCTATGAGAGAGAGTTGAGTGTTGGGGAGGCTATCATTTGAAGCACAAGAGCAAGGAGTTCATCATCGACACACCATCTATTACCTTTTGGAGAGTGGTGTCTCCTAGATTGGTTAGGTGTCACTTGGGACCTCCGTCAAGATTGTGGAGTTGAACCAAGGAGTTTGTAAGGGCAAGGAGATCGCCTACTTTGTGAAGATCTACCCATGTGAGGCAAGTCCTTCATAGGCGATGGCCATGGTGGGATAGACAAGGTTGCTTCTTCATGGACCCTTCGTGGGTGGAGCCCTCCGTGGACTCACACAGCCGTTACCCTTCGTGGGTTGAAGTCTCCATCAACGTGGATGTACGATAGCACCACCTATCGGGACCACACCAAAAATCTCCGTGTCAACATTGCGTTTGCTCCCTCCAAACTCCTCCCCTTTACCTTCATATGCAATGATTTACATTCCGCTGCTATACTCTTAGAATTGCATGTGTAGGTTGATTGCTTGACTAGTGCTAAGTTGCTAAAATCTGCCAAGAATCAAAATTGGGAAGTCTAGGTTTTTATTTGGTTAAGTAGTCTAATCACCCCCCATCTAGACATACTTCCGATCCTACACTAGGCCTTGTTCCCAAGCATTGCAATACCATTTTTGCTCACTTTTGTTACTAGCTACCTTGCTGTTTTTATACTTTCAGATTACAAAAGCCTATATCTACCATCCATATTACACTTGTATCACCATCTCTTTGCCGAACTAGTGCACCTATACAATTTACGATTGTATTGGGTGTGTTAGGGACACAAGAGACTCTTTGTTATTTGGTTGCAGGGTTGTTTGAGAGAGACCATCTTCATCCTATACCTCCCATGGATTGATAAACCTTAGGTCATCCACTTGAGGGAAATTTGCTACAGTCCTACAAAACTCTGCACTTGGAGGCCCAACATGAGTCTACAAGAAGAGGGTTGCGTAGTAGATATGAGGGCAGTAGAAGCACTCCTAGCAACTTGCCAAAAGTTTCCACCATAAAGAGGAAGAAGAGGAATTCTGACAGTGATGATGAGGATTTTGTGATTGAGGAAGAAGTGACTTCCAAGAAGAAAGTGGTCAAGAAGGAATATGTTGGTGCTGCTGCCACCACCAAGCTAGGTCTGCAAAAGAAACCTCCTGCCAAGAGATCTCCCATGTCCAAAGCCAGAAAATCAACTGTTGCACATGAGACTATGGAGTTCACACTTGAGCCCATAGAGGAAGATGAAGCTGTTGGTGGAAAGAAGAAAAGGAAAGAAAGATTCAAGAAGACCATTGCCAGAGTTATTGGTAGACCATCCATGATGAGGAATGAGGATGAAGATGAGGAGGAGGAGGAAGCTGTTGCGCCACCTGCAAGTCTCAAAAGCTTAGGGATGATGTCATCAAGACTAGTGCTGCTCCCTCCAAGCCCAAGACAAAACCTCCACCTGCTCCACCCAAGCCTTCTGCTCCAAAGAGATCCACCAGGAACATATCAGCTACAGAGAAGAACAAGGCCCGAGTGCCTGAGGTCCAAGAGGATGATGATCCACTAGTGCTCAGGAAACTAAAGCCAAAGATTCCAGACCACAATGATGATCAACTAGTGGATGAGAACATGAAGTTGAGGAAACATCATGGACTGAGACTATGGAGGCGGACAGATCCATATGCCGCAAGGAGGAGGACTGCTGTTGATTATCGTTTCCATACCAGAGAATAGCAGGACTTCTATGAGGCTGTGTTGCTGGACAAGAAGCCCATAATATGTGATATGAAATGGGTTGATTGGGAATATATTGATGAAAATGACGACTATTTTCCCCATGTTTGTGAGAGCTACAGGCTGAATGAATTTGATGATTTTGTTGTACAGAAGCTCACCAAGTGGAATGATGAGATGATTATGCAGTTCTACCCCACTACACAGTTTTACCCAGATGGGAAGATTGTATGGATGACTGAGGGCACTAGGTACCAGTCATCAATCTCTGAATGGGCTGAGCTCATCAATGCTCCAAAGGAAGAATAAGATGATCTTGATGTTTATGGCAAACCCAAGAAGGATCATAACTCCATGGCTAACATGTATGAGCCTATTCCTGATGCAGCCCTGAAGACTCACAAGCTTGGATCCGTCTACTATCTGCTTGCTGGATTGACCACCATGAACACCATCTTGAGGTATACTTTGTTGCCCAAGTCTGGAGATCACAGAATGATACGGGGACATTCCATCAACTTGCTACACCTGTTTGATGCTCCCCAAAAGTTCAAGGTCATGAGCTTAATAGTTGAGACAGTCAAGAGGACAATAGCTGACCGAAAGAGGTCATGTGGATATGCTCCACACATCTAGATGTTGATCAACTCCAAGGTTGGAACTGGAACATATCTACTTGACAAAGAGCATCTACCTCTTAGGCCTGATTTTGAGGACAATGAAGTTGTCATGGATGCATCACATCCCACTTCAGTAGAGGCCCAGGAGAAGATTAAGAAGGCAAAGGCTGCAAAAGCAGCAAAGGTAGCAAGTGCTCCAGATGCTTCAATAGTGAATCTCAAGACTAAGCAAGATTAGCTCACATATCTGCTAGAGGCTACCATGAGGATTGAGAAGAGCTTGGCCACCTTGACTCAGAATCAGGAGAGCCCAGAGAGGATTGTGGAAGATAAAATGTACAACCTTGATGTGAAGGTCATGGAGATTCAAACAATAGTTGAGAAGCTAAGAGATGATGCCGAGGACAATGATGCTAGAACTACAACAAACAGATTCTAGACAGTGCCAAGGGCATGGAGGTCTGCTATTGAGCCAGTTACAGATGTGAGACCTTCTCATTCTGCTCCTACCACCACAGCCACAGTTGCTCCTCCAGTATCTACTCCACCAGCTCCACAGACTTCAGCAGAAGCATTTGCAAATGGACTCCTCTCCACGCTGTCTACGTACACCGGAGCTACAAGCCAGAAGACCCCTTCAGGAGCTCTCGGATATTGTGCCTAGAGTGTCGTATAGCACTATACATTATCAAACTTTTTGGTAACTTGTTGCCAAAGGGGGAGAAAGTGTATAGATCACAGGCTTTGATAAAGAGAGTGTGTCTTTTGCTTTTGTTGATTTCATTTGCCTTGCCACTTTAGTTTGGTTGGTTGTTGCTACTTATGCTACTTGTGTGTTATGCTCATGAGATAAATTGTATGATCATGTGTTTGATCATACTACGCTTAATGTGTGCTTGCATGATTATACCTATGAATGTTTGTGTATGATCAATCACTTCTACTCTTGGTGATGGGTGCATGTTGTTTAATTCTTATCATTTTGTGCACTCCACCAAGATGTATGTGACATGGAAGAGTGACCCATGATCCTAATCAATTGTGCATTTGCATTAAACGCAAATTTTTAATGATGCACATATTTAGGGGGAGCTCTTGCTTATCACATACTTCTCAAAGCGATGATGTTTCATTCATATTATCATTTGTCGAAGCTTTGATCTATATGTTGTCATCAATTACCAAAAAAGGGGAGATTGAAAGTGCACCTAATCCCCGGGTGGTTTTGGTAATTCATAACAACATATATCTCATTGAGCTAATATCCATTCAACTCTAATATTTCAGAAAGTTCAATGAATGGCACGGCATGGACTAGAGATGTGGACCACTCAAAATGCTAAGGACACATATTGGCAAGTTCATTTCAATTTTAGTGATCCAAGATCACATTGAGTCTGTAGGAAAGCCAATACTATTAAAAGGGGATGAGATGTTGCTTAATGGCTTGCTTGCTCAAATGCTTAGTGATATTGCTGTAGATCCCTCAACCACTTTCTCATTCCAAATATGTCAAAACCCTAAACTCCAATTCGGCCCATTGATTCATTCCATGTGAAGCCACCGAGTTCATATGACATAGCCACTACTAGAAACCCTAACAGTTCGGTCACACTGATACGGATCTCGGTCTCACCGAGATGGCCTTGCCAATTCTCTGTTGCCTATTGCAATTATTTCGGTCTCACCAAAATAGCGATCGGTCTCGCCAAGATGGCTTGACCTATTCTGTGTTGCCCTATTGCTTCACTTCGGTCTCACCAAGTTGATGCAATTGGCACCACCGAGATGAGGTTTGCCTAATCCCTAGCACATCGGTCCCACCGAGATTCCTAACGTTCACATTTTGAACTAAATCCATCTCACCGAGTTCATCTATTTGGTCTGACCGAGTTGGGTCAAATGTGTGTAATGGTTGGATTTTGTGTGGAGGCTATATATACCCCTCCACCCCATTCTCCATATGTGAGAGAGCCATCAAAACGTTCCTACACTTCCATCATACAATTTCTGAGAGAGAACCACCTACTCATGTGTTGAGATCAAGATATACCAATCCTACCACAAGAATCTTGATTTCTAGCCTTCCCCAAGTTGCTTTCCACTCAAATCATCTTTCCACCATATCCAAATCCGTGATAAAGAGTTGAGTGTTGGGGAGACTATCATTTGAAGCACAAGAGTAAGGAGTTCATCATCAACACAACATCTATTACCTTTTGGAGAGTGGTGTCTCCTAGATTGGTTAGGTGTCACTTGGGAGCCTCCGACAAGTTGTGGAGTTGAACCAAGAAGTTTGTAAGGGCAAGGAGATCGCCTACTTAGTAAAGATCTACCTGAGTGAGGCAAGTCCTTCGTGGGCTATGGCCATGGTGGGATAGACAAGGTTGCTTCTTCATGGAGCCTTGATGGGTGGAGCCCTCCATGGCCTCACACAACTATTACCCTTCGTGGGTTGAAGTCTCCATCAACATGGATGTACGATAGCACCACCTATCGGAACCACGCCAAAAATCTCCGTGTCTTCATTGAGTTTGCGCTCTCCAAACCCTTCCCTTTACCTTCATATGCAATGTTCTAGTTTCCACTTCAACACTCTTAGATTTGCATGTGTAGGTTGATTTCTTGACTTGTGCTAATTGCCAAAATCTGCCCACAAGTAAAATTAGGAAAAGGTTAGATTTTTATTTGGTCAAGGTGTCTAATCGCCTCCCTCTAGACCTACTTTCGATCCTACAAATGTTGTTTGGAGTCAGGATGAGACCACGGACATGACGAGGAGATCTGGAATGGTCCGGAGGTAAAGATTGATATACAGGACTATACTATTCGGTCACCAAAAAGTTTTCGGAAAGTACCGTGTATTTATCGGAGTGCTGGAAGGAGTTCTGGTAGGGCACCCATAAGTGGTGGGCCTTATGGGCCAAAGGGGGGAAGCACACCAAGCCACAAGGGGCTAGTGCACCCCTCCACCCCCTGCCCACGCACCAAGGAGGGAGGGAAGGAAGGGGGAGGCGCCCCTAAGGCAGCCAACCCCCTTTCCTTCCCTCCGTGTCCATATATGTAAGGGGGGTGGCTAGGCAGGCCTCTAGGGAAGACGCCGGCCACTTGGGGGCACCCGGGGGCTGCCTCCTCTCCCCCTCCGCCTATCTATATGAGAGGAAGGAGAGGGGCAACATACACCACGATCCCCAAGCCGTGTGTGGTGCCCCTCTCCCTCTAGTTCGTCCTCGGTCATAATTTTCGTAGTGCTCGGCGAAGCCGTGCGGAGATAGTTGCACCACCGTCACCACATCGTCGTGCCGCCGAAACTCATCTACTACTTCATCTCTCTTGCTGGATTGATAAGGTGAGGACGTCATCAAGCTGAACATGTGTTGAACGTGGAGGTGTCATTCGTTCAATACTTGATCGGTCAGATCGTGAAGGTTACGACTACATCAATCACATTGATAAACGATTCCACTAAATAGTCTACGAGGGTACATACACATAAGCTCCCCTCTTGTAGCTATTCATCTCCATGTATAGATCTTGTGTGTGCATAGATTTTTTTGTTTTACATGCAACGTTCCGCAACAGTGGCATCATGAGCCAGGTCTATGCTTAGATGATATGCACGAGTAGAACACAAAAGAGTTATGGGCAGTGATGTTCATACTGCTTACCACCAATGTCTTATTTTGATTTGGCAGTATTGTGGGATGAAGCGGCCCGGACCAACTTTACATGTCCACACACATGAGACCGGTTCGACCGACTAACATGCAACTTGTTTTGCATAAAGGTGGCTGGCGGGTGTCTGTTTCTCCAACTTTAGTTCAATTTAATTTGACTATGGCCAGTCGTTGAAGAAGGTTAAAACAACAAACTTGATAATCACTATTGTGGTTTTGTGTAGGTAAGAATGGTTCTTGCTAGAAGCCCGTAGCAGCCATGTAAAACTTGCAACAACAAAGTAGAGGATGTCTAACTTGTTTTTGCAGGGCATGTTGTGATGTGATATGGTCAAGATATGATGTGATATATGTTGATGTATGAGATGATGATGTTTTATAATAAGTTCACGACTTGCATGTCTATGAGTTCGACAACCAGCAGGAGCCTTAGGGTTGTCATTAATTATTGTATGACCTGTGTGTCAATCACTAAGCACCATGTAATTGCTTTACTGTAGCGCTATGCATTAGCAATAGTTGTAGAAGAAACGGTTGGCGATATGACCCCGATGGTACGATGGAGATCAAGGTGTCGATCTGGTGATGATAGAGATCATGCCGATGCTTTGGAGATGGAGATCAAAAGCACAAGATGATGGCCATATCATGTCACATATTTTTGCATGTGATGTTTATCCTTTATGCATCTTATTTTGCTTAGAATGATGGTAGCATTATAAGATGATCCCTTCACTAAATTTCAAGATAAAAGTGTTCTCCCTGAGTATGCACCATTGGCGAAGTTCATCGTTTCAAAGCACCTCATGATGATTGGGTGTGATAGACTCAACGTGTGTAAGACAGTTTTGCACATGCAGAATACTTGGGTTAAACTTGATGAGCCTAGCATGTACATACATGGTCTCGGAACACTGGAGACCGAAAGGTCAAACGTGAGTCATATAGTAGATAAACATAGAGATGTTCATCATTGATGACTACCCCATCCCGCGTGATGATCGGACATGGGTTAGTTGATTTGGATCATGTATCACTTAGATAACTTGAGGGATGTTAATTTAAGTGGGAGTTCATTAGTAATTTGATTAATTGAACTTAATTTATCATGAACTTTGTCTTAATAGTTTTTTCATATCTATGTTGTAGATCAATGGCCCGTGCTACTGTTCCCCTAAATTTTAATACATTCCTAGAGAAAGCTAAGTTGAAAGATGATGGTAGCAACTACACGGACTAGGTTCGTAACTTGAGGATTATCCTCATTGCTGCATAGAAAAATTATGTTCTTGATGCACTGCTAGGTGACAGACCCACTCCCGCTAATCTAGACATTGTGAACGCCTGGCAAATGCAGTCTGATGACTACTCAATAGTTCATTGTGCCATGCTTTACGGCATAGAACCGGGACTTCAAAGACGTTTTGAACGCCACGGAGCATATGTCCAAGAGCTAAAGTTGATATTTCAAGATAATGCCCGGGTTGAGAGATATGAAGTCTCCAACAAGTTCTATAGCTGTAAGATGGAGGAGAACAGTTCTGTCAGTGAACACATACTAAAAATGTCTGGGTATCATAACCACTTAACTCAGCCGGGAATTGATCTTCCAGTTGAGAGTGTTATTGACAGAGTTCTTCAGTGACTGCCACCAAGCTACAAAGGCTTCATGATGAACTATAATATGAAAGGGATGACGAAAACGATTCCCGAGCTCTAGCGGATAAGAAGGACGGTCATTGGGAAGCAGAATTGAGTGCTTCTACTGCAAAGGGAATGGTCATTGGAAGCAGAACTGCCCCAAATACTTTGGCGGATAAGAAGGATGGCAAAGTGAAGAAAGGTATATTTGTTATACATGTTATTGATGTGTACTTTACTAATGCTCGTAGTAGCGCCTGGGTATTTGATACTAGTCCGGTTGCTCATATTTGTAACTCGAAATAGGAGCTGCAGAATAAACGAACATTGGCTAAGGACGAGGTGACGATGCGCGCCGGGAATGGTTCCAAGGTCGATGGGATCGCCGTTGGCATGCTACCTCTACATCTACCTTCGGGATTATCTTTAAACCTCAGTAATTGTTATTTGGTACTAGTGTTGAGCATGAACATTATATCTGGATCTTGTTTATTGCGAGACAATTATTCATTTAAAATGGAGAATAATGGTTCTTCTATTTATATGAGTAATATATTTTATGGTAATGCACCTTTGATGAATGGTCTATTCTTGTTGAATCTCGATCGTAGTAATACACATATTCATAATATTGATGCCAAAAGATGCAAAGTTGATAATGATAGTGCACATACTTGTGGCACTGCCGTTTAGGTCATATGGTGTAAAGTGCATGAAGAAACTCCATGCGGATGGACTTTTGGAATCACTTGATTATGAATCATTTGATACTTGTGATCTAATGACTTATTGGAAATAATACATACCGATGTATGCGGTCCGATGAGTGCTGAGGCACATGGTGGGTATCGTTATTTTCTAACCTTCACATATGATTTAAGTTGGTATGGGTATATCTACTTGATGAAACACAAGTCTGAAACATTTGAAAATTTCAAAGAATATCAGAGTGAAGTGGAGAATCATCGTAATAAGAAAATAAAGTTTCTATGATCTAATCGCGGAGGGAATATTTGAGTTACGAGTTTGGCCTTCATTTAAAACATTGTGGAATTGTTTCACAACTCGCTCCACCTGGAACAACACAGCGTAATGGTGTGTCCAAACATGGTAAACATACTTTATTAGATATGGTGCGTTCTATAATAACTCTTACCGATTTGCCTTTATCATTTTGTGGTTATGCAATAGAGACATCCCCATTCACGTTAAATAGGGCACCATCTAAATCCGTTGAGACGACACCATATAACTATGGTTTGGCAGGAAACCTAAGCCGTCTTTTCTTAAAGTTTGGGGATGCGATACTTATGTCAAAAAGCTTCAACATGATAAGCTCGAACCCAAGTCGGAGAAGTGTGCCTTCATAGGATACCCTAACCCAAGTCGGAGAAGTGTGCCTTCATAGGATACCCTAAAAAACTATTGGGTACACCTTCTACCACAGATCCGAAGGCAAGATCTTTGTTGCTAAGAATGAGTCATTTCTATAGAAGGAGTTTCTCTCGAAAGAAGTGAGTGGAAGGATAGAAAACTTGATGAGGTAATTCTACCTTCTCTCAAATTGGAAAGTAGCACATCAGAGAAAACCATTCCCATGAGGACTACAAGAACTAGAGAGGAATCTAATGATGATGAACATGAAACTTCGGATCAAGTTACTATTGAACTTCGTAGGTCGACCAGAACACGTTCCGCACCAAAGTGGTACGGTAATCATGTCCTTGAAGTCATGTTGTTAGACAATGGCGATCCTATGAACTATGAAGAAGATGTGATGAGCCTAGATTCTGACAAATGGCTTAAGGCCATGAAATATGAGATAGGCTCCATGTATGAGAACAAAGTGTAGACTTTGGTGGACTTGCCTGATGATCGGTAAGTCATTGAAAATAAATGGATCTTCAAGAGGAAGACAGACGTTGATGGTAATATCACTGTCTATAAAGCTCGACTTGTCGTGAAAGGTTTTCGACAAGTTCAAGGGGTTGACTACGATGAGACTTTCTCACCCATAGTGATGCTTAAGTCTGTCCGAATCATGTGAGCAATTGCCGCATTTTATGATTATGAAAACTAGCAAATGGACGTCAAAACTGCATTCCTTAACGGATTTCTTAAAGAAGAGTTGTATATGATGAAACCAGAAGGTTTTTTCAATCCTAAAGGTGCTAACAAAATGTGCAAGCTCCATTGATCCATCTATGGACTGGTGCAAGCATCTCGGAGTTGGAATATACACTTTGATGAGGTGATCAAAGCATATGGTTTTGTACAGATTATGGTGAACCCTGTATTTACAGGAAAGTGAGTGGGGGCTATGTAGCATTTCTGATATTATATGTGGATGACATATTGCTAATTGGAAATGATATAAAATTTCTGGATATCATAAAAGGATACTTGAATAAGAATTTTTCAATGGAAGACCTCGATGAAGCTACTTACATATTGGGCATCAAGATCTATAGGGACAAATCGAGATGGTTAATAGGACTTTCACAAATACATAACTTGGCAAAGTTTTGAATTCAAAATGGATCAGCCAAAGAAAGGGTTCTTGCCCGTGTTGCAAGGTGTGAAGTTGAGTAAGACTCAAAGCCCGACCACGCCAGAATATATAGAGAGAATGAAAGTCATTCCCTATGCCTCAGCCATAGGTTCTATAAAGTATGCCATGCTGTGTACGAGACCTGTTGTGTGCCTTGCCATGAGTTTGCCAAGGGGGTACAATAATGATCCGGGAGTTGATCACTGAACATCGGTCAAAACTATCCTTAATTACCTAAGAGGACTAATGAAATGTTTCTCGGTTATGGTGGTGATAAAGAGTTCGTCGTAAAGGGTTACGTCGATGCAAGCTTTGACACTGATTCAGATAACTCAGAGTCTCAATCTGGATACATATTGAAAGTGGGAGCAATTAGTTAGAGTTGCTCCATGCAGAGCATTGTAGACATAGAAATTTGCAAAATACATACGAATCTGAATATGGAAGGCCCATTAACTAAACCTCTCTCACAAGCAAAACATGATCACACCTTAGTACTCTTTGGGTATTAATCACATAGCAATGTGAACTAGATTATTGACTCTAGTAAACTCTTTGGGTGTTAGTCACATGGCGATGTGAACTATGGATGTTAACCACCTGGCGATGTAAACTGGATTATTGACTCTAGTGCAGGTGGGAGACTGATGGAAATATGCCCTAGAGGCAATAATAAAGTTATTATTATTATATTTCCTTATTCATGATAAAGGTTTATTATTCATGCTAGAATTGTATTGACCGGAAACTTAAATACATGTGTGGATACATAAACAAATACCGTGTCCCTAGTAAGCCTCTACTAGACTAGCTCGTTGATCAAGAGATGGTTAAGGTTTCCTAACCATAGACATGCATTGTCACTTGATAATAGGATCACATCATTAGGAGAATGATGAGATGGACAAGACCAATCCATTAGCATAGAAAATGATCATTCACTTTATTGCTACCGCTTTCTTAATGTCAAATACATATTCGATCATGCAACTCCTGGATACCGGAGGAATACCTTGTGTGCTATCAAACATCACAATGTAACTGGGTGATCATAAAGATGCTCTATAGGTATCTCCGAAGGTGTTTGTTGAGTTGGCATGAATCGAGATTGGGATTTGTCACTCCGTGTATCGGCGATGTATCTCTGGGCCCTCTCGGTAATACAACATCACAAGAAGCTTGCACGCAATGTGACTAATGACTTAGTTACAAGATGATGTATTATAGAATGAGTAAAGAGATTTCCAGTAATGAGATTGAACTAGGTATGAAGATACCGACAATCGAATCTCAGGCAAGTAACATACTGACAGACAAAGGGAATTACGTACGTTGTCATAAAGGTTCGTGTAACATCCCAAATTTCCAATTTGGCATGTTATACATAGGTCATCCATGCATATCATATTTTATTGCTTTTTTGTTTGCAATCCTCGAAATCCTAAGCAACTCAAGGACCTTCGGAGAGAGTTGGGGATTTTCCAATTTTCATATTTGAAATTTTTATCAAATAGTGAAGACGAGGATTTGATTTTAATTATTTTCTCTCCGGAAAATATTTCATTCAAAAATATTAAATGAGGGGAGATAATATGACTTCTCCAAAATAATTGAAATATCGGAGGAAAAATGTTAAAATCATTTTTGGATTTTTATTTGAGTTTATTCGGGATTTTATTCCTCCTAGAAAAATCTTGCATGTTTTAAAAATTGCATTTTAGGGGCCAAGAAAAGTTCATCTTGTTCTAAATATTTTATTTAGACGGAGAAAACTTGTTTTGGAATTTTTAGATTTTTATTTATTTTTCTAGGAATTTTTCTTTCGGCGGAATGTTTAAAAAACAAACCACCTCGCGCCCGACTGGGCCGAAGGCCCAGCCGAGCAGGCCGGCCCAGCCCCGTGCCGCTGCCTTCCTCGCGCCGCCGCCGTGCTTGGCACGGACGCTGAGGGCGAGTCCGAGCCGGACTCCACCCCCGGGCGCCCCCTTCCCCAAGCCGCCCGCCCCACCCTCCTATTTATACCGCCGCCCCCGCCGCCACACCACCACCCGCCACCACCCGCCACCCACGCCACCGTCGGAGCCCGCCCCGAGCCCCGATCCGTCGCCGCCCGAGCCGCCGCCGTCGCCCTCGCGCCGCTGCCACCTCTCGCCGCCACCCCGCAGCCCCCGAGCCCCGCCGCCCGTCGCCGACCCGCCGGAGCTGCCCACCCCGCCGGACGAGCCTCGCCGGAGGTACCCGACCCCGCCGCCGGTTTTTTTAATAAACCATTCGGTTTTTTAAAAAAAAAAACCTAGACTGTTTTTTTCCTAGATCGGTTTATTTCATTTTTTCGGTTTATTTACTTAGCGAACGTCCGTTCGTCCGTTCGTTTTAACGAACGAGCTCACTATTTAGTTTCTTCTAACGAACGTTCGTTCGTTTAGCCGTTCGTCGTTTTTCTTTTTATCGGATTTATTTCGTGATTATTCTGATCGTGATTTCTGATCCGATTTTCAAACCTGTTTATCTTTTCGCTCGTTTATCGGAATCAGGTGATTCAAGCGCCTGGAGTTTCATCTCGAAACCCTCTTTCCGAATAATCAACTCAAACAAGATTTTTCTTCTGTAAATTTTGACTTAGATCCAGATTAGCAAAACGGAGTTGTTTCTTTTGCCGTTTGAGTTTCGTTGCTTCGTTTGATTTGATTCTTTTTGCAAACCGGAGTTCTTAAGTTGAACTCTCCGGTCAAACTCTTTTATTTGGAGTTCTACTTGTGCATCTTTGATTGTTTCTTATGTATGTTATTGTTTGCTTGCGATAGAATTCCCGGAGTGCGAAGCGTGTTACTACGAGTCTCTAGGATTCCCGGATCGTCAGCAAGGCAAGTAACACGTTGATCATACTCTTTTCATACCCAGTTTTTATGCATTAGTTTCAATCCTCAAACATTGCATGATTAGGATGCTTTAACATGTGGGTATTGGGAAGTAGTTGATGAGGTAGAACCTATTGCCCTGTTTATTATCAAACCTTGGGAGTTACTTCTACGTTATGTTTATATTGCCATGCTATGCTCGTAGACGTGGATTGGGTTTGAGTGATATCCATGACAGATGTGAGATTGATAATTAATGGTTTACTTAAGGTGGCAACTTTAATACACATCTGGGTGGATTGAGGCACCTAGGGTTACCAGTGATTGCCTGTTTTATTTTTGGAAATCCCGGGGTTACAGTGTGATTCTCCTATGGACCGCCACCCAGGCTCAAAGGGAACTGAGTCTATTCATGCTAGAAACTTCCGTGTGCAGCCGCAAGCTATTATGGGCTCTAGCATAGTTGAGTAAGTTGCGTGAAGCTCTTGAAGAGGTGGATCAGCAGGTAGTGGGTTTGTAGGTTTGGTATGGTCTGCCCGGAGTAGAGAGTTAATGCTTCTGAAAGACTGTGTCTCGGTCATCCGTCTCTCAAACACCATGTAGTGCGAGAAATCAACGGAGGCGATCGAGTCTTGCGGGGAAAAGTGCGCAAACCTCTGCAGAGTGTACAATCTAATCATGGTTAGCCGTGTCCCCAGTTATGGACAATTCTGACTATCTAGTACTTGAGTATTCGCATGTATCTCAACACTCTTAATTAATCTTGTTGGGTTGTTAAGTACTTTTAATTGGGATCATTGAGTTGGGGTTTACCTTCTCAAATGATGTTTCAACTACCGTGATAGTTAAATTAAAATTGATTCCTTTGAAGTAGGGAAAAATTGGCTTTTCGCAAAACTGTAACCATAGAGCTTTCCACCAGCCAAATATGCATGTACTGGTAGCATTATCCTGTTATTGCTCTTTTGTGTTACATTGCCAGCATATTCCATGTGTTGACCCATTCTCGGGCTACAACGTATTATGTTGCAGACTTTTCAGATGAGGAGTAAGGTTCGTAGGTCGTTGCCGTGCAGCTCAGCTATGCCATTGGAGTTGGTGGACTCACTTTATCTTCCAAGCCTTCCGCTGTTATCGCATTAGATGGCCTTAAGCCATATTATTGTAATAAGTTCTCTTTTGAGACATTCGATGTAATAAGTGTGTGATTGCTACTCTGTTATAAACCCTTCGAAGTACTGTGTGGTGTCAGCATTACTGATCCAGGGATGACACCTGAGCACAGAGACTTGACCATCTGAGGTTGGGCCGCTACAAGATGGTATCAGAGCACAGGCTGAGTGTAGGACACGACCACTAAGATAAACCATAGGTCACACTTCTCTTCTCATTTCTGACTCCTCTTCTCTTTCCACTCTTTAGGATGAAGGAGATGAAGACCAAGTTTGCCCAACCGGATGAAGACACACCTTTTGGACGCCACTTGAAGGAAGTCACTAGGTACTTGAATATTGGAATACCAAGTTTCACTGGGACAAACAACGCCACCCTACCGGAAGAAGAGCGCTGGATGATTCAAGTACGAGTTCCAGGGAGGACGTTCTCGCCAAATTCTAAACCCATAGAGTTTTCTTTTGAAGCACCCACTTGGAGCCTTGGCAAGAGCATGGCAGCTCATATTACCATGGGACGCATTGGAGAAATCTACAACAAGGAACTAGAAGATACCACCTATCAAATATGTGGGCGCCGAGATGAACAATGGGAGATGATCAGCACCAGGAAGGATAGATCTGTCGCAACCTTTATCTAGGAGCAAAACCAGCACATTCGACGTCAGGAGAACCAGATGTGCGCAGACATGATCGAGTTGAAGAAGGTGAAGACCAGGATCATCGAGCTGGAGGAAGAACTTAAGTTCACACGCGATGGATATGAGGAGGAAATCAAGACGCTATTGGAGAAGAATGACGACCTAGTTGAGAAGATCGGAATTTTCATGGGAGGACCAGTTCCGAGAGAAGACCCCATTCGTTCGGACAACTACATCATCATCGATGACACTGATTCGGATTCAAGTGATGATGATGATGAAGATGAAGCTGGAGCAGACATCATGGAGTCTTCCACTGATCAAAATTTCTAGATGACCACCATATGATAATAGTATTCCCCCATGTAACTAGTAGTAGTAGTGAGCACTTTTGTGATAGTCTTAGACCGTTTTGTATGCCCTTGCTTGATTGAGAATGCTTGTGTTTGCCTCATATACATATGGGTAGTGTTTCTCCCCTAGATCTTTTCTATTCTAAATCTCTTCCATCTAAACCCATTAGATGCCTCCGAGGAGAGACCCCGAGTTTGTTTTCCCACCGGAGATCACCCAGTTGATCCAGCAGCAGAATGCCTTGATGCAATTGCTAGTTCAGAACCTGGGCAATGCCAATAACAACAATGCCAACAACAACAACCCGCCGCCAGTGGATAACCTCACCCGTTTCTTAAGGTTACAGCCGCTGGTGTTCTCTAGTAGCATCGAGCCAATAGCTGCAGATGATTGGCTACGTCGTATTGGAAGGGAGTTAACCACCGCTGGATGCACATATGCTGAGAAGGTGCGTTTTGCCGCACATCAACTGGACGGACCTGCAACAGCATGGTGGGAGAATTTCACAGCCACCTATCCTATCGACACTGTCACATGGGCTCAGTTTCAGCAGGCTTTTCGCACTGCCCATGTCTCGACTGGAGCTATGCAGATGAAGAAGCGTGAGTTTCGCAACCTACGCCAGGGGAATCATACTGTTGGCCAGTACGTGGATGAGTTTAGCAAGTTATCACGTTATGCCCCTGATGATGTGGCCACAGATGCCGCGAAGCAGGAGAAGTTTATGGAAGGGCTGAATGATGAGATGAGCATGCAGTTGATGGTAGCAACCTTCAACAACTACCAGGAGTTGGTAGACAAGGCCCTAATGATTGAAGGGAAGCAGCAGCAGATTGATAATTGTAAGAGGAAGTATGGACAAGGGAAATACAATTCAGGAGCTCACCAGAAGCCTCGCTTGACCCCGAACTCGGGAGGACTTGTTCATAACCATGGAAGTCATAACCATGCTGGAGGAGGATCGCATAACCATAATGGTGCGAAAAACGGGAATGGGAATGGAGCCAACAATAATCAGAACCGCTCTAACCCATCTACACCCGCAAAGAGAGACTTAAGCCAAGTTGTTTGCTACAAGTGCGGGAAGACAGGGCACTATGCCAATGACTGCTCTGAAGGAAAGAATGGGAATGGAAACGGGAGCGCAGGGAAGAAGCCCAATCCATTCAACAAAGGACAAGTGAACCACGTTAACGTGGAGGAGGTTGAAGAGCAGCCAGACGCGGTAATTGGTAAGTTTTTGGTTCAGTCATTTACCGCTATTGTTCTTTTCGATACTGGTGCATCGCATTCATACATATCAAGGGGATTTGTGGAAAAGTTTAAGTTACCAACCCGAACCCTTAGGACACCCCTCTTAGTGAGCTCGCCAGGATCAGAATACATGGCTAGCAGATGGTGCACCCAGATACCCCTAATCATTGGCACACATGTATTTCTGTCTGACCTAATTATCTTGGAGTCGCAAGGATTGGATGTGATATTAGGTATGGACTGGATGTCAAAGTATGAAGGAAGTATTGACTGTGGTAGTAAGTCAATTTATCTTACCACCCCGGAGGGAAAAAGGATTAAGTATGTATCTAGGCATGTGCCTAGGAGGAGCCAAGTAAACGCCCTCACGGGAGTTGTACAGGAGGAAGTACCTGTAGTAAAGGATTTTCCGGATGTTTTCCCCGAAGAGTTACCTGGTATGCCACCGGATAGAGACATTGAGTTTTTGATAGAGCTATTGCCAGGAACAGGACCGATATCCAAGAGACCCTATCGGATGCCAGCAAATGACCTGGAAGAAATTAAGAAGCAGATTAATGAGTTGTTGGAGAAAGGTTACATCCGTAGAAGCTCATCACCTTGGGGAGCCCCAGTACTTTTGGTGGAGAAGAAGGATAAATCCCTGAGGATGGTTGTTGATTACCGAGCTCTGAATGAAGTAACGATAAGGAACAAGTATCCCTTACCGATGATCAATGATCTGTTTGATCAGTTACAAGGAGCTAAGGTGTTTTCAAAGATTAATCTACGATCGGGATACCATCAGTTGAAGATCCGAGAGAAGGATATACCCAAGACAGCATTTACCACTCGGTATGGATTATATGAGTATACGGTCATGTCATTTGGACTGACTAACGCCCCTGCCTATTTCATGAGTATGATGAACAAGGTGTTCATGGAGTATTTGGACAAGTTTGTTGTGGTATTCATTGATGACATTATGATATACTCGAAGAACAAAGAGGAGCACGCGGAATACTTGCGTTTGGTTCTCGAGAAACTCAGGGAACACCAGTTATATGCCAAATTCAGCAAGTGCGAGTTTTGGTTGATGGAAGTTGGATTTCTTGGGCATGTTATATCCGGAGAGGGTATAGCAGTGGATCCCGGTAAGGTTCAGTCGGTCACTGAATGGTTGGCACCCACTTCAGTTGGCGAGATCCGCAGTTTTCTTGGACTGGCAGGATATTATCGGAGGTTCATTGAGAATTTTTCCAATATTGCTAAACCAATGACTGAATTAAAGAAGGATACTAAGTTCAAATGGACGGAGGAGTGCTAGACAAGTTTTCAAGAGCTGAAGGAGCGATTGACTACAGCCCCAGTGCTGACCTTGCCAGATATACATAAGGAGTTTCAAGTGTATTGTGACGCCTCTCGCTTGGGACTTGGATGTGTGCTTATGCAGGAAGGAAAAGTTGTTTCGTATGCCTCACGACAACTGAAGCCACACGAGTTGAACTATGCCACACATGATTTGGAGTTAGCAGCCGTAGTGCATGCACTAAAGACTTGGAGACATTATCTTATTGGAAACTGTTGTCATGTGTACACGGATCATAAGAGCTTGAAGTACATTTTCACACAGAAGGAGTTGAACCTCAGGCAGAGGAGATGGTTGGAACTTATAAAGGATTACGACATGAAGCTACACTACCATCCAGGAAAAGCCAATGTCGTAGCGGATGCTTTGAGCCGGAAGAGTTATGCTAATGTTCTTGTGAGCAATGGAATGCCAAAGGAGTTAGCTGCAGAGATCATGGAACTACGATTGGAGTTTGTTCCAAGAGGTTTTCTTGCAACAATGGAAGTTCAGTCGACACTGTTGGACAAGATTCGAGAAGCTCAGAAGGAAGACAAAGAGATTGCAGAGATAAGAGAGAGGATGGGCGAAGGTAAAGCCAAAGGTTTTCGCGAGGATGAGCACGATACCTTGTGGTTTGAGGACCGAATTTATGTGCCCAACAATTCGGAGATCAGGAAGTTGATACTTCAGGAGGCTCATGACTCACCATACTCGATTCACCCCGGAAACACCAAGATGTATTTGGACTTGAAGGAACGTTTCTGGTGGACTGGAATGAAGAAGGATATTGCCGAGTATGTAGCCGTATGTGATGTATGTCAGAGAGTAAAGGCAGAACATCAGAAGCCAGCCGGACTGTTACAGCCTATGCCAATACCCGAATGGAAGTGGGACAAACTTGGTATGGACTTTATTACCGGATTACCCAGAATCAAGGCAGGATATGATTCAATATGGGTAGTTGTGGATCGATTGACTAAGGTAGCTCATTTCATCCCGGTGAAAACAACGTATACAAGTGCAAAGCTGGCCAAGATATACATGACCAGGATCGTATGTTTACATGGAGTTCTGAGGAGCATCGTGTCAGATAGAGGAACCCAGTTTACTTCAAAGTTTTGGCATCAGCTACACCAGACTTTGGGAACCCGATTGGAGTTCAGTACAGCTTTTCACCCGCAGACAGATGGGTAGACGGAGAGAGTCAATTAGATTCTGGAGGACATGTTGAGAGCCTGTGCGCTAGATTATGGATCTAGTTGGGATGACAATTTGCCGTACACAGAGTTTTCTTATAACAACAGTTACCAGGCCAGTTTGAAGATGGCACCATTCGAAGCTCTGTATGGACGCAGATGTAGAAGACCATTGATGTGGGACGAGGTAGGAGACCGTCAATTGTTTGGACCAGATTTGATCAAGGAATCAGAGGAGAAGGTTAAGCTGATCAGAGACAGACTAAAGATTGCTCAGTCCAGACAGAAGAGTTACGCAGATTCAAAACGCAAGGAAGTAACCTATGAAGTTGGAGACAGAGCTTATCTACGAGTATCACCCTTGAGGGGAGTAAAATGTTTTGGAGTTAAGGGAAAGTTAGCCCCGAGATTTGTAGGACCGTATCGTATTTTGGAACGGATGGGAGAAGTTGCCTACAAGCTGGAGTTACCTGAAGGATTGTCATAGCTGAAGAAGTGCCATGCTGAGTTGGCCGATATACCATTGAATGATAAGGTACCTTTGGAGGTGATTCAGCTGGATAATAATCTGACTTATGAGGAGAAGCCAGTAAAGATTCTTGTGTTTGATAGCCGAGTCACTCGCAACAAGGTGATCAAGTTTTGCAAAGTTCAGTGGAGTCATCATACTGAGGAGGAAGCCACCTGGGAGCGAGAGGAGGATATTCGCAAGGACCATCCGCACCTATTTTCTAGCCAACCCAAATCTCGAGGGCGAGATTCATCTTAAGGGGGGTAGGTTTGTAACATCCCAAATTTCCAATTTGGCATGTTATACATAGGTCATCCATGCATATCATATTTTATTGCTTTTTCGTTTGCAATCCTCGAAATCCTAAGCAACTCAAGGACCTTCGGAGAGAGTTGGGGATTTTCCAATTTTCATATTTGAAATTTTTATCAAATAGTGAAGACGAGGATTTGATTTTAATTATTTTCTCTCCAGAAAATATTTCATTCAAAAATATTAAATGAGGGGAGATAATATGACTTCTCCAAAATAATTGAAATATCGGAGGAAAAATGTTAAAATCATTTTTGGATTTTTATTTGAGTTTATTCGGGATTTTATTCCTCCTAGAAAAATGTTGCATGTTTTAAAAATTGCATTTTAGGGGCCAAGAAAAGTTCAACTTGTTCTAAATATTTTATTTAGAAGGAGAAAACTTATTTTGGAATTTTTAGATTTTTATTTATTTTTCTAGGAATTTTTCTTTCGGCGGAATGTTTTAACAAAAAAAACCACCTCGCGCCTGACTGGGCCGAAGGCCCAGCCGAGCAGGCCGGCCCAGCCCCGCGCCGCCGCCTTCCTCGCGCCGCCGCCGTGCTTGGCACGGACGCCGAGGGCGAGTCCGAGCCGGACTCCACCCCCGGGCGCCCCCTTCCCCAAGCCGCCCGCCCAGCCCTCCTATTTATACTGCCGCCCCCGCCGCCACACCACCACCCGCCACCACCCGCCACCCGCGCCGCCGTCGGAGCCCGCCCCGAGCCCCGATCCGCCGCCGCCCGAGCCGCCGTCGTCGCCCTCGCGCCGCCGCCGCCTCCCGCCGCCACCCCGCAGCCCCCGAGCCCCGCCGCCGACCCGCCGGAGCCGCCCGCCCTGCCGGACGAGCCTCGCCGGACGTACCCACCCCGCTGCCGGTTTTTTAATAAACCCTTCGGTTTTAGAAAAAAAACCCTAGATCATTTTTTTCCTAGATCGGTTTATTTCATATTTTTTTCGGTTTATTTACTTAGTGAACGTCCGTTCGTCCGTTTGTTTTAATGAACGCGTTCACTGTTTAGTTTCTGCTAACGAACGTTCGTTCGTTTAGCCGTTCGTCGTTTTTCTTTTTATCGGATTTATTCCGCGATTATTCTGATCGTGATTTCTGATCCGATTTTCAAACCTGTTTATCTTTTTGCTCGTTTATCGGAATCAGGCGATTCAAGCGCCTGGAGTTTCATCTCGAAACCCTCTTTCCGAATAATCAACTCAAACATGATTTTTCTTCTTTAAATTTTGACTTAGATTAGCAAAACGGAGTTGTTTCTTTTGCCGTTTGAGTTTCGTTGCTTCGTTTGATTTGATTCTTTTTGCAAACCGGAGTTCTTAAGTTGAACTCTCCGGTCAA
Organism: Triticum timopheevii; assembly: GCA_963921465.1. Taxonomy (NCBI): domain Eukaryota; kingdom Viridiplantae; phylum Streptophyta; class Magnoliopsida; order Poales; family Poaceae; genus Triticum; species Triticum timopheevii. The sequence goes on from OY997264.1 coordinate 326,420,198, forward strand.
ACTCTTTTATTTGGAGTTCTACTTGTGCATCTTTGATTGTTTCTTATGTATGTTATTGTTTGCTTGCGATAGAATTCCTGGAGTGCGAAGCGTGTTACTACGAGTCTCTAGGATTCCCGGATCGTCAGCAAGGCAAGTAACACGTTGATCATACTCTTTTCATACCCAGTTTTTATGCATTAGTTTCAATCCTCAAACATTGCATATTAGGATGCTTTAACATGTGGGTATTGGGAAGTAGTTGATGAGGTAGAACCTATTGCCCTGTTTATTATCAAACCTTGGGAGTTACTTCTACGTTATGTTTATATTGCCATGCTATGCTCGTAGACGTGGATTGGGTTTGAGTGATATCCATGACAGATGTGAGATTGATAATTAATGGTTTACTTAAGGTGGCAACTTTAATACACATCTGGGTGGATTGAGGCACCTGGGGTTATCAGTGATTGCCTGTTTTATTTTTGGAAATCCCGGGGTTACAGTGTGATTCTCCTATGGACCGCCACCCAGGCTCAAAGGGAACTGAGTCTATTCATGCTAGAAACTTCCGTGTGCAGCCGCAAGCTATTATGGGCTCTAGCATAGTTGAGTAAGTTGCGTGAAGCTCTTGAAGAGGTGGATCAGCAGGTAGTGGGTTTGTAGGTTTGGTATGGTCTGCCCGGAGTAGAGAGTTAATGCTTCTGAAAGACTGTGTCTCGGTCATCCGTCTCTCAAACACCATGTAGTGCGAGAAATCAACGGAGGCGATCGAGTCTTGCGGGGAAAAGTGCGCAAACCTCTGCAGAGTGTACAATCTAATCATGGTTAGCCGTGTCCCCGGTTATGGACAATTCTGACTATCTAGTACTTGAGTATTCGCATGTATCTCAACACTCTTAATTAATATGGTTGGGTTGTTAAGTACTTTTAATTGGGATCATTGAGTTGGGGTTTACCTTCTCAAATGATGTTTCAACTACCGTGATAGTTAAATTGAAATTGATTCCTTTGAAGTAGGGAAAAATTGGCTTTTCGCAAAACTGTAACCATAGAGCTTTCCACCAGCCAAATATGCATGTAGTGGTAGCATTATTCTGTTATTGCTCTTTTGTGTTACATTGCCAGCATATTCCATGTGCTGACCCATTCTCGGGCTGCAACGTATTATGTTGCAGACTTTTCAGACGAGGAGTAAGGTTCGTAGGTTGTTGCCGTGCAGCTCAGCTATGCCGTTGGAGTTGATGGACTCACTTTATCTTCCAAGCCTTCCGCTGTTATCGCATTAGATGGCCTTAAGCCATATTATTGTAATAAGTTCTCTTTTGAGACATTCGATGTAATAAGTGTGTGATTGCTACTCTGTTATAAATCCTTCGAAGTACTGTGTGGTGTCAGCATTACTGATCTAGGGATGACACCTGAGCACAGAGACTTGACCATCTGAGGTCGGGTCGCTACAGTTCGACCGATAAAGATCTTCGTATAATATGTAGGAACTAATATGGGGATCCAGGTCCCGCTATTGGTTATTGACCAGAGAGGCGTCTCGGTCATGTCTACATCATTGTCGAACCCGTAGGGTCCGCACGCTTAACGTTAATTGACGATATAGTACTATATGAGTTATGTGAGTTGGTGACCAAATGTTGTTTAGAGTCCCGGATGAGATCACATACATGACGAGGAGATCTGGAGTGGTCCGGGGGGGTAAATATTGATATATAGGATGATACTATTCGGTCACCGGAAAGGTTTCGGAAAGTACCGGGTATTTATCGGGGTGCCAGAAGGGGTTCCGGGAGGCCACCGGTATGTGGTGGGCCTTATGGGCCAAAGGGGGGAAGCACATTAGCCCACCAGGGGGTTGGCACGCCCCTCCACCCCCTGTCAAGGAGGGAGGGAAGGAAGGGGGAGGCGTCCCTATGACAGCCAACCCCCTTTCCTTCCCCCCATCTCTATATATGGAAGGGGGGCGGCTAGGCAGGCCTCTAGGGAAGCTATCGGCCACTTGTGGGCGCCCTAGGGTTGCCTCCTCTCCCCCTCCACCAATATATATGAGAGGAGGTTGAGGGGCAACATACACCACGATCCCCAAGCCATGTGAGGCGCCCCTCTCCCTCTAGTTCGTCCTCGTTCATAATTTTCATAGTGCTCGGCGAAGCCCCGCAGAGATAGTTGCACCACCACCATCACCACGCCGTCGTCCTACTGGAACTTATCTACTACTTTGTCTCTCTTGTTGGATCGAGATGGCGAGGACATCATCGAGCTGAAGTGTGCTGAACACGGAGGTGTCGTGTGTTCGGTACTTGATCGGTTGGATTGTGAAGGTGTACGACTACATCAACCGCGTTGATAAATGCTTCCACTAAACGGTCTACGAGGGTACATAGACATTCTCTTCCCTCTTGTAGGTATGCATCTGTATGGATAGATCTTGCGTGTGCATAGATTTTTTTTATATTTTCCATGCAACGTTCCCCAACAAAAGGGTCCATGAAGAAGCAACCTTGTCTATTCCACTATGGCTTCTGTCCACGAAGGACTAGCCTCACTCGGGTAGACCTTCACGAAGTAGGCGATCTTCTTGCCCTTACAGACTCCTTGGTTCAACTCCACATGATCTTGGAGGCTCCCAAGTGATACCCAACCAATCTAGGAGACACCACTCTCCAAAAGGTAGTAGATGTTGTGTTGGTGATGAACTCCTTGCTCTTGTGCTTCAAATGATAGTCTTCTCAACACTCAATCTCTCTCACACAGATTTGGCTTGGGTAGGAGAAGAATTTTAGTGGAAAGCAACTTGAAGAGGCTAGAAATCAAGATTCAAATGGTAGGAATGGAATCTCTTGATCTCAACACAAGAGTAAATGGTTCTCTATCAGAAAATGAGCGGTGGAAGTTGTGTTCCTTCTGATGGCTCTCTTAGAGACTAAGCGATGGTGGAGGGGTATAATTAGGCAGCACCAAAAATCCAACCATTACAAGCTTTTGACCCAATTCGGTGGCACCGATATGAAAAACTCGGTGAGACCGACTAGTGCAAAAGACTTGACCGTTAGGTTTTTTGGTGAGACCGATTATACCAACTCGGTGGGACCGATGTGCAATGGCTAGGGCAAAGCCGCGTCTCGGTAATTATGATTGAAAGCTTGGCAAGGCCGTCTTGGTGGCACCGAGAACCATTTTGGTCATACCGAATTGTTAGGGTTTTGGCTGTGGTAATAGATGGATCATCTCGGTGGGTCTGGAGTGAATTGTATCAGTGGGACCAAAATGATGAATTCGGGTTTGGACATATGTGTTTTTGGGAAAGTGATGGAGGGTTTTTGGAGCAATATCACTAAGCACTTTGAGCAACAACCTCATCAACAATACCTCAACCCCTTTTAACAGTATTGGATTTCCTAAGGGACTCAATGTGATCTTGGATCACTAAACCAAAAATATAGAGTCTTGTGGTAGACAATTCTTGTTCTTCACATTTGAAGGGGTCCACATCCTCATGTCCTTGCCATGCCGCTATTGAACTTATCTGAAATATTCTAGGTAAAACTAGTAGTCCAACAATATGTATGTTGACATTAATTACCAAAACCACCAAGGGAGCAAATGTGCTTTTAGTTGATGATGGGGACATGTACTAGGGGTAGGGTAACATGCCTGACCTACAGACCCTACCTTAGGATATTATACACCTTACAATGGGCCCCAGGGCAAAACCAACATTCAAATACTCTACGACCTGACAATCACTCGGAAATCACTGATCACTCAGAAGGTAGCGCTCCACTCGACCAAGACCACTTCACTCGAAGAACCTACAGCAATCAGATGGAGAAGACCAGGAAACCCCCCAAGGTCTCAATGGTCAGGACATGCATCTGCCCTCTTTAAATGTAATTAGTGCGCCCGTTACCAGTAATTGGTGCCCTTAAATCCCCTCCTTAAATGTTTGGTAACTGCATCATTCATGGGTGGGGGCAAACTCTATATAAGCCTCCTCCCTTCCCTCCTCTGTGGCAAGGGTTTGCATCTTCTATAAACCATACACTCAATCAGAACAGCTCGAGAGCACCAAGACGTAGGGCTATTACCTCCACCGTGAGGGTCCTGAACTCGTAAATCCAAGTGTAACAACCGCGCCGTAGCTAGGCTCTACCCTCTAATTCGTATCGCCATACACTATTGTCAAACTTACACCCATGATAGTTGGTGCCCATTGTGGGGCAGGCATCTAGCACTTCAGGCGTGGTTGCAATTTTCCCATCTTCACCATGGTTTCTAGCGACGGAACGACGCTTTGCAACGAGATCCATTTCGGCGTCCTCAGCTTTGTCACTGCTGGTTTGGTGTGGCTCTAGGAGGCCCAGCTAGACATCAAGGCGCTGCCCATTTGCGGAGTAGTGAACTATCATGCGAGTACCTTCAGTGTTCCTCTTCATCTGTCGTCGACTCTGTACCAGTCGACACCTCCCCGACCAGTTGTTTGCCATTGGTAGCGCTCCGGGTGCTCATGGCTCCATCCGTGGATCAAGAACATGGTGGCCCTTCAAGTTGTGGCCCCACAGGTCGCGGTGATCAAGCCCAATGAGCACATCCTTGATTTGTTTTCCTCCTTGCATGATGACTCGGACGGCGAATCCGAGTGCGAGAGCAGCTATCCTGCTGCGGAGGTGTTGATGGCTGGTTCCCAGCACAGTTTGCCCGGATATCCCCATGGCGGCGCGAGAGTTGATGGCCCGTCGCACATCGACATTGATGGTGCTGGCGACCGTTGTGACGACGAGTACTACCCCCAGCCCCTCAATCAATAGCAGAGGGAGGAGTTAAAGTGCAGGAACGAGCAAGCCCTCAGGACACCCATCGTTGGGACAACTCCCGAGGCCCAGTACTTACAAGCCACATGCCAGGCCATCTTGGCCGAGCACACGCATCTGGAAGAGCTGCAGAAGTCAGTCGATGATCAAGCGTGCAGGTAACAGGAACCCAGTTCCAGTTGTCGGTGGTGGTAGTTGTTTTCAGGTGAACCGCGACGAGATTACCAAGTATTCCACACTCCAATTCAGAATTTGGCGGCTGCCACTCGGATAGCAGATTCCATCCAGCCCTCTCGGTCAGAGGCGGGAGAGGGTCTCCGACACATCCGAGCAGAATTCAGCTGTCTCCTAATCATCCAACAGGACTCGTAACAGATCTATCACGGCTGACACCATTCGGTCGACCCAAAACCTAGTTGCTCCAAGAAGGAACAAGCAACTACCTTAGCGGCGAGATGACCGTGATAGTCACTGGGATAAGTACCAGGAGCAGGGTCACGATTATTTTGTGCCTCTGCGAAATCTTGATGATTGTCACCGCATGTTGACACCTCCTCGGAGGGATGTCTCATACGCACCCAGCCATACGACCATAGGCGTCCGCATGGCGCGACTGGAGGGCCAGCCCTCCCCGCCACTGTGGAGGTGGTCACCAGAGGGAACTAGTCGACCTCCGTGATCCGCGGTTCAATGCGAGATCAGTTCTTTCCTAGAATTTGGTGGATAAAGGCAGATAACACAGAGAAAGCATGGACGAAGACCATCTGAGTGGAAGCGGGGCCTTCATTTCCGGGCCCGAGTGTTTTAGCAGAGCCATCAGGGCTGTAGAGATTCCACCCAATTTCAGATTGGCAGCGGGGATAAGCAAGTTCACCGGTGATGACCCACAAGTATAGGGGATCTATCGTAGTCCTTTTGATAAGTAAGAGTGTCGAACCCAACGAGGAGCAGAAGGAAATGACAAGCGGTTTTCAGTAAGGTATTCTCTGCAAGCACTGAAATTATCGGTAACAGATAGTTTTGTGAGAAGGTAATTCGTAACAGGTAACAAGTAACAAAAGTAACTAAGGTGTAGCAAGGTGGCCCAATCCTTTTTGTAGCAAAGGACAAGCCTGGACAAACTCTTATATAAAGGAAAGCGCTCCCGAGGATACATGGGAATTGTGGTCAAGCTAGTTTTCATCATGCTCATATGATTCGCGTTCGTTACTTTGATAATTTGATATGTGGCTGGACCGGTGCTTGGGTACTGCCCTTCCTTGGACAAGCATCCCACTTATGATTAACCCCCCTCGCAAGCATCCACAACTACGAAGGAAGAATTAAGGTAAACCTAACCATAGCATGAAACATATGGATCCAAATTAGCCCCTGACGAAGCAATGCATAAACTAGGGTTTACCTGACTCTAGCAACCCATCATCTACTTATTACTTCCCAATGCCTTCCCCTAGGCCCAAACAATGGTGAAGTGTCATGTAGTCGACGTTCACATAACACCACTAGAGGAAAGACAACATACATCTCATCATAATATCGAACAAATACCAAATTCACATGACTACTTATAATAAGACTTGTCCCATGTCCTCAGGAACAAACGTAACTACTCACAAATCATATTCATGTTCATAATTAGAGGGGTATTAATATGCATAAAGGATCTAAACATATGATCTTCCACCGAATAAACCAACTAGCATCAACTACAACGAGTAATCAACACTACCAGCAACCCACAGGTACTAATCTGAGGTTTTGAGACAAAGATCGGATACAAGAGATAAACTAGGGTTTGAGAGGAGATTGTGTTGGTGAAGATTTTGATGGAGATTGACCCCCTCTCAATGAGAGGATCGATGGTGATGACGATGGTGACTATTTCCCCCTCCTGGAGGGATGTTTCCCCAGCAGAACAGCTCCGCCAGAGCCCTAGATTGGTTCCGCCAAGGTTCCGCCTCGAGAGGGCTGCGCTTCATCCCGAAAGTTTCCTTATAATTTTTTCCAGGGCAAAAGACACCATATATGAGAAGATGGGCATCGGGGGGCTTCCAAGTGGCCCACGAGGCAGGGGGCGTGCCCAGGTGGGTAGGGCGCGCCCTCCACCCTCGTGGACAGTGGGTGGCCCCCTCTGGTGCTTTCTTCGCCCAGTATTTTTAATATATTCCAAAATTGACTTTCGTGGAGTTTCAGGACTTTTGGAGCTGTGCAGAATAGGTCTCTAATATTTGCTCCTTTTCCAGTCCAGAATCCAGCTGCCAGCATTCCCCCTCTTCATGTAAAACCTTGCAGAATAAGAGAGAAAAGGCATAAGTATTGTAACATAATGTGTAGTAACCGCCCATAATGCAATAAATATCGATATAAAAGCATGATGCAAAATAGACGTATCAACTCCCCCAAGCTTAGACCTCGCTTGTCCTCAAGCGGAAGCCGATATCGAAAAATATGTCCACATGTTTTGAGATAGATGTAGCGACCAAACCTCAAACAGTCTGATCTCTGTGCATCAGTGTCATCCCTTGATCGGTAATGTTGACACGCACAATACTCGAGGATTTATAACAGAGTAGCAATCACACACTTATTACATCGAATGTCTCAAAAGAGAACTTATTACAATAATATGGCTTAAGGACATCTAAAAATGATAGCAACGGAAGGCTTGGAAGATAAAGTGAGTCCACCAACTCCAACGGCATAGCTGAGTGAAAGACAATGACCTATGGCACCTTACTCGTCCTCTGAAAACTCTACAACATGAACGTTGTAGCCCGAAACGGGTAAGCACTTGGAATATGCTGGCAATGTAACACATAGAGTAATGAATGGAATAAATGCTATCACTACATGCATATTTGGCTGGTGGAAAGCTCTATGGTTACAGTTTTGCATAAAGCCAATTTTTCCCGACAACAAAGGAATAAATTTTATTTCAGTATCATGGTGGTTGTTAAACATTGAGAAGGTTCCTCCAACTCAATCCCAATTAAACATCATCATTAACCCAATCAAGTTATATTTAGAGTGATGAGATCAACATGATAATCCAAGAATCAGATACTCAAGATGTCCATAACCAGGGACACAACTAACCATGATTAGTTTGTACACTCTGCATAGGTTTGTGCACATTTCCCCACAGGACTCGAATACATCCATGGTCGGAGATTGAAGACACAGTCTTTCTGAAACAATAACTCTTTACTCTGTGTGGACAGTTACACCTACTTTCCCCTACATCTGCTAGCCCACCACTGAAAGAGGTCATGCAACATACTCAACTATGCTAGAGCCCATAATAGCTTGCGGCTGCACACAGAAGTTTCTAGCATGAATAATCTTATGATCCCTTTTAGCCTGGGTGGCGGACCGTAGGATGATCACACGGGTACTCCGGGATATCCTAGGACAACACTGGATTCTCCAGGTGCCCTGACAACCATTGGGTACTCCAGGGTGCCTCAAGCAATCCACCCACATGTGTATTTAAGTAGCCACCTTAAGTTAACCATTAAGTAACAACACTCACATCTGTCATGGATACACTCGCCCAAACCACGTCTACGAGCATAGCATAGCAATATAAACATAACGTAAAAGTAACTCCCAAAGGTTTGATAACGAATAGGGCAATAGTTTCTACCTCATCATCTACTTCCGAAAACCCACATGTTAAAACAGATCCTACCATGCAATTGTTTGAGGGTTGATCTAATGCAATAAAACTGGGTTGTAAGGAGGTATGATCAAAGTGCTACTTGCCTTGCTGATGATCCGTGAAACCTAAAGACTCGTAGTAGCATGCTTCGCACTCCGGGTACTCTATCGCAAACAAACAAATACATACATAAGCACTCAAACTAGAGGCACGGGTAAAACTTAAATAAGAGATCTAACCAGAAAGATCAACTTAAGAACTCCGGTTTGCAAAAAGAATCAAATCAAAGGAAGCAACAAAACTCAAACTGCGAAAGAAACAAGATTTGTTTACTAATCTGGACTAAAGTCAAATTTTACAGTACCAAAATCTTGTTCAAGTTGGTTAAATAGAAAGAGGGCTTCGAGACGAAGATCTAGGCACTTGAATCTTCTGATTCCGATAAACGAGCGAAAAGATAAACTAAAATGAAGATCAGGGCAGAAATCGCAATCGAAAATAACCGCGGAAAAACCCTGGAAAAAGAAAAACTGACGAACAGACTAACGAACGAACGTTCGCTGTCCGCGGCTAACGGGTGAGCACCGTTCGGTTAAACGAACATATGGACGAACATCCGCTAATTAACTAAACCGGAAAAACCAAACCGATCTAAACAAAAAAACGAAACTAGGTTTCCGAAAATAAAATGATCGTTTGTTTAAAAAAAACCGGTGGCTACCTTGACGAACTCAACGAATCCGGCGGCGGCGGCACTCCAGCGGGGGGCGATGGCACTCCGGCGGCGGCGACAGCGGGTGGAGGCGGCTGGTGGTGGGGCTGGCTAGGGTTTGGGGAGGCTCGGGCCCTCGCCTTATAAGGCCGGCCCTGCCAGGTGTCCCAGGCGGACACGGCCTGGTAGGTCGGTTTCCCTTTTTTTAAAAAAAAATCCGACGCGCAGAAATCGGTTAAAAGAAATACTAAACAAACTCCAAAAATCCTGAAATAAATTTTCGCCGTCCTCTAAAAATAAGGCGGGCAAGGTGAACATTTATTTGGGCCTCTAATGCAATTTTTGAAAAACACATTTTTTTCCTAATTCAAATAAAATAGCGATAAAACTCCGAATAAAATTTTCATTTGATTTTAATATTTTTCCTCCGATATTTCTTTATTTTGGAGAAGTTATTTTATCCCCTCTCTTTTATTTTCAGGTAAGAAATATCAGAGGAGAAAAATAATTAAAATCAAACAATCCTCTTCTCAAAATTTGAGAAAACTCAAATATGAAAATAACGAAATCCCCAACTCTCTCCGTGGGTCCTTGAGTTGCGTAGAATTTCTAGGATCAACCTAAAATGCAATAAAATATGATATGCAATGATGATCTAATGTATAACATTGCAAATTGAAAATTTGGGATGTTACAAACCTACCCCCCTTAAGATGAATCTCGCCCTCGAGATTCGGGTTGGCTAGAAAATAGGTGTGGGTGATCCTTCCGTAGGTCTTCCTCTCGTTCCCAGGTGGCTTCATCCTCGGTATGGTGGATCCACTGAACTTTGCAGAACTTGCTAACCTTGCTGCATGTGACTCGGTTGGTATACTCGAGAATCTTCACTGGTTTCTCCTCGTAGGTCAAATCGCTATCCAACTGAATCGCCTCCAGCGACACTGTATCTTTCAAAGGGACCATCTCTGTGTGGCACTTCTTCAACTGGGAAATATGAAACACATCATGAACTCCTGACAATCCTTCTGGTAATTCCAACTTGTAAACAACTTCTCCCATACGCTCCAAGATTTTGTATGGTCCCACAAAACGTGGTGCTAGCTTTCCTTTAACTCCAAAACACTTAACTCCTCGAAGTAGGGACACACGAAGATACACTCTGTCTCTGACTTTGTGAACTGACTCCTTGCGTTTAGAATCCGCATAGCTCTTCAGCCTGGACTGGGCTATCTTGAGTCTATCGTGAATCAGCTTAACCTTCTCTTCACACTCCTTGATCAAATCTGGTCCAAACAACTGACGGTCTCCAACTTCCTCCCATATCAACGGTGTCCTGCACCTCCTTTTGTACAAACCTTCGAAATGGGCCATCTTCAAACTGGCTTGATAACTATTATTGTAAGAGAACTCTGCATATGGCAAATTGTCATCCCAACTAGATCCATAATCTAGCGCACAAGCTCTCAACATGTCCTCTAGAATCTGATTCGCTCTCTCGGTCTGTTGATCTGTCTGTGGATGAAAGGCTGTACTAAACTCTAGCCTGGTACCCAAAGTCTCATGCAACTGATTCCAGACTTTGAGGTAAACTGCGTTCCTCTATCTGATACAATGGTCCTCGGAACTCCATGCAGACATACGATCCTGGTCATGTATATCTTTGCCAACTTAGCACTGGTGTAAGTGATCTTCACTGGGATGAAATGAGCTACTTTCTTGAACCGACCGACTACAACCCATATCGAGTCATAGCCTAAACGAGTCCTGGGCAATCCAGTGATAAAATACATCCCTAGCTTATCCCACTTCCATTCGGGTATCGGCTATGGCTGTAGCAATCCTGCTGGCTTTTGATGGTCTGCCTTCACTCTCTGACATACATCACAAACTGCTACATACTCCACAATATCCTTCTTCATTCCGGTCCACCAGAATCTGTCCTTCAAATCCAGATACAACTTGGTGTTTCCTGGTTGAATCGAATATGGCGAATGATGGGCCTCCGGCAGAATCAACTTCCTGATCTCTGGGTCATTAGGCACATATACTCGATCCTCAAACCATAGGGTATCGTGCTCATACTCACGAAATCCTTTAGCCTTTCCTTTGCTCATCCTTTCCTTTATCTCTGCAATCTCCTTGTCAGTCTTCTGAGCTTCTCTGATCTTATCCATCAGAGTAGACTGAATCTCCAATGCTGCTACATAACCTCTCGGAACTATCTTCAAACATAGCTCACGAAGATCCTCTGCTCACTCCTTGGGTAATTCTCCGGTCATGAGTGTATTGACATGACTCTTGCGACTCAACGCATCGGCTACTACGTTAGCCTTTCCGGGATGATAGTGCAACCATCCTTGATGAGCTCCAACCATCTCCTCTACCTGAGATTCAACTCCTTCCGCGTGAAGATATACTTCAAACTCTTGTGATCCATGTACACCTCACAATGGTTTTCGATGAGAAAATGTCTCCATGTCTTCAAGGCATGCACTACGGCTACTAACTCCAAGTCTTGTGTAGCATAATTCAACACATGGGGTTTAAGCTGTCATGAGGCATATGAAACAACTCTTCCTTCCTGCATAAGCACTGCTCCAAGTCCTCGACGTGAAGCGTCGCAATACACTTGATAATCCTTTCGTTGATCTGGAAGAATCAATACTGGGGCTGTAACCAAACGTTTCTTCAACTCCTAAAAACTGGCCTCACATTCCTCAGTCCATTTGAACTTGGTGTCCTTCTTTAACAACTCCCTCATGGGCTTTGCAATCTTAGAGAAATTCTCAATGAACCTCCTGTAGTATCCTGCGAGTCCTAGAAAACTCTGGATCTCTCCAACTGACGTGGGTGCTTCCCAATTTGTCACAGTGACAACCTTGGTGGGGTCTACTGCTATTCCTTCTTTGGATATAACATGTCCGAGGAATCCAACTTCCTTCAACCAAAACTCACACTTGCTGAACTTGGCATATAACTAATGTTCTCTAAGCTTCCCAAGTACCAAGCACAAATGCTCCTTATGCTCCTCTTCATTCTTTGAGTAGACTAATATGTCATCAATGAACACCACGACGAACTTATCCAAAAACTCCATAAACACCTTGTTCATCATGTTCATGAAATAGGCAGGCGCGTTAGTCAAACCAAATGACATAACGGTATACTCATATAGCCCGTACCTTGTGGTAAAAGCTGTCTTAGGTATATCCTGCTCTCGAATCTTCAGCTGGTGGTATCCTGATCACAGATCGATCTTGGAAAATACTTTAGCTCCTTGCAACTGGTCAAACAAATCATTGATCATTGGTAGTGGGTACTTGTTCTTGTTTGTCACTTCATTCAATCCACGATAATCAACAACCATCCTCAATGATCCATCCTTCTTCTCCACTAGAAGCACTGGTGATCCCCAAGGTCACGAACTTGGGCGAATATAGCCTTTATCCAGTAACTCCTTAATTTGCTTCTTAATTTCCTCCAAATCCTTTGCGGGCATCCGATATGGTCTCTTAGATGTTGGCCCTGTGCCTGGCAAAACCTCAATCAAAAACTCAATTTCTCTATCCGGTGGCATTCCTGGCAACTCTTCTGGAAATACATCAGGGAAATCCTTCACCACTGGTACTTCCTCATGTACAACTCCTGATAAGGAATTCACTTGAGTCCTCTTCGGCGCATGCCGGGATACATACTTAATCCTCCTTCCTTCTGGGGTGGTGAGCATAATCGACTTACGGGCGCAATCGATGTTCCCTCCATACATCAATAGCCAATCCATACCCAAAATCACATCCAAACCTTGCGACTCCAGAATTATCAGATCGGAGGGGAAAACATGCCTTCCTATGGTCAATGGCAGCTGAAAACATCCTTGGCTTGCCATATGTTCCGCTCCTGGCGAGCTTACTAACATAGGTGTTCTAAGAACTTTGGTGGACAACTTATACTTATCCACAAATCCCCTTGATATGTATGAATGCGATGCACCAGTATCAAACAGAACGATTGCAGTAAATGACTTAACCAAAAACTTACCTATTGCTACATCTGGTTGCACTTCAACCTCCTCCACGCTAACGTGGTTCACTTGCCCCTGTCGAAAGGGTTGGGCTTCTTCCCAGAGCTCCCGTTGCCATTTCCATTCTTTGCTTCAGAACACTCCGTAGCGTAATGTCCATTCTTCCCGCACTTGAAACAAGTAATGTGACTTAGATCCTTCTTAGCGGGCGTTGCTGGATTGGAATGGTTCTGTCCGTTGCTTCCTCCGTTCCCATTCCCATTCTTGGGGCCACTATGGTTGTGCGAACTGCCTCCATTGGAATTATGGCCTCCATGGTTATGGTGAAAGTGTCATCCCGAGTTCGTGGTAAAACGGGGCCTCTGATGAGCTCCTGAATTATACTTCCCTTGTCCATACTTCCTCTTGCAGTTGTCAATCTGCTGCTGCTTCCCTTCAATCATAAGAGCTCTATCTACCAACTCCTGGTAGTTGTTGAAGGTTGCCACCATCAACTGCATACTCAGCTCATCATTCAGTCCTTCCAGAAACTTCTCCTACTTAGCCGCATCCGTAGCAACGTCATCCGAGGCATAACTTGCTAACTTACTAAAATCATCCACATACTGGCCCACTATGCATCCTCCTTGGCGCAAGTTGCGAAACTCGCGCTCCTTCATGGCCATTGCACCTGCTAAAACATGGGCAATGCGAAAAGCCTGCTGAAACTGGTCCCATGTGACAGTGTCGATGGGGTAAGTGGCTGTGAAATTCTCCCACCATGATGTTGCGGGTCCATCAAGCTGATGTGCGACAAATCACACTCTCTCCGCATCTGTGCATCATGCAGTGGTCAACTCCCTTCCAATCTTACGGAGCCAATCATCTGCAACTATCGGCTCGGTGCTACTAGAGAACACCGGCGGATTCAGCCTTAGAAAACGGGCTAAGTGATCAACAGGTGGTGGTGGTGGTGGGTTGTTGTTGTTGTTGTTCCCCTGATTCTGGTTCAGGACTAGTAACTGCATCAGGGTATTCTACTGTTGGATCAACTAAGTGAGCTCCGGCGGGAAAGCAAAACCTTTGTCGCATCTCGGAGGCATCTGATGGGTTTAGAAAGGATGAGAAAACAGAATAGAATGATATCTAGAGGGAAAACACTACCCATATGCACATGAGACAAACACAAACATATCACTTCAATCAATTCAAACAAGGGCATACATTGGTCTAACTATCGTTACAAAAGTGCTCGGACCATACTATATACATGGGGGAATACTACTACTGATATGGTGGTCGACTAGAAGTTTTAATCGGTGGAAGACTCCATGATGTCTGCTCCAGCTTCATCAACATAGTCATCATCGCTATCGTCGGGGTCCGAGTCGGTGTCGTCGATGATGATGTAGTTCTCCGGGCAAGTGGAATCGTCGTCTTCTCCTCCTGGCGCGGGGTCTCCCATGAATACTCCTAGCTTCCTCGTCAAATTGTCATTCTTCTCCACGAGTATCGTCATTTCCTTCTCATATCCATCGCATGTAGACTTCAGTTCTTCCTCCAGCTCCGTGACCCTGGTCATTGCCTTCTTCAGATCTATCATGCCTGCGCACATCTGGCTCTCCTGGCAACGAATGTATTGATTTAACTCCTGGATGAAAGCTACAATAGACCTATCCCTCCTGGTGCTGACCATCTCCCATTACTCATCTCGGCGCCCACAAATCTGGTAGATTGTATCCTTGAGGTCCTTGTGGTAAACTTCTCCAATGCGTCCCATGGTGATGTGGGCTGCCATGCTCTTTCCTAGACTCCAGGTTGGTGCATCAAAGGAAAACTCTTTGGGCTCAGTGACTGGCATGAACGTCCTCCCTGGAAGTTGAACTCGAATCATCCAATGTTCCTCTTCTGGTAAAGTGGCGACGTAGGTCCCGGTGAATCTTGGTATTCCGATGTTCAGGTATCTAGTGACTTCCTTCAAGTGTCGTCCAAAAGGTGTGTCTTCATCCGGTTGTGTAAACTTGTTCCTTGCATCCGCCATCCTACGGAGTAGAGAAGGGAGAGGAGTCAGAAATGAGAAGAGAGTAGTGATCTAGGGCTTTAGCTTAGTGGTCGTGTCCTACAGTCAGCTTGTGCTCTGATACCATCTTGTAGCAACCAGACCTCAAACAGTCTGATCTCTGTGCATCAATGTCATCCCTGGATCGGTAATGCTGACACGCACAATACTCGAGGATTTATAACAGAGTAGCAATCACACACTTATTACATCGAATGTCTCAGAAGAGAACTTATTACAATAATATGGCTTAAGGCCATCTAAAATGATAACAGCGGAAGGCTTGGAAGATAAAGTGAGTCCATCAACTCCAACGGCATAGCTGAGCGAAAGACAACGACCTATGTCACCTTACTCGTCGTCTGAAAAGTCTGCATCATGAACGTTGCAGCCCAAAACGGGTCAGCACATGGAATATGCTGGCAATGTAACACATAGAGTAATGAATGGAATAAATGCTATCACTACATGCATATTTGGCTAGTGGAAAGCTCTATGGTTACAGTTTTGCATAAAGCCAATTTTTCCCTACAACAAATGAATAAAATTTTATTTAACTATCATGGTGGTTGTTAAACATTGAGAAGGTTCCTCCAACTCAATCCCAATTAAACATCATCATTAACCCAATCAAGTTATATTTAGAGTGATGAGATCAACATGATAATCCAAGAACCAGATACTCAAGATGTCCATAACCGGGGACACGGCTAACCATGATTAGTTTGTACACTCTGCAGAGGTTTGCGCACTTTTCCCCACAAGACTCGAATGCATCCATGGTCGGAGATTCGAGACACAGTCTTTCTGAAACAATAACTTTTTACTCTATGTGTATAGTTACACCTACTTTCCCCTACATCTGCTAGCCCACCATTCAAAGAGGTCATGCAACATACTCAACTATGCTAGAGCCCATAATAGCTTGTGGCTGCACACGGAAGTTTCTAGCAGGAATAATCTTATGATCCCTTTTAGCCTGGGTGGCTGACCGTAGGATGATCACATGGGTACTTCAGGATATCCTAGGACAACAATGGATTCTCCAGGTGCCCTGACAACCACTGGGTACTCCTGGGTGCCTCAAGCAATCCACCCAGATGTGTATTTAAGTAGCCACCTTAAGTTAATTGTAGCAACCAGACCTCAAATAGTCTGATCTCTGTGCATCAGTGTCATCCCTGGATCAGAAATGCTGACATGCACAGTACTCGAAGGATTTATAACAAAGTAGCAATCACACACTTATTACAACGAATGTCTCAAAAGAGAACTTATTACAAATAATATGGCTTAAGGCCATCTAATAACGATAATAGCGGAAGGCTTGGAAGATAAGCGAGTCCATCAACTCCAACGGCATCACTGAGTATAGAACCACGACCTAAAGGCACCTTAAACGTCGTCTGAAAAGTCTGCAACATGAACGTTGCAGCCCGAAACGGGTCAGCACATGGAATATGCTGGCAATGTAACACATAGAGAGTAATGAAAGAAATAAGGCTATACTACATGCATATATGGCTGGTGAAAGCTCTATGGTTATAGTTTTGCATAAAGCCAAATTTTCCCTACTGCAAAGGAATAAAATTTTATTTAACTATCATGGTGGTTGTTAAACATTGAGAAGGGTACTCCATCTCAATCCCAATTAAGCATCATCATTAAACCCAACAAAATTTAATTAAGTAACATGATGAGATGCACATGATAATCCAAGTACTTGATACTCAAAACGTCCATAACCGGGTACATGGCTAACCATGATTAGTTTATACACTCTGCAGAGGTTTAAGTACTTTTCCCCGCAAGACCCGATCTCCTCCGCTTGATTTCTCGCACTACATGGTGTTTGAGAAACGTATGACCGAGACACAGTCTTTTAGAAGCATTAACTCTCTACTCCGGGTAGACCGTACCAACCTACATCCCCTACATCTGCTAGTCTACCTCTTCAAGAGCTCACGCAACTTAATCAACTATGCTAGAGGCCATAGTAGTTTGCGGCTGCACACGGAAGTTTCTAGCATGAATAATCTCATGATCCCTTTGAGCCTGGGTGGCGGACCATAGGAGAATCACATGGTACCCCGGGATTTCCAAAAATACAGGCAACACTGGGTTCCCCCAGTGCCTCAATCCACCCAGATGTGAATTTAAGTTGCCACCTTATGTAAACCATTAATTGAACAATCTCACATCTGCCATGGAAACACTCACCCAATCCACGTCTACTAGCATAGCATGGCAATATAAGCAAACGTAGAAGCAACTCCCAAAGGTTTGATAATAAAACAGGTAATAGGTTCTACCTCATCTACTTCCCAAAACCCACATATTAATCAGATCCTAATCATGCAATTGTTCGAGGATTGATCTAATGCAATAAAACTGGGTAGTAAAGAGGTATGATCAAAGTGTTACTTGCCTTGCTGTTGATCCGTGAATCCTAGAGGTTCGAAGTAGCAAGCGGCGCACTCCGGGTACTCTATCGCAAACAAACAGGCACACAATAAGCACTTATCTAATGCACATGTAAAACTCAAATAAGAGATCTAACCAGAAAGTTCAACTTAAGAACTCCGGTTTGCAAAAAGAATCAAATCAAACGAAGCAATGAAAGTCAAACGGCTAAAGAAACAAGCTTTGTTATACTAATCTAGACCTAAGTCAAATTTTACAGTAGCAAAAACTTGTTTGAGTTGGTTAAACGGAAAGAGGGTTTCGAGATGAAACTCCACGCGCTTGAATCGCGTGATTCCGATAAACGAGCGAAAAGTTATATACTAAAATGAAAATCAGATCAGAAATCACGATAAAAAATAATCACGGAAAATCCGAGAAAAAGAAAAACAGACGAACAGGCTAACGAACGAAGGTTCGCTGTCTGCGACTAAATGACGAAAACTGTCCGTTAAAAATGAACGTACAGACGAACGTCCTCTAAATAACTAAACCAGAAAAATAAAACCGATTTAAAAGAAAATAAACCACGGGTTCTTAAAAAAATCGACGGTTTTCTCTCGAAAACCGCCGCGGCGGCGGCTACCACCGGCGGGTCCGGCGAGACGGCGGGCTCCGGCGGCGGCGGGGTCGGCTCTAGCGAGGGTGGCGGCGACGACGGGGTGCGGCTCGGGTGGCGCGGGGCTCGGGCGGCGGCGGCGGGACGCGGCGGCGGCGCGGATCGGGGCGGGGCTAGGATTTCGGGGGGGGGGGGGGGGGGAGGGGCAGGCGGCTCGGCCTCCCGGCTTATAAGGCCAGCCAGGCCAGGAGTCCGGGACGGACACGGCCCGGTAGGTCGGTTTGTTTAAAAAAAAAATTACGCGTAGAAAAACAAATAAAAGAAATACTAAACGGACTCCGAAAATCCAGAAATAAATTTCCCCTACTTTTAAAATCAGGCCAAACAAGATGAACTTTTATTTGGGGCCTAAATGCAATTTTGGAAAACACGCATTTTTCCTAAATTCAAATAAAATAGAAATAAACTCCAAAATAAAATCTTATTTGATTTTTTTATTAAATCTTCAATATTTCTTTATTTTGGGAAAGTCATTTTATTCCCTCTCTCATATTTTCATAATAGAAATAATTGGAGATAAAATAAATAAAATCAAATGATCCTATTTTCAAAATTTGAGAAAACTCAAATATGAAAATAACGGAATCCCCAACTCCCTCCGTGGGTCCTTGAGTTGCGTAGAATTTCTAAGATCGAGACAAAATGCAATAAAATATGATATGCAAAATGATCTAATGTATAACATTCCAAATTGAAAATTTGGGATGTTATAAACCTACCCCCCTTAAGATGAATCTCGCCCTCGAGATTCGGGTTGGCTAGAAAATAGGTGAGGGTGGTCGCTCAGTAGATCTTCCTCTCGCTCCCAGGTGGCTTCATCCTCGGTATGTTGGCTCCACTGAACTTCGCAAAACTTGATAACGTTGCTGCGGGTGACTCGGCTGGCATACTCAAGAATCTTTACTGGTTTCTCCTCATAGGTCAAATCACTATCCAGCTGAATCGCTTCCTGTGGCACTGTATCTCTCAGCGGTATATCAGCCATCTCCGCGTGACACTTCTTCAACTGGGAAATGTGGAACACGTCGTGAACTCCTGACAATCCTTCGGGCAATTCCAATTTGTAAGCAACTTCTCCCATACACTCCAAAACTTTATATGGTCCAACAAAACGTGGCGCTAACTTCCCTTAACTCCAAAGCGCTTAACTCCTCGAAGTGGAGATACACGAAGATAAACTCTGTCTCCGACTTCGTAAACAGTCTCCTTGCGTTTAGAATCTGCATAGCTCTTCTGCCTGGATTGGGCTACCTTGAGCCTATCGCGAATCAACTTCACCTTCTGTTTAGACTCCTTAATCAAATCCGGTCCAAAAAACTGGCGGTCTCCAACTTCATCCCACAACAATGGTGTCCTGCACCTCCTTCCGCATAAGGCTTCGAAAGGGACCATCCTCAAACTGGATTGATAACTATTGTTGTAAGAGAACTCTGCATATGGCAAATTGTCGTCCCAACTAGATCCATAATCTAGCACACAAGCTCTCAACATATCATCCAAAATCTGATTGACTCTCTCGGTCTGTCCATCTGTCTGCGGATGAAAAGTTGTACTGAACTCTAGCCTGGTACCCAAAGTTTCGTGCAACTGATTCCAGAACTTTGAGGTAAACTGGGTTCCTCTATCCGATACAATACTCCTCGGAACTCCGTACAGACATACGATCCTGGTCATGTACATCTTAGCCAACTTGGCACTGGTGTAGGTGGTCTTCACTGGGATGAAATGAGCTACCTTCGTCAAATGATCGACTACAACCGAAATCGAGTCATAGCCTGAACGAGACCTGGGCAATCCCGTGATAAAATCCATGCCCAGCTTGTCCCACTTCCATTTGGGTATCGGCAATGGCTGTAGCAATCCTGCTGGCTTCTAATGCTCTACCTTCACTCTCTTACGTACATCGCATACTGCTACATATTCCGCAATATCCTTCTTCATTCCGGTACACCAGAAAATGTCCTTAAAATCCAAACACATCTTGGTATTTCCTGGGTGAATCGAATACGGCAAATCATGGGCCTCCTGTAAAATCAACTTCCTGATCTCTGGGTCATTAGGCACATAAACGTGGTCCTCAAACCATAAGGTATTGTGTTCATCCTCACGAAATCCCTTAGCTTTTCCCTTGCTCATTTTCTCCTTTATCTCGGAAATCTCCTTGTTAGTCTTCTGGGCTTCTCTAATCTTATCCATCAAAGTAGACTGAATCTCCAATGCTTCTACATAGCCTCTCGGAACTATTTCCAAACATAGTTCACGAAGGTCCTCGGCTAACTCCTTTGGTAATCATCCGGTCATTAGTGTGTTTACATGGCTCTTACAACTCAACGCATCAGCTACTACGTTAGCCTTTCCGGGGTGATAATGCAATCTCATATCATAATCCTTGATGAGTTCCAACCATCTCCTTTGCCTGAGATTCAACTCCTTGTGTGTGAAGATGTACTTCAAACTCTTGTGATCCGTGTACACCTCACAATGGTTTCCGATGAGAAAATGTATACATGTCTTCAAGGCATGCACTACGGCTGCTAACTCCAAATCATGCATAGCATAATTCAACTCATGCGGTTTAAGCTGTCGTGAGGCATACGAAACAACTTTTTCCTTCCTGCATAAGCACTGCTCCAAGTCCTCGACGAGAAGCATCGCAATATACTTCGTAATCCTTGCACTGATCAGGCAGAATCAACACTGGTGATGTAACCAAACATTTCTTCAACTCCTGGAAACTGGCCTCACATTCCTCAGTCCATTTGAACTTCGTGTCCTTCTTCAACAACTCTGTCATGGGCTTCGCAATCTTCGAGAAATTCTCAATGAACCTCCGGTAGTATCCTGCGAGTCCTAGAAAACTTCGGATCTCTCCAACTGTTGTTGGGGCTTCCCAATTTGTCACGGTGACAACTTAGGTGGGGTCTACGGCTATTCCTTCTTCGGATATAACATGTCCGAGGAATCCAACTTTCTTCAATCAAAACTCACACTTGCTGAACTTGGCATATAACTGATGTTCCCTGAGCTTCTCAAGTACCAAACGCAAATGCTCCTTTTGCTCCTCTTCATTTTTTGAGTAGACCAATATATCATCAATGAACACCACAACGAACTTATCCAGAAACTCCATAAACACCTTGTTCATCATGTTCATGAAATAGGCAGGTGCGTTAGTCAGACCAAATGACATAATAGTATACTCGTACAACCCGTACCTAGTGGTAAAAGCCGTCTTGGGTATATCCTGCTCTCGAATCTTTAGCTGATGGTATCCTGATCGCAGATCGATATTAGAAAATACCTTAGCTCCTTGCAATCGGTCAAACAAGTCATTGATCATTGGTTGTGGGTACTTGTTTTTGATTGTCACCTCATTCAATCCTCGATAATCAACAACCATCCTCAATGTTCCATCCTTCTTCTACACTAGAAGCACTGGCGATCCCCAAGGTGACGAACTTGGGCGAATATAGCCTTTATCCAGTAACTCCTTGATCTGCTTCTTAATTTCTTCCAATTTTTTGCGGGCATCTTGTACGGTCTCTTAGATATCGGCCCTGTGCTTGGCAAAAGCTCAATCAAAAACTCAATATCTCTGTCTGGTGGCATGCCTGGCAACTCCTCTGGAAATACGTCGGGGAAATCCTTCACCACTGGTACTTCCTCCCGTACAACTCCTGATAAGGAATTTACTCGAGTCCTCTTCGGCACATGCCGGGATACATACTTGATCCTTCTTCCTTCTGGCGTGGTAAGCAAAATCGACTTACTGGCGCATTCAATGTTCCCTCTATACTTCAATAACCAATCCATGCCTAATATCACATCCAGTCCTTGTGATTCCAGTACTATTAGGTCTGAGGGAAACACGTAGTTACCAATCCTTAATGGTAACCGATCACACCATAGACTAGCCATATACTCTGCTCCTGGCGAGGTTACTAACATGGGTGACCTAAGGGCTTGGGTTGGCAGGTTATACTTATCCACAAATCCCCTTGATATGTATGAATGCGATGCACCAGTATCAAAAACAACAATTGGAGTAAATGACTTAACCAAAAACTTACCTATTACTGCATCTGGCTGGGCTTCAAACTCCTCCACGCTAACGTGGTTCACCTGTCCTTTTTTGAAAGGATTGGACTTCTTCCCAGAGCTTCCATTGCCATTTCCATTCTTTGCTTCAGGGCATTCAGTGGCATAATGTCCGGTCTTCTGGCATTTGTAACAGGCGATGTGGCTCAGATCCCTCTTGGCTGGGATTGACGGGTTGGTGCGGTTCTGTCCGTTGCTTCCTCCATTCCCATTACCCTTATTGAGGCCACTATGGTTGTGCGAACTAGCTCCTCCATGGGTATGCTGAAAATGTCCTCCCGAGTTTGGGGTAAAACGAGGCTTCTGCTGAGCTCCAGAATTGTACTTCCCTTGTCCATACTTTCTCTTGCGGCTGTCAATCTGCTGTTGCTTCCCTTCAATCATAAGAGCTCTATCTACTAACTCCTGGTAGTTATTGAAGGTTGCTACCATCAACTGCATGCTCAACTCATCATTCAGTCCTTCCAGAAACTTCTCCTGCTTAGCTGCATCCGTAGCAACGTCATCTGGGGCATAACGTGCTAGCTTACTAAAGTCGTCCACATACTGGCCAACAGTACGTCCTCCCTTGCGTAAGTTGCAAAACTCACGCTTCTTCATGGCCATTGCTCCTGCTGAAACATGGGCAGTACGGAAATCCTGTTGAAACTGATCCCATGTGACAGTGTCGATAGGATAAGTGGCTATGAAATTCTCCCACCATGATGCTGCGGGTCCATCAAGCTGATGTGCGGCAAAACGCACCTTCTCCGCATCTGTGCATCCTGCAGTGGTCAACTCCCTTCCCATCTTGCGGAGCCTATCATCTGCAACTATCGGCTCGGTGCTACTGGAGAACACCGGCGGATTCAGCCTCAAGAAACGGGCTAAGTGGTCAACAGGTGGTGGTGGTGGTGGGTTGTTGTTGTTGTTGTTCCCCTGATTCTGATTCTGGACTAGTATCTGCATCAATGCATTCTGCTGTTGGATCAACTGGGTGAGCTCCAGTGGGAAAGCAAATCCATTGTCACGTCTCGGAGGCATCTGAGTGTTTAGAAAAGATGAGAATATAGAATAGAATAAGGTCTAGAGAGAAAACACTACCCATATGCACATGAGACAAAAGCAAACAATATCACTTCAATCAATTCAAACATGGGCATACAACGGTCTAACTATCGTTACAAAAGTGCTCGGACTATACTATATACATGGGGGAATACTACTACTGTTATGGTGGTCGACTAGAAAAACTGCTCCGATGAAGACTCCATGATATCTACTCCATCTTCATCAACATAGTCATCATCACTATCGTCTGGGTCCGAATCGGTGTCGTTGATGATGATGTAGTTCTCCGGGCAAGTGCAATCATCGTCTTCTCCTCCAGTCGCGGGAAATCCCACGAATACTTTTAGCTTCTTCTTCAGATCGTCATTCTTCTCCATGAGTGTCGTCATTTCCTCCTCATATCCATCACGCGTAGACTTGAGTTCTTCCTCCAGCTCCGTGATCTTGGTTAATGCCTTCTTCAGATCTATCATGCATGCGCACATCTGGTTCTGCTGGCGACGTATGTGCTGGTTTAACTCCTGGATGAAAGCTGCAATTGATCTATCTTTCCTGGTGCTGATCATCTCCCATTGCTCATCTCGGCGCCCACAAATCTGATAGATAGTATCCTTGAGATCCTTGTGGTAAACTTCTCCAATGCGTCCCATGATGATGTGAGCTGCCATGCTCTTTCCTAGACTCCAGGTTGGTGCATCAAAGGAAAACTCTGTGGGCTCAGTGACTCGCATGAACTTCCTTCCTGGAACTTGAACTTGAATCATACAATGCTCCTCTTCGGGTAAAGTGGCAATGTAGGTCCCGGTGAAGCTTGGTACTCCGATGTTCAGGTATCTAGTGACTTCCTTCAAGTGGCGTCCAAAAGGTGTATCTTCATCCGGTTGCGTGAACTTGTTCCTTGCATCCGCCATCCTAAAAGAGTAGAAAAGATGAGGAGTCAGAAATGAGAAGAGAGAGTAGTGATCTAGGGCTTTAGCTTAGAGGTCATGCAATATACTCAACTATGCTAGAGCCCATAATAGCTTGTGGCTGCACACAGAAGTTTCTAGTAGGAATAATCTTATGATCCCTTTTAGCTTGGGTGGCGGACTGTAGGATGATCACATGGGTACTTCGGGATATCCTAGGACAACACTGGATTCTCCAAGTGCCCTGACAACCACTGGGTACTCCAGGGTGCCTCAAGCAATCCACCCAGATGTGTATTTAAGTAGCCACCTTAAGTTAACTGTAGCGACAAGACCTCAAATAGTCTGATCTCTGTGCATCAGTGTCATCCCTGGATCAGTAATGCTGACACGCACAGTACTCGAAGGATTTATAACAGAGTAGCAATCACACACTTATTACAATGAATGTCTCAAAAGAGAACTTATTACAAATAATATGTTTTAAGGCCATCTAATAACGATAACAGCAGAAGGCTTGGAAGATAAGCGAGTCCATCAACTCCAACGGCATCACTGAGTATAGAACCATGACCTAAAGGCACCTTAAATGTCGTCCGAAAAGTCTGCAACATGAACGTTGCAGCCCGAAACGGGTCAGCACATGGAATATGCTGTCAATGTAACACATAGAGAGTAATGAAAGAAATAAGGCTATACTACATGCATATATGGCTGGTGGAAAGCTCTATGGTTACAGTTTTGCATAAAGCCAATTTTTCCCTACTACAAAGGAATAAAATTTTATTTAACTATCATGGTGGTTGTTAAACATTGAGAAGGGTACTCCATCTCAATCCCAATTAAGCATCATCATTAAACCCAACAAAATTTAATTAAGTAACATGATGAGATTCACATGATAATCCAAGTACTAGATTCTCAAAACGTCCATAACCGGGGACATGGCTAACCATGATTAGTTTATACACTCTGCAGAGGTTTGCGCACTTTTCCCCGCAAGACTCGATCTCCTCCGCTTGATTTCTCGCACTACATGGTGTTTGAGAAACGGATGACCAAGACACAGTCTTTCAGAAGCATTAACTCTCTACTCCGGTTAGACCGTACCAACCTACATCCCCTACATCTGCTAGTCTACCTCTTCAAGAGTTCACGCAACTTAATCAACTATCCTAGTGACCATAGTAGCTTGCGGCTGCACATGGAAGTTTCTGGCATGAATAATATCATGATCCCTTTGAGCCTGGGTGGTGGTCCATAGGAGAATCACACGGTACCCCGAGATTTCCAAAAATACAGGCAACACTTGATTCCCCCGGTGCCTCAATCCACCCAGATGTGAATTTAAGTTGCCACCTTATGTAAACCATTAATTGAACAATCTCACATCTGTCATGGAAACACTCACCCAATCCACGTCTACTAGCATAGCATGGCAATATAAGCAAATGTAGAAGCAACTCCCAAAGGTTTGATAATAAAACAGGTAATAGGTTCTACCTCATCTACTTCCCAAAACCCACATATTAATCAGATCCTAATCATGCAATTGTTCGAGGATTGATCTAATGCAATAAAACTGGGTAGTAAAGTGGTATTATCAAAGTGTTACTTGCCTTGCTGATGATCCGTGAAACCTAGAGATTCGAAGTAGCAAGCGGCGCACTTCGGGTACTCTATCGCAAACAAACAGGCGCACAATAAGCACTTATCTAATGCACAGGTAAAACTCAAATAAGAGATCTAACCAGAAAGTTCAACTTAAGAACTCCGGTTTGCAAAAAGAATCAAATCAAACGAAGCAACAAAAGTCAAACGGCGAAAGAAACAAGCTTCGTTATACTAATCTGGACCTAAGTCAAATTTTACTGTAGCAAAAACTTGTTTGAGTTGGTTAAATGGAAAGAGGGTTTCGAGACAAAATTCCAGGCGCTTGAATCGCCTGATTCCGATAAACGAGCGAAAGGTTATACTAAAATGAATATCGGATCAGAAATCGCGATCAGAAATAATCGCGGAAAATCGGAGAAAAAGAAAAACGGACGAACAGGCTAACGAACAAACGTTCGCTATCTACGACTAAACGACGAAAACCGTTCATTAAAAACAAACGTACGGACGAACGTCCGCTAAATAACTAAACCGAAAAAAACAAAACCGATTTAAAAAAATAAACCGCGGGTTCTTTAAAAAACCGACGGTTTTCTCTCGAAAACCGCGGCGGCGGCTACCTCCGGCGGGTCCGGCGAGATAGCGGGCTCCGGCGGCGGCGGGGTCGGCTCCGGCGAGGGCGGCGGCGACGGCGGGGTGCGGCTCAGGTGGCGCGGGGCTCGGGCGGCGGCGGCGGGACGCGGCGACGGCGGCTGGCGGCGGCGCGGATCGGGGCGGGGCTAGGGTTTCGGTGGGGGGGGGGTGGCTGGCGGCTCGGGCCTCCTGGCTTATAAGGCCGGCCGGGCCAGGAGTCTTGGATGGAGACGGCCCGGTAGGTCGGTTCATTTTTTTAGAACATTACGCGCAGAAAAACAAATAAAAGAAATACTAAACGGACTCCAAAAATCCCGAAATAAATTTTCCCCGACTTCTAAAATCACGCCGGACAAGATGAACACTTATTTGGGGCCTAAATGCAATTTTGAAAAACGCGCCTAAATTCAAATAAAATAGCAATAAACTCCAAAATAAAATCTTATTTGATTTTTTATTAAATCTTCAATATTTCTTTATTTTGGGAAAGTCATTTTATTCCCTCTCTCATATTTTCATAATAGAAATAATTGGAGATAAAATAAATAAAATCAAATGATCCTATTTTCAAAATTTGAGAAAACTCAAATATGAAAATAACGGAATCCCCAACTCTCTCCGTGGGTCCTTGAGTTGCGTAGAATTTCTAAGATCGAGACAAAATGCAATAAAATATGATATGCAAAATGATCTAATGTATAACATTCCAAATTGAAAATTTGGGATGTTATAAACCTACCCCCCTTAAGATGAATCTCGCCCTCGAGATTCGGGTTGGCTAGAAAATAGGTGAGGGTGGTCGCTCAGTAGATCTTCCTCTCGCTCCCAGGTGGCTTCATCCTCGGTATGTTGGCTCCACTGAACTTCGCAAAACTTGATAACGTTGCTGCGGGTGACTCGGCTGGCATACTCAAGAATCTTTACTGGTTTCTCCTCATAGGTCAAATCACTATCCAGCTGAATCGCTTCCTGTGGCACTGTATCTCTCAGCGGTATATCAGCCATCTCCGCGTGACACTTCTTCAACTGGGAAATGTGGAACACGTCGTGAACTCCTGACAATCCTTCGGGCAATTCCAATTTGTAAGCAACTTCTCCCATACACTCCAAAACTTTATATGGTCCAACAAAACGTGGCGCTAACTTCCCTTAACTCCAAAGCGCTTAACTCCTCGAAGTGGAGATACACGAAGATAAACTCTGTCTCCGACTTCGTAAACAGTCTCCTTGCGTTTAGAATCTGCATAGCTCTTCCGCCTGGATTGGGCTACCTTGAGCCTATCGCGAATCAACATTACGCGCAGAAAAACAAATAAAAGAAATACTAAACGGACTCCAAAAATCACGAAATAAATTTTCCCCGACTTCTAAAATCACGCCGGACAAGATGAACACTTATTTGGGGCCTAAATGCAATTTTGAAAAACGCGCCTAAATTCAAATAAAATAGCAATAAACTCCAAAATAAAATCTTATTTGATTTTTTATTAAATCTTCAATATTTCTTTATTTTGGGAAAGTCATTTTATTCCCTCTCTCATATTTTCATAATAGAAATAATTGGAGATAAAATAAATAAAATCAAATGATCCTATTTTCAAAATTTGAGAAAACTCAAATATGAAAATAACGAAATCCCCAACTCTCTCCGTGGGTCCTTGAGTTGCGTAGAATTTCTATGATCGAGACAAAATGCAATAAAATATGATATGCAAAGATGATCTAATGTATAACATTCCAAATTGAAAATTTGCGATGTTACATTAACCATTAAGTAACAACACTCACATCTGTCATGGATACACTCACCCAAACCACGTCTACGAGCATAGCATAGCAATATAAACATAACATAAAAGTAACTCCCAAAGGTTTGATAATGAATAGGGCAATAGGTTCTACCTCATCATCTACTTCCCAAAACCCACATGTTAAAACAGATCCTAACCATTTAATTGTTTGAGGGTTGATCTAATGCAATAAAACTGGGTAGTAAAGAGGTATGATCAAAGTGTTACTTGCCTTGCTGATGATCCGTGAAACCTAGAGACTCGTAGTAGCACGCTTTACACTCCGGGTACTCTATCGCAAACAAAAAAATACATACATAAGCACTCAAATTAGAGGCCTGGGTAAAACTCAAATAAGAGATCTAACCAGAAAGTTCAACTTAAGAACTCCGGTTTGCAAAAATAATCAAATCAAATGAAGCAACGAAACTCAAACTGCGAAAGAAACAAGATCCATTTACTAATCTGGACTAAAGTCAAATTTTACAGTACCAAAATCTTGTTCAAGTTGGTTAAATAGAAAGAGGGCTTCGAGACGAAGATCTAGGCATTTGAATCGCATGATTCCGATAAATGAGCGAAAAGATAAACTAAAACGAAGATCAGGGCAGAAATTGCGATCGAAAATAACCGCGGAAAAACCCTGGAAAAAGAAAAACTGACGAACAGACTAACGAACGAACGTTCGCTGTCTGCGACTAATGGGTAAACACCGTTCATTAAAATGAACATACGAACGAACGTCCGCTAATTCACTAAACCGGAAAAACCGAACCGATCTAAACAAAAAAACGAAACTAGGTTTCCGAAAATAAGACCGATCGTTTATTTAAAAAACTGGCGGCTACCTCGACGAACTCGACGAATCCGGCGGCGGCGGCAGCGGGTGGAGGCGGCGGGTGGCGGGGCTGGCTAGGGTTTGGGGAGGCTCGGGCCCTCGCCTTATAAGGCTGGCCGGGCCAGGTGTCCCTGGCGGACACGGCCCGGTAGGTCGGTTTCCCCCTTTTTTAAAAAAATAAAAATTCCGACGTGCAGAAAAACGATTAAAAGAAATACTAAACGAACTCCAAAAATCCTGAAATAAATTTCCCCGTCCTCTAAAAATAAGGCGGACAATGTGAACATTTATTTGGGCCTCTAATGCAATTTTTCAAAAACACATTTTTTTCCTAATTCAAATAAAATAGCGATAAAACTCCGAATAAAATTTTCATTTGACTTTAATATTTTTCCTCCAATATTTCTTTATTTTTAAGAAGTCATTTTATCCCCTCTCTTTTATTTTCAGGTAAGAAATATCAGAGGAGAAAAATAATTAAAATCGAAACGATCCTCTTGCCAAAATTTGAGAAAACTCAAATATGAAAATAACGAAATCCCCAACTCTCTCCGTGGGTCCTTGAGTTGCGTAGAATTTCTAGGATCAACCCAAAATGCAATAAAATATGATATGCAATGATGATCTAATGTCTAACATTCCAAATTGAAAATTTGGGATGTTACAATAGAGGTGTCGATAAAATAAAATACGGACATGAGAGCATCATGATCATTCTTAGAACAGCAATATATATATATTGTCATATGATTCCTTATGCTAAAGCAATAATCTATTCACAATGTAAAGTATGAATCAGAAACTTCATTGAAAACTAGCAATCTATAATCTCAGTCATTGAAGCAATTGCTATTTATCATAACATCGGTAAGAGTCAATATAAGAGCTTTTCAGCAAGTCCACATACTCAACTATCATTTAATCTTTCACAATTGCTAACACTCACGCAATACTTATGGGTATGAAGTTTAAATTGGACACAGAGAAAGATAGGGGCTTATAGTTTTGCCTCCAAACCTTTTACCTCAAGTTTAACGTCAACAATAATACTTTACGAAAACCTACATCCAATTGGGTATATATATTAGGATCTTTCCAACACATAGTGCTTGCCAAAGGATAAAGTGTAAAATGGGAAAGGTGAAGATCACCATGACTCTTGTATAAGGTAGAAGACAAAAATAAAAGATAGGCCCTTCGAAGAGGGAACCAGAGGTTGTCATGTGCTTTTATGGTTGGATGCACAAAATCTTAATGCAAAAAAACGTCATTATATTGCCACTTGTGATAGGGACCTTTATTATACAGTTCGTAGCTTTTATTTCTTCCTTGTCGCAAGCTTGTATAAAGCTTATTTTCTCCACACTAATAAATCATACATATCTACAGAGCAATTTTTACTGCTTGAGCCATGACAACTTACTCGAAGGATCTTACTCAATCCATAGGCAGATATGATGGACTCTCATGGCAAAACTGGGTTTACGGGTGTTTGGAAGCACAAGTAGTATCTCTACTTGGTGCAAAGGATTTGGCTAGCATGAGGGAGAAAGGCAAGCTCAACATGTTGGATGATCCATGACAATATAATTTATTTCGTACATAAGAAAACATAACCCATTATGTTGTCTTCCTTGTCCAACATCAACTTTTTAGCATGTCATATTTTTAATGAGTGCTCACAATCATAAAAGATGTCCAAGATAGTATATTTATATGTGAAAACCTCTCTTTCTTTAGTACTTCTTATTAATTGCAACGATGACCAAAACTATGTTTGTCAACTCTCAGCAACTTTTATTCATCATACTCTTTATATGTGAAGTCATTACTCTCCATAAGATCAATATGATCTTTTTGTTTCTTTTTGTTCTTTCTTTATCTTTTTATTCCCTCAAGATCATAGCAAGATAGCCAAGCCCTCGACTCAAAACTAATCTTTATTATATATAGCTCACGAACTCGATTACATAGATAGGGATCGACACAAAAACTCAAAACTAGATCATACTATACTTTATTCTACTAGATCAAGATATAACCAAAAGGATCAAACTAAGAAAAACGGTAAAGATAGAAGTGTGATGGTGATACGATACCGGGGCACCTCCCCCAAGCTTGGCAGCTGCCAAGGGGAGTGCCCATACCCATGTATTTATGTCTGTTTCTTCGGAGGGGGTGATGATGGAGTTGTTGATGACAGGGTGTCACACATCGAGTGTAGGAGATCCTCCAACTTGCGGAAAATGCCCTTGAGTGCGGTGATATGCTCTTGCAACAAAACATTTTCATGTGTGAGATACTTATTTTGTATGCGAGCTAGCTCAATCATCTTGAAAGCTTCAATTGTAGTAGGGGTGAGATGATTGTAGTGGGGTTGAAGGAAGCGTTCTTCTTCTACTATCAGGGCTTGTTCCTCCACCACCTCCTTGATATTGTCACCTTCCTTGATTTCCTTGATTTATTCTCGCTTCACCTCTATCTTCATTAGCCAAGCATCGTTGCCCACGTTTTTGGAGGAGGGGGCGACATGATGCCTGACCTTGAGAAACTCTGGTAGAAAACAGCTTAAAAACAAAAACAGAGGACTTTGTTGTGGTACGGTGGTCAAAACCTTCGGGAGATTATATAATGATTTTTTACTGACCAAAGAAGTATCGTGCAAGAAAACGGAGTCCGGAGGGCACACGAGGTGCCCATGAGGCAGGGGACGCGCCCAGGGGGTAGGGCGCGCCCTCCACCCTGGTGGATGCCTCGTGTCCTTTCCGGGCTACTTCTTATTTTCCTATTTTCTTAAATACTCCAAAAAGGAGAAACATTGCTATTAGAACTGTTTTGGAGTCGGTTTACTTACCGTACCACATACCTATTCCTATTCGGAGTCTGAAACATTCTGGAAAGTGTCCCTTATGTACTCCTCCGGGGTTATGGTGTCAATAACATTTGTTTCAACATTTATGGGATTACCTGGGATATAATGTTTGATTCTTTGACCGTTCACCACCTTCGTATTTGTGCCTTCAAAGTTGTTGATTTTTATGGCACCGGAACGATAGACCTCCTCGATAACATAAGGACCTTCCCATTTAGAGAGAAGTTTTCTTGCAAAAAATCTTAAAGGAGAGTTGTATAGCAAAACAAAATCACCTACATTAAACTCACGCTTTTGTATCCTTTTGTCATGCCATCTTTTAACCTTTTCTTTAAATAGTTTGGCATTCTCATAGGCCTGGGTTCTCCATTCATCAAGTGAGCTATTTTCAAATAGTCTCTTCTCACCGGCAAGTTTGAAATCATAATTGAGCTCTTTAATAGCCCAATATGCCTTATGTTCTAGTTCGAGAGGTAAGTGGCATGCTTTTCCATAAACCATTTTATACTGAGACATACCCATAGGATTTTTATATGCAGTTCTATTGGCCCATAATGCATCATCAAGTTTCTTGGCCAATTCCTTCTAGATCTATTAATAGTCTTTTGCAAAATTAATTTAAGCTCTCTATTACTCAATTCTACCAGACCGCTAGACTGTGGATGGTATGGAGATTCAATTCTATGATTAACATCATACTTAGCAAGCATTTTACGAAAAGCACCATGAATAAAATGTGTACCACCATCAGTCATCAAGTATCTAGGAACTCCAAACCTCAGAAAAATAACTTTTTTAAGCATCTTAATAGAGGTGTTATGATCAACACTACTAGTTGGAATGGCTTCTACCCACTTAGTAACGTAATTAACAACAACTAAAATATGTGTATACCCATTAGAGGAAGGAAACGGTCCCATATAATCAAAGCCCCAAACATCAAATGGTTCAATAACAAGTGAATAGTTCATAGGCATTTCTTGACGTCTACTAATATTACCAATTCTTTGACATTCATCACAAGACAAGACAAACTTACGGGCATCTTTCAAGAGAGTAGGCCAATAAAAACCGGATTGCAATACCTTATGTGCAGTTCTATCTCCAGCGTTGTGTCCTCCATATGCCTCGGAGTGACACTTGCGTAGGATCTGTTCATGTTCGTGCTCAGGTACACAACGTCTAATAGCACCATCTACTCCTTCTTTATAAAGGTGTGGGTCATCCCAAAAGTAATGCCTTAAATCATAGAAAAACTTTTTCTTTTGCTGGTATGTGAAACTAGGTGGTATAAATTTAGCAACAATGTAATTAGCATAATCAGCATACCATGGAGCAGTACGAGAAGCATTTATGGCAGCTAATTGTTCATCAGGAAAGCTATCATCAATAGGTAGTGGGTCATCAAGACCATTCTCTAACCTAGACAAGTTGTCTGCAACGGGGTTCTCAGCTCCCTTTATCAATAATATGCAGATCAAATTCTTGTAGCAAGAGAACCCATCTAATAAGTCTAGGTTTAGCATCTTTCTTTTCCATAAGGTATTTAATAGCAGCATGATCAATGTGAATAGTTACTTTAGAATCAACAATATAAGGTCTGAACTTATCACAAGCAAATACAACTGCTAAAAATTCTTTCTCAGTAGTAGCATAATTTCTCTGGGCACTATCTAGAGTTTTACTAGCATATTGGATAACATTTAATTTCTTATCAACTCTTTGCCCTAGAACAGCACCTACAACATAATTACTAGCATCACACATGATTTCAAAGGGTAAATTCCAATCAGGAGGCTGAACAATAGGTGCAGAAATCAAGGCTTTCTTAAGTATTTCAAATGCTTCTACACAATCATCATCAAAGACAAAAGGAACATCTTTTTGTAATAGATTAGTGAGAGGCCTAGATATTTTTGAGAAGTCTTTAATGAGCCTCCTATAAAAACCGGCAAGACCAAGGAAACTTCTTATACCTTTGATATCCTTAGGACACGACATCTTATCAATAGCATCAACTTTAGCTTTATCAACTTCAATACCTATTTCAGAAATCTTATGCCCCAAGAAAATAACTTCATTAACCATAAAGTGGCACTTCTCCCAATTCAAGACAAGATTAGTTTCTTCACATCTCTGCAAGACTCGATCAATGTTGCTTAAGTAATCATCAAAAGAAGTTCCATACATGGAGAAATCATCCATGAAAACCTCAACAATCTTTTCACAAAAGTTAGAGAATATAGCAGTCATACATCTTTGAAAGGTAGCAGGTGCATTACATAAACCAAAAGGCATATGTCTATAAGCAAAGGTACCGAAAGGGCAAGTAAAATTGGTCTTATCCTGATGCTCTTTCGACACAGGTATTTGAGAGAAACCAGAATAACCATCTAGAAAGCAAAAAATGTGTATGTTTGGATAATCTTTCTAGCATTTGATCAATAAAAGGTAGAGGGCAATGATCTTTTCTAGTAGCTTTATTTAATTTGCGGAAATCAATTACCATTCTATAACCTGTAACAATTATTTGTGGGATCAATTCATCTTTATCATTAGGAACAACAGTAATACCTCCCTTCTTAGGGACACAATGGACATGACTTACCCACTTACTATCAGCAACAAGATAGATTATACCTGCCTCCAGAAGATTTAGTATTTCATTTCTTACCACTTCTTTCATCTTAGGATTTAACCGTCGTCGATGATCAACAACTGGTTTAGCGTCTTTCTCCAATTTAATTTTGTGCTGGCATAGAGTGGGACTAATGGCCTTAAGATCATCAAGAGTATATCCAATAGCACCACGGTGCTTCTTCAGAGTTTTCAATAATTTCTCTTCTTCATGCTCTGAAAGGTTAGCACTAATAATAATAGGATATATCTTCTTCTCATCAAGATAAGCATATTTAAGAGTATCTGGTAATAGTTTAAGCTCAAACACGGGACCACCCTTGGGTGGAGGAGAATCCCCTAAGATTTCAACAGGCAAGTTGTGTTTCAAAATAGGTCCCAGTTTAAAGAATACTTCATATATTTCCCTTCTTTCATTCATAAACATATCATTTTCATGGTCTAGCAAATATTGTTCTAAAGGATCATTAGGAGGCACGACAATAGAAGCAAGACCAATAATTTCATCTTTACTAGGCAATTCTTCATCATGGGGTTGTCTACGGAATTTAGCAAAATTAAAATCATGAGACATATCCCCTAAACCAACAGTAACAATATCCTTTTCGCAATCTAACTTAGCATTAGTAGTATTCAAGAAGGGTCTTTCAAATATAATGGGACAAAAGTCATCTTGTGGGGAACCAAGAACAAGAAAATTAATAGGATATTTAACTTTCCCACACAAGACTTCAACATCTCTAACAATCCCAATTGGTGAAATAGTATCTCTATTGGCAAGTTTAATAGTAACATCAATACCTTCTATTTCAGTGGGTGTGATATCATGCATAATTTCTTCATATAAGGAATGAGGTATTGTGCTCGCACTAGCACCCATATCACATAAGCCATGATAACGGTGATCTCTTAACAGAAACAACAGGCATGCCAACAACAGGTCTATGTTTATTTTTAGTATCGGGTCTAGCAATTCTAGCAGCTTCATCACAAAAGTAAATAACATGCCCATCAATATTATCGACCAAGAGATCTTTAACCATAGCAATACTAGGTTAAACTTTAATTTGATTAGGGGTGTAGGTGTTCTAGCATTACTCTTACGAACCACTGTTGAAGGTTTAGCTTGATCCTTTATTCTAATAGGGAAAGGTGGTTTCTCAATATAAGTGGTAGGAACAATAGGATCAACATTATAAGTAATAGTTTTTTCTTCAACTTTATAGGTTCTACTACTTTTACTTCAATGGGAGGATGATATTTAAACCACTTCTCTTTAGGGAGATCAACATGAGTAGCAAATGATTCACAGAAATAAGCTATTATCTCAGAGTCAAGTCCATATTTAGTGCTAAATTCACGAAAAGCATCGGTATCCATAAAAGATTTAACACAATCAAACTTAGGTGTTATACCCTACTCCTTACCTTCGTCGAGTTCCCAATATTTAGAGTTGCATTTAATTCTTTCCAATAAATCCCATCTGAATTCAATAGTCTTCATCATAAAAGAACCAGTACAAGAAGTATCAAGCATGGAGCGATTATTGAGAGAAAGCCGAGCATAA
The DNA here is from genome assembly GCA_963921465.1 of Triticum timopheevii. Lineage (NCBI taxonomy): Eukaryota > Viridiplantae > Streptophyta > Magnoliopsida > Poales > Poaceae > Triticum > Triticum timopheevii. The sequence continues at coordinate 326,456,521 of OY997264.1, forward strand.
AAATTTTGAATAATAATTTTTCTTGAAAGCTCATGATTGGGGCATGAATATAACATTGACTTAATCCTTCCCCAAGATTGAGCGATACTCGTGAGGCCAAAAATTATATATATATAATTATGATCACGATGAACCAGATGCATAGGATAAAACTTCTGATGAAATTCCAATTTCAATCGGTTGTAGTTCCATGATCCAATATCATCACATAACCTAAACCATCTCAATGCCTATCCCTTATAGATAAAGGAGAGACCTTCTTCTTGATAACATCCTCGGGCATACCTGCAAGCTTAAATAATCCACAAACTTCATCCACATAGATTAGGTGCATATCGGGATGTAATGTTCCATCTCCTGTAAAAGGATTAGCTAGCAATTTCTCTGTCATACCCGAAGGAATTTCAAAGTAAACATTTTCAGTAGGTTCAGTAGGTTGAGGAGCAACTCTTTGCTCTACTGGTTGGGGTGAAGATACCCCGAACAAGCCCCTCAAAGGATTATTTTCCATAGTAACAAGTGATAGTAAATTTCAGCACACTATATAATTTTTTTCTTACCAAATTCCACCTACCAAAGGCGCTTCACTCCCTGGCAACGGCGCCAGAAAAGAGTTTTGATGACCCACAAGTGTAGGGGATCTATCGTAGTCCTTTCGATAAGTAAGAGTGTTGAACCCAACGAGGAGCAGAAGGAAATGACAAGCGGTTTTCAGTAAGGTATTCTCTGCAAGCACTGAAATTATCGGTAACAGATAGTTTTGTGAGAAGGTAATTCGTAACGGGTAACAAGTAACAAAAGTAACTAAGGTGCAGCAAGTTGGCCCAATCCTTTTTGTAGCAAAGGACAAGCCTGGACAAACTCTTATATAAAGGAAAGCGCTCCCGAGGACACATGGGAATTATCGTCAAGCTAGTTTTCATCATGCTCATATGATTTGCGTTCGTTACTTTGATAATTTGATATGTGGGTGGACCGGTGCTTGGGTACTGCCCTTCCTTGTACAAGCATCCCACTTATGATTAACCCCCCTCACAAGCATCTGCAACTACGAAAGAAGAATTAATGTAAACCTAACCATAACATGAAACATATGGATCCAAATCAACCCCTTACGAAGCAACGCATAAACTAGGGTTTAAGCTTCTTTCACTCTATCAACCCATCATCTACTTATTACTTCCCAATGCCTTCCCCTAGGCCCAAACAATGGTGAAGTGTCATGTAGTCGACGTTCACATAACACCACTAGAGTTAAGACAGCATACATCTCATCAAAATATCTAACGAATACCAAATTCACATGACTACTTATAAAAAGACTTCTCCTATGTCCTCAGGAACAAATGTAACTACTCACAAATCATATTCATGTTCATAATCAGTGGGGTATTAATATGCATAAAGGATCTGAACATATGATCTTCCACCGAATGAACCAACTAGCATCAACTACAAGGAGTAATCAACACTACTAGCAACCCACAGGTACCAATCTGAGGTTTTGAGACAAAGATCGGATACAAGAGATGAACTAGTGTTTGAGAGGAGATGGTGCTGGTGAAGATGTTGATGGAGATTGACTCCCTCTCAATGAGAGGATCGATGGTGATGACGATGGTGATGATTTCCCCCTCCCGGAGAGATGTTTCCCCGGCAGAACAGCTCTGCCAGAGCCCTAGATTGGTTCCGCCAAGGTTCCGCCTCGAGACGGCGGCGCTTTGTCCTGAAAGCTTCCTTATGATTTTTTCCAGGGCAAAAGACACCATATACGAGAAGATGGGCATCGGGGGGCTTCTAGGTGGCCCACGAGGCAGGGGGCGCGCCCTCCAACCTTGTGGATAGTGGGTGGCCCCCCTCTGGTGCTTTCTTCGCCCAATATTTTTAATATATTCTAGAACTGACTTTCGTGGAGTTTCAGGACTTTTGGAGCTGTGTAGAATAGGTCTCTAATATTTGCTCCTTTTCCATCCCAGAATCCAGCTGCCGACATTCCCCCTCTTCATGTAAAACCTTGCAAAATAAGAGAGAAAATGCATAAGTATTGTAACATAATGTGTAGTAACATCCCATAATGCAATAAATATTGAGATAAAAGCATGATGCAAAATGGACGTATCAACCGGTGAGTCCAAACCAGAGACATGGCTAGAAGATCGCCAAGTGGCTATGCATATCGGAGGCAGCAATGATTATGTGGCCATGAAGCATTTGCCTTTGATGTTGGAAGGGTCAGCCTGAGCCTGGCTCAACCAGCTCACCCCCGCTAGCATCTACTACCGGGAGGATCTGGCTCGAGTGTTTATCAAAACATTTGAAGGCACATGCAAATGGCTAGCTGGATTGACTGAGTTGCAGCACTATGTTCATAAACCGAATGAAACCTTAAGGGAGTACATTCAGCATTGGACTACTCTACATCATGTGGTTGAGAACATCACTGAGCATCAAGCCATCTGTGCCTTCGAAGCAGTTGTCAGGGATCGGGAACTCATCCTGAAATTTGGTGGGACAGAGCCCTTGACCATGAGACGAATGAAGGAAATCCCACTCGGTATGCAAATGGCGAGCAAGACGACCGTCTCCGTAATGGCAAAGGGAAGACCACCGAGCCCAGTCCTGCAAGAAATACCCAAGTCGGATACAGAAACGCAAAGCTAAAGGTTCAGCCCAGGCTGATGTTGGGAACGTAGCATGCAATTTCAAAAAATTCCTATGCTCACGCAAGATCTATCTAGGAGATGCATAGCAACGAGAGGGGAGAGTGTGTCGATGTACCCTCATAGACCAAAAGCGGAAGCGTTTGATAACGCGGTTGATGTAGTCGAACTTCTTCTCGTTCCGACTGATCAAGCACCGAACGTAAGGCACCTCCGAGTTTTGTACACGTTCAGCTCGATGATGTCCCTAGAACTCTTGATCCAGCAAAGTGCCGGGGAGAGTTCCGTCAGCAAAAAGTTGTGGTGACGGTGATGGAGAAGTGATCTGCGCAGGGCTTCGCTTAAGCACTACGAGAAAATGCCGGAGGCATAAACTGTGGAGGGGGGCGCCGCACACGACTAACAATTGTTGGTGTGTGTTCTAGCGGTGCCCCCCTCATATATATAGGTTGGAGGGGAGGACGGGCAGCCAAGGGGGCGCCCCAAGTAGGAGGAATCCTACTTGGGCGCCTCCCAATTCGGCCTCCCCCTTCCATATTCATCCGGAGGGGAAGAAGGAGGAGGGAGGAGAGAAGGAAGGGGGAGGCCGAATTGCTCCCCTTCCTTTCTCTCTTCCCCTCTCCCCCCTTATTTTGGCCTACATGGGGCGCACCAGCCCCCTAGGGGCTGGTCTGACCCCTTCTTGGCCCATTAGGCCCATGTAGTTGCCGGGGGGATGCCCGGAACCCCTTCCGGTGACCCAATATGTACCTGGTACCCCCAGAACACTTCTGGTGTCCGAATATCATTGTCCAATATATGAATCTTTACCTTTCGACCATTTTGAGACCCCTCGTCATGTTCGTGATCTCATCTAGGACTCCTAACAACATTCAGTCACCAAATCACATAACTCATATAATACAAAATCGTCATGGAACATTAAGTGTGCGGACCCTGTGGGTTCGAGAACTATGAGACATGACCGAGACACCTCTTCGGTCAATAACCAACAGAGGAACAAGGATGCTCATATTGGTTCCAACATATTCTACGAAGATCTTTATAAATTGTACCGTAATGACAATATACGTTATTCCCTTTGTCATCGGTATGTTACTTGCCCGAGATTCGATCGTCGGTATCTTCATACCTAGTTCAATCTCGTTATTGGCATGTCTATTTACTCATTCCGTAATACATCATCCCCAACTAACTCATTAGTCACATTTCTTGCAAGACTTATCATGATGTGTAGTACCGAGAGGGCCCAGAGATACCTCTCCGACACTCTGAGTGACAAATCCTAATCTCGATCTATGCCAACCCAACAAACACCTTCGGAGATACCTATAGAGCATCTTTATAATCACCCAGTTATGTTGTGACATTTGATAGCACACAAGGTATTCCTCCGGTACCCGGGAGGTGCATAATCTCATAGTCAAAGGAATATGTATATGGCATGAAGAAAGCAATAGCAATAAAATAGAACGATCAATATGCTAAGCTAACGGATGGGTCTTGTCCATCACATCATTCTCCTAATGATGTGTTCACGTTCATCAAATGACAACACATGTCTATGGTTAGGAAACTTAACCATCTTTAATTAATGAGCTAGTCTAGTAGAGGCTTACTAGTGACACTGTGTTTTGTCTATGTATCCACACATGTATCAAGTTTCTGGTTAATACAATTCTAGCATGAATAATAAACACTTATCATGATATAAGGAAATATAAAATAACAACTTTATTATTGCCTCTAGGGCATATTTCCTTCAGTCTCCCACTTGCACTAGAGTCAATAATCCAGTTCACATCGCCATTTTATTTAACACAAATAGTTCATATCTTTATGTGATTAACACCCATAGTTCACATCGCCATGTGATCAACACCCAAAGGGTTTACTAGAGTCAATAATCTAGTTCACATCGCTATGTGATTAACACCCAAAGAGTTCTAAGGTGTGATCATGTTTTTCTTGTGAGAGAAGTTTAGTCAATGGGTCTGACACATTCAGGTCCGTATGTATTATGCAAATTTCTATGTCTAAAATGCTCTGCATGGAGCTACTCTAGCTAATTGCTCCCAGTTTCAATATGTATCCTGATCGAGACTCAGAGTCATCCGGATCGGTGTCAAAGCTTTTTGCATCGATGTAACTCTTTACGACGAACTCTTTATCACCTCCATAACCGAGAAATAGATAACTGTGACCGCTGTCCAGTGATCCACTCCTGGATCACTATTGTACCCCCTTGCCAAACTCATGGCAAGGTACACAATAAGCCTGGTATACAACATAGCATACTTTATAGAACCTATGGCTGAGTGTCACGCCCAATATGCGATCCTATTCGAGAGGAACTCGAAGGTCCCACCAAGGATAGAGCCGCATATTGAAGACGCTTTTGCAAGGTGAATATCATTACATCGTACTATTACATAATAGATGGGGATACATACAAAAGGCATACAATGCCACATGAATACAACATCATACATAAGAGCAACATCTGACTATGGATGAAACACAAACAAAAACTCAAACGACATCCACCCTAGTAGCAAAGGCTGCCGACCAGGAACCTAACCCCTGAACGAAGAAGAAGCAGAAGAAGAACTCCAAGACAAGCATACATCGCTCTCACATCAGATCATCGCATTACCTGTACCTGCAACTGTTGTTATAGTAATCTGTGAGCCATGAGGACTCAGCAATCCCATTACCATGGGCATCAAGACTAGCAAAGCTTAATGGGAATGGAATGGATAAGTGGTGAGGTTGCAGCAAGTAACTAAGCATTGTATGGTGGCTAACTTACGAGTATAAGAATAAGATGAGAAGCTACGCAAACGGTCGCAAACTGGTAATGATCAAGAAGTGATACTGAACTAATTACGTTCAAACATAACCCACCGTGTTCCCTTCTTGACTCACTCAAAAAGAGACCGTCATGGTTACGCACGGGGTTGGTGTATTTTAATTCGAGTCTGGTGTCAAGTTCTCTACAACGGGACATTAAAAATTCCCATCTGCCACATAACCGCGGGCACGGTTCTTGAAAGTTTAAGCCCTGCAGGGGTGTCCCAACTTAGCCCATGACAAGCTCACGATCCGCGGAGACAATCCTCCATCTCAGGACATCCGATCAAACTTGAGATCCCGATGCGCAAGACATTTCAACAATGGTAAAACAAATCCAGCAAGACCTCCCGGCGTGCCGACACCCTGATAGTAGCCGCGCGTATCTCGTCCCAGGCCACGTCCGAATGAGCAGTACGTATGGCAACCGAAAACCCCGGGTGAAGGGGTGGCACCGCAAGTGGCTCTGTTTGGGACGAACACCATCAGCACTGCCTCCCTGTATTATGTTGAAACAAACCTCGGGTAGAGCTAACTCCCTATGCGTCAAGTTTATTATCATGTTTAATTACTATGTTAGGCAAATGGTAAAACCAATGTTGGGCGTTGCTGGAAGAGTTTTATTCAAAGAGAACTGTCAAGAGGGGCCCATAAACCCTCATCGTGTTAGGGACACAAAATCAAGGAACATAACACCGGTATGACAGAAACTAGGGTGGCAAGAGTGGAACAAAACACTAGGTATAGGGCCGAGCCTTCCACCCTTTACCAAGTATATATGTCCATTAATTAAATAAGAGATATTGTGATATCCCATGATATCCATGATATCCATGTCCCAACATGGAACAACCTGCAACTGCACCTGCAACTAGCAACGCTATAACAGGGGCCGAGCAAAGCGGTAACATAGCCAAACAACGGTTTGCTAGGATGGTGGAAAAAGGTTAGAGGCTATCATGGCAATTTGGGAGGCTTGATAAACAAGTGGTAGGTAGCGCGACATAGCGATAACATGAAGACAACTAGCATAGCAAAGATAGTAGTGAGATCCAAGGTGAAGGTCATCTTGCCTAAAATCCCGCTAGGTAGAAGATCGAGTCGAAGAAGTAGACGAACCAACGTAGTCGAACGAATCCTCACAATCACAACGTTACTCGAACTATCAAGAAGAAGCAACACCAAAAAGAAGCAAACAACATGGTAAACACACAAGCATAAACATGACATGATGCACAATGAAGTATGATGCATGTTCGGTTTAATGAGGCATGGCATGGCAAAGTGTAGCAAACAATACTACAAATTAAGTGGAGCTCAATATGCAACGAGTTGCATATTGACAAAGCACCACATTCAATTATTTAGTTCGCGCTTGTTTATGAACAATACTAGATTAAATGTTGGTTAACATGGCAAAAGGTGAAGTATATGTGTAAACTACCTATCTAGGCAAGTTTAAATGAGGCCAAAACAACAAACAACAATTCCGGAAAATCCCCATGTGCATATTTTGAATTTGGTACTGTTCTGACTAAAACACCATTTTAATGTTGTTAAGCAAGCAAATAAAGTGCACCATGTTAATCTATGCATTTTTCTACCCCATTTACATATAAAGTTAATTTAATTCGGAGCTACGGTTATTTAGTTATGAAATAAACCATTTTAGCATGTCATTTGTGCAAAACAATGCAAACAACAAGTTTAAACATTTTTAACATGGATGAAAGTTGCATATTGTTAAAGAACATGAAAATCTGAGAAAGATGCATATATGACATGTTTCGTTTGGATGCATGGATATTTAGTTACGAGCAATGCAAAATAATGGCAGTTCCTGTAAATAATAATGCACTGGAAAATGCTAAAATACACCGAGTGGAAAAAAATGCATGGGCCGGATTGCAGCACAGTGCAGCGGCCTATAAGAGAATGAGGCCTAAGTGGGTGTGCTGGGGAACAAAACATAACTCAAAACAAAATAAAAAGAGGGTGTGCTGGGTTTGAACCCAGGACCCCCTAGATGATTGAAAGCGTGGTTCGGCCCTAGAATACACAACACGTCGAACTGATCTGGACTGAAGAATCAACGAACAGAGAGCAAAAAGGAAAATAGGGGCGCCTGGGATTTGAACCCCAGATCCCTCAGATTAGCATGCGCGACGATGACCACCAGGCTAGCGAGGACATTGCGCTTAGGTGGGACGCAATAACTTATAGCTGATCCCAACAGCTAGTCATGGCTTCCGGGACGGACGACATAACTCCGGCGATGACAATGAGCGAAGGCGGCGGCTTCTGCAGCAGAAGAGCACCGGCATGGGTGCGGGATTGGATGCTTGAGCAGCTGCAGGATGGTCACGTGTAGGCGGAGGAACTGCAGGAGATTGGCTCGAGCACGAGCTTGAGCTCATCCCGGGCATGGCGGCGAGGCAAGACGCAGCAGGGCCACGGGCTCGCAGTCGAGTGTGGCCATGCACATGTGCAGATGCATGTGCGTGAAGGTGTGCCCGCGAAGGTGCAGCAAAGGGGCGGCATGCACAGAGGACGCACGGCGAGGAGAAGCAGGGCAAGCAGCAACAGGAACCTGCTCGAGCACGAGCATGGCTCGGCTCGGGTGATGGCGACGCAAGGCAATCAGCGAAGTTGCCGGGTGCGGCGGCGAGTGTGAGCGCGGTGCGGTGGAGCGTGAGGGGCTTGGGTGTTGGGTGTGTGCTATGCATGCTGTGGATCAACGAGCAGAGCAATGGCCTGAACATGTAGGACGAACTCGAGGCCGTCCATGGAGGACGAACTCAGGGCCGTGCGGATTGACGAATATGTGGACAAACGACACCGGAGGGAGATGAGGAGGAGCGGAGATTCACCGTGGGGGTGCTGCTGGAGTCGGTCGAACTCGACTGTGAACGGCGATGGCGGGGCGACGAGGGAGCTCACTAAACTTGGCATTCCTCTGAACCGTGAAGAAGATGAAGCAGAGGAAGAGGACATTGAGGAACTTGGTGCATCCAGCCTTGGATCACCATGGAAAGGGATCGTGGTGGCGTCGCAAAGGTCCGCGAGGAAGGAGGGAAACGGCGGAGTGGGCTACACCGGAGAAGAGCTCCGGTTCGTCCTGGACATGGAGTCAGGAGGCGAGGCAGCAGGTCGTGTGGGTGCCTCTTACCTCTGTGATGGCGGCAGAGAAGAGGGGGAGGAGGAAGATAGAAACCCTAGGGTGCTGCTGCGGGGCTTTATAGGAGGGGGCCTAGACGGCGCGACCTCGCCATCCGTGAAGGAGCTCATGGCGCTGGCGCGGGCTCTGTACAGAGGAGGAAGACGGCAAGCAATGGAGCAGGTGGCCATGAACAGAGTTGGGCCAGGTGGGATGCACTGGAGCTGCTGCTAGGCTTGGTTGGGCTGCTAGTGAGGTAAAAGGCCCAGGTGGCAGCACTGGGAGGGCTTTTCCTTTTCTTCTTACTTCTGTAAATTTGAAATTCGCAGCTGAAGAAAAGGAAAAGGCCAGGAAGGTAGGAGATGAATTTGGAAGATATAAGAGTATTCTCATTCTCCTGGAATTATGCTCTATTTGATAAAATTCATTTGGACATTTTTAAAGGTACAAAAATAATTCAAGTTTGAATTAAATTCAAACTTGAGCCATTTTTGTACCCAGCCAAAACATTTTCAAATAAGCTTAAAATTGGCAGAGAGGATGTAGGCATGGTGAACTAGCATTAGGAAAAGAGTGAACATTAATGTAGGAAGGGAAAATAAATATCTCAAATAAATGGAAAAGAAGAAAGCGAAGAAGATGATCATACAATGGGTCATGGGTGGAGAAGAAGATGAAGAGAAGTTCACAAAGATGACAATGCCAAAAAATATACACACTACAAAGATGATCATGATGCAAAAATAAAAATATGACAAGGCACTCAACACGATCATGGCAACAAACAATTATAACACACGACGTCAACGAAGAATAAATGAAGCCAACTGGAGCATCGGTCTCGGGGTTACACTGAGGCATAGGGAATGACTTTCATTCTCTTTCTGTTTTCTGCCGTGGTCGGGTTTTGAGTTTTACTCAACTTCACACCTTGCAACACAGGCAAGAACTCCTTCTTTGACTATTCCATTTTGAACTACTTCAAAATCTTGTCAAGGTATGTACTCATTGAAAAACCTTATCAAGCATCTTGATCTATCTCTATAGATCTTGATGCCCAATATGTAAGCAGGTTCACCGAGGTTTTTCATTGTAAACTTCTTATTCAATTATCCTTTTATGCTATCCAGAAATTCTATTTCATTTCCAATCAGCAATATGTCATCCACATATAATATCAGAAATGCTACAAAGCTTCCACGCACTTTCTTGTAAATACATGCTTCATCATAAGTCTATATAAAACCATATGCTTTGATCACCTTATCAAAGCGTATATTCCAACTCCGAGATGCTTGCACCAGTCCATAGATGGATCGCTGGAGCTTGCACACTTTGTTAGCACCTTTAGGATTGACAAAACCTTCTGGTTGCATCATATACAACTCTTCTTTGAGATATCCATTAAGGAATGCAGTTTTGACATCCATTTGCCAGATTTCATAATGTGGCAATTGCTAGCATGATTCGGATGGACTTAAGCATCGTTACGGGTGAGAAAGTCTCATCGTAGTTAACTCCTTGAACTTGTCGAAAACCTTTTGTAACAAGTCAAGCTTTGTAGACAATAACATTACCATCAGCGTCAGTCTTCTTCTTGAAGATCTATTTATTCTCTATGGCTTGCCGATCATCGGGCAAGTCAACCAAAGTCCATACTTTGTTCTCATACATGGATCCTATCTTAGATTTCATGGCCTTAAGCCATTTTGCGGAATCTGGGCTCATCATCGCTTCCTCATAGTTCGTAGGTTCATCATGGTCTAGTAACATGACCTCCAGAACAGGATTACCGTACCACTCTGGTGCGGAATGTGCTCTGGTTGTCCTACGAGGTTCGGTAGTAACTTGATATGAAGTTTCATGATCATTATCATTAGCTTCCTCTCTAGTTGGTGTAGGCATCAGAGGAACGGTTTTCTGTGATGAGCTATTTTCCAATTCGAGAGAAGGTACAATTTTCCTCATCAAGTTCTACTTTCCTCCCACTCACTTCTTTCGAGAGAAACTCCTTCTCTAGAAAGGATCCATTCTTAGCAACAAAAATCTTGCCTTTGGATCTATGATAGAAGGTGTACCCAACAATTTGTTTTGGGTATCCTATGAAGACGCACTTCTCCAATATGGGTTCGAGCTTATCAGGCTGAAGCCTTTTCACATAAGCATCGCAATCCCAAACTTTAAGAAACAACAACTTAGGTTTCTTGCCAAACCACAGTTCATACGGTGTCGTCTCAACGAATTTAGATGGGGTGCCCTATTTAACGCGAATGAGCTGTCTCTAATGCATAACAACAAAACGATAGTGGTAAATCGGTAAGAGAAATCATAGATCGCACCATATCTAATAAAGTATGGTTACGACATTCGGACACACCATTACGCTGTGGTGTTCCAGGTGGTGTGAGTTGTGAAACTATTCCACATTGATTTAGAAGAAGGCCAAACTCGTAACTCAAATATTCGCCTCCATGATCCGATCGCGGAAACTTTATTTTCTTATTACGATGATTTTCCACTTCACTCTAAAATTCTTTGAACTTTTCGAATGTTTCAGACCTGCGTTTCATTTAGTAGACATACTCATATCTGCTCAAATCATCTGTGAAGGTCAGAAAATAACGATACCCTCCGCGAGCTTCAACACTCATCGGATCGCATACATCGGTATGTATTATTTCCAATAAGTCATTAGCTCGCTCCATTGTTCCGGAGAACGGAGTTTTAGTCATCTTGCCCATGAGGCATGGTTCGCAAGTATCAAATGATTCATAATCAAGTGATGCCAAAAATCCATCTGCATGGAGTTTCTTCATGCGCTTTACACCAATATGATCTAAATGGCAGTGCCACAAATATGTTGCACTATCATTGTCAACTTTGCACCTTTTGTCATCAATATTATGAATATGTGTATCACTATGATCGAGTTTCAATAAACCATTTACATTGGGTGTATGACCATAGAAGGTTTTATTCATGTAAACAGAACAACAATTATTCTCCGACTTAAATGAATAACCGTATTGCAATAAACATGATCCAATCACATTTATGCTCAACGCAAACACCAAATAACATTTATTTAGGTTCAACACTAACCCCGAAGGTAGAGGGAGTATGCGATGGTGATCTTATCAACCTTGGAATCTCTTCCAACACACATCATCACTTCGCTCTCAACTAGTCTCTGTTCATTTTGTAACTCCTGTTTCGAGTTACTAATCTAAGCAACTGAACCGGTATCAAATACCCAGGGGCTACTATGAACACTAGTAAAGTACATATCAATAACACGTATATAAAATATACCTTTGTTCACTTTGCCATCCTTCTTATCCGCCAAGTATTTGGGGCAGTTTTGCTTCCAGTGACCATTTCCTTTGCAATAGAAGCACTCAGTTTCAGGCTTGGGGTCCAGCTTTGGGCTTCTTCCCGAGTGTGACAACTTGCTTGCCATTCTTCTTGAATTTCATTTCTTTCTCTTGCCCTTTTTATTGAAACTAGTGGTCTTGTTAATCATCAACACTTGATGTTCTTTCTCGATTTCTACCTTCGCTGATTTCAGCATCGTAAAGAGCTTGGGAAATGTTTTTGTCATCCATTGCATGTTATAGTTCATCACGAAGTTCTAGTAACTTGGTGATAGTGACTAGAGAACTTTGTCAATCACTATCTTATCTAGAAGATTAACTCCGACTTGATTCAAGCACTTGTAGTACCCGGACATTCTAAGATCATGCTCATTGGTTGAGCTATTCTCCTCCATCTTGAAGGCAAAGTACTTGCCAGAGGTCTCATACCTCTCGACATGGGCATGAGTCTGAAATACCAATTTCAACTCTTGGAACATCTCATATGCTCTGTGGCGTTCAAAATGTTTTTGAAGTCTCGGTTCTATGTCGTAAAGCATGGCGCACTAAACTATCAAGTAGTCATCATATCGAGCTTGTCAAACGTTCATAACGTCTGCATTTTCTCCTACAATAGGTCTGTCACCTAGCGGTGCATCAAGGACATAATTCTTCTGTGCAGCAATGAGGATAATCCTCAGATCACGGACCTAGTCCGTATCATTGCTACTATCACCTTTCAACTTTTCTCTAGGAACATACAAAAAATATATAGGAGCTATATCGCGAGCTATTGATCTACAACACAGATATGCAAATACTATCCGGACTAAGTTCATGATAAAATTAAGTTCATTTAATCATATTACTTAAGAAATCCCACTTAGATAGACATCCCTCGAGTCATCTAAATGATTACGTGATCCAAATCAACTAAACCATGTCCGATCATCACGTGAGATGGATTAGTCTTCAATGGTGAACATCTCCATGTTGATCATATCTACTATATGATTCATGTTCAACCTTTCGGTCTCCAGTGTTCTGAGGCCATGTCTGTACATGCTAGGCTCATCAAGTTTAACCCGAGTATTCCGCATGTGCAAAACTGTCTTGCACCCGTTGTATGTGAATGCAGAGCTTATCACACCCGATCATCACGTGGTGTCTCAGCACGACGAACTGTCACAACGGTGCATACTCAGGGAGAACACTTATACCTTGAAATTTTAGTAAGGGATCATCTTATAATGCTACAGCCGTACTATGCAAAATAAGATGCACAAAAGATAAACGTCACATGCAATCAAAATATGTGACATGATATGGCCATCATCATCTTGTGCCTTTGATCTCCATCTCCAAAGCACCATCATGATCTCCATCGTCACCGGCTTGACACCTTGATCTCCATCGTAGCGTCGTGGTCGTCTAACCAACTATTGCTTCTACGACTATCACTAATTCATTGTGATAAAGTAAATCAATTATATGGTTTTTGCATTTCATACAATAAAGCGACAACCATAAGGCTCCTGCCAGTTGCCGATAAGTTTTGCAAAACATGATCATCTCATACAATAACGTATATCACATCATGTCTTGACCATATCACATCACAACATGCCCTGCAAAAACAAGTTAGATGTCCTCTACTTTGTTGTTGCAAGTTTTACATGGCTGTTACGGTCTTCTAGCAAGAACCGTTCTTACCTACGCATCAAAACCACAACGGTGATTTATCAAGTTTTCTGTTTTAACCTTCAACAAGGACCGGCCACAGTCAAATTTGATTCACCTAAAGTTGGAGAAACAGACACCCACCAACCACCTTTATGCAAAACTAGTTGCATGTCTGTCGGTGGAACCGGTCTCATGAACATGGTCATGTAAGGTTGGTCCGGGCCGCTTCATCCAACAATACCGCCAAATCAAAATAAGACATTGGTGGTAAGCAGTATGACGATCACTGCCCACAACTCTTTGTGTTCTACTCGTGCATATCATCTACGCATAGACCTGGCTCTGATGCCACTATTGGGAACATAGCATGCAATTTCAAAAAAAATTCCTACGCTCATGCAAGATCTATCTAGGATATGCATAGCAACAAGAGGGGGAGAGTATGTCCACGTACCCTCGTAGAGCAAAAGCGGAAGCGTTTGACAATGCGGTTAATGTAGTCAAACTTCTTGTTCCTACCGATCAAACACCGAACGTACGAAAACTCCAAGTTCTGCACACGTTCAGCTCGATGACGTCCCTCAAACTCTTGATCCAGAAAATTGTCGAGGGAGAGTTCTGTCAGCACGGTGGCGTGGTGACGGTGAAGGTGAAGTGATCCGCGCAGGGCTACGCTTAAGCACTACGTGAATATGACCGGAGGCGTAAGCTATGGAGGGGGCGCAACACACGGCTAGCAATTGTTGGTGTGTGTTATAGCGGTGCCCCCTCATATATATATAGGTTAGAGGGAAGGAGAGGCAGCCAAGGGGGCACCCCAAGTAGGAGGAATCCTACTTGGGCGCCTCCCAATTCGGACTCCCCCCTTCCATATTCATCTGGAGGGGGAAGGAAGGAGGAGGGAGGAGAGAAGAAAGAGGGAGGCTAAATTGCTCCCCTTCCTTTCTCTCTTCCGCTCTCTCCTTCCCCCTTATTTTGGCCTACATGGGGTGCACCAGCCCCCTAGGGGCTGGTCTATCCCCTTCTTGGCCCATTAGGCCCATGTAGTTGCCGAGGGGATGCCCGGAACCCCTTTCGGTGACCCGATATGTACCCGGTACCCCCAGAACACTTTTGGTGTCCAAATATCATCGTCCAATATATGAATCTTTAGCTCTCAACCATTTTGAGACTACTTGTCATGTCCATTATCTCATCCGGGATTCCGAACAACATTTGGTTACCAAATCACATAACTCATATAATACAAAATCGTCATCGAACGTTAAGCGTGCGGACCCTACGGGTTCGAGAACTATGTAGACATGACCGAGACACCTCTCCGGTCAATAACCAACAACGGAACCTGGATGCTCATATTGGTTCCCACATATTCTACGAAGATATTTGTCGGTCGTACTGTAATGACAAGATACATTATTCCCTTTGTCATCGTTATGTTACTTGGCCGATATTCGATCGTCGGTATCTTCATACCTAGTTCAATATTGTTACTGGCAAGTCTGTTTACTCATTCTGTAATACATCATCCCGCAACTAACTCATTAGTCACATTGCTTGCAAGACTTATCATGATGTGTATTACCGAGAGCACCCAGAGATACCTCTCCGATACTCGGAGTGACAAATCCTAATCTCGATCTATGCCAACCCAACAAACACCTCTGGAGATACCTGTAGAGCATCTTTATAATCACCCAGTTACGTTGTGACGTTTGATAGCACATAAGGTATTCCTCCGGTATCCGGGAGTTGCATAATCTCATAGTCAAAGGAATATGTATATGACATGAAGAAAGCAATAGCAATAAAACTGAACGATCAATATGCTAAGCTAACAGATGGGTCTTGTCCATCACATCATTCTCCTAATGATGTGTTCACGTTCATCAAATGACAACACATGTCTATGGTTAGGAAACTTAACCATCTTTGATTAACGAGCTAGTCTAGTAGAGGCTTACGTGTTTTGTCTATGTATCCACACATGTATCAAGTTTCTGGTAAATAATATTCTAGCACGAATAATAAACATTTATCATGATATAAGGAAATATAAAATAACAACTTTATTATTGCCTCTAGGGCATATTTCCTTCAACTAAAGCCACAGCTTTGGCCGGACAAGCCAAGAACAAGGGGAAGGCAAAGAAGAAGTGGATTGTGAAAAAGAAGAAAGATTAGCTGGGCCAATACGTTTTTGATTTACTGTGCCATATCCATACAAAAAAGGATGAAGAGGGTAACCTGATATTGCCCAAGCATACCATTCGGTCGTGTAGATTGCTGATATAGAAGTTCCGGGACGGTCAGTCGAGCGACAAGAGCCCGGACAACGCTGATGAAGAGGACAAGAATGAGGCCTACCCTAGCATCAATGCTACGTTGGTGATCTTTGCTGATGTTGAGAGCAAGCGTCGAATGAAAGTTATCAATCTGGAAGTGAACATGGCCATGCCAGTGACAACGAAGTTCCCGAACTTGTTGTAGACTCTGATCACTTTTGATCATTCGTATCACCCTGCCTACATTGCCACCCCTCGGCAACAGACACTTGTAGTTGATCCTATTGTGGGAGGCATCGACTGCACAAGGTCCTCATGGACAGCAAAAACGGTGTAGGATCTAAAGTATGTCTAGAGGGGGGGTGATTAGAATACTTGACCAAATAAAAATCTATCATTTTCCCAATTTTAGGTCAAGGTAGATTTTAGCAATTAGCACAAGTCAAGCAATCAACCTACACACACAATTCTAAGAGTATAGCAGCGGAAAGTAAAACATTGCATATGAAGGTAAAGGGAAGGGTTTGGAGATGGAAAACGCAATGGAGACACGGAGATTTTTGGCATGGTTCCTGATGCGGAGCATCCCACGATTATCCCCAGGGACGTGTCTACATCTCCCACGACACCACTTGGACCCATGACAAGAGCTCGAGCAAAGGCTATCGAAGATAAGGTAAACTCGCTCCTCTCCGAACTCCCACTCTCTACTTACGAGACATGTCTACTACCTCATGCGGAGACTCTATGTCTGATCATGTGCTTCGAG
Source organism: Triticum timopheevii (assembly GCA_963921465.1). Classification (NCBI taxonomy): domain Eukaryota; kingdom Viridiplantae; phylum Streptophyta; class Magnoliopsida; order Poales; family Poaceae; genus Triticum; species Triticum timopheevii. The sequence goes on from OY997264.1 coordinate 326,473,281, forward strand.
GAGAGCCACGGAACAGCTACACTCAATGGCCAAGACGGCGAGGACACCAAGCGGGAAGGACAAGAAGAAGAGCTGCCACGGAAGCTACAGGCCCCGGACGACCGGCCCAGCCCGGACGTCCGACCCCTGGAGGTCGCTACAGCCAAAGGAGGAGAGGCCAGCCAGAGCTACAGGCTCCGGACAACCGTCCCAGCCCAGACGTCCGACGACTCCCAGGCCCCGGACGACCGAGCCCCTCCGGACGTCTGGAACCTCCCCAAAAGAACCAAATCTATGGAAATCCGAGGAAGGCCGGACGACCGTGCAACCGGCAACATAACCGAATCTACGGACGCCCGAAGACTTACTGACGACCGGGCCGTCCCGAGCTTCTGGACGTCCGACGCCCACCGGACTTCCGACCTCTGGCTGCGCCCAGTTGCAGGCTGATGCCCATGTACCCCTTCACTTCACCCCTCATTTGCACTATGACTATAAATAGACCTCTCCCACCTCCTAGCTAGGGTTAGCGTTGATTTAGCTCATGTGAGAGATAGAGCCTCGCTCATCCATCCGGATCTACTCCTCGTGAGGGACCGACACCTCTTCGGAGAAGATCCACCTGGATTCAAGACCTCCATCCGGAGAAGACCATCTTCAAGACCTCCTCACGGAGAATTACCGGTTACCCTTTGTATCATCTCTTGTTGGATTTGGATCTTGTACCTCTCTTGTGTTTCGATGATCTAGCACATGTGTGACTTTGTTCTTGTTCGTTGAGTGTTCTCTCGTGTTTTTCTCTCGTTCCCCTCCTCGTGTTCACCGTGTTCCTTGTAGGGATCCGCTCCAAACATGAAATATCGGCCTTCAGGGTTCTACCCTACATCATCTTGGTATCATGAGCCACGTTTATCACGTTTTTGGAGCCCCTACCCCGTGTTTTCTAGCTTGATTTTGTTGTGTTTGTCCCAAATCCGAAAATCCCCACCAAAAATAGCCCCAATTTTTTTTTTGTGATTTGTTGGTGTGTTGAAGTTTTGTTGGATTTGATCCATGGATTTGTGTTGCCACGTGTGGATCTAGCTTTCCCCACCCTCCCCACCCCTTTTCCATCCTCAAGACCGGTCGAATACGACATCACCACCTTTCTCCACCCCAAATTCAAGCAGTTCTTCCCGTGCCTGATTTTCGCCCAGGCACCGGACGACCGGGCTCCACCAGACGGCCGTGAACCACCGGACGTCCGTAAAACTCTGACGAAACTGAAACTTTTCAGTTCGGCCACCACCACTTCCCCACTTTCCACCACATCTTCCAAACACTTATTCCACCACAGATGTCCGCATACTCCACCATCGTTCACCCATACCTCCTATGACGATTTTGACACGTTTTGGTCTTTGAGATTTTGGGTTGTGGTTCCCGTGTCCTATTGTGTTCCGGCTATTTAGGTACGGTTCTACATCTTCATCACCACCGCTCATCTTCGCAAAGGACTCATCATCGCCAAGGACATTAACCTCGAAGACATCTTTGTCATCCCATGCCATTGCATTGATCACCATATAGCCTTACTTTTACGTTACTTACCCATTGAGACTAGCCATTGAGTATTGCCGGCAACGTGACTTGTGCACATTAGTGATCATACTCCATAGCATACATACCATACCATAGTGGTACATATCTTGGTATCATCTTTTGTGTCACAAAGTTGTCATCGCACACACAATTGCTATCTTGGTTCGGGAAGTTTTGCATGAGAAAAGAGATCACAAGTGCAAGAGACAAACAAGCTTTTAAGCAAAGAGGGAAAGATAAGTAAAGAGCTCATAAGCAAGAACCATAGCATCATACTACATTAAGATTTTCATATCTGATCATCTCGGATCATATCACCGAAATACCATACATATAGTATACTTGGGATAGAGGTCGTTGCATTTTTGCCTAGTAGGTTGTGCACAATTTACTTATCCGCCTATTGTGCAATCGTGCTAGCATCTCTCCAGTATTGTGCAACAAGAGCATTTTCATGGATTCCCCATTTTGGCTCATTTTTGGTTTGCACAATCCCACTTATCTATTTGCGTGTGTGTTTCCGTGTACCTCTACTTACTTGGTCTACTTGTTGCATTTGCAAATTTGTAAATCTTTTCCAACATTATTGAAGCTCACTAACAATTGCATAAAATTTTGTGCCACCATCCTAACCAAGCTCCACCATAAGGTTTTACTTGTGTAGGTGTGAGAACCGACAAGAATTGGTACCAATTGTGCTATTCCATTGTCCACATTTGATTGATCTTGATCCATCTTCAACATCGTCAAGGTACATTTGGTATAAGTTCTTCTCCTTGTCCCACTCACATTTTGCTTGGAATCATGGATAGGCCAAGTACTTCTACCAACCCACTCTTCATCGAGCAAGACGACAACATGTCATCATTCATCACCAAGAGCCACCTCTTTGGTGCACAACGAGCGTTGCATCAAGAGCAACAAGCAATGACCGACCGCATCGACAATCTCGCCACCAACTTGCGACTCTCCGAGCAATGTACAAGAGACTACTTCGACAACAAGCTCGACGTTCACAAGCAAGAGAACAATGCAAGAAGGGACGAGATCCGTGCCTTGTTGGTCAACCGCCCTCCTTCAACTTCTTCATAATCAAGACGGAGCCGCTCAAGTCGACACTCCGACGACACCTTCTCCGGCACAAGTACACCGACATCAAACACTCTTCGACAAGCCGCGCGTCCAGATCATCATGCATCTCGCAATCCTCTACAGAGCAATCATCCACAAGATCAAGTCGACGAGCAAGTACTTCGTCATAAACCACACCAAGACCCTTTTGCACCAACTCAAGAACGACAACGGCAACGTCGCCAAGAGGAAGAACGAGGGCGTCAACATCAAGAAGAAAGGACGCCGAGGCTCAACATCTTCAACAACAACGTGAAGCACAAGATCTTGAGGCGCAATGTGCCCTTCAAGAATCAAGTCGAGCCATCGCCCAACGCAACCACGATAGGCGCAATCAAGAGGAAGCACTTCGAGAAGAAATCCAAGAGGGGAACTACCAACCAAGAGTGCCACGTCAAGTTCCTCAAGCTCCTCCTCAAGCTCGACAAGCTCCCCCACAAGCTCGACAAGCTCCTACACAACGTCAAGTTCAACATGAGCGAGAAGAGATGTACATCCTCCACGCCAAGAGCAACATGAGGTTAATTATCCTCCACGTCAAGGGCATCATCATCACCCTCGATAACAACACAATGAAGAGCAATGCTATGGCAAGCTAAAGTTCACCATGCCCAAGTTCAATGGAATCAATGATCCCGAAGAGTACCTATCATGGGCATTGAAGGTCGACAAAAGCTTTCGTTTGCACAACTATGAGGAAGAGAATAAGATAGCTATGGCATCACTTGAGTTCCAAGATTATGTGCTCATATGGTGGGAACAAGTCCTTGAGCGCCGAGAAGCAAAGGGTGAACCACCAATCACCACTTGGTCTCAAATGAAAGATGTCATGCGAGCACGTTTTGTGCCCACCTACTACAACCGCGATCTCTTCAAGAAGCTCCAACTCCTCAAGCAAGGAACAAAGAGTGTTGAAGAATACTACAAGGAAATGGAGATAGCCATGATACGAGCCAATGTCATGGAAGATGATGAGCAAACAATGGCACGCTTCTTGAATGGCCTCAATCATCCCATCAAGAAGATCGCCGACTTCCAACCCTACTCCAACGTCATTGAGCTCGTGCATCAAGCTACCAAGGCGGAACGTCAAGTGCAAGATAACTTCAAGTACGCCAAGTACTCATCCAAGACCTATGGCTTCTACAACAACCAAGCTTCAACGACTCCTCCAACTTCGACCTCAACCAATCCACCTACAAGCAATGACGACAAGTCAAGTTACAAGAAAGCTTCGACAACCTCAAGTCGTTCTCTTCCTAATACAAGCAACTTCAAGCCACGCGCTTCATCATCTACTCCAACCGATGAGACCATCAAGACAAGCTCCTTCAAGTGTTTCACTTGCGGAGGCCGAGGCCACAAGTCTTTCCAATGCACCAACAAGCACACCATGATCCCCAACAATGATGGAACCTATGACTCCATGAGTGAAGAGGAGATGGAAGCCCGTGAGCAAGTGGCCATGCACCAGCGCGTGAACGAGGATGTAGATGATCAAGTCCTTTGTGATGAGGATTCGAGCCCCGCTCTCGTTGTCTCCAAAGTATTGACTCTTCAACATAAACAAGACGAAGACCAAAGATGCCACATCTTCCACACAAAGGCCGGCATCAATGGAAGGTCTGTCAGGGTCATCATCGATGGAGGTAGTTGTCACAACTTGGCAAGTGACGAACTATGCTCCAAGCTACAATTGGTCAAGATGAAGCACCCACACCCCTACGAGGTCCAATGGCTAAGCGATTCCGACACCATACGAGTTGAGCATACGGTCCAAGTATCCTTCAAAATTGGCACATATGAGGACACTTTGGAGTGTGATGTCGTCCCGATGTCCGTTTGCCACCTCCTTCTTGGCCGACCATGGCAATTTGACCGCGGCATCATCCACAACGGACATACCAATCACTATAGCTTCAAGATGAACGGGAAGGAGTATGCGCTACGACTTATGTCTCCTAGTCAAGTGATAGACAACAAGCAAGCCACCCATCTAGAGAGAAGAGTGATAAAGTGATCCACCCAAAAGAGAGTGAGAGCCACAAGCCAAAACTGAGTGCCTCCACGATGAGCGACAAGAAAAACTTCATCCTATTCGCCACCAAAAGAGAGATGAGAGAAGTGTGTGAGAACCCATCGAGTGTCATGCACTTTGTCCTTGTGTGCAAGGACGAGGCACCAAAAACTAACACCTCTCACGATCTACCTTTAGTGTTTTCTTCCCTTTTGCAGGAATTCCAAGATGTTTTCCCCGATGAGCTACCTCTGGGACTACCTCCACTAAGAGGCATTGAGTACCGAATCGACCTCATCCTCGGAGCACCTCTACCAAACAAAGCTCCATACCACGTCATCCCCAAAGAAACTAAGGAGATCCAACGGCAAGTACAACAACTTATCGACAACAGACATGTACGTGAAAGCTTAAGCCCTTGTGCCGTTCCAGTTATACTTGTGCCCAAGAAAGATGGTAATTTTCGCATGTGCTCGGATTTTAGACCCATCCATGCTATTACCGTTTGTTATAGGCATCCCATTCCTCGCCTAGATGATATGCTTGATGAACTTAGCAGTGCCACCATTTTCTAAAAAAATGATCTTAAAAGTGGCTATTATCAAATCCGCATACAAGAAGGTGATGAATGGAAAACCGCTTTCAAAACCAAATTTGGCTTGTACGAGTGGTTGGTTATGCCTATGGGTTTATCGGAAGCTCCCGATACTTTCTTGCGCCTTATGCATTTTGTGCTTCGTCCTTACATTGGAGTGTTTGTTGTGGTTTACTTTGATGACATTCTTGTTTTTAGCAAATCCATGAAAGAGCATCTAAAGCATGTTAGAGTTATTTTGCAAACTCTTCGCAAGGAACGTCTTTATGCCAACATGAAAAGGTGCACATTTGACGTCGACAAGCTTGTTTTCTTGGGTTTCGTTGTTTCTTCCAAGGGTGTCCTTGTTGATGAATCTAAAATCGAAGCAATTAAAACTTTCCCCCAACCCACCAATTTGCAACAAGTGCGTAGCTTTCTTGGCCTTGCGGGTTTTTATCGTCGCTTTGTGAAGGATTTTAGCATTATTGTCGCTCCTTTGCATGCCTTGAGTAAGAAAAATGCTCCTTTTGTTTGGGGACCTTTGCAATCTACCGCTTTTGATGAGCTCAAATCTTTGCTTACTCATGCTTCGATTCTTGCTTTGCCCAACTTTAACAAAACTTTTGAGGTTCATTGCGATTGAAGTGGTACCGGAATTGGCAGAGTTTTTATGTAAGAAAAACAAGCCATTGCATATTTTAGTGAAAAACTCTCCGGTGCTCAACTTAACTATCCCATATATGACAAAGAATTGTATGCTTTAGTGCGTGTGCTACATGTTTGGGAACATTATCTTAGACCTCATGAGTTTTTCATACATACCGATCATGAAACGCTTAAGTACTTGAAAGGTCAAACTAAGTTGAACAAGCGTCATGCCAACTGGAGTGAATTTATAGAATCTTTTCCCGATGTGTTCAAGTACATTAAGCGTAAGGAAAATGTCATTGCGGATGCACTTTCACGCATATGCACGCTTGTCACTAAACTTGAGTTGAATGTTGTTGGCTTTGAGCACATACAAGACTTGTATGCGAATGATCCTTCTTTTGCTACTCCTTATGCTAAGTGTTTGACGCATACATCTTGGGATAGATATTACATCAAGGATGATTATATTATGAGAGCTAACAAACTTTGCATTCCCGAGTCTTCTCTTCGTTTGCTCCTTTTGCAAGAGGCTCATGGAGGCGGACTCATGGGACACTTTGGACGCGACAAGACATTCGCCACGCTCTCCAAGAACTACTTTTGGCTCAAGATGTTCCGCGACATCTCACGCTTCACCAACCGATGCTCTACATGTTGCAAATCTAAGTCTAAATCTCAATCCCATGGTATTTACATGCCTTTTCCTATTCCTTATCAACCTTGGGAAGACATTAGCATGGATTTTGTACTTGGTTTGCCTAGAACTCAAAATGGGAAGGATTCCGTGTTTGTTGTTGTGGACCGATTTCCTAAGATGGCACATTTCATTCCATGCAACAAGATAGACGATGCTTCACATGTTGCCAATCTCTTTTGTAGGGAAATCTTGCGACTTCATGCAGTACCAAAGACAATCATCTCGGACCGCGACGTCAAGTTCTTGAGTTACTTTTGGAAGATGCTATGCGCCAAGCTCGGAATCAAGCTCTTGTTCTCCTCGGCATACCATCCTCAAACCGACGGCCAAACGGAGGTGACGAACCATACACTCTCCACTCTACTTCGCGTGTTGATCAAGAGGAACATCAAGGAGTGGGAGGAGTGCCTACCCATCGCCGAGTACGCCTACAACCGCGCAAGACACTCGACTACCGGCAAGTCCCCCTTCGAGGTCGTCTACGGCTTCAACCCATTGTCCCCATTGGACATTCTACCTCTTCCACTACAAGAGCGCACCAACCTCGACGCGAGTGCATGAGCAAGCTACCTCAAGAAGATGCACGAAGATAAAAGGCACACCATCGAGTGCCAAGTACAACGACTTGCGACCAAGCTCAACGTCAATAAGCAACCCATGATATTCAACATTGGAGATCTTGTGTGGCTACACCTTTGCAAGGACCGCTTCCCCAACGAACGCAAGTCCAAACTTCTACCTCGAGCCAATGGACCCTTCAAGGTGCTAGCACGCTACTACAACAATGCTTACAAGATCGACCTCCCACGCGACAAGTACAACATGAGCGACATCTTCAACGTCAAGGACCTTTCGCCATTCCATGGTGATGAAACGTTCGATCAGAGGTCGGATCTTTCCAAGGGTGGGGGGAGATTATGTGGAGCATCCCACGATCATCCCCATGGACGTGTCTACATCTCCCACAACACCACTGGACCCCTGACAAGAGCTCGAGCAAAGGCTATCAAAGATAAGGTGAACTCACTCCTCTCCGAACTCCCACTCTCTACTTACGTGACATGTCTACTACCTCATGCGGAGACTCTATGTCTGATCAAGTGCTTGGAGGAGAGCCACGGAACAGCTACACTCAATGGCCAAGACGGCGAGGGCACCAAGCGGGAAGGACAAGAAGAAGAGCTGCCATGGAAGCTACAGGCCCCGGACGACCGGCCCAGCCCGGACGTCCGACCCCTGGAGGTCGCTACAGCCAAAGGAGGAGAGGCCAGCCAGAGCTATAGGCTCCGAACGACCGGCCCAGCCTGGACGTCCGACGACTCCCAGGCCCCGGACGACCGAGCCCCTCTGGACATCCGGAACCTCCCCAATAGAACCAAATCTACGGAAATCCGAGGAAGGCCGGACGACCGTGCAACCGGCAACCTAACCGAATCTACAGATGTCCGAAGACTTACGGACGACCGGGCCGTCCCGAGCTTCCGGACGTCCGACGCCCACAGGATGTCCGACCCCTGGCTACGCCCAGTTACGGGTTGATGCCTGATACGTCTCCAACGTATCTATAATTTTTGATTGTTCCATGCTATTATATCACCCGTTTTGGATGTTTATGGGATTTACTTTACATATTTATATTATTTTTGGTACTAACCTATTAACCGGAGGCCCAGCCCATATTGCTGTTTTCTTGCCTATTTCAGTGTTTCGAAGAAAAGGAATATAAAACGGAGTCCAAATAGAATGAAACCTTCGGAAAAGTTATTTTTGGAACAGAAGCAATCCCGGGAACTTGGAGTGCAAGCCAGGGAAGCATCAATGAGGCTACGAGATAGGGGGCGCGCCCACCCCCCTGGGCGTGCCCTCCACCCTCGTGGGCCCCTCGAGGCTTCCCCGACCGACTTCTTTCGCCTATAGATTCCCATATACCCTAAAAACATCGAACAACAAGATAGATCAGGAGTTCCGCTGCTGCAAGCCTCTGTAGCCATTAAAAACCTCTCGGGAGCCCGTTCCGGCACCCTGCCGGAGGGGGGGGGGATCCCTCACCGGTGGCCATCTTCATCATCCCGGCGCTCTCCATGACGAGGAGGGAGTAGTTCACCCTTGGGGCGGAGGGTATGTACCAGTAGCTATGTGTTTGATCTCTCTCTCTCTCTGTCTCAATCTCTCTCTCTCTCTTGTGTTCTCTCTATGGCACGATCTTGATGTATCACGAGCTTTGCTATTATAGTTGGATCTTATGATGTTTCTCCCCCTCTACTCTCTTGTGATGAATTGAGTTTTCCTCTTGAAGTTATCTTATCCGATTGAGTCTTTAAGGATTTGAGAACACTTGATGTATGTCTTGCTGTGCTTATCTGTGGTGACAATGGGATATCACGTGATCCACTTGATGTATGTTTTGGTGATCAACTTGCGGGTTCCTCCCATGAACCTATGCATAAGGGTTGGCACACGTTTTCGTCTTAACTCTCCGGTAGAAACTTTGGGCACTCTTTGAAGTACTTTGTGTTGGTTGAATAGATGAATCTAAGATTGTGTGATGCATATCGTATAATCATGCCCACGGATACTTGAGGTGACAATGGAGTATCTAGGTGACATTAGGGTTTTGGTTGATTTGTGTCTTAAGGTGTTATTCTAGTATGAACTCTATGATAGATTGAACGGAAAGAATAGCTTCATGTTATTTTACTACGGACTCTTGAATAGATAGAACAGAAATGATAACTTTGAGGTGGTTTCATACCTTACCATAATCTCTTCATTTGTTCTCCGCTATTAGTGGCTTTGGAGTGACTCTTTGTTGCATATTGAGGGATAGTTATATGATCCAATTATGTTATTATTGTAGAGAGAACTTGCACTAGTGAAAGTATGAACACTATGCCTTGTTTCCTACCATTGCAATACCGTTTACACTCACTTTTATCATTAGTTACCTTGCTGTTTTTATATTTTCAGATTACAAAAAACTTTATCTATCATCCATATTGCACTTGTATCACCATCTCTTTGCCGAACTAGTGCACCTATACAATTTACCATTGTATTGGGTGTGTTGGGGACACAAGAGACTCTTTGTTACTTGGTTGTAGGGTTGTTTGAGAGAGACCATCTTCATCCTACGCCTCCCATGGATTGATAAACCTTAGGTCATCCACTTGAGGGAAGTCCTACAAACCTCTGCACTTGGAGGCCCAATAACGTCTACAAGAAGAAGGATGTGTAGTAGACATCAAGCTCTTTTTTGCGCTGTTGCCGGGGAGGTGAGTGCTTGAAGGTATATCTTTAGATCTTGCAATCGAATCTTTTTGTTTCTTGTTTTATCGCTATTTAGTTTATAAAAGAAAACTACAAAAAAATGGAGTGGAGTTTGTCTCATATGCTTCATCTTTTTAATATCTTTGTGAGTATGATGAAAAGGAAAATTGTGCTCAAGTGTTAGAAGAAGAATGCATTAGAATGTTTGATACTAAATCTTTGAATGATGAGCATGATTGCAATGTTGTTAGTATGAATTCCTTGAATATCCATGATGCTAATGATATGCAAAGCCACAAGCTTGGGGAAGCTATGTTTGATGAAGATGATATGTTTAGTCCCCCAAGTTTTGATGAGAATATTTATTATGATGAAAGCATGCCTCCTATTTATGATGATTATATTGATGAAAGTGGGTTTGGAGAGGTCATGACTTTATTTAGTGATGAATCCACTATTTCGGAAGAGGTTCCAATTGATTATGAGAAAAAAGTTGCTATCTATGATGATTATTGTGATGACATGTATGCTATTAAGAATAATGATAACCATGAAACTTGTCATCATGATTTTAGTTTGGGATAATTATATTTATGCCCCTAGTTGTGTCCCACTCGTCTGTTTTACCCCTAATTCCCAAAAGTCACCGATTCTGTCCAAGTCACTTTACTCCTCTTATGCTTTTGCCCTTTGACCGTTTGACCGTCAGTTTGAAAACTTCATAAGTAATTCATACTAAATCATAAAAATGCAAATAAGATACCAAAATGTTCAGAAAAACATCACCTATATGTCAGTGTCATTTGCATTCATGAAAAAGTGTTGAAAAGTGCACATCTAAGTTTTAGCTCTTTTGATTCCACCATGAATAGTAAACTCTAAAAAATTCAAAAAAAATATGGTGGCAAAGAATGAAAAATGTTCTAAGTGCTTGCCAAGTTTCATCAGGGAACGACATTCGTGGAAGTCGTGGCAAAAAAATAATCTATTTTGGAGTGCTGATTGTTTTTTTTTTGCCATGGCACCCACGAATGTTATTCCCTGATGAAACTTGGCAGGCACTTAAAACATTTGTCATTCTTTGCCACCAAATTTTTTTGAACTTTTTTAGATTTTACTATTCATGGTGGTAGCATAAGAGCTAAAACTCGGATGGGCACTTTCCAACACTTTTTCATGAATGCAAATGACACTGACATATAGGTGATGTTTTTCTCAACATTTTGGTATCTTATTTACATTTTTCTGATTTAGTATGAATTAGTTATGAGTTTTCAAACTGACGGTCAAACGGTCAAAGGGCAAAGCATAAGAGGAGCAAAGTGACTTGGACAGAACCGTTGACTTTTGGGAATTAGGGGTAAAACAGACGAGTCAGACACAACTACGGGCATAAATCTAATTATCCCTCTTAGTTTTCAATTGGATTATGCCTCACATGATAATTATTTTGTTGAGTTTGCTCCCACTATTATCCATGAGAAGAAATTTTCTTATGTGGAGAGTAGTAAAAATTCTATGCTTGTAGATCTTGAAAAGAATGCTTTAGGTGCTGGTTATATTGTTGAATTCATTCATGATGCTACTGAAAATTATTATGAGGGAGGAACATATGATTGTAGGAATTGCAATAATATTAAGTTTCCTCCCTATGTGTTGAAAATCTTGAAGTTATGCTTGTTTTGCCTTCCTATGCTAGTTGATTATTGTTCCCATGAGTTGTTTGTTCACAAAATCCCTATGTATAGGAAGTGGGTTAGGCTTAAATGTGCTAGTCATATGCTTCATGATGCTCCCGTTATGTTTCAATTCTTATCTTTTCTGTGAGCATCATTGTCATCATCATGCCTAGCTAGAAAGGAATTAATGAAAAGCGCTTGTTGGGAGACAACCCAATATTTACCCTTAATGTTTTTGTGTGTTCACATGATTATGCTACTGTAGTAATCATGTTTTATAGCTTTTGTTTCAATAAAGTGCCAAGTAAGACCTTTAGGATAGCTTACGGTGATAGTTGTGTTGATCCTGCTGAAAATCAGAAACTTTTGCACCCAGTAAATTAGTTTTGTTAATTCAGAGAGACGTGATTTTGATCTTATTATTTTTACTATGGATTGGCATACAAATTTATTAGGACTTCCTAATTTGGTAGGATTTTTGGAGTTCTATAAGTATACGTTTGATACAGATTACTACAGATTGTTCTGTTTTTGACAGATTCTGTCTTCTATGTGTTGTTTGCTTATTTTGATGAATCTATGAGTAGTATCGGAGGGTATGAACCATAGAGAATCTGGAATACAGTAGGTATTACACCAATATGAATTTATAATGAGTTAATTACAGTACCTAAGTGGTGGTTTTATTTTCTTATACTAACGGAGCTTACGAGTTTTCTGTTGAGTTTTGTGTTGTGAAGTTTTCAAGTTTTGGGTAAAGATTCGATGGACTATGGAATAAGGAGTGGCAAGAACCTAAGCTTGGGGATGCACAAGGCACCCCAAGGAAATATTCAAGGACAACCAAGAGCCTAAGCTTGGGGATGCCCCGGAAGGCATCCCCTCTTTCGTCTTCGTTCATCGGTAACTTTACTTGGAGCTATATTGTTATTCACCACATGATATGTGTTTTGCTTGGAGCGTCATTTTCTTTTGTTAGTTTTTCTTGCTGTTATAATGTTTTGCATCTTTAGTTTCAATAAAAATGTTAAGGATAGCCTTTACCATGCTTATTTTGCTAGTATACATGTTGCTGTTTGAAAACAGAAAGTTTACCGCTTTTGCAAAAATTCCCTGGAAAAGTAGGAGAATGATATAATGTTGAAACTTTTTGCATAATGAGATCTGATAAATATTCTACAGCTTACTATTTTTCTCATAATTTTGGAGTGAGGGATGTATGATGAATCTTGCATTATTTACAGACTATACTGTTTTGGCAGATTGCTGTTATGGTTGCATTGTTTGCATATGTTTGCTTGTTTAATGATTCTATTTGAGGATAGAAGTATTAAATATGCAGAGGCATTTAGTATGAAATGTTGAATAGTAATTTTTGTGATTTGTTACAGTAGAAAATGATAAGGTTTTGCATTGGTTTATACTAACCTATCTCACGAGTTCTTGTTGAGTTTAGTGTGGATGAAGTTTTTTGATAAAAAGAGAAACCATGATATGAGAGGAATTAAGGAGACACAAAAGTGCAAGATTGGGGATGCCCAAGGAACCCCAAGATGATATTTCAAGAAATCTCAAGCATCTAAGCTTGGGGATGCCCTGTGAGGCATCCCACCTTTCTTCTTCAACAACTATCGGTTAGTATCGGTTGAGCCTAAGTTTTTGCTTCTTCACATGAGTTGTGCTATCCTTGCAATGTCATTTTATTTTGTTTTGCTTGCTGTTTGAATACAATAACAAGATCTGAAATTCTTTGATGAGAGAGAGTCTTCACATAGTTACATAATTATTTAGCTACTCATTGATCTTCACTTATATCTTTCGGAGTAGTTTGTCATTTGCTCTAGTGCTTCACTTATATCTTTTAGAGCACGACGGTGGTTATATTTTGTAGAAATTGTAGATCTCTCATGCTTCACTTATATTATTTTGAGAGTCTCTTAGAACAGCATGGTATTTTCTATGGTTATAAAATTGGACCTAGAATGGTGGGCATCCAAGTTGGGTATAATAAAAACTATCATAGAAAGTGAATTGGATGCTATGATCAATTTGATACTTGATAATTATTTTGAGATATTAGAGGTGGTAATATTAGAGTCATGCTAGTGGGGTGATTATGAATTTAAAGAATGCTTGTGTTGAAGTTTGTGACTCCCATAGCAGGCACGTATGGTGAACCGCTTTGTGATGAAGTTGGAGCACAATTTTATTTATTGATTGTCTTCCTTATGAGTGGCGGTCGGGGACGAGCGATGGTCTTTTCCTACCAATCTATCCCCTAGGAGCATGCACATAATACTTTGTTTTCGATGACTTGTAGATTTTTACAATAAGTATATGAGTTCTTTTGACTAATGTTAAGTCCATGGATTATACACACTCTCACCCTTCCACCATTGCTAGCATCTCTTGTGCTGCGCAACTTTCGCCGGTACCATACACCCACCATATACCTTCCTTAAAACAGCCACCATACCTACCAATTATGGCATTTCCATAGCCATTCCGAGATATATTGCCATGCAACTTTCCACCGTTCCGTTTATATGACACGCATCATCATTGTCATATTGCTCTTTGCATGATCATGTAGTTGACATCGTATTTGTGGCAAAGCCACCTTCATAATTTTCATACATGTCACTCTTGATTCATTGCATATCCCGGTACACCGCTGGAGGCATTCTTATAGAGTCATATCTTGTTCTAGCTTTTGAGTTGTAATCTTGAGTTGTAAGTAAATAAAAGTGTGATGATCTTCATTATTAGAGCATTGTCCCAGTGAGGAAAGGATGATGGAGACTATGATTCCCCCACAAGTCGGGATGAGACTTCGGACTTTATAAAAAAAGGCCAAAGAAAAAAAAGAGAGAAAAAAGAAAAAGAAAAAAAAGGAGAAGAAAAAAAAGAAAAGAGAAAAAATGAGAGAAAAAGAGAGAAGGGACAATGCTACTATCCTTTTACCACACTTGTGCTTCAAAGTAGCACCATGATCTTCATGATAGAGAGTCTCCTATGTTGTCACTTTCATATACTAGTTGGAATTTTTCATTATAGAACTTGGCTTGTATATTCCAATGATGGGCTTCCTCAAAATGCCCTAGGTCTTCGTGAGCAAGCAAGTTGGATGCACACCCACTTAGTTTCTTTTGTTGAGCTTTCATACATTTATAGCTCTAGTGCATCTATTGCATGGCAATCCCTACTCACTCACATCGATATCTATTAATGGGCATCTCCATAGCCCGTTGATACGCCTAGTTGATGTGAGACTATATTCTCCCTTTTTTGTCTTCTCCACAACCACCATTCTATTCCACATATAGTGCTATGTCCATGGCTCACGCTCATGTATTGCGTGAAAGTTGAAAAAGTTTTGAGATTACTAAAGTATGAAATAATTGATTGGCTTGTCATCGGGGTTGTGCATGATAAAATACTTTGTGTGATGAAGATAGAGCAACAACCAGACTATATGATTTTGTAGGGATAACTTTCTTTAGCCATGTTATTTTGAGAAGACATGATTGCTTGATTAAGTATGCTTGAAGTATTACTATTTCTTATGTCAATATGAACTTTTATTTTGAATCATTTGGATCTGAACATTCATGCCACAATAAAGAAAATTACATTGAGAAATATGCTAGGTAGCATTCCACATCAAAAATTCTTTTTTTATCATTTACCTACTCGAGGACGAGCAAGAATTAAGCTTGGGGATGCTTGATAGGTCTCCAACGCATCTATAATTTTTTACTTGTTCCATGCTATTATATTACCCATTTTAGATGTTTATGGGCTTTACTTTACACATTTATATTATTTTGGGACTAACCTATTAACCGGAGGCCCAGCCCATATTGCTGTTTTCTTGCCTATTTCTGTGTTTCGAAGAAAAGGAATATCAAACGGAGTCCAAACGGAATGAAACCTTCGGAAAAGTTATTTTTGGAACAGAAGCAATCCTGGGAACTTGAAGTACAAGCCAGGGAAGAGTCGAGGAGGCCAAGAAATAGGGGGGTGCGCCCACCCCCCTGGGCGCGCCCTCCACCCTCGTGGGCCCCTCGAGGCTCCCCCGACCGACTTCTTTCGCCTATGTATTCCTATATACCCTAAAAACATCGAAAAACAAGATAGATCGGGAGTTCCGCCGCCGCAAGCCTCTGTAGCCACCAAAAACCTCTCGGGAGCCCGTTCCGGCACCCTGCCGGAGGGGTGGGGGTCCCTCACCAGTGGCCATCTTCATCATCTCGACGCTCTCCATGACGAGGAGGGAGTAGTTCACCCTCGGGGCTGAGGGTCTGTACCAGTAGCTATGTATTTGATCTCTCTCTCTCTCATGTTCTCTCTATGGCACGATCTTGATGTATCGCGAGCTTTGCTATTATAGTTGGATCTTATGATGTTTCTCCCCCTCTACTCTCTTGTGATGAATTGAGTTTTCCTCTTGAAGTTATCTTATCAGATTGAGTCTTTAAGGATTTGACAACACTTGATGTATGTCTTGCCGTGCTTATGTGTGGTGACAATGGGATATCACATGATCCACTTGATGTATGTTTTGGTGATCAACTTGCGGGTTCCGCCCATGAACCTATGCATAAGGGTTGGCACATGTTTTCGTCTTGACTCTCCGGTAGAAACTTTGGGGCACTCTTTGAAGTACTTTGTGTTGGTTGAATAGATGAATCTGAGATTGTGTGATGCATATCGTATAATCATGCCCATGGATACTTGAGGTGACAATGGAGTATCTAGGTGACATTAGGGTTTTGGTTTATTTCTGTCTTAAGGTGTTATTCTAGTATGAACTCTATGATAGATTGAACGGAAAGAATAGCTTCATGTTATTTAACTACGGACTCTTGAATAGATAGAACAGAAAGGATAACTTTGAGGTGGTTTCGTACCCTACCATAATCTCTTTGTTTGTTCTCCGCTATTAGTGGCTTTGGAGTGACTCTTTGTTGCATGTTGAGGGATAGTTATATGATCCAATTCTGTTATTATTTGTCGGATTTCGGGTTCCGGCAGACCCTTGAGGTTCGAACACTGGGGTGCGCGCGGAGATCACACCCCCAGCCTACCCATGTTTCACCGCCTCGCAAGGATCTAAACTACTCGAAGAACAACACAAAGGACACAAGATTTATACTGGTGTGTGGATTGCCTCTGGGGCTGATGAGGAACAGTACAAGGGAAGAACAGCCTCGCGAGGGTCTGTTCTTGGCTGGTGCGACGAACTGCTAGGGGGAGTTCCGCCGCTTCTCTCTCTCTCTATGTCTCTCTATCCTTGTTCTCTCTTGGGTGTCGATCCAATCAGATCCAGATGCCCTACCCTGTGGGTGGCTAGTCCTATTTATAGGCGAAGGCCCCGGGCCTCTTCCCAAATATTGAGCGAGAAGAGCGCCAACAATTGGCCATTTTCAAGGGGAACATCTAGTACACTTATCCTGACTAAAGTTGGCCCTCGCCTGCCAAAAGACCCTGACGATGACGCTAGCTTGGTCTCCACGATGACCTCCGTCCTGGCGTCCTGCTAGTCTTGTTCTTGTTGCACCAAAATGGCTGCCTTTGCTTGATACCCTTGCCTGCGCTTGCCCCCTTTGCACCAAAGGGAAAACAAGGACTCTGCGCAGGCCAGCGCCCGCCTGGCGCCCGCCCACGCCTTGGTCGTCATGGCTTGCGTCATGGGCACCTTGTGAGGTACCCCGCCTTGATCTCTCCGCCTCCTCGTGAGCCAGCCTGACGAGGCCGTGCCTGAGGAAGCCTCCTGTCATCCGCCCTGCGAGGCTTGGCCCCTCGCGAGGGTCTTGAGCATGTGTTGATGAAGATGGGCCGTATTGGGCCACTCCTTGAGCCACGCCGCAGGCCGCAGGCAGGCAAGTCTGGGTACCCCCGTTCCCAGAATGTCGACAGTAGCCCCCGGGCCCAAGGCGCGCTTGGACTTGGCTTAGCTGAGAAGCGAAGAGGCAAGTGCGAAGCGTCGTGGGCCCCAATAGCCTGCGGCCTTGGGTGCCGCATGGCGGTTGATTGGACGTGGACGTACTGGCTCCCCCACGACGCCTCGGTAGCTGCACGATTTGACAAGTCCCTGCATGCAAAACGGGTCATGATTACCTGTGATCGTGGAGGTCGACGGTTGGCCTCCCTCGGCTATATGTACGAAACGGCGTGAGCCCCTCCGGTTCATCCTTCCTTGCTACCCTCTGTCTTCTTCTCGGCCGCTCGCCATCCCCATGGCTCCGCCGAAGGGGTTCTCGGCTGCGGAGAAAGGGAAGGCTCGCCAGGAAGGGCCCGGCTCCCCTCCGACCAAGCGCGGCCGGGGCCACCCTCGCAAGCACCCCGCTGCCCCTGCTGCGGCTTCCCGGGGCCGTGGGGACATCCCTCTATGCAGCGGTGGGCGTCCGGCTGCCATCGAGAGGTACGCTGGGGCTGCGCGACCCCCAAGGCCGCGCTTCCGCTTGGCGGAGGTGCTGCCGGAGTTCGTCGTGTGGTCGGCAGACCCGACCGGCACCTGGCTCCAACTTCCCCGTTTCTTCATAGGTGAGCTTCCGGCTGGTGCCCCAGGTGGCCTTTGGCTTCAGGCAGATGGTTGTTGCAGCAGGTCCTCGTGGGCTACCCTGGAGGTCTCCACCACCGGGGAGGCGGCCTTGACCCATGGCTGGCAAACATTTTCCCGCGCGCGCGTCCTGCGCCGACGTTGCACTCTGCATTTCAAGTTCGACGGCGACGCCACCCTCTACGTGAGGGTTTTCGGGGAAGACGGACGCCATGCCGAATGTTGTCCCAAAGACGATGACCGCGGTCGCACGCCCAGCCCCGGCATTGGTCGGGTTGAAGGGGGCGGAGGGCGCGCGGGCAGCGGGCCCCGAGATGCGCCAAGCTCCGGCGACTCCCCTTCGGGTAGAAGCTCCTCCAGTGGTGGTCGCGACCAGCCCCCTCGTCGTCGCCCTCGTCTAGGAGAGGGCAGCTGGTTGGCCCGCCGCCGCGCTCCGGTGAAGCGGGAGGCGGAATCCAGCTGAGCTTCGGAGGCAGTACGAGCCTTCACTGAGAGCTGGCGCCGAGCAAGTCGTCCCCCCTTTTGCTTTTCCTTTCTCTCCTGCGCGAAAGAAATGTAATCCGTTGCCCCACGGGGCGTGCTGAACTGTTGCTATTTTATTTGGTGCGTTGTTTCCTCTGCTTATGTGCTATGTTTTCATTCTGTGTGCCTATGCATGAAAACCACTTATCTTGGGGGGGCTCGTCGCGGTCCTCGCCTCCCGAGGCCAGTGCTTCATCCTGCGCCTTGTGTCCTGCAGAGTTTAATCAGCAGGGGTAGTCCCCAGCCTTGGTAGTAAGGAAAACCAACCCAAATCTCGTGATCGTGTCACGATGCCCATGGGGCACGAACCGAGAGGGGTGCTCCCGCAACGGACTCGAACAGGGAAGTTCCAGATTGCAGGGCAGAAAACACTCGCGAGGGTGCCCACGCTCCTCCCTCGTGAGACTTTGTGCGGAAAAAGCGAAACAAGCAAGTAAAACGGAAGAGTCGCGAGCTCGAAATGGCAACAACTTCGAAGAAAAAAAAACTTCAAATAGGAACAAACATGCCAACTGCGGAAAGCAAATGGAAGAGGCCGCGTCCGGCACCTAGTCTAGTCTTCGACGTCTTCTCACCAGCACGGAGCTAAGTGCTGCGACTAGGCGTGGGCGGGAGCCCCCGAGGCCGAAGGGCGGCACTCCAGAGACTCCGGGGCATGTACAGCCCCACTCATTATTACGTGAGAGTGTCACGGGCGGCGAGCTTCACAGGCGTTTGCCTTCTTCACAGGCACCGGGCCTTTTCCAAAACACAGCTGCTTCACAGGCATTCGCCTTCTTCACAGCCACCGGGCCTTTTCAAAACACAGCAACTTCATAGGCGATC
The DNA here is from genome assembly GCA_963921465.1 of Triticum timopheevii. Taxonomy (NCBI): domain Eukaryota; kingdom Viridiplantae; phylum Streptophyta; class Magnoliopsida; order Poales; family Poaceae; genus Triticum; species Triticum timopheevii. The sequence goes on from OY997264.1 coordinate 326,492,772, forward strand.
GCCTTCTTCATAGGCACCGGGCCTTTTTCAAAACACAGCAACTTCACAGGCGTTCGCCTTCTTCACAGGCACCTTGCCTTTTTCAAAACACAGCAACTTCACAGGCGTTCGCCTTCTTGCTAGGCACCGGGCCTTTTTCAAAACACAGCAACTTCATAGGCGTTCGCCTTCTTCATAGGCACCGGGCCTTTTTCAGGGGTAAAACCTTCAGAGGTGTTGGATGTTCCACGCGTTCTGGATGGGCACCCCCTCCTGGGTCTCAAAGCATGCGGAGCCGGGCCTGGAAACATGAACAACCTTAAACGGGCCCTCCCACATGGGAGAGAGCTTATGCAGCCCCTCCCTGGAGAGAACCCGTCTGAGCACGAGGTCCCCAACCTCGAGAGTCCTGGGGTGGATGTTGCGGCAGTGGTATCACCGCAGTGCTTGTTGGTACCTTGCCGCCCGCAGGGCAGCTTCTCGGTGATGCTCCTCCCCCAGCAAGAGATCTGTCCCCTGCATGGCGTCCTGCTGTGCTTTGTCGAACGCCAGGACCCATGCGGAATGACGTCTGACCTCGTGAGGGAGGACGGCTTCAGCTCCATAAACCAGAAAGAAGAGAGTCTTGTCAGTCGGCTTGGTTGCAGTCGTGCGGATTGACCACAGCACGGACTGGAGCTCGTCGTACCAGCCCCTGCCGCAGGCCTCCAGCTTCTTCTTGAAGGTTCTGGTCTTGAGGCCCCTCAGGACCTCTGCGTTCGCTCGCTCGGCCTGACCGTTGCTGCGCGGGTGCGCCACCGAAGCGTAGCATATCTGCGTACCAAGGTTAGCACAGTATGTTTTGAAGAGGTTACTGGTGAACTGTGAACCTTTGTCAGTGATGATGCGGTTCGGCACCCCAAATCGGCTCACGAGGCCCTTGATGAACTTGACCACGGAGCCTGCAGGGATGGGGCGGACAGCTTCCACCTCAGCCCACTTGGTGAACTTGTCCACAACAACATAGAGGTAGCGGTAGCCCCCTGGCGCCCAAGGGAACGGGCCTAGGATATCCAGTCCCCAAACTATGAAGGGCCACGAGAGGGGTATAGTCTGCAGACCTCCCGCCGGCTGATGGATCTGCTTGGCATGGAGCTGACAGGCCTCGCAAGCTTTCACCAGTTCCGTAGCGTCATTGAGTGCCGTGGGCCAATAGAACCCGCTGCGGAACGCCTTACCGACGAGAGTTTGTGACGACGAGTGATGCCCACAGTCGCCACCGTGTATGTCCGCCAGTAGCTCCTTCCCTTGCTCCCTGGAAATGCAACATAGGGACACATCTTTCGGTCGTCTTCGGCCTCCCCATCCTTAAGGCAGTATGTTGTGGCCTGTCGTGCCACATGCTCTGCCTCCTCCTCCTTTTTAGGAAATGTGCCTTGCGTCAGGTAACTCCTGAGCTCCGTGATCCAGCACCCCTCCTGAGGTTCCAACGCCAGGAGCAGGCGCGCTCCTGATGTCAGGCCGCAGACTGGGGCTCCCGAGGCAGGCGGCTGGGGGAGCTCCCCTCGGGGTTGCGCCGTGCTTGATAGCAATGGCGTCACTGAGGGCTTGAAGAGCCGCTCCTCGAAGACGCCAGGCTCCTGAGGTAGCTGCCTAGATGCCCTTTTTGTGATGTCATCAGCCTCTTGATTGGTGCCGCGAGGCACATGCTGCAACTCCAGCCCCCAAAACTACTTCTCCATCCCGCGGACCTCCGCCAGGTAGGCTTCCATGCGCTCGTCCTTTGGTTCATATACTTTGTTGGAGAAGTTGACAAGGAGCTGCGAATCACCCTTGATGGTGAGGCGCTTCACCCCCAGGGCGACTGCGGCCTTCAGGCCTGCTATCAAGCATTCATATTCTGCTATGTTGTTGGAGACCTTTTCCCCATGCTGAAAACAGAGTTACACGACGTAGTAGAGCTTGTCTTGAGTGGGGGATATGAGTACCGCACCAGCCCCTGCGCCGTGTTGGGAGAATGCCCCGTCGAAGTACATGACCCATCCGTTCGGTGCCTCGCTCCCTCGGGAGAGCGATCGATCCTCGCCAGCCTCGAGGCCTGGCGCTTCTGCCCATTCCACCACGAAGTCCGCAAGTGCAACCCCTTTGATGACTCTGGTTATGCTGAATTCTAGCTGAAACACCTGCAGCTCGATGTTCCACTCAGTGACTCTCCCAGCTGAGTTGGGGCTCCTGAGCACCCTTTCCAAGGGGTATGCTGAGACAACCTTGATGGGATGGCCTTGGAAATAGTGCCGCAGCTTGCGCGAGGCCACCAATAGCACGAGGAGGAGTTTCTGGGGCATGGGGTACCGCGCCCTTGCGTCCCGCAATACCGTGCTGAAGAAGTACACTGGGTGCTCGACTAGGTTGGGAGTGCTGGTGCCACTAGAGTCCTCCGGAGGCTGGGGCGCCTCCTGAGGCAACGGAGGCCCCGGCGACTGGTCGCCTGGGGGAGGGGCCTCTTCTGTTTCGGGTGTGCTTCCCTTCTATGGCTGGTCCTCCTTGGCTGCAGCCGCGGTCGCTGTGAGGCTCACTCGGCCCTGCTTTGCTTTAACCCGGACGGTTGCTGCGGCCTTGGTCCTACGCTCCTCCCTAACAGCCACCAGGGCTGCGCTGGCAGAGTAGGGGGTGGCCGCAAGGTAGAGCACCAGGGGCTCCTGAGGGCACGGAGCCACCATCACTGGGGGGCTGGTCAGGTACCTCTTGAGATCCTGAAATGCCTTGTCGGCCTCTTCAGTCCATTCAAAGGGGCCCTTTTTCTTCATCAGTTTGAAGAAGGGCAGCGCTCGTTCCCCCAGCTTGGAGATGAAACGCCCTAGTGCGGTCACGTGCCTGGTGAGCTTCTGCATCTCTCTGAGGGTCTTCGGCGGGCTCATGTCCTTGACTGCTTTTACCTTTTCTGGGTTGGCCTCGATGCCCCGGTGGGATACTAGGAAACCAAGGAGCTTGCCTGAGGGGACTCCAAACACACACTTCTCCGGGTTGAGCCGCGGGTCCACCTCGTTAAGGCTCACAAAGGTTTCCTCCAAGTCCTGTATCAGAGTTTTTGCCTCTCGAGACTTCACCACAATGTCATCGACATAAGCCTCCGCGTTCCTCCCGAGTTGCCGACCCAAGGCAATGTGCATTAGCCGCTGAAAGGTCGCATCGACATTGTGCAACCCAAATGGCATGCACGTATAGCAGTAAACCCCGCACGGGGTCAGGAAGGCCGTATTTTCCACATCTTCTACTGCCATCTTGATCTGGTGGTAGCCGGAGAAGGCATCCAGGAAACACAACAAGTCGCACTCGGCGGTGGAGTCGACGATCTGGTCGATGCGAGGGAGCGGGAACGGATCCTGTGGGCAGGCCTTGTTGAGGTTGGTGAAGTCAACACACATGCGTTCCTTCCCCCCCTTCTTCGGCACGACCACAGGGTTAGCCAGCCAGTCTGGGTAGCGGACCTCGCGAATGACCCCCACAGTTCCAACACACGGGTCTCTTGGAAGATGAAGGCTTGCTTCTCAGTGGACTGCTGCCTTGCCTTCTGCTTCACTGGGCGCATGTTGGGGCACACATTGAGGTGATGCTCGATTACACCCCTCGGGACCCCTGCTAGTTGATCAGGTTCCCACGCGAATACCTTCTTGTTCACGCGCAGGAATTTCACCAAAGCTTCCTCCTGTTCGGGCTCGAGGTTGGCGCCTATGGTGAAGGTGGCACGGGTGGATCCGTCCTCGTCGACCAGTACCTGCTTGGTTTCCGTCTTTTCCTGAGTGAATAGCTGCTTCTTCTTGGCCAGTGCAGCCCCCTTGGGCTCAGAGGCATCTGAGTCGACGGGCCGCGCTACCGCCGCGGCCTTGAAAATGAGCTTGAGCGCTTGCAACGCGTCCCCGGCGTCCCCAGACACGGTGAGGACGCCACTACTCCCGGGCATCTTCATGAGGTTGTATGCCGGGTGAGTTGCGGCCATGCACCGGGCTAGCGTCGGGTAGCCAAGGATAGCGTTGTATGGGAGGCCGATGGGGGCGATGTCGAAGTCGATCAACTCCGTGCGGAAGTTGTTGTAGGTGACGAAGGTCACCGGAAGGCGGATCTGCCCCAGGGAGCCGATGTAGCCACCTCCGATGCCCAAGAAGGGCTTGCTGGGCTGCAGCCGTTCCAGCGGTACATGGAGAAGGCTGAAGGCCTCCACTGAGAGCACGCTGAGGCCAGCGCCGCCGTCGATGAGGGTCTTGGTGACAACCACATTGCAGATGGTGGGGGTGCATAACATTGGGAGCGCGCCCGAGAAGGCCGAGTTGGAGGGGTGATCATCTGAGCCGAAGGCCAGGTCGGCTTTAGGTGCCGCCCAACTCGGAGGTGCCCCGCGCGGCACAAGAGTGGCACCGATCTGGTAGACGAATGGCTTGGTGTGGTGGCCTGAAGGTGGTGCCTGCGATCCGCCCAGGAGGGCTGCGACGATAGGGGGCTCCGGCGTAGCATGATGGGCAAGGAAGAGGTCGCGCAACTCCTCCCAGGAGGCCACAAAAGCCGCCGGCAGGTGGAGCAGCCACATGTGCGGGACGCCGGTGAGGGCCATGGGCAGCCAGTTAGCCATGACCTTGTCATCGCCTCCGGCCTTGAGGATGGCTTCTTCATATGCTAGCAGGAAGGCCAGCGTATCGACCGCGCCATCGTAGCGCGGTGGCATGTCTGGCTTGAACTTGTTCGGCCGCTGCACCTGTCGCAGGGCGGGGGCCAGGAATCGAAGCCCCCCGGTTCCTGAGCCGGCATCGACAGCCGAAGCGGGCGGTGTGTTGGCTGCCCTGAGGGCGGCGCGCGGTGCTGATGGAGAACGGGTCGGCGGAAGGGAGAGCTCCGGCGCACCCTTACCTGGCGCGCCAAATGTCGGATTTTGGGTTCCGGCAGACCCTTGAGGTTCGAACACTGGGGTGCGCGCGGAGATCACACCCCCATCCTACCCATGTTTCACCGCCTCGCAAGGATCTAAACTACTCGAAGAACAACACAAAGGACACCAAATTTATACTGGTTCAGGCCACCATTCTGGTGTAATACCCTACTCCAGTTTGTGGTGTGTGGATTGCTTCTGGGGCTGATGAGGAACAGTACAAGGGAAGAACAGCCTCACGAGGTCTGTTCTTGGCTGGTGCGACGAACTGCTAGGGGAGTTCGGCCGCTTCTCTCTCTCTCTCTCTGTCTCTCTATCCTTGTTCTCTCTTGGGTGTCGATCCTATCAGATCCAGATGCCCTACCCTGTGGGTGGCTAGTCCTATTTATAGGTGAAGGCCCCCGGGCCTCTTCCCAAATATTGAGCGGGAATGGCGCCAATAATTGGCCATTTTGAAGGGGAACATCTTGTACACTTATCCTGACTAAAGTTGGTCCTCGCCTGCCAAAAGACCCTGACGATGACGCTGGCTTGGGCTCCACGATGACCTCCGTCCTGCTATCCTGCTGGTCTTGGTCTTGTTGCACCAAAATGGCTGCCTTTGCTTGCCCCTTTGCACCAAAGGGGAAACAAGGACTCTACGCAGGCCGGCGCCCGCCTGGCGCCCGCCCGCGCCTTGGTCATCATGGCTTCCATCACGGGCACCTCATGAGGTACCCTGCCTTGATCTCTCCACCTCCTCGTGAGCCAGCCTAACGAGGCCGTGCCTGAGGAAGCCTCCTATCGTCCGCCCCGCGAGGCTTGGCCCCTCGCGAGGGTCTTGAGCATGTGTTGATGAAGATGGGCCATATTGGGCCACTCCTTGAGCCACGCCGCAGGCCGCAGGCAGGCAAGTCTGGGTATCCCCGTTCCCAGAACGCCGACATTATTGTTGAGAGAACTTGCACTAGTGAAAGTATGAACCCTATGCCTTGTTTCCTACCATTGCAATACCGTTTACGCTCGCTTTTTTCATTAGTTACCTTGCTGTTTTTATATTTTCAGATTACAAAAACCTTTATCTATCATCCATATTTCACTTGTATCACCATCTCTTCGCCAAACTAGTGCACCTATGCAATTTACCATTGTATTGGGTGTGTTGGGGACACAAGAGACTCCTTGTTATTTGGTTGCAGGGTTGTTTGGGAGAGACCATCTTCATCCTACGCCTCCCATGGATTGATAAACCTTCGGTCATCCACTTGAGGGAAATTTGCTACTGTCCTACAAACCTCTGCACTTGGAGGCCCAATAACGTCTACAAGAAGAAGGTTATGTAGTAGAGATCAATGCCCATGTACCCCTTTACTTCGCCCCTCATTTGCACTATGACTATAAATAGACCTCTCCCACCTCCTAGCTAGGGTTAGCGTTGATTTAGCTCATGTGTGACATAGAGCCTCGCTCAGCCATCTGGATCTACTCCTCATGAGGGACCGACACCTCTTCGGAAAAGATCCACCTAGATTCAAGACCTCCATCCGGAGAAGACCATCTTCAAGACCTCCTCACGAAGAAGAACCGGTTACCCTTTGTATCGTATCTTCTTGGATTTGGATCTTGTACCTCTCTTGTGTTTCGATGATCTAGCACATGTGTGACTTTGTTCTTGTTGGTTGAGTGTTCTCTCCTGTATTTCTCTAGTTCCCCTCCTCGTGTTTGTCGCGTTCCTCTTAGGGATCCGCTCCAAACGTGAAATATCGGCCTCTAGGGTTCTACCCTACATCAGTTCCGCCAGGTGGTGCTATCATACGTCCACATTGATGGAGGTTTCAACCCACAAAGGGTAACGACCGCGCGAATCCACGGAGGGCTCCACCCACGAAGGGTCCATGAAGAAGCAACCTTGTCTATCCCACCATGGCCATCGCCCATGAAGGACTTGCCTCATTCGGGTAGATCTTCAAAAAGTAGGTGATCTCCTTGCCCTTACAAACTTCTTGGTTCAACTCCACATCTTGATGAAGGCTCCCAAGCGACACCTAACCAATCTAGGAGACACCAGTCTCCAAAAGGTAATAGATGGTGTGTTGATGATGAACTCCTTGCTCTTGTGCTTCAAATGATAGTCTCCCAAACACTCAACTCTCTCTCCTAGATTTGGCTATGGTCACTGGTACGACGAGGTGCTATACAAACAGTTTTTAATCCCTTTCCGCAACGGTGTTCTGAACCGTCGCCAAGTGAGTGATTGTCATAGGGGGGTCCTTCCCACACGACCCAGAAATCATCAGGGATAGAGAGCCTTTATGCATATACAATACTCCCTACTCGTTTGTGCTCGCATTGCCATCGTAGTCGGTATTCTGTGGTGCTACGTTTATGATGCGCGACCCATAACAAATAGTTCACGATTACAGAAGTAGACAATCACACACATTTACTTTTCGTCGACTGTGTGCAATTTGATGTAAGAGTGCATTGTCGCTATAAAACTGTATGTGAAGCTTGAATACATCCCACACGATTCATCCTCGTACCCGCATTGGATGATCGATCTATCGCACATGTTCTTCTATGACCAAACGTTTGTGATGCGCACAACATCACAAACATTCCATAATTGCGAAGCGTGTGTGATAAGGTGACTAGTACAAACATTTAATAAGAAAGAACTATGTGCGATGCTGTTTCTAATTGCACCGTTTTTCTTGGCTGATCGTGTGTGCAGTAGAGATTGATCGTACACGTAGTGGATCCTAGAAACATGTCTGATCTCCACGTCTATCACAGACGTTTCACTTTCACAAACCGTGTGCAGTGTAATACCTAATTTCTCCCTAATTTAAGAATCACATGTTTTGAATTTGAAAGTAGGCAATCACTTATTTCATATCCAACCATGTTTATTACAAATACAGGTTCAACCACGAATGCATAATTCGACGCACATGTACATATACTGAAGAACTACAGAAGCACCAAGTAAAGAATGATGAACCACAGTTGTACTAAAGACTATAAAGAGAGGGGTGAAAGACATTCTGGTTACTGGAGAAGGTGAAGCGGAATGCCCATATTGTGCCCTCCTCCATGCGTAATGCACACACGACTCTTGGCCAACCCCTTGTGACGGCTGCCCGTCCATCCTTCACTGTCTTCATTAGGACTTCTCAATGCTCATTGTAGTCTGGTTGAAATACTTTAACCTTCATTGTGTGTCCAACAATCATGTGCTTTGCGAGGTAATCTTGAGCTAACTGCTTCGGGACCACTGCGAACAAAAAAATTTCAGACATTGTTGTCTAACAACTCATTATGGGCAGTAAAAAGAGAAGGCTGTAGAGTTTGTAGTTACCATGCTACAACTCACTTTTGTGTTGGATAGAGCATAAACAAATAATTTGCTTGCCACCATTCATATATTTTTGCTAATAATCCTTATCAGTTTCCTCACTTGATGCTTGTTCATGAATATCTCATTGCCCCATATGCAAAAAGGGTCGATGCGTGGATCCTTGTCAAGGGCATATGTACTACAAGCAACAAGTTAATATTAGAAGCTAACAAGTGTCTAGGCCTAGATCTATATGCACTACATTATGGAACGACAGGGGGAGTACAAGCCGAGGGATGAAAGTAACCTCGGCGGAAAATGGTGGCCACTCCCATTGTTGTCCTGCATAAGTAGTGTAAAGGCATGATAAGTACAACAACCTTAACATCAAACAGATATAGCAAAGGTAAACAATATCATCTCCAAATGATAGCTCAAATGTGTTGGTTCTAGCACGCTATTAAAGCAGATATAAAATGGAAGGCAATGTTACTGACAATAGGCTTAACACCCATCAAATATTGCAATTCAAACTGGTATTGTTGAAAATGAATAGAACATAGGTAATTCTTAAATATCACACTGGATAAATGTGTAAAACTGAAATAAAGGGCATGCGTTAACTACACCAGGCATAACTGGAACCAAATATAGCCATTCAAACTGGTATTGATGCAGTTGAGCGGCACCGTTCCGACTTGCACATGATGAACATCACATTGTGAATGACGGAAATAAACAAGGCATAAATGATCAGTATAACAACCAAATATAGCAATTGAAAACTGGACAGAGTCTCACTGCAACCAACCTAACAAGCAAATACAGATAAACATGGCATATGCTTGAAAACTGGACAAATGCTCACTCCAACCAACCTAACAAGAAAATATATATAAACAAGGCACCTTCTTGATAACTGGAAAAATGCTCACCGCAACCAACCTAAGAACCAAATACATATAAACAAAGCATCTGCTTGATAACTAGAAAAATGCTCACTGCAACCAACCTAACAACCAAATACAGATAAACAAGGCATCTACTCACTATAAACAACCAAATATAGTCATTCGTGAAACTAAAGTGGACAATTCGTACTTAAACATAACATAGCCCTATTGAACAATACATTTTTGCATAACTGAAATTATTAAACATGGCACAGTTAAAGCACCACATGGCAAATGCTACTACAACAAAGGGTACGGGTTGGCAAGCTAGAGAAGGTAAGGTTTGCTGATAGGATGTTGCCTCACATTTCATGGACAGGATCCTTCCAGTTGGAAGAGCAACAACCCATGGTGCGCTCTCTGATGTCACAGATGGGCTGTTTCACCTTGGAAGAACCTTTGTGGCTACCCTCCTCGTGGTCGTGGTCAATGAGATCTGACTTAGCAATTGAGGATCCCAAGCCACCGCCATAAAACGTGTCCTTCATAAATGAAAAAATGGGCTCGATGGCGTACAAAGATCGCAAATCCTTGACCGCTTGGCGGAGGAGATCAGCGACAGGGCCGTCGAATAGATCGACGACGGTTGAACCAGAGGGGCTGGGGATGGACCATTTAACCTCTGAGATGGCCCGCGTGAAGCCGTTGCTATCGATGAGCTTGATGTCGTAGCCAGCTTTCCCGAGATACAGTAATACGCTAGCCCGTTGACATGAAGCCTTCGGCATGGCAACGTAGTCATCATCGTCGCCGGCTTCCGCGATGACGTGTTGACCCAGCATCGACGGGTCGGGGCAAACGACGACCACCTCGCCAACGTCCGCCAGAGAGGCCATGATAAACCTCTTCTTGGACAATCACTTATCGGGCTCCATAGGATACGTGGTCGAGCTTAGGCTGCGACATTCTGGAGCAGGGAATGTGGATCTGGCGGGGAGGGAAACCGTAGGCCTCATCTAAAAACTCTGGGGAGTGGGGTGACGGTATGGGAATCACTGGGTAACCTGAACTTTATAATCTAAGCTAGGAGGAATGGGAAGACCAGCAGGGGTTGGTGGTGGCGGCGGCAGCGAGCTAGGGTTTGAGGGGGAGGGGGGCTGTTTGAGGATACGCCGCGGCTACTGAAATTTTTAGTAATGGTGAGTAGAGATGGTGGAGGACGAGGGAGGGCGATGGTTCAAATGCCTCGACTACTATGATTTTACTATAAGGTCGGTGTTGGAGGAGTGTGGGCAACGGTTGAAGTACGATGGCTACTAAAATTTGGGTAAAGGAATTGATGCGGGGCAGGAGTACCCAAGATCGCGCATGGTCCAATAAGAATATGCGTGTATGATAATAAGGAAAAGTGGCGGAACCGCCGATTTTTGCAACGCTCAAGGCGGGTAGTTTGTTTTTAGATTTCTAGCTAGCTGGTCTATCGCACACGGTTCATCATAATTTTCAGACGCAGACATGGAATTCAATCTAAATAAACTACCCGCCTTTAGCTTGAGCAGGTGTTTATTGTACAACGCACTTGAATTGCACACGGTTAAGCCAGTATCTCCACCCTTTGCTCGTGCTTGAGCCGTCGTGGTGATTTTACAGTGCTCTTGCATCCCGCACGGTTGAGCCAGTACCTTCATCATGTCTCGTGCTTGTGCAGTCGTGGTGATTCACAATGCACTTGCATCACACGCGGTTAACACATTATACCCGTGTCCGTTGAGCGTCATCAGAGTCTTTGCAGCAAAAAAAAGTTACAGAGGGTCAGAAGACAACCACACTAGCATGTGGCCCAAATATATATGAGTGAAAAGGGTGGACTATGATGTTCAAAATCCCAATGCACAATTTTGACCGTGCGGGCCCACAGTTTGGCGCGTCATCGAAGATCGATAAGAGGGGCCAGAAGTCAAGAACCACCTGGAAGTGGCCAAATACATGTAGGAATATCGGGTGTGATGTTTAAAACTTTAAATACACAATGCACAACTTTGGTGGCACATGCCTCGCAAACCCAAAAGAACCCTTGGATTTATCTATAATGACATAATGTCGTAGCTAGCTAGGGTGCTTGACCCACCTCCCACTTTATGTCAGTGGGGCGGATGCACATAATGATACTTTGGTCATACATGCATGTCGCCATGACCTACCATAAGACAGACCAGTGTATCTATCATTTGGTCAAATGACAACTATTGTTGTCAATAAACCGCTTGTGCCAATAGATTGAACCATCATAAAAAATCGCACGAGAGGGACCTGAAGGAAATATGCCCTAGAGGCAATAATAAAGTTATTATTTATTTCCTCATATCATGATAAATGTTTATTATTCATGCTAGAATTGTATTAACCGGAAACATGATACATGTGTGAATACATAGACAAACATATAGTCACTAGTATGCCTCTACTTGACTAGCTCATTAATCAAAGATGGTTATGTTTCCTGACCATAGACATGTGTTGTCATTTGATTAATGGGATCACATCATTAGGAGAATGATGTGATTGACATGACCCATCTCGTTAGCTTAGCACTTGATCGTTTAGTATTCTGCTATTGCCTTCTTCATGACTTATACATGTTCCTATAACTATGAGAATTATGCAACTCCCGTTTACCGGAGGAACACTTTGGGTACTACCAAACGTCACAACGTAACTGGGTGATTATAAAGGAGTACTACAGGTGTCTCCAAAGGTACATGTTGAGTTGGCGTATTTCGAGATTAGGTTTTGTCACTCCGATTGTCGGAGAGGTATCTCTGGGCCCTCTCGGTAGTACTCATCACTTAACGCCTTGCAAGCATTATAACTAAAGAGTTAGTTATGAGATGACATATTACAGAACGAGTAAAGAGACTTGCCGGTAACGAGATTGAACTAGGTATTGGATACCGATGATCAAATCTCGGGCAAGTAACATACCGATGACAAAGGGAACAATGTATGTTGTTATGCGGTTTGACCGATAAAGATCTTCGTAGAATATGTAGGAAACAATATGGGCATCTAGGTCCCGCTATTGGTTATTGACCGAGAATGATTTTAGGTCATGCCTACATAGTTCTCGAACCCGTAGGGTCCGCACGCTTAACGTTTTGATGACAGTTTTATTATGGGTTTATAAGTTTTGATGTACCGAAGTTTGTTCGGAGTCCCGGATGTGATTACGGGCATGAAGAGGAGTCTCGGAATGGTCGAGACATAAAGATTGATATATTGGAAGCCTATGTTTGGACATCGGAATGGTTCCGTGTGAAATCGGCATTTTACCGGAGTACCGGGAGGTTACCGGAATCCCCCGGGGGGTTAATGGGCCTACATGGGCCAAGAGGGAGAAGAGGGAAGGAGCCAGGAGGGGGCACGCGCCCCTCCCCCTCCTAGTACGAATAGGACAAGGGAAGGGGGGCGGCGCCCCCCCTTTCCTTCCCCTCTTCCTCCTCTTTCCCCCCTTCTCCTACTCCTACTTGGAAAGAGGGAGTCCTACTCCCGGTAGGAGTAGGACTCCCCCCCTTGGCGCGCCCTCTAGGCCGGCCGCCTCCTCCCCCTTGGCTCCTTTATATACGGGGGCAAGGGGGCACCCTAGAACACACAAGTTGATCTACAGATCGTTCCTTAGCCATGTGCGGTGCCCCCTTCCACCATATTCCACCTCGATCATATCGTCGCGGAGTTTAGGCGAAGCCTTGCGCCGGTAGAACATCATCATCGTCACCACGCCGTCGTGCTGACGGAACTCATCTCTGGAGCCTTTGCTGGATCGGAGGGCCGGAGATCGTCATCGAGCTGAACGTGTGCTGAACTCGGAGGCCCCGTACGTTCGGTGCTTGGATCGGTCGGATCGTGAAGACGTACGACTACATCAACCGCGTTGTGCTAACGCTTCCGCTTACGGTCTACGAGGGTACATGGACGAACACTCTCCCCTCTCATTGCTATATCATCACCATGATCTTGCGTGTGCGTAGGAAATTTTTTGAAATTACTACGTTCCCCAACAGTGGCATCCAAGCCTAGGTTTTATGTGTTGATGTTATATGCACGAGTAGAACACAAGTGAGTTGTGGGCGATACAAGTCATACTGCTTACCAGCATGTCATACTTTGGTTCGGCGGTATTGTGAGATGAAGCGGCCCGGACCGACATTACGCGTACGCTTACGCGAGACTGGTTTCATCGTTACGAGCACTCGTGCTTAAAGGTGACTGGCGGGTGTCTGTCTCTCTCACTTTAGCTGAATCGAGTGTGGCTACGCCCGGTCCTTGCGAAGGTTAAAACAGCACCAACTTGATGAACTATCATTGTGGTTTTTGATGCGTAGGTAAGAACGGTTCTTGCTAAGCCCGTAGCAGCCACGTAAAATTTGCAACAACAAAGTAGAGGACGTCTAACTTGTTTTTGCAGGGCATGTTGTGATGTGATATGGTCAAGGTGATGCTATATTTTTTGTACGAGATGATCATGTTTTGTAACCGAAGTTATCGGCAACTGGCAGGAGCCATATGGTTGTCGCTTTATTGTATGAAATGCAAACGCCCTGTAATTGCTTTACTTTATCACTATGCGGCAGCGATAGTCGTAGAAGCAATAGATGGCGTAACGACAACGATGTTACAATGGAGACCAAGGTGTCGCGCCGGTGATGATGGTGATCATAACGGTGCTACAAAGATGGAGATCACAAGCACAAGATGATGATGACCATATCATATCACTTATATTGATTGCATGTGATGTTTATCCTTTATGCATCTTATCTTGCTTTGATTGATGGTAGCATTTTAAGATGATCTCTCGCTAATTATCAAGAAGTGTTCTCCCTGAGTATGCACCGTTGCGAAAGTTCTTCGTGCTGAGACACCACGTGATGATCGGGTGTGATAGGCTCTACGTTCAAATACAACGGGTGCAAAACAGTTGCACACGCGGAATACTCAGGTTATACTTGACGAGCCTAGCATATACAGATATGGCCTCGGAACACGGAGACCGAAAGGTCGAGCGTGAATCATATAGTAGATATGATCAACATAGAGATGTTCACCATTGAAACTACTCCATCTCACATGATGATCGGACATGGTTTAGTTGATTTGGATCACGTGATCACTTAGATGACTAGAGAGATGTCTGTCTAAGTGGGAGTTCTTAAGTAATATGATTAATTGAACTTAAATTTATCATGAACTTAGTACCTGATAGTATTTTGCTTGTCTATGTTTATTTGTAGATAGATGGCTCGTGCTATTGTTCCGTTGAATTTTAATGCGTTCCTTGAGAAAGCAAAGTTGAAATATGATGGTAACAATTACATGAACTGGGTCCGTAACCTGAGGATTATCCTCATTGCTGCACAGAAAAGTTACGTCCTGGAAGCACCGCTGGGTGCCAGGCCTGCTGCTGATGCAACTGACGACGTTAAGAACGTCTGGCAGAGCAAAGCTGATGACTACTCTATAGTTTAGTGTGCCATGCTTTACGGCTTAGAACCGGGCCTTCAACGATGTTTTGAACGTCATGGAGCATATGAGATGTTCCAGGAGTTGAGGTTAATATTTCAAGCTAATGCCCGGATTGAGAGATATGAAGTCTCCAATAAGTTCTATAGCTGCAAGATGGAGGAGAATAGTTCTGTCAGTGAACACATACTCAAAATGTCTGGGTATAATAATCACTTGATTCAACTGGGAGTTAATCTTCCTGATGATAGTGTCATTGACAGAATTCTCCAATCACTGCCACCAAGCTACAAGAGCTTCATGATGAACTATAATATGCAAGGGATGAACAAGACTATTCCCGAGCTCTTCGCAATGCTAAAAGCTGCGGAGGTAGAAATCAAGAAGGAGCATCAAGTGTTGATGGTCAACAAGACCACTAGTTTCAAGAAGAAGGGCAAAGGGAAGAAGAAGGGGAACTTCAAAAAGAACGGCAAGCAAGTTGCTGCTCAAGAGAAGAAACCCAAGTCTGGACCTAAGCCTGAAACTGAGTGCTTCTATTGCAAGCAGACTGGACACTGGAAGCGGAACTGCCCCAAGTATTTGGCGGATAAGAAGGATGGCAAAGTGAACAAAGGTATATGTGATATACATGTTATTGATGTGCACCTTACTAATGCTCGCAGTAGCACCTGGGTATTTGATACTGGTTCTGTTGCTAATATTTGCAACTCGAAACAGGGACTACGGATTAAGCGAAGATTAGCTAAGGACGAGGTGACGATGCGCGTGGGAAATGGTTCCAAAGTCGATGTGATCGCGGTCGGCACGCTACCTCTACATCTACCATCGGGATTAGTTTTAGACCTAAATAATTGTTATTTGGTGCCAGTGTTGAACATGAACATTATATCTGGATCTTGTTTGATGCGAGACGGTTATTCATTTAAATCAGAGAATAATGGTTGTTCTATTTATATGAGTAATATCTTTTATGGTCATGCACCCTTGAAGAATGGTCTATTTTTATTGAATCTCGATAGTAGTGATACACATATTCATAGTATTGAAACCAAAAGATGCAGAGTTGATAATGATAGTGCAACTTATTTGTGGCACTACCGTTTAGGTCATATCGGTGTAAAGCGCATGAAGAAACTCCATACTGATGGGCTTTTGGAATCACTTGATTATGAATCACTTGGTACTTGCGAACCGTGCCTTATGGGCAAGATGACTAAAACGCCGTTCTCCGGTACTATGGAGAGAGCAACAGATTTGTTGGAAATCATACATACAGATGTATGTGGTCCAATGAATGTTGAGGCTCATGGCGGATATCGTTATTTTCTCACCTTCACAGATGATTTAAGCAGATATGGGTATATCTACTTAATGAAACACAAGTCTGAAACATTTGAAAAGTTCAAAGAATTTCAGAATGAAGTGGAAAATCATCGTAACAAGAAAATAAAGTTTCTACGATCTGATCGTGGAGGAGAATATTTGAGTTACGAGTTTGGTCTACACTTGAAACAATGCGGGATAGTCTCGCAACTCACGCCACCTGGAACACCACAACGAAATGGTGTGTCCGAACGTCGTAATCATACTTTACTTGATATGGTAGGATCTATGATGTCTCTTACTGATCTACTGCTATCGTTTTGGGGTTATGCTTTAGAGACGGCCGCATTCACGTTAAATAGGGCACCATCAAAATCCATTGAGACGACGCCTTATGAACTGTGGTTTGGCAAGAAACCAAAGTTGTCGTTTCTTAAAGTTTGGGGCTGCGATGCTTATGTGAAGAAACTTCAACCAGATAAGCTCGAACCCAAATCAGAGAAATGTGTCTTCATAGGATACCCAAAGGAGGCTATTGGGTACACCTTCTATCACAGATCTGAGGGCAAGATTTTCGTTGCTAAATTCGGATCCTTTCTAGAGAAGGAGTTTCTCTCGAAAGAAGTGAGTGGGAGGAAAGTAGAACTTGACGAGATAACTGTATCTACTCCCTTATTGGAAAGTAGTTCATCACAAGAACCGGTTCCTATGACAACTACACCAATCAGTGAGGAAGCTAATGATATTGATCATGAAACTTCAGAACAAGTTTCTACAGAACTTGGTAGGTCTACCAGAGTAAGATCCGCACCAGAGTGGTACGGTAATCCTATTCTGGAAGTCATGTTACTTGACCATGATGAACCTACGAACTATGAGGAAGCGATGATGAGCCCAGATTCCGCAAAATGGCTAGAGGCCATGAAATCTGAGATGGGATCCATGTATGAAAACAAAGTATGGACTTTGGTTGACTTGCCCGATGATCGGCAAGCTATTGAGAATAAATGGATCTTTAAGAAAAAGACTGACGCTGATGGTAATGTACCTGTCTATAAAGCTCGACTTGTTGCGAAAGGTTTTCGACAAGTTCAAGGGGTTGACTACGATGAGACTTTCTCACCCGTAGCGATGCTTAAGTCTGTCCGAATCATGTTAGCTATTGCTGCATTTCATGATTATGAAATTTGGCAAATGGATGTCAAGACTGCATTCTTGAATGGATTTCTAGAAGAAGAGTTGTATATGATGCAGCCGGAAGGTTTTGTTGATCCAAAAGGTGCTAACAAAGTGTGCAAGCTCCAGCGTTCCATTTATGGACTGGTGCAAGCATCTCGGAGTTGGAATAAATGCTTTGATAGTGTGATCAAAGCATATGGTTTTATACAGACTTTTGGAGAAGCATGTATTTACAAGAAAGTGAGTGGGAGCTCTGTAGCATTTCTAATTTTATATGTAGATGACATATTGTTAATTGGAAATGATATAGAATTTCTGGATAGCATAAAGGGATACTTGAATAAAAGTTTTTCAATGAAAGACCTTGGAGAAGCTGCTTATATATTGGCATCAAGATCTATAGAGATAGATCAAGACGCTTAATAGGACTTTCACAAAGCACATACCTTGACAAAATTTTGAAAAAGTTCAAAATGGATCAGGCAAAGAAAGGATTCTTGCTTGTGCTACAAGGTGTGAAGTTGAGTCAAACTCAATGCCCGACCACAGCAGAAGATAGAGAGAAAATGAAAGATGTTCCCTATGCTTCGGCCATAGGCTCTATCATGTATGCAATGTTGTGTACCAGACCTGATGTATGCTTAGCAATAAGCTTGGCAGGAAGGTACCAAAGTAATCCAGGAGTGGATCACTGGACAGCGGTCAAGAACATCCTGAAATACCTGAAAAGGACTAAGGATATGTTTCTCGTATATGGAGGTGACAAAGAGCTAGTCGTAAAAGGTTGCGTCGATGCAAGCTTTGACACTGATCCGGACGACTCTAAATCGCAAACCGGATACGTGTTTATATTAAACGGTGGAGCTGTAAGTTGGTGCAGTTCTAAACAAAGCGTCGTGGCGGGATCTACATGTGAAGCGGAGTACATAGCTGCTTCTGAAGTAGCGAATGAAGGAGTCTGGATGAAGGAGTTCATTACCGATCTAGGTGTCATACCTAGTGCATCGGGACCAATGAAGATCTTCTGTGAAAAGACTGGTGCAATTGCCTTGGCAAAGGAATCAAGATTTCACAAGAGGACCAAGCACATCAAGAGACGCTTCAATTCCATTCGGGACCAAGTCCAAGTGGGAGACATAGAGATTTTCAAGATACATACGGATCTGAATGTTGCAGACCCGTTGACTAAGCCTCTCTCACGAGCAAAGCATGATCAGCACCAAGACTCCATGGGTGTTAGAATCATTACTATGTAATCTATATTATTGACTCTAGTGCAAGTGGGAGACTGAAGGAAATATGCCCTAGAGGTAATAATAAAGTTATTATTTATTTCCTCATATCATGATAAATGTTTATTATTCATGCTAGAATTGTATTAACCGGAAACATGATACATGTGTGAATACATAGACAAACATATAGTCACTAGTATGCCTCTACTTGACTAGCTCATTAATCAAAGATGGTTATGTTTCCTGACCATAGACATGTGTTGTCATTTGATTAATGGGATCACATCATTAGGAGAATGATGTGATTGACATGAACCATCCCGTTAGCTTAGCACTTGATCGTTTAGTATTCTGCTATTGCTTTCTTCATGACTTATACATGTTCCTGTAACTATGAGAATTATGCAACTCCGTTTACCGGAGGAACACTTTGGGTACTACCAAACGTCACAACGTAACTGGGTGATTATAAAGGAGTACTACAGGTGTCTCCAAAGGTACATGTTGAGTTGGCGTATTTCGAGATTAGGTTTTGTCACTCCGATTGTCGGAGAGGTATCTCTGGGCCCTCTCGGTAATACTCATCACTTAAAGCCTTGCAAGCATTATAACTAAAGAGTTAGTTATGAGATGACGTATTATAGAACGAGTAAAGAGACTTGCCGGTAACGAGATTGAACTAGGTATTGGATACCGACGATCAAATCTCGGGCAAGTAACATACCGATGACAAAGGGAACAACGTATGTTGTTATGCGGTTTGACCGATAAAGATCTTCGTAGAATATGTAGGAACCAATATGGGCATCCAGGTCCCGCTATTGGTTATTGACCGAGAATGATTTTAGGTCATGTCTACATAGTTCTCGAACCCGTAGGGTCCGCACGCTTAACGTTTCGATGACAGTTTTATTATGAGTTTATAAGTTTTGATGTACCGAAGTTTGTTCGAGTCCCGGATGTGATTACGAACATGACGAGGACTCTCCGAATGGTCGAGACATAAAGATTGATATATTGGAAGCCTATGTTTGGACATCGGAATGGTTCCGGGTGAAATCGGCATTTTACCGGAGTACCGGGAGGTTACAGGAACCCCCCGGGGGGTTAATGGGCCTACATGGGCCAAGAGGGAGAAGAGGGAAGGAGCCAGGAGGGGGCCGCGCGCCCCTCCCCCTCCTAGTCCGAATTGGACAAGGGAAGGGGGGCGGCGCCCCCCCTTTCCTTCCCCTCTTCCTCCTCTTTCCCCCCTTCTCCTACTCCTACTTGGAAAGTGGGAGTCCTACTCCCGGTGGGAGTAGGACTCCCCCCCTTGGCGCGCCCTCTACGCCGGCCACCTCCTCTCCCTTGGCTCCTTTATATACGGGGGCAAGGGGGCACGCTAGAACACACAAGTTGATCTACGGATCGTTCCTTAGCCGTGTGAGGTGCCCCCTTCCACCATATTCCACCTCGATCATATCATCGCGGAGTTTAGGCGAAGCCCTGTGCCGGTAGAACATCATCATCGTCACCACGCCGTCGTGCTGACGGAACTCATCTCCGGAGCCTTTGCTGGATCGGAGGGCCGGAGATCGTCATCGAGCTGAACGTGTGCTGAACTCGGAGGCCCCGTACGTTCGGTGCTTGGATCGGGCGGATTGTGAAGACGTACGACTACATCAACCGCGTTGTGCTAACGCTTCCGCTTACGGTCTACGAGGGTACGTGGACGAACACTCTCCCCTCTCGTTGCTATATCATCACCATGATCTTGCGTGTGCGTAGGAATTTTTTTGAAATTACTACGTTCCCCAACAGGACCACAAAACCAACACCTCTTGCATGCGGCCCAAAATGATGTACGTAGGAAGGGGTGATGTGTGTTTCCAATATAGAACAATGTACAATTTAGATGTGGTGCCTACCTCTCGATACAGACAACAACCATGAAGGCCAGGTAGTTAAGGATGAGATACGCAAGGTACGGTGTAGGTCGAACCAAGCATGTGGGAGGGAATCCTGACAACGCATGAGCTCGAGCTTTAGTTGAACGAGATGTGATGGTGATCGGCCCTAACAAAAACTAGGAGGAATCCATTCATGGCCAACACATACCCCTCGTTATTGATCAAAGGGATGATATATATACACTTGGGGATCCCACAGATATGTGTGTCGTCACAAAAAACTGCACAAGGGAGACGTGGTCGATCTGAAGAACCCATATACATTGCACGCGGCCCAAAAATATGTATGGGTACGGTTGTGTGTGATGTTTTTAAATCATGAATGTCAGTGCAACAAACCCTGTGTCTATTGCCCAGACCATGCACATGCCTGAGATCAAGACTACAACATCCAAGACTAGACCAAGCACAAGTGATCAGCTCTTTGAAGAATCTGAGTGCAGATCAAGAAGACCAAGTTAGGCTAAAGGAGAAAGACACCACTGAGGGAAAACCTCCCTCGCCAGGCAGGCGAGCCTGGCAAGGTCAAGGTTACCCCATAAACAAACCTCAAGACCGCCCCGGCAAGCCTGTCGGGCCTTACAAAGGCGAGCTACGCCGCCAAGGCTCCACCGCACCACCTCACAGCAACGCAAGTCCTTGATCGATGTGGTGTCAAGCCTCCAAGTGACTAAGTGGCTCTTTTTTGCCACATGGCAGCTACTTCCAGTGGAAATCACCTCCAAATGATACCCGTCCAGTGACGTGTCATGCAGGCAGGAGAGAAGGTGGCTGGACTGCCTGACAGGGCTTGCCGGGCAGGCCATGATGTGACACTAAGCGGTGCATTTAATGCGCTCTGCCCTGTCTGCAGAGTTAGGTATGATAGATAGCACTATTGCTATCTAATCAGTGCACAATGACTGATTTTCCATTGTGGTGACCCCTTGATATGTAAAAGGAGGCCTGTGGCAACCATAGAAAGGCTTCAGACCCTTGTACACTTGTACGCGCGTAGCCATGTCCTTGCCCCGAGGCAACCCTACCGGGCTAGAGCGCTGCGCTTCCACAACAATCCGCCATCAATCCACCAAAGCAGGAGTAGGGTTTTACGCCTCACGACGGCCCGAACCATGGTAAAATTGCCTGTGTGACCTTTGCCGTGCTATGCGACATTCTCCGCTCTTTGTGCAATGTGCTCATCCCCCTTACCGAACCACAAGGGGCTCATGGACCCATAGGTGGCCATGGTTTCCCACGACATCTTTGGCGGACCAGGTAGGGAGAGCACTTGCACGAACCTAAGAAATGTACGTACCGCGTCATCTTTATCATCGTTCTCTTCATCGACGGCTCCATCATCCATGACGCCCAAGAAGAAGCACGGTACCGCCACCTAGCCGTCCTCCTCGAGGGCCCCGCCGCACGCGAGCACCGACGCCATGGGAGCTACGGGGATGCCTGGGGATATGGACGTTGTGGGGGATGTGGTCGATGCAGGCGGCATCATCACCACCTCCCCTGTGGCCGAAACGGGAGTAGGAGGCATCAGAGAAGGACAACACTAACAGCATCCCAGCGGCCATGCTCCATGAGGTATGGGTCGAGAGGTCATTCCGTCTGCACCTCTCCGCCTGGATGAGGGGCACAACCACAACGGCGACACTCGCTCTACGGCGAACCGCAATCCCCCGGCCGGTCCCGTTGCGGGCGCAACCACAGGACATGAACCTCCCCCGAAGCAGGCTGGCCCAGCCAATGCACCAAACTGAGCTGCTGGTCCATAAGCGCCTCCACCTCGTCACCACACCATCTTGGCGACTGGCTCACAATGATGAGAACACGACTCCACCATTACCGGCACCAGCAGGAGCGGGGCGACATTATGATCTTCATCGACATCCATGCCAAGCACCATTTCGAAGGTCATGGCGCGGGCCTAGTTGTTGTTGAGATTTCCGCCGGCAGCCGATCATATGGGTGAGTGGAGAGCTACCATTCAGAGAATGATTGGTTTCATTGAGGCGGGAGGATCGCAGCGAGCTAGCCCGCCACGGCCTCCCCAGCAACGACAATGGCCCGCACTGCTGGCCGCGTGGAAGGGGCCACCCCCACAGTGCAGTCTTCTCCATGGCAGCTCGGACGGGAGCCACGTGACCAAGAACCCGACGACGTCTCAATGGCTTCATCCGACCTTCGAGCGCGTCAAGGCCAATGGAGAGTCCTGGAGGACAGGCAAAGGGAAGGCGGGCGTGTCACCATCGAGCAACACCGCGACACCCACCGGCAGTTCGACAGATGCGATGGCCCCGACGTCGATGAATCCGCGCTCGCTGGAGGCGGGTACCTACCTTTCTATGCTGGGTGCCCTGCCTTCACCCGTGAGTTGCGGGAAGTCCGTTGGCCATCCACTTGCACATTCAAACTAGAGATACCAGAGAAGTATGACGGGAGGCTGAACCCGACAGAGTTCTTGACCATCGCTGTTCAAGCTGTCGGGGGAAGAGATAAGAAGGTATTCACCAACTACTTCCCTTTGGCACTCAAGCCAAATGTGAGGTCTTGGCTGATGCACCTACCGGAGAACTCCATATCGACCTGGGCTGACCTATGCCATGAGTTCGTTGGCGCCTTCACGGGCGGCCATCAAGAACTGGGGCGGCCCAGCAACTTGCAGCTTCTCCCTCAGAAAGAAGGAGAGACTCTATGGAAGTACATGCAAAGGTTCAACCGAGTGCACAGAAACATTGCAGACATCCACCCGGGAGCTATGATAGCTGCGTTCCTGTCCAACGTGTGCAATCGTCGGATACATTCCAAGAGTAACGTCTGATTGCCCAAGACCGTGAAGGAGCTTTACACTCTGGTGGATAAGTGTGCTCGAGTAGAGGAGGGGAGATGGATCCTCGGAGAAGAGAATGACGTTGACGTCGACTCAGAGGATGATGACGAGGCCACCAGTCAGAAGAAGAAGAACAAGAAGTGCAATAAAAGGCACAAGGATAAGGCAGTGATGAACGTTGAAGGATCGGGAACACCTAGTACTGGCAAGAAGGCCAAGACTGAGGTACCCGTCAAGGAAGTTGCTGCCTGCACTGATTGCCGAGAGACTGTGGCTGCCGAGAATGCTGGGAAAGGTGATGGGCCGTACTGCAAGATTCATCGGACCAAGGGCCATGATCTCTAGGAGTGTCATTAGGTTGAGCATCTCATCAAAAAGCAGAGGGCTGAGTATGAGAAGTGTGATAAGGAGAAAGGTCGGAATGGTGCTGGTGGGAAGGGCCGTGGCGGCGGAGCAAGCCACCCCGGCAAGGCTCCTCAGAATCAAGGAAATCCCGCCAGAGGCTGTGAGAAGGAGGATTGAAATGACATAAGTGATGGACAAGATGAAGAGGAAACCAGCAAGCAGGAATTCCAGAAAGCCACTCACGCCCTGTGCATTGACGGGGGTGCATCTCTACACTCCTCCCACCGCCAACTTGAATAGTGGGCATGTGAAGTCAATGCCGTGGAGCCAGCGGCAGACTCTCGGAGGCCGCTCAAGTGGTCCCGCACACCCATCATCTTCGACATAGAGGATCACCCTGACCGCACCACTATGGTAGGGTGCTTGCCGTTGTTGGTCTCACCAACAATCCACAACCTCAAGGTCACGAAGATGTTAGTTGACAGCGGGGCCGGATTGAATCTTATTTCTCCAAAGGTCATCAGCAAACTTCAGATAGCAGAGGAAGAGCTTAAGGTTTCTGGTATGTTTCAAGGGATCAACCTCGGCAGGTGTCGTCCTAAGGGGAAGATCACACTACCGGTAACATTTGGAGGGGAGTTAAACTACCGGACCGAGAAGATCGTGTTTGATGTGGTTGACCTCCCCCTGCCGTACAATGGAATCCTTGGTCGCCTAGCTCTGGCCAAATTCATGGCGGCATCCCACTATGTCTACAACACCTTGAAGATGCCAGGGTTGTCGGATTGTGGGATCCGCAAACCCTTGAGAGGTTCGAACTCTGGGGTGCGTGCGGAGATCTCAACCTACCCAGCCTGCCTACTCGCGATCCTCCTAAGCCTAGTGCGTCAAGCTCAAAGGGACAAAAAGACATGACAGTTTATACTGGTTCGGGTCACCGTTGTGGTGTAATACCCTAATACAGTGTGGTGTTGTGGATTGCCTCGGAGGGCTGAAGATGAACTAGTAAATGGATGAACAAGCCTCAGGAGGTGAGGTGTTCTTGGGGTGGTGTGGTGTATTCTAGCTCTACTTGTTCTGATTTCGTCCCCTTCTATGGTTGTGGCTAGTACTATTTATAGTGGCCTTGGTCCTCTTCCCAAATAGGAGCGAGAAGGGATCCCACAACGGCCGGATTTGAAAGGGGACAGGTAGTACGTCCTATCCTGACAAAAGTAGTCTTCACCTGCTCTAGTCGTGACGCTGCAGTGGGCTTGTCGATGACCTCCGTCCTGCCGTCCTAGCGGTCTTGGTCTCGTTGCACCAGAATGGAAACCTTTGGTTGATTCCTCAGGACTCCGCACCTGCGCCCTGCTTCCTTTGCACCAAAGAGGAAACCTGTGATCTGCGCCCTCCTGGCGCCCACCTCGCCTTGGTTGTCATGGCTCACGTCAGCTGAGCCTCGTGAGGCAACATTGCATAGAACTCTCAGCCCCTTAGGAGCCAGCCCGAGGACGCCGATTCCTTCAAAGGTCTTGGCGTTGTTCGCCTTGCGAGGCTTGGCTCCTCGCGAGGGTCTTGTAGTGTTGGTGTTGGAGCTGGGCCGTACCAGGCTATTGATGGAGCCACGTGGTGGGCCACATGCAGGCAGGGCTGGATACCCCCAAATCCAGGATGCCGACAAGGGCCAAGAGGCATCATTTCTATTCCACCAGACGGGAAGGACGCAATCATTTGCGTGGACAAGATGTACCGGGAAGCATTTGCGGCAGAGGCTGCTGAAGCCACTGTCTCCGCCAAGGAAACTAAGCAAAAGAAGAAAGCTAACAAGGATGCCAGGAAGGATTCCAGGAAATGTACCTCTTCGGAGTATGCTGCGCCTGTTGATGACTTGCCGAAGTGTTCCAATAGCAAGAGATCCAAGGCTACTACACCTGCTGTGAAAAAGATCCCAGGAGGGCTGGCTGGCGCAGATGATACCTTCACCATCAGTGCGACCCTCGATGACAAATAGGAAAGCAGTCATTGCCTTCCTGGGGGCGAATATCAATGTGTTTTCCTGGCAACCATCTAATATCCCCGATGTTCCCAGGGAGGTAATCAAGCACCACCTTGCTGAAGGAAATATGCCCTAGAGGCAATAATAAAGTTATTATTTATTTCCTTATATCATGATAAATGTTTATTATTCATGCTAGAATTGTATTAACCGGAAACATGATACATGTGTGAATACATAGACAAACTTAAATGTCACTAGTATGCCTCTACTTGACTAGCTCATTAATCAAAGATGGTTATGTTTCCTAACCATAGACATGAGTTGTCATTTGATTAACGGGATCACATCATTAGGAGAATGATGTGATTGACATGACCCGTTCCGTTAGCTTAGCACTTGATCGTTTAGTATGTTGCTATTGCTTTCTTCATGACTTATACATCTTCCTACAACTATGAGATTATGCAACTCCCGTTTACCCGAGGAACACTTTGTGTGCTACCAAATGTCACAACGTAACTGGGTGATTATAAAGGAGCTCTACATGTGTCTCCAATGGTACATGTTGAGTTGGCGTATTTCGAGATTAGGTTTTGTCACTCCGATTGTCGGAGAGGTATCTCTGGGCCCTCTCGGTAATGCACATCACTATAAGCCTTGCAAGCAATGTAGCTAATGAGTTAGTTACGGAATGATGCATTACGTAACGAGTAAAGGGACTTGCCGGTAATGAGACTGAACTAGGTATTCGGATACCGACGATCGAGTCTCGGGCAAGTAACATACCGATGACAAAGGGAACAACGTATGTTGTTGTGCGGTTTGACCGATAAAGATCTTCATAGAATATGTAGGAGCCAATATGAGCATCCAGGTTCCACTATTGGTTATTGACCGGAAACGAGTCTCGGTCATGTCTACATAGTTCTCGAACCCGTAGGGTCCGCACGCTTAAGGTTTCGTTGACAGTTTTATTATGAGTTTATGAGTTTTGATGTACCGAAGATTGTTCGGAGTCCCGGATATGATCACGGACTTGACGAGGAGTCTCGAAATGATTGAGACATAAAGATCAATATATTGGACGACTATATTTGGACACCGGAAAGGTTCCGGGTGAGATGGGGACAATACCGGAGCTTCGGGAGGTTATCGGAACCCCCCAGGAGGTATATGGGCCTTATTGGGCCTTAGTGGAAAGGAGGGGAAAGGAGAAAAGGAGGGGGCGCGCTCCCCCCAAGCCCAATCCGAATTTGGAAGGGGGACGGCCCCCCTTTCCTTCTTTCCTCCCTCCTCTTCCTTCCCTCTCCCTCTCCTAATAGGAAAGGGGGGAGTCCTACTCCTGGTGGGGGTTGGTGAAAGAACATGCGGTGCCCCCATGGTTGGTTTGGGTAATTGATTACAATCTCTATGGACTAATGGTTGCCTTGAGTTATATTTGAAGGTTTTGTCCATAGGCTTTTCTTGGAGTGCATGTGTTGGTTTCAAGGAGAGTTTGTTTTGACCAAGGTGCTATTCAAGGAATTACCTAAAAGTTTGGTCTTGTGAGAGGTTGATCAAGACTAAGTCAAAGAGTGAATCAAGTTGATCAACACACGAAGCGTAGAAGATGTACTGAGAGGGATCAAGTGATCCCGTGGTATGGTAAGCATTGTCAATTGCACTTTGTGTACTAACCCATGATCTATGTGAGAGTTCTATGTGGGGTTAGGTACGTGTCCATGGGCTTGCGTCAAGAGGAAGATATCATATAACCCATGGAAAGGATGACATCAAGTGGTGAGCGTCATCATGATTGCCGTGTGCAAGTTCAAGTGGAGCATCACGAAGAGATCAAGTGCGAATCTTTCCATCCTTTGTGGTGTCAATGGTCTTGTGAATATGTGCCGAAGAGAGGCTCACCCATAGTGGACTATGGGGGAGCAATCATCTAGTCTTCATCGAGCCAACACAATCAAGAAAGGTGGTCCAACTTGAGGTAGTCAAGATCGTCATCATCTAGCTCAAGTGGACCATGTGCAAGGCAGAGGTTTGCCCTTGATAGGTTTTCTATTTTACCGGTCTCGTGGTGGTAGTTGGGAGACTGGGTTATAGGATAGTTTGTCATACTATCAAGGGGGGGCTCTCAAGTTGGTAGCTTGCTCGTATCGTTAGTAGAGAGCTCACACCATTGCATCCTTGCATCATGTTTCTTGGTTCTTGTTTGGTTATCTTTGTGAGTCTTAGAGCTTATGTTCATCTTGATGACAAGCTTGAGTTCATCGAAAACGGAGTTCGCATGCGTCTTCTATGATGTTTTCGGTGTTGAAGGTTTTACCGGTCTTATCCGAGGAAGGGTTCTCACCATTTTCTTATGGGCCTTTTCTAATTTCCTTCTTATTGATATTTATTTCAAGATTATATTATCCCTTGTTGCTAGCTTTCCAACAAACTTGGTTTCATCGAATTCGGAGTCCGTTTGCAAAAGTTGTGGCAGTTTTGGTGTTCTGAAAAGGCTGCAGCGGTGCTACCGCGAATTGGAGCGGATGTAATTTTTTACTACCACTTCAGAGCGGTACTACCGCGGCTCCTACAGTGGTAGTACCGCTCCGGACCAAAAACTCGTCCCAAGTCCTGCGGTGGTAGGCCCGGATGTAATTTTTTAGTACCGCTCACAAGCAGTAGTACCGCTACCCCTAGCGGTAGTACCGTGAGGTCAAGCGGTACTACCGCTCTGACGGTTCTACTGGCCTGTTTGCCTCCTAGCTGTTGTGTTTCAAAGGGGTACTACCGCCCTAGCGGTAGTACCGCTCCTTGGAGCGGTAGTACCGCTCTGTGCGGGCTGTGAGCATAACAATTGGATTTTCCCCACCTATAAAAGGGGGTCTTCTTCCCCAATGAACCTAATCCTTTGAAGCTCGTGTTCTTCCCCCATTGTTGACCTTCTTCGAGCTTGCTAACTCTCAATCCCTCCATGGATTCTTGCTAGTTTCTTAAGGAAAAGAGAGAGGAGATCTAGATCCACATTTCCACCAATCACTTTCTCCTCTATGTGAGGGGAACCCGTTGGATCTAGATCTTGGAGTTCTTGGTGTTCTCCTTCTTGTTCTTCCTCTCATCTTCCTCCCTAGCATTAATTGCTTCGATGGATTTGAGAGAGAAGGACTTGGGCACTCCATGTGCTCTTGCCATTGCATTTGATGCATCGCTTTGAGTTCTCCACGTGATACGTGGAAGTTACAAGTTGAGAGGCTTATTACTCTTGGGTGCTTGGTACCCTTGAGCCTGTTACTCTTGGATGTTTGGACACCCTAATGCTTGTTCCTCTTGGGTGCCTTGGCGCCCTAGATGGTTGGTGTTGGTCGGAGCTCAATCATTATGGTGTAAAGCTCCGGGCAAGCATCGGGGTCTCCAATTAGGTTGTGGAGATCGCCCCGAGCTATTTGACGGGTACCAGTGACCGCCCCCAAGGGTTGCCAAAGTGTACGGGTTCGGTGACTGCTCCCATGGGTTGCCATTTGTACGGGTTCGGTGACCGCCCTCAAGGGTCCCTTAGTGGAATCACGGCATCTTGCATTGTGCGAGGATGTGATTAAGCATGCGAAAAACCCATATCTACAATTCGCTCTAAATTTGGGTCCATGACCCTAAAGAGATTAAGCATGCAAATTACCCAAACATCAAAATTTGTGCCATCGAAACTCAGAGTATCAGAGCCTCATCTCTCTTTATTAGGATTTACCGCCTAGAGAGTAAAGATGTCGACTAGGGGATTAGGATTCTCTGACACTCTTAGTTTAGATGGCACAAATTTTGATGTTTGGGTAATTCGCATGCTTAATCTCTTTAGGGTCATGGACCCAAATTTAGAGCGAATTGTAGATATGGGTTTTTCTCCTCCAAAGGATCCCCAAAGATTATCTTTAGAGGATGAGAAAAACTCTTATCTCAATGCTCAAGCTTCTAATGTGCTTTTCGATGCTTTGAGCAACGTAGTTATATTTCAACTCATGCCGTTCCGGGATGCTCATGAGTTGTGGACAAAACTTCAAGATAAATATGGCATGTCCAAGATTTGTAAGGATGATTGTTCTCCCTCCACCTCCGGCCGTGTTGTGTTCTCAACTTCTTCTACTTCACCTACATGTGGTTTGCCTCAAGGTAATGACATGGTGAGTAGTGGTGTTCATTGCAATGATGATAATGGACTTATTGTTGATAATCCTTCATCACTTTCTTGTTGTAATGCTTCATCTTTGGACTTTAACACTTCTAGCACTCCATTTCACATGCTTGTGTTGATAGTCTTTGCATATCATGTAGAAATTTCTTGACTAAATCTCATGATGATATGCTTGCTATATCTTGTTGCCATGATAAAAATGCATCTATTTCCTCGAATTGTTGTTCTATCAATGTAGAGGAAACCGAACACTCCATGGAACAAGATGTGGTTTTTAATGGTGCCTCAAGGGATCCTACATCATCATCTATTGCTTTTTGTCTTATGGCTAAGGCGTCAAAGGTATCTCCTACTTTGTACCCAAATATGTCTCTTGATGATGATGTTGATGCTAATGATGATGAGGATAATGATGAAGAGAATGATAATGTTGCCTCCTTAAAAACTAAAGGGGAAATGATTTTTAAAGCTCTTCATAAAAATAAAATTGCTCGGTCCAACTTCATGAAAATAATGTACATTGCCATTGATGGCAAGAAATACACTGAGGAGTTGTAATCTCATCTAAAGGAGCATGAGGCCACCATTGAGAAAATGGAAGCTCATGGGCGTGATTACGCAAATGAGATCGCGGAGCTATCTCAAGCTCTTGAACATGAACAAACCACCTCCAAATCTCCTGAGGAGACTTTTGCTCTAGAATTATCTTGAGTGAGGGAATCTCATGATAGAGCTCTTGAGGTGGCCAATGATTTCAAAACTAAAAATGCTAAGCTTGAAGTTTCTCATGCTAGACTCCTTGAGATTTTGAGCACCTCGAAAATGGCTCAAGGGTCATCAAGGGTGAGCTCATGAAACTCAAGTCTCATGCCGAACTTGAAGCTTCTTATTTAAAAGAGCTTGCCAAGTTGTCCTCTCCTATTGTTGTAAATGATGATGCTTGTGCTACTAACTCTATTACTTGTGAAGCATCCATTTTGAAGGAGAATGTTGAGCTACGGGCTCAACTTGAGGTGCTATCTAGCAATTATGGGGAATTGGAAGAAAGTCGTGAAAAGCTCTCAAGCTCTCATGATGATCTTCTAGTATCCCATAGTGTGCTAAAGATAGCTAATGAGGCCATGATTGCTAAGGTAACATCTAGTGAGCCTCATGTGGATACTAGCACTACTTCTAGTCAAAATAGTATATTGCCATGTGCTAGTCCTTGTAATTCATCTACTCACAATGTTGGTACATCTTGTGATGAATTGCTTTCCTTGCCTTGTTGCTCTAACAATGAAGCGTATACTTCCTCTAGTACTTGTGTTGAGACTAACCATGTAGAGGAAATCAAAGATCTCAAGGCCCAAGTCACTTCTTTGAAGAAAGACTTGGAAAAGAGTCATCAAGGGAAATCCACACTCAACAATATCTTGAGTGTGCAAAAATCCCCCAATGACAAAGGTGGACTTGGATTCAACTCCAATAAGAAGAAGAAGTCCAAGATCAACAACAAGAAGGGCCAAAAACAAGTCAAGAGCTCGGCCAAGATTATTTGCTTCAAGTGCAAAATTGAAGGGCATCATGTTAGATCTTGCCCATTGAAGAAGGTGGCCATTATTGTCAAGCAACAAGGGAAGACGCCACAAGTTCAATCTCATGCTCAACCTCAAGTTTAAGAAAGGCCACTTCCCAAGAAGACTCAAGTTAATGCTTCTCTTGTTGAGAAATCAAGTGAGAAGAAAGTGAAGAGTAGACGTTGCTACTTATGTCGTGAGAAAGGTCACGTCGCTTCTTCATGCACTAGTGGTAACTTATCCAACCCAATTATTATTGATGATATCTATTCTCTTGGGAAGGATAAGGTCGGCAATGTGTTTGCCAAGTTTGTTGGTACTCAAAGTGGTGTCAAGAAAAGAACCATTTGGGTTGCCAAGCCTATTGTGACTAACCTCTTAGGACCCAACTTGGTTGGTGTCAGATTTCGGGTTCCGGCAGACCCTTGTGGTTCGAACACTGGGGTGCGCGCGGAGATTCAACCCTCTACCGTCTCGCACCTCGCCGAATCGCTAGGACCTAAACTACCAAACTGAACAGCACAAGTGACACAAGATTTATACTGGTTCAGGCCACCATTGTGGTGTAATACCCTACTCCAGTGTGTGGTGTGGTGGATTGCCTCTTGGGCTGATGATGAACAATACAAGGAAGAACAGCCTCGCGAGGGTCTGTTCTTGGCTGGTGCAATGAACTGCTAGGAGGGTTTCAGTCGCTCTATCTACTGGTTTCTTGATGAGGATCCAGATGCTCGATGCCTCTAGCTCCTAGATGCCTCTACCCTGGGGGTGGCTAGTCCTATTTATAGGCAAAGGCCCTGGGCCTCTTCCCAAATATTGAGCGGGAAGGGCGACAACAATTGGCCATTTTGAAGGGGAACATCGGGTACACTTATCCTGACTAAAGTTGGTCCTCGCCTGGCAAAGACTCTGATGATGACGCCGGCTTGGGCTCCACAATGACTTCCTTCTGGCTGTTGGGCTGGTCTTGGTCTTGTTGCACCGAAATGGACGCCTTTGCTTGATACTCTCGCCCGCACTTGCTCCCTTAGCACCAAAGAGGAAAGGAGGACACTGCGCGGGCTGGCGCCCGACTGGCGCCCTTGGTCATCATGGCTTGCATCATGGGCACCTCGCGAGGTACCACGCCTTGAACTCTCCGCCTCCTCATGAGCCAGCCTGACGAGGCCGTGCCTGAGGAAGCTCCTTGTTGTCCGCCCCGCGAGGCTTGGCCCCTCGCGAGGGTCTTGAGCTTGCGTTGATGAGGATGGGCTGTGTTGGGCCTCCCTTGAGCCACGCCGCAGGCCGCAGGAAGGCAAGTCTGGGGACCCCCATTCCCATAACGCCGACAGTAGCCCCCGGGCCCACGGCGTGCCCGAACTTGGCCGAGCAGAGAGGCGAAAGGGCAAGTGTGAAGCGTCACGGGCCCTAACAGCCTGCGGCCTTGGGCGCCGCGTGGCGGTTGATTGGACATGGGCGCCTCCGCTTCCCCACGACGCCTTGGTAACCGCACGGATTCGACAAGTCCCTGCATGCAAAGCGGGTCATGATTACCTGTGATCGTAGAGGTCGACGGTTGGCCTTCGCCGGCTATAAGTACAGAACGGCGCGCGCCCATCCAGTCTATCCTTCTGCTTCTCCTCCTTCTTGCTCCGTCTTGCTGCGATGGCTCGGATCCGCCGGTTCTCTGCGAAAGAGAAGGGAAAGGCTCCCCAAGAGGATCCTGACCCGCTTCCCCCGAAGAAGCGGCTTGCCCTCTGGTGTCAGGGCAAGGGCGCTCGGCAGGAGGCGTCAAGACCCTGGTGTGAGCGGCCGCCACCAGGGTTTCCTCTTCCCTTGTACACGCTCATTGGCGGCTCTGAAGGAGCCGACGCCAAGTGCCACGAGCGGCGCCGCCGACGGCGCCGGTAGGTCACAAAGGTATGCGTCTTCCCCCCTGGAGTCCACGCCGAGGGCTCCTGCCGAGAGTTCGTGCTTCACGCCGCCACGCCTCCTAAGTCTTGGATTCGTCTCCCTCCTTTCTTCGCCTCCGTCGTCCGGCAGGGGGAACCCCTGTGGCTCTGGCTACAGCACGCCGGCTGCGGCACCCTCGCGACCGGGCCAGAGGTCGCGGTCGTTGCCCCGGGCGAGATCTTCATGACTCGAGGCTGGGGCGAGGTCGCCCGGGTCTGCAGGACGAGGGGCACCCTTATGATCCATCTGGAGTACGACGGTGCTTCGGTGATGTCCTTCAAGGTCTTCGATGCGGAGGGTTGTCGGCTGGAGTGCTGCCCCGGGAGGGGCGGTCGGAACCCTGCTGCAGCAAGACAGAGGCCTGCTGATCGCCCCCTTGGCCGCTCCTCAGGCGACGTAGGCGCCGGAGGATCCAGCGACTCCGCCGAGCTCTTTGCGACGCTGGAGACGAGCGACGACAACTACGAGCCCCCGAGCCTGCGCCGTTCCCAGAGCAGGGCGGGCTCGTCAGGTTGTCGCCGCCCCTAATCTGGATGGGGTTGGCGCCAGACTGGGCGGCCCACTGTTGATGATGGCATCTGCCGCGATGCCCCCTGTAGTTAGGACTCCTTAGGATGCGCGCCCTTTGTTCCAGCGAGGGGCCAAGAATATACCCCACGGGGGCATGTAAGATGTTTGTAGCTCCGTCTGTCAATATGATCCTTATTATGAATCAGTGCGAGATGCTCATTCCGTTTTAGCTTAGTTTCCTCCTTTCAGTCCTCACGAGGGCTTGATGCTCTGCGCCGACAGGTCCCAGTCCCAAGGCGGCTTCAGCCATCGCTGGTATGCCAGGTCGCGATGCCGTGGTCAAGGCCAGGAGGTGAGCGGCCCGAGGTCCGGTAAGAGCCCCTGAGTCGCGATGCTCAGGAGGTCCCCCTTAGCGCTCAAGTATCCATCATTCGGTGAGAAAGGAGAGCGATGTTGCTAACACGGGATTGCATTGGGTGCGGGGATGGCGCCGCGGCAAGTGTGTCCGGAGGATGACTTATCTCGAGGGTCAGGAAACGCTTCATGGTGCGGCGCTAGGTCCGCGCCTTGGCCGAGGAGGGATTGTTTGGCGAGGTCCTTGCGTGCTTCTCCCCTCTCACCTTCGCTCCCCTTTCTGCTCTACGTCCTCGGGTCCCGGCTCTCGGGCTTGTCTCAGCCGTCGCTGGTATGCCAGGTCGCGGTGCCATGGACAAGACCAGAGGGTGAGGGCCGGAGAGCCGGTAGGAGCGCTGAGTCACGATGCTCAGGTACCCCCCCTTTAACGTGCGAGCGGGTCGCGCGGACAAGAGCGAAGAAGGCACCGTGAGGGCTTCGCCTGGCGGTGCTCCTTGGAGGGACCCTACAGGCTCATCACAAAAGGAACGAGAGTTCGCCGTGGCGATCGATAGTTAGCCGTTAGTTTCTTTGGAGAGGCGTGAGAGGCCTGGCGAGGTGTATTGGGGCACCCGTGAGCCAGCGCGGGACTCGCGGGGCCCGACCTTAGGGCGGGTTGCGCCTGGCGCTAGGCCTTACCTTGGAACGTGTTCCTGCAAATTTGGTTAGACGCCGGTGCTCTACGTCTTCGGGTCCCGGCTCTCGGGCTGGTCTCAGCCGTCGCTAGCATGCCAGGTCGCGATGCCATGGACAAGACCAAAGGGTGAGGGCCGGAGAGCCGGTAGGAGCCCTGAGTCGCGATGCTCAGGCACCCCCCTTTAACGTGCAAGCTGGGTTAGATGGTGAAACTCTACGTCCTCGGGTCCCGGCTCTCGGGCTGGTCTCAGCCGTCGCTGGCATGCCAGGTCGCGATGCCATGGACAAGACCAGAGGGTGAGGGCCGGAGAGTTGGTAGGAGCCCTGAGTCGCGATGCTCAGGCACCCCCCCTTTAACGTGCAAGATTCCGACACCCAGGAGGAAAAGGCACCAAATAACAAGCATGGTGGATCGAAAGCATAGTCCTAAGATAGACGCAAGAAGGATACATGCCGCTGGGACAGGCCCGAGCGGCTTGGGGATGATGTAGCCCGAGGGGCGCCCCCAATAAGATAAGCTAAGGACATGAAATAAAAGGGATACATGCCACAGGGACGGACCCACGCGGCCTGGGAATAATGCAGCCCTGAAGGCGCTCCCAGCCAGAAACGAAACTTAAAAGAGGTCACCTGATGATGTGGGGGACGGAGGGGTGTTGGTGTAGCAGACTCGGTGGGCTGCAGGAGCCGATCCTCACGAGCCCCCAGGCCCAGGGGCCTCGGGAGGCTCCGGAGGCGCCGGCGGCTCCTCGCGTGCCATCTCCATCTCCGCCAGGGCTGCGAGACGCCTGACCTCTTGAGCCTCCAAGATGGCCCTCGTGAGACGCTGGTGCGCAGAAGCCGCGTTCGGCAGGCCGTAAGGCATGCGCACGTAGCTGTGTGGCGGACCCTCGCAACGTCCCACTCGCGAGGTCCAGAGCCGCTCTTAAGACGCGGCTCGGTTGAGCCCTGGTATGTCGATGCAGACGCGCAGCCCACCATCCTCGCCTGGATGGGGGGCCACAGCGGGTAGGCGGCGGCTGCCTCTCATGACCCTTGACTCCTGTAACTCCTGGATGGCCTTGCTGACGAACTCATGAGGGTTTGGCCCTCCTTGCCTTGCTCCTTCTTGAGGGAAACGTGCTTCAAAGCATGCCTCCATGTGGTGCCCAAGTGCCTCCCTCGTGACCTTGGCGATGTCGGCGGCCCTCCAAGGGAGAGCCCTCGAGCCCTGCCTGAGGAGGGCGCCGGGCGCGCTTCCCTATGCGATGGAAGGAGGCTCCTCCTGGCCAGGGGCGGGCCCTGAGGGGCCTGCCTCCTGAGGAGCTGGGCCGGTTGATGTCTTCTTCTTCTTCACGGTGGCCTCGGGAAGCCTCCTGCCTCCGCGGTCTGGGTCTTCCAGTGATGCGGCCTGAAAGGCTCGCTCCAGGGAGCACACTGTGTCTCTCTCTTCGCAGGGCACCGTGATGACCCCGCCACTTCCTGGCATCTTGAGGACGTTGTAGCCGTGGTGGGTTACGGCCATGAACTTGGCCAGTGCCGGGTACCCGACGATGGAATTGTACGGTAGGCGAATGTGGGCGACGTCGAAGTCGATGAGCTCGGTGCGGTAGTTGTCGCGAGCCCCGAAAGTGACAGGAAGGCGGACCTGCCCTATCGGGACCATGGAGCCGTCGGTGACTCCGGAGAAGGGCTTGGTTGGCTAAAGCTGACTGTAAGGCACTTGAAGATTGTTGAATGTTTCCACGGACAGGACGTTGAGCCCTGCCCCACCGTCGATGAGGGTCCTGGTGACTAGCACGTTGCTGATGATTGGGGAACAAAGCATCGGGAGGACTCCTGCTGTGGCCGCGCTCTTGAGCTGATCCGCTGAACTGAACGTGATGGCGCACGCCCACCACCTGAGAGGGCACGTGGCTTCGAGCTTGGGGAGGACTGCATTCACTTCGTGGGCGAACTGCTTGAAGATGCGCTGAGAGGCTGGGGCTTGAGCTCCGCCCAGGATGCAGGCGATTGCACGCGGTTCCTGGAAGCCCCCAGCCCCCTTGTCCTGATGACGGTCTTCATTCCTTCTTGGCTGCGGCGGCAGCGGAGGGAGGCCTGCGTTCCCTTGTGGGCGATCCTCGCGAGGCTGATCCCTCCAGCCTCCCTCGCGAGGCGGGTCCTGCCAGCGGTCCTCGCGAGGTTGGTCGCTCCACCCTTGGCGCGGGCCGCGATCTTCCCAGCGTCCTGCATTCCTTCCTCCTCCTCGGCCGTAGCCCCGGTCGCTGCGGTCGGGACGTCTGCCGACCCTTCCTTCGCGCACGGCCCAGAGCTCTTGGCATTCATTTGTGTTGTGGGTGTGGAGGTCGTGGTACACGCAGTGCCGTCGTAGCGAGGGGGCAGGTCTGGCTTGAACTTGGCGGGCCACGCGACGCTGCGCAGCTCGGAGGTGAAGGCGCGGCAGCCCGCCGTGGCCGCGGGGGGCCTTGGACGATGGAGAGCTTGGTCCTGCGGGTCCCCATGCGCCGTGGCTGGGGGCAGCGCAGGGTCTTGACGTGCTGGAGCAAGGAGCGCTCGGGCAGCTTCTTGTGGGCGAGGGACTTCTTGGCAGCTCTGCTCTTGCCGCGCCGGCGCCTGGCGGAGCGGGTTCCGCCCAGGGGCCGCGTGCCTTGGGGCCAGGACGCCTTCTTGAGGAGGAGGCGGCTGAGGCGCCCTAGGAGCTTCATAGCCCGCGCAGGGCGGGGTGCGGTGCAGCGAGAAGGATGGTGCGGGGGCGCCTCCAGCGGCACAGACGAGCTCGGTGACTCGGTCGAGCCATTCTTTGTAGACATCGTCGATGGGCGGTAGCGCAGGAGCTCATTTGCCGCGATGAGCGTAGCTCGGGCCTCCATGACCGCGCGGGGCACGCGTGACGAAGAACCAGTGGGGGTGAGCGAGGGCGTGGCAGTGCGGCCGTCCCGCCTCATGGACGGATGCTGGGACGATGCTTGCTGCTCGTTCCCCGCCGGGCCGGGGGCGGCGTTGACGGCAGGTGACGGGGAACGACGAGGGCGCCCGCCGACGGGAGCTGTCTGGACGACATGGGAGGCGAGGGCGGCTTGGCGCTTGGCGCGAGCCCGACGAGCGTCAGACATGGTTGCGGTGGTCGGGGAGGAACAAGATGGCGGAAGGAAAGTTCTGGCGCACCCCTACCTGGCGCGCCAAATGTCGGATTTCGGGTTCGGGCAGACCCTTGTGGTTCGAACACTGGGGTGCGCGTGCAGATTCAACCGTCTATCATCTCGCACCTCGCTGAATCGCTAGGACCTAAACTACCAAACTGAACAACACAAGAGACACAAGATTTATACTGGTTCAGGCCACCATTGTGGTGTAATACCCTACTCCAGTGTGTGGTGTGGTGGATTGCCTCTTGGGATGATGATGAACAATACAAGGAAGAACAGCCTCGCGAGGGTCTGTTCTTGGCTGGTGCAATGAACTGCTAGGAGGGGTTCAGTCGCTCTATCTACTGATTTCTTGATGAGGATCCAGATGCTCGATGCCTCTAGCTGCTAGATGCCTCTAGCTGCTAGATGCCTCTACCCTGGGGGTGGCTAGTCCTATTTATAGGCAAAGGCCCTGGGCCTCTTCCCAAATATTGAGCGGGAAGGGCGCCAACAATTGGCCATTTTGAAGGGGAACATCGGCTACACTTATCCTGACTAAAGTTGGTCCTCGCCTGGCAAAGACTCTGATGATGACGCCGGCTTGGGCTCCACAATGACTTCCTTCTGGCCGTTGGGCTGGTCTTGGTCTTGTTGCACCGAAATGGACGCCTTTGCTTGATACTCTCGCCCGCGCTTGCTCCCTTAGCACCAAAGAGGAAAGGAGGACACTGCGCGGGCTGGCGCCCGACTGGCGCCCTTGGTCGTCACGGCTTGCATCATGGGCACCTCGCGAGGTACCCCACCTTGAACTCTCCGCCTCCTCATGAGCCAGCCTGACGAGGCCGTGCCTGAGGAAGCTCCTTGTCGTCCGCCCCGCGAGGCTTGGCCCCTCGCGAGGGTCTTGAGCTTGCGTTGATGAGGATGGGTTGTGCTGGGCCTCCCTTGAGCCACGCCGCAGGCCGCAGGTAGGCAAGTCTGGGGACCTTCCCAGAACGCCGACAGTTGGGGACCAACAAGCTCAAACTTGATCAATAGGTGTTGTTGGAGGGCATTGGAGACTTGGCTACATTATGAAGAATTAAGGGGACTTCATCATTCTTTTTGTCTCAAGCCAAGTCAATTGGATTATCAAGTTTCTATCTTATATCCAATGTGCCTCCTTGCGGTAACTTGTACTTAAATTGTTTACTTTGAAAGTTACTTGCCCCCTTGCATGTTTTGGTTTTGTTCCTTGCATGTGTTTGTATATGATGTGTCTCCAAATTGCCTTTGTGTATGTTGGTTTGCACATCATGTACTTGGGTGTCGTTCGTTGAGCCTTAGTGCATCTTGGTTGAATCTTAGTTGGCTCTTGTGAGATATTAATGGAATATCCCATTATGGGGGAGTGATGTGCCTTGTGCACTTCGCAATCCTATAATTGTGTGTACATGAGGAATACCATCTAGTATTGATATTACAAAATTATCTAGTCGCTATGTGGTATATATCTCATGAGAAATTTAAATTCTAAAAATTCCATTGATTATCTCGTGTTGGATCCACTTATTGCCTCTTGTTAAGTTCTTATTGGTATCACATTATGGGGGAGTAATATGCTATGTGCATATTACATGTCTAGAAAATGTGTACATTTGAGATATTGTCTCCTAGAATTGATATTGTAAATTATCTTGTTCCTAGGTGACACGTTAGCTCTACAAGTGGCAATTTGCTTGTGTTTGTTGTGAAGATGATGTTGGATATCCTTGTTATCTACCATCGGGAATTATTTCCAAATACTTTTTGTCTTTTGACAAGTGGTAGTCACTTATGTGTGGTAGAATTTATTGATCATCTTTACATTGGCTTTTGTTTTTATTTGCCTTTTCTCTTGCCAAGGTGTGTGTCAACTCCCGTTGTCTTCCATACCACTTGTGGATATTGTTAATTTCTTATTCTTGTCTAGTGTTTTCTAGATATAGTGAGAGTGGTGATCCCACCTTGGGAATTTTGTATTCAAAAGCAAATTCTCTATAGTGCACAACTCGTGGGGGAGCTATCCTATTTTCTTTAGAACACTCTTCTTGTGATCCTTATCAAGTGTGTGTTGGTGGAAGGCAAGCCGTTTTCTTTTGGTACCTTGTGCCATCATGAAACTTTGTTGAGATCTTGGTTTGTTTGGAACCATCCTCTCCTTGGGAGTTTGACATCCTTAATTTAGTGTGTATCAATGGATATCTCATTCCTTGATGTATCTTTAGTGATATCTTCCAAGTGATGATTTCTCCATTTGGTATCCTTTTCACTTGGCATTTCTTTGTCTTTTGGTTTCAGGTTTTGAAAGTCTTGAGCATGCATGTTTACTTCATGTATTTTATTTGGCTTGCTTTCTTTCTTTAACTCAA
Organism: Triticum timopheevii; assembly: GCA_963921465.1. Lineage (NCBI taxonomy): Eukaryota > Viridiplantae > Streptophyta > Magnoliopsida > Poales > Poaceae > Triticum > Triticum timopheevii. The sequence goes on from OY997264.1 coordinate 326,532,902, forward strand.
TATATAGGGGAAACTCCACCTAGTCTCAATTTGGATGAGATGTGCATGATATTCATTTTTATATCTATATGCATATATTTATGTGGAGTTTGTCCTATGTATTGGTGTTTCTAACTATTTGGTCCCGATGAGTTTGGGTACCATTTAGTTTGTGTTGTTCTTCTAGGAACATTTGGAGAGGCATTGGATGCTCGGCTCACTCACAAGGAAGGTGTTGTCACCATGTGCATATTGGAGTCAAGCTAGGATGATCAATGAACTTCTATCTACCTTCAATTGGTATCTACTACATCCTTCCAATGATATCTCGGTAACAAGTATCTATTCATGCCTTCCCCTCTTGCATTCAACCTTGTGTAGGTTATATCTTGGCATGATATTCATTTCATATCTTATGATACTTGTTTCCTTTCTCAAAGCATCCCAACAATGATCTCTTGTTGCTAGTTGTGATTTCTTTGATTGTTGTGTGGTAGGAATTCATTTATATACAATAAGACCATATCTAGCCTTGGGCTATGCTTCCAAGCACATATCTTATTGGTATATGTATGACTTCCTTTTGGATATCTTGTTCCTTCGTGTTGTAACTATTTCGGGTGTACATCCTTCTTTGTAGATATATATCGTCATGATTTCGTCTACCTAGACCCTTATACACTTGAGAGAAATTACATCTCTAGATGATATCCTTTCTTTCACGTCCACCTTATCTTTCTTGTTATTTCTTTGGTGTCTCCGTCAAAGCTTTTGCCTTTAGTGTGTGTCTTATCTCATTGCATCTTGTTGCACTCATGTGTGGTGAAGATTTTTTTCTCATGCTTATCTCTAGGAGGCTTTTGCCATCTTAATTGGTATCCCTCGTCTTGATGAGGCTTTCATCTTCTATCTTCACCATGGGTTGTCACAAGCATAGGTTCTTTATATGCTTATTAGTGAGCTTGTGAACCCGTAGTGCTAGTTGTGTGTGGGAATGACATGCCTTGCACCGTGTATCTCATTCTTTCAAGACTATGTTGGTTCTTAATGCTCATCCTAATTTTAGTCTTCTCAAGTGCTTCGCCATGACTCACACACATCATTTTGGTTGAGCCTATTCTTAAGTTGCCTCTTTTACATGTTGCTCAACCATGTGCATGTTGCAAGCGCTAGGCTTTGTTTCCTATATGCTCACTTGCACTGGATGTGAGTTTCTATTGATTTTGGGGGAGCTATGATCCTATTTTGTGCACTTTGTATTCAAATACAAAAATTCTTATATGTGCACAAATCATGGGGAGCTTCTCTAGTTTCTTTAGAACACTCCTTTGTGCTTATCATAATATCTTTATTCTTGTGGCATGTAGGATCATTGGCCTAGTTGGTTCAATTAATATCCATTGATTGCTTGCTTCAATCGGTATCTTCTGATTGCTTGTGTCTCTCTTTGTTATGTCTTTGTGGCATATCTTTCTGTTGCAATCTTTGGGCCTCAATATAGTTTGTCTTCCTCCAAGTATTGACAGTTGGATATGTGTATTGCATTCCACTCTCTTTTTGAGAGATACACAATTTATGGAGGAACACTCTTTATATTGACCTTCTAAGCTTTTCACTCATTTTGGCAATCGATGCCAATGTGGGAGAAGTTTCAAAGAGTTTTGTGGAATAGTTTAGAGAGTTTTCTACCCTTGTTTTGGCTTTGTTCCTTAGCTTTTGCATCTCATATGCATGCATTATTGGTTGTTGTATTGCATGGTTATGCATAATTCCTTGTATAAACTCTCTTGAAAGTGATAGTCATCAATTACCAAAATGGGGGAGATTGAAAGAACATGCGGTGCCCCCATGTTTGGTTTTGGTAATTGATGACAATCTCTATGGACTAATGGTTGCCTTGAGTCATATTTGAAGGTTTTGTCCATAGGCTTTTCTTGGAGTGCATGTGTTGGTTTCAAGGAGAGTTTGTGTTGACCAAGGTGCTATTCAAGGAATTACCTAAAAGTTTGGTCTTGTGAGAGGTTGCTCAAGACTAAGTCAAAGAGTGAATCAAGTTGATCAACACACAAAGCATAGAAGATGTACTGAGAGGGATCAAGTGATCCCATGGTATGGTAAGCATTGTTAATTGCACTTTGTGTACTAACCCATGGTCTATGTGAGAGTTCTGTGTGGGGTTAGGCATGTGTCCATGGGCTTGCGTCAAGAGGAAGATATCATACAACCCATGGAAAGGATGACATCAAGTGGTGAGCATCATCATGATTGCCGTGTGCAAGTTCAAGTGGAGCATCACGAAGAGATCAAGTGCGAATCTTTCCATCCTTTGTGGTGTCAATGGTCTTGTGAAGATGTGCCGAAGGGAGGCTCACCCATAGTGGACTATGGGGGAGCAATCATCTAGTATTCATCGAGCCAACACAATCAAGAAAGGTGGTCCAACTTGAGGGAGTCAAGATCGTCATCATCTAGCTCAAGTGGACCATGTGCAAGGCAAAGGTTTGCCCTTGATAGGTTTTCTATTTTACCGGTCTCGTGGTGGTAGTTGGGAGACCGGGTTATAGGATAGTTTGTCGTACTATCAAGGGGGGGCTCTCAAGTTGGTAGCTTGATCGTATCGTTAGTAGAGAGCTCAAACCATTGCATCCTTGCATCATGTTTCTTGGTTCTTGTTTGGTTCTCTTTGTGAGTCTTAGAGCTTATGGTCATCTTGATGACAAGCTTGAGTTCATCGAAAACGGAGTTCGCATGCGTCTTCTATGATGTTTTCGGTGTTGGAGGTTTTACCGGCCTTATCCGAGGAAGGGTTCTCACCATTTTCTTAAGGGCCTTTTCTAATTTGCTTCTTATTGATATTTCTTTCAAGATTGTGTTAGCCCTTGTGGCTAGCTTTCCAACAAACTTGGTTTCATCGAATTCGGAGTCCGTTTGCAAAAGTTGTGGCAGTTTTGGTGTTCTGAAAAGGTTGCAGCGGTACTACCGCGAATTGTAGCGGATGTAATTTTTTACTACCGCTCCAGAGCGGTACTACCGCGGCTCCTACAGCGGTAGTACCGCTCTGGACCAAAAACTCGTCCCAAGTCCTGCGGTGGTAGGCCCGGATGTAATTTTTTAGTACCGCTCGCAAGCAGTAGTACCGCTACCCTTAGCAGTAGTACCGCTACCCCTAGCGCCCGTACCGTGAGGTCAAGCGGTACTACCGCTCTGACGGTTCTTCTGGCCTATCTGGCTCCTCGCTGTTGTGTTTCAAAGGGGTACTACTGCCCTAGCGTTAGTACCACTCCTTCGAGCGGTAGTACCGCTCTGTGCAGGCTGTGAGCATAACGGTTAGATTTTTTCCCACCTATAAAAGGGGGTCTTCTTCCCCAATGAACCTAATCCTTTGAAGCTCGTGTTCTTCCCCCATTGTTGACCTTCTTCGAGCTTGCTAACTCTCAATCCCTCCATGGATTCTTGCTAGTTTTTGTGGAAAAACAGAGAGGAGATCTAGATCCACATTTCCACCAATCACTTTCTCCTCTATGTGAGGGGAACCCCTTGAATCTAGATCTTGGAGTTCTTGGCGTTCTCCTTCTTGTTCTTCCTCTCATCTTCCCCCCTAGCATTAGTTGCTTCGGTGGGATTTGAGAGAGAAGGACTTGGGCACTCCGTGTGCCCTTGCCATTGCATTTGGTGCATCGGTTTGAGTTCTCCACGTGATACGTGGAAGTTACAAGTTGAGAGGCTTATTACTCTTGGGTGCTTGGTACCCTTGAGCTTGTTACTGTCGGATTTCGGGTTCCGGCAGACCCTTGAGGTTCGAACACTGGGGTGCGCACGGAGATTTTGTTGGCGTTCTGGGAATGGGGGTCCCCAGACTTGCCTGCCTGCGGACTGCGGCGTGGCACAAAGGAGGCCCAGCACAGCCCGTCTTCATCAACGCAAGCTCAAGACCCTCGCAAGGGGCCAAGCCTCGCGGGGCGGACGACAAGGAGCTTCCTCAGGCACGGCCTCGTCAGGCTGGCTCATAAGGAGGCGGAGAGTTCAAGGCAGGGTACCTCGCGAGGTGCCCATGATGCAAGCCATGACGACCAAGGGCGCCAGTCAGGCGCCAGCCCGCGCAGTGTCCTTCTTTCCTCTTTGGTGCTAAGGGAGCAAGCGCAGGCGAGAGTATCAAGCAAAGGTGTCCCTTTCGGTGCAACAAGACCAAGACCAGCCCAACGGCCAGAAGGAAGTCATTGTGGATCCCAAGCCGGCGTCATCGCCAGAGTCTTTGCCAGGCAAGGACCAACTTTAGTCAGGATAAGTGTACTAGATGTTCCCCTTGAAAATGGCCAATTGTTGGCGCCCTTCCCGCTCAATATTTGGTAAGAGGCCCAGGGCCTTTGCCTATAAATAGGACTAGCCACCCCCAGGGTAGAGGCATCTGGACCTGACCTAGCAATCTGGATCCTCATCAAGAAACCAGTAGATAGAGCGACTGAACTCCCTCCTAGCAGTTCATCGCACCAGCCAAGAACAGACCTGAGGGAGTCCTGGACTAGGGGGTGTCCGGACAGCCGGACTATCATTATCCGCCGGACTCCAAGACTACGAAGATACAAGATTGAAGACTCCGTCCCGTGTCCGGATGGGACTTTCCTTGGTGTGGAAGGCAAGCTTGGCAATACGGATATGTAGATCTCCTACCATTGTAACCGACTCTGTGTAACCCTAGCTTCCTCCGGTGTCTATATAAACCGGAGGGCTTTAGTCTGTTGGACAACATACATTACAACAATCATACCATAGGCTAGCTTCTAGGGTTTAGCCTCCTTGATCTCGTGGTAGATCCACTCTTGTACTACCCATATCATCAATATTAATCAAGCAGGACATAGGGTTTTACCTCCATCGAGAGGGCCCGAATCTGGGTAAAAAAATCGTGTCCCTCGTCTCTTGTTACCATCCGCCTAGACGCACAGTTCAGGACCCCCTACCCGAGATCCGCCGGTTTTGACACCGACATTGGTGCTTTCATTGAGAGTTCCTCTGTGTCGTCACCGATAGGCTTGATGGCGTCTTCAACCAACAACGCTGTCCAGGGTGAGACTTTTCTCCCCGGACAGATCTTCGTATTCGGCGGCTTCGCACTGCGGGCTAATTCGCTTGGCCATCTGGAGCAGATCGAAAGATACGTCCCTGGCCGTCAGGTCAGGTTCGGAAGCCTAAACTTCACGGCCGATGTCCACGGAGACTTGATCTTCGACGGACCCGAGCCACAGCCAAGCGCGCTGCACTATTGCGATGGGCATGATCTAGCTCTGCCGCCGAACAGTGCCTTGGTGGCCGCACACAAATCTGTTTCGGCCATTAGTCCGGAGCCGATTGCCCAGATCGAGGGCCGGCGGATAGACGCCGCCCTGGGGGCTTCAACATCCACGGCGATGGAGCCGAACACTAATCTTGTCCCCTGCGAAACTCGTGATTCCGAGACGCCGGACTCCTTGCCGGACTCCGAACCTCCCGCGCCCCTACCAATCGATCTGGATTGGGCGCCGGTTATGGAATTCACCGCCGCGGACATCTTCCAATACTCGCCTTTTGGCGATATCCTGAATTCACTAAAGCATCTCTCGCTATCAGGAGAGTCCTGGCCGGACTATGGCCAGGATGGTTGGCGTACGGACGACGAAGAAATTCAGAGCCCACCCACCACCCACTTTGTAGCCACTGTCGATGATCTAACCGACATGCTAGACTACGACTCCGACGACATCGACGCTATGGACGACGATGCCGGAGACGAACAGGAACCAGCGCCTACAGGGCACTGGAAGACCACCTCGTCATACGACATATATATGGTGGACACCCCAAAAGACGGGGACGGCAAAGAAGCAGCGGAGGCAGACTCTTTAAAGAAGCAGCCCAAACGCCGGCGTCAGCGGCGCCGCTCTAAATCCCGCCACAGCAAGAATGGAGATTCTGGCACAGGAGATAATAATACTCCAGAGAGTGCCGAAGACAATCCCCTCCAGCAAGACTCAGCGCAGGAGGATGCAGAAGCAAGCCCTCACGAGAGGGCGGCAGACGAAGAGGTTGAGGATCATAACTTTATGCCTCCCTCTGAAGACGAAGCAAGCCTCAACGATGATGAATTCATCGTACCTGAGGATCCCATCGAACAAGAGCCTTTCAAGCGTAGGCTTATCGCCACAGCAAACAGCCTAAAGAAAAAGCAGCAACAGCTTCCGATCAGGACCTGCTGGCCGATCGATGGACCGAGGTCCTTGCGGCCGAAGAGTATAAACTCGAACGCCCCTCCAAAAGTTACCCAAGACGCAAGCTGCTCCCCCGGTTAGAGGAGGAAGCATACATACCTCCATCACCAGTGCACGATATGGCTGACCGACCACCCCGTGGTCGTGACAGAGAGGCATCCAGGCCCCTAGCCAAGACTATACCCCGGCATCGCTCCAAAAGTACGAAGCCAAGAGGGAACGCGCCAGACTTGCGAGACATATTGGAGGATAAAGCAAGGCAATCCAGATCCATCTACGGATCACGTGGGCGCCCCACGACCCATGACGAATACCGTCGCGCCAATAACCCCGGCCGGGCCGAACACAGCAGACAGCGCTCTCTCGAGCTGCGTCGCGATATTGCTCAATACAGAGGCGCTGCACACCCGCTATGCTTCACTGACGAAGTAATGGATCATCAGATCCCCGAAGGGTTTAAACCCGTAAACATCGAATCTTACGATGGCACAACAGACCCCGCGATTTGGATCGAAGACTATCTTCTCCACATCCATATGGTCCGCGGCGACGATCTCCATGCCATCAAGTATCTCCCACTCAAGCTTAAAGGACCAGCTCGGCACTGGCTTAACAGCCTGCCCGCAGAGTCAATTGGGTGCTGGGAAGACCTGGAAGCCGCATTCCTCGACAACTTCCAGGGCACGTACGTGCGACCCCCAGACGCCGATGACCTAAGCCACATTATTCAGCAGCCAGACGAAACGGCCAGACAATTCTGGACACGGTTCTTGACAAAGAAAAACCAAATCATCGACTGTCCGGATGCAGAGGCCCTTGCAGCCTTCAAACATAACATCCGGGACGAATGGCTAGCCCGGCACCTGGGGCAGGAAAAGCCGAAATCTATGGCAGCCCTCACATCCTTGATGACCCGCTTTTGTGCGGGAGAGGACAGCTGGCTCGCCCGCAGCAACAATCTCCGTAAAAATTCTGGCAGTCCGGATACTAAGGACAACAACGGCAGGTCACATCGAAACAAAAACAAACGCCGCATTAACGGCGACGATAAGGAGGATACGGCAGTCAACGCCGGATTCCGAGGCTCTAAACCCGGTCAGCGGAAGAAGCCATTCAAAAGAACCACTCCGGGTCTGTCCAATCTGCACCGAATACTCGACCGCTTATGCCAGATACATGGCACCTCTGAAAAGCCAGCTAACCACACTAATAGAGATTGCTGGGTGTTCAAGCAGGCCGGCAAGTTAATTGCCGAAAACAATGACAAGGGCTAAACAGCGACGACGAGGAAGAGACCCGACCGCCGAATAATAGAGGACAGAAGGGTTTTCCCCTACAAGTGCGGACGGTGAATATGATATACGCGACCCACATACCCAAGAGGGAGAGGAAACACGAACTAAGGGACGTCTATGCGATGGAGCCAGTCGCCCCGAAGTTCAATCCATGGTCCTCTTGTCCGATCACCTTCGATCGAAGAGACCATCCGACCAGCATACGCCATGGCGGATTTGCCGCATTGGTTTTAGACCCAATCGTCGATGGATTTCACCTCACGAGAGTCCTGATGGACGGCGGCAGTAGCCTGAACCTGCTTTATTAGGATACAGTGCGCAAAATGGGCATAGACCCATCAAGGATTAAACCTACAAAGACAACCTTTAAAGGTGTCATACCAGGAGTGGAAGCCAACTGTATAGACTCAGTCACACTGGAAGTGGTCTTCGGATCCCCGGATAATTTCTGGAGCGAAAAGTTAATCTTCGACATAGTCCCGTTTCGCAGTGGCTATCACGCTCTGCTCGGACGAACCGTGTTTGCAAGATTCAACGTGGTGCTGCACTATGCATACCTAAAGCTCAAGATGCCAGGCCCTCGTGGAGTCATCACGGTCAATGGGAATACGGAACGCTCCCTCCGAACGGAGGAACATACAGCAGCTCTCGCGGCAGAAGTACAGAGCAGCCTTCTAAGGCAATTCTCGAGTCCGGCCGTTAAAAGGCCGGATAAAGCAAAACGCGCCCGGAGCAATGCCAACCAAGACCACCTAGCGCGATCAGAGCACGCGTAGCAATGCGGCCCCAACCCTCGCCTGCGCATGATCGCAAGAATAACACTCCGCGTACATCATTACGCTTTGGAGATACCATGGGCACAGGGGAGGGGGCACAATCGCAACGGACCCAGAGTGCGGTTCGACCACACCGGGGGCTCGCAAGTGTGCCCCCCTTTTTTATATATTTTTTATTCTTCTTCTTTTATGTACACAGGACTCTGTTAACCAGAAGCCCTGTCCGGCAGCGAACCCGCCGAACTCATGATGCAACAGTCAGGGACGAAAGAAGGCTGCGACGAACACTCAGGTGGTCTCAATTACGAGCATTAAATTCGATTATATACACCTAGTCCGCAGCTCATCCTTAGAGGGGGACATGTTTACTTAGTCCAAATCCCTTGCTTACCGCACTATTTGTATCAGTCCGCTCCACTAGCAGACTTCCTTTCATAAATAATGCAGCACCTTTTTGATTGCAGTTGCATTACCTTATATATATATATGCTCATTATATGACATCTTGCGCCCGTATATTTTGGTACGGCCTAATACACCGGGGGCTTATGTTCCCCACTCTACGGTGTGATAAAGTCCGAACACTTTCACAAGTGCGGCACCCCAAACTTATAGCATTATATGAATCGGCTCCGAATCATGTCTTGGGTCAATAGTTGGGTTTGCCCGGCTCCCACGTTTTGGTTCCTTACATTCCGTTCTGTCGGCTAAGGTGGCTGTCGGTGTCAAAACCGGCGGATCTCGGGTAGGGGGTCCCGAACTGTGCGTCTAGGCGGATGGTAACAGGAGACGAGGGACACGATGTTTTTACCCAGGTTCGGGCCCTCTTGATGGAGGTAAAACCCTACGTCCTTCTTGATTAATATTGATGATATGGGTAGTACAAGAGTGGATCTACCACGAGATCAAGGAGGCTAAACCCTAGAAGCTAGCCTATGGTATGATTGTTGTAATGTATGTTGTCCTACGGACTAAAGCCCTCCGGTTTATATAGACACCGGAGGAGGCTAGGGTTACACAGAGTCGGTTACAATGGTAGGAGATCTACATATCCGTATTGCCAAGCTTGCCTTCCACGCCAAGGAAAGTCCCATCCGGACACGGGACGGAGTCTTCAATCTTGTATCTTCGTAGTCTTGGAGTCCGGCGGATAATGATAGTCCGGCTGTCCGGACACCCCCTAGTCCAGGACTCCCTCAGTAGCCCCCGAACCAGGCTTCAATGACGATAAGTCCAGCGCGTTTATAGTCTTCGGCGTTGCAAGGCGGGTTCTGCCTTCAAATTCCATGTACCTGCTGAACAGTGTCCGGCTTCATCTTGAATACTGTGTTCCTCGGCTTCTACGCCAAATAATGGCCTTCTTCCACGCGTCGCACGAATGCGAAAAGCCAGGGTGTCTTTTACATTTCACCCCCTAGTTGTGTGAGTCGTCCGCCTATAAAAGAGGCAAGAATCCAGATCCAAACCACACCGTCTTCCTCCCGCGAATACTCCATCGAAGCGCCTTTGACCTAGAAATCCATTCCATCATGGATCGTCAACGCGGCTCTTCTTCACGCGCTCCCAGCCCACCGCCGGGGAATTGGAGGAGGTGCTCTGTTTCGCACAACGAGCTAGTGAAGCTCCAAACGGGGGGATTTCTCCCTCCGGCCTTCATGGTCCCGGTCCGAGCCGGACTAGTTACTTATCAAGGTGGGAGGCAGGCGGAGGACACTCCAAGCCCCAATAAGGGGGAGCGAGTATGCTTCGTCCCCTATCTGATAAGGGGACTCGGATTCCCAATACATCCGTTCCTCCGCGGGCTCCTGAAGTTCTACGGACTCCAGCTCCGCCACCTCACGCCCGCCTCTGTCCTGCATATCGCGGGCTACATAGCTCTTTGTGAGCTATTCCTGGGCATTGAGCCCCATTTTGCATTGTGGAAGAGGCTGTTTTGCCTCGTACCCCGTTCTCACGAGGGGTCCATATATCAAGTGGGCGGTGCCGAAATATGGCGCATCGCCGGAACCGGATACCTATCCGGTACTCCCAAGAAGGCGTCCGAAGACTGGCCTTCGGAGTGGTTTTATATAGGAGACGCTCCGCTGCCAGACCCAGTTCGGATCGGCCTCCCGGAGTTTAGTGCTGCTCCCTTGAAGAAACGCCTCAGCTGGCGCCCGCGGAGCCCCCGATTGGAGGAAGACAAGAGCGTCCATTACTTGATGGGCCAAATAAGATTAATGGCCCATTCCGGCTTGACCATGATCGGAGTCATGGTGACATGCATCAAGCGTGGGGTACAGCCATTGCAATACAGAGGCCACCCCATGTGGGATTTCAACGGGGAAGACGATGCCACCCGGCACGGCCGCAAAGGGCCGGATTCGACCGAGGATCTGGTAGAGATCCTGTCCAGCCTGTACAAGGGGGAGAAGGAGGACTTCCTTCGAACGAACCCTTTGAATGGGTTTTCCATGATCAACCCTAGAGGATGGGTAAGTGAACACCTTGAAGGGCTCAACCCATGCTTTCGAAGTTTAAGCTTCTTACATTATGTCTTCGGCGCAGGATCTACGCAGGACTGTGGAGGACATGGTGAGTCCTGCTCCGCAACCCGAGGATCTAGAAGGATCCCTGGATCCGGCCTCCGAAGAGGACCCGGACATTGAGGTGGAGCTCATCGACGGGGTGTTTCACCAGCTCAGCATAGACAATGCTTTGGTCGCCATTACGGCGGACTACCCCGGACTAAGTCCGGCTTCCCAGGTGACCGCAACCGAAGTCCGGACACCATTATCTCTTCCCTGCCCATTTCTAACCTTCGCGAACAATGGTATTTTGCAGGAAGTGCCCTTACGGCAGGAAGCCGAGCCCGCGGCGGCTGACCAACAGAGGCCAGTCTGGACCAGCAGGCGGAAAAGGAGCGCGGTGCGGGCGGACACGTCGCTGCAAAGGTATAGCTCGTATTTGAATTTTCAGAGCAACGTTCCGAGGAAACGCCTGAGTGCTCATGATCTTTGTAGGAGAAAAAGCGCTCGCCGGACTGCGAGCGCAGGAATTGCCGATCCGACCTACACCGGCCAGGCTCCAGCGCCCGACCTAGAGGGGGAGGCAAGCGCAAGACGCGGGCCGGATCCTTCTCCAACGGAGGATACTGACAGACTGTCCGCCACCAAGTCTGAGGTGGAGAGCGCCATGAACCATAGGCGCCGCCGGACAGTATTTCGTGAAGTGTGCTTTTCCCCTGAGGCATTGGATGCCTTTAACGCAGGGGACGCGCATCTTCGTGCCGCTCAAAATGGTTTTACCAGAGCCATGGAGCAGTATGTGAAAGACATACGGGTAAGGGAATTTTAATGGTTGTATATACCAGTAGCCCCCGAGACTTAAAGTAGTTAAGCTAACTGATTTAAGGATCATTTGAAAACGCAGGCTCTTACCAAGAAGAACGCCCAGCTGTCTCGGGAGCTGCAAGATTGCAAGGCCCAACTTGAGGCCGCACTTGCTGCCGCAGGAGGAGACGCAAAGACCCCTCCTGGTAACACATTTTTATTAATAAATATAAGCGCTGTGCGGCGTGCGCGCGAGTCTAATAATGACATTGCAGGTACCGCCGGACAAGATCCGGACAGGCAAGCATTGCTACGCCAGCTAAAGGCCGGCGAGAGTGTGCTGAATAGGGTTCAGCAGGAAAGGAACAAGCTCTAGGATGCCAACGCCAAGCTCGGAGAAGAGCTGAAAGGCGCTCGGGCCGAACTGTCCGGCTCCGTTAAGGAGAATCAGCGGCTTCGTCGCGGCATTTATAGGAAGTGCTTGAGCGAACTCTTTTGAAAAGAAGAGTTCGGCGAGGAAGTATTTTGACATGATATGTCTTGTAGGTATACTCACGGGTCGTCCTGCAGAGGAGATGCCCATATCAACGGGTGATCAACTTCCCGAACTGTTGCAGCTACTCCAACGAGTTCGGCAGGCAATGAGCGGCGTCGTTCAGGCTTTATGGCCAGCCCTCACCCTACCCGAGGGCCTCGGGGAGCTTGCGGAGAAGCTGCAGGGAGTGCGGCAGCGCTTCCGTTTGTGGAAGATTTCGGCTTGCCGTCAAGGTGCCAGGGAGGCTTGGGCCATTTTGAAGACGCGGTACAAGAAGGCGGATCCCAACCACATGGCCGAAGTTGGACCGGTGGGGCCCGATGGGAAGGAGATCCCTGTGAGTTTAGTATACAACCAAGTAGAGTTGGCTGCTAAATTTTCCCAACGGGACTGTAAACTAGACAGCCTGTTAGACGGGATTGAGGAGGAATACAATCAGTAAATCTGACAATGTATGTTATCCCTTTAAAGTGACATGTGAAATGCCTTCTAGCCGGATTGTAGATCCTTTGTCTTTGCCGACCTTTTCGCTTCACCCTCGGGACCCTAGAGTCCGGAGTGTGTCCGAATACCTCTTTGGTTAAGAAACAACCGTGGTATGCATGGAGACTAGGCGTAGGGGTCATTAGTGCTTTATCAGACAAGTGCCCAACTAGTTATGTTATATTACATGGTTAGTAAGAAACATCTTCCAGGGAGAATAGTTCCGTTTAGGGTTCCTTTCCCTGGGAGGCATGCCCTAAAGTGCATGTCCGGACTGCAAAGAGAGCAGTAAAACATCTGGGGGCAAATAGATAAATAGGTAAAAAGTCATCTTTTAAGTCACGGACCGAATATTCCCTTAAGAACGCTAGCTTTCGGCTTCACCCAGTCTGAGGTACACATCCGGCTGACCCGGCAGTAACAATCGCAGAGGTGCTCCCTTTACCTCCTAGCCGAACAATCGGGAACGTAGGGGTAAGCACAGGAGCCAGGCAACCCAGCTTGGCCAAAACTTAAGTCATATCGATGCATATAATGGCGAGTAAAAGGTACATGTGGAAGCTTGACACATGTGCTGGGTATGAAACCCGTTTAATTGAGCTTCTGTAAAAGGAGCCCCCAGGAATAATGAGTGCGGATGGCACATCATGCGTATGCAAAAAATGCGAAAATAGGCCCGTAAGGGCTTTTAAATAAAAAGTCATAAAAAGAGAAACGAAAGACAGCCAAAGTGTAAAAGTTTGGACTGGGGAAGGGGACGAACTCTTAGTCCGGTGCTAGGCATAGAATCGTCGGAGGCGGGCTGCGTTCCATGGGTTCGGCTCGAGTCGGTTATCTGATGCATTTCGTAGACGGTATGCTCCGCCGGTCAGGACTTGATCGATAATGAAGGGGCCCTCCCATTTGGGCTTGAGCTTGTCCTTTTTCTTGTCCGGCAGGCGTAGAACTAGTTCGCCAACGTTGTAAGTCTTGGCCCGTACTTCTCTGCTTTGATATCTTCAGGCCTGCTGCTGATAAAATGCGGAACGAGCCTTCGCGACGTCACGTTCTTCCTCCAATGTGTCCAAGCTGTCCTGCCGATCAAGCTCGGCCTCTCTTTCTTCATACATGCGCACTCGAGGTGAGTCATGAATAATGTCACAGGGCAAGACTGCCTCTGCACCGTATACCATAAAAATGGTGTGAATCCGGTAGTATGGTTAGGCGTTGTCCGCAGCCCCCAGTGTACGGAGTCGAGCTCCTCGACCCATTGTGTGTCGGATTTAGTAAGTGACCTCACTAATCTGGGTTTAATGCTGCTCATTATTAGACCATTTGCTCTTTCCACTTGACCGTTGGTTTGAGGGTGATAAACTGAAGCGTAGTCGAGCTTGATGCCCATATTTTTGCACCATGACTTAACCTCGTCGGCTGTGAAGTTCGTGCCGTTGTCGGTGATGATGCTGTGGGGGACTCCGTAACGGTGTACCACCCCTGATATAAAGTCTATCACTGGTCCGGACTCTGCCGTTTTGACCGGTTTGGCCTCTATCCATTTGGTGAATTTATCCACCATGACCAATAGGTACCTTTGCTTGTGGGTTCCCCCTTTGAGGGGTCCGACCATGTCAAGCCCCCAGACCGCGAACGGCCAGGTAATGGGTATGGTTTTGAGGGCGGCGGGTGGCATATGGCTCTGATTAGCAAAGAGCTGACAACCAATGCATCGCTGGACCAAGTCCTGCGCGTCTGTCCGGGCCGTCGGCCAATAAAATCCTATACGGAATGCCTTTCCTACAAGGGCCCGGGCTGCTGCGTGGTGTTCGCCTAGTCCGGCATGAATTTCAGCCAGGAGGTTTCGCCCTTCCTCTTCGGAGATACACCTCTGAAGGACTCCGGTTGTACTTTTTTTATAAAGTTCTCCCTCATGGACCTTGTAGGCCTTCGATCGCCGGACTATGCAGCGGGCCTCGTTTTGGTCTTCGGGAAGTTCCTGCCTAAGTAAGTAGGCTAGGAAAGGTTCTGTCCACGCGGCGATTACTGCCATTATGACGTGGGCTGAAGGTGTTATGTCATCTGCCGAATCACCGGTTGGTGCGGTTTTCTCCGGTTTGTCACTACCGGGCTCCTCTTCCCATAGTACAGATGGCTTGAAGAGCCGTTCCAGGAAGATATTTGGAGGGACAACATCACGTTTTGCACCGATGCGTGCCAGTACGTCGGCCGCTTGGTTATTATCTCGAGCTATGTGATGGAATTCCAGTCCTTCAAACCGAGCTGACATTTTTAGGACAGCGTTGCGATATGCTGCCATTTTCGGATCCTTGGCGTCAAAGTCTCCGTTTATTTGGGATATTGCAAGGTTCGAATCCCCGCGCACCTCTAGGCATTGAATGCCCATGGAGACTGCCATCCAGAGACCATGTAACAGGGCCTCGTATTCGGCTGCATTGTTGGAGTCCGTGTACATTATTTGAAGTACGTACTGGACTGTATCTCCGGTTGGGGACGTCAGTACGACGCCAGCCCCCAGTCCGGCCAACATTTTGGAGTCGTCGAAATGCATAGTCCAGTTGGAGTATGCGCCGTAGTTATGTCGAAGTTCGGCTTCTGTCCATTCGGCGACGAAGTTATGTCGAATGGTAAGAGCTCAATGGCCCATTTTGCAATCCTGCCCGTTGCGTCGCGGTTATTTATAATGTCATTGAGTGGTACTTCAAAGGCCACTGTTATCGAACACTCTTGAAAGTAGTGCCGGAGCTTTCGGGACGCCATGAACACCGCATATGCTATCTTCTGATAGTGCGGGTAATGGGATTTGCAGGGGGTTAACACAGTGGATACATAATACACTGGTTTTTGAAGAGGGAATTTATGCCCTTCTGTCGCTCGTTCGACGACGAGGACCGCGCTTACAACTTGATGCGTTGCTACGATGTATAACAACATTGGTTCGCCCAGAGTGGGCGCAGCCAGGACCGGATTTGTTGCCAATATGGCCTTTATTTCTTCGAGTCCGGCAGTGGCAGCATCCGTCCACTCAAAGTGTTCGGTGCGCCTGAGGAGGCGATAGAGGGGCAACGCCTTTTCTCCTAGACGGGAGATAAAGCGGCTTAAGGCTGCCACGCATCCTATTAATTTTTGTATTTGTTTGAGGTCTTTTGGAATATCCAACTGTGACAGAGCTCGGATTTTAGCCGGATTTGCTTCAATTCCTCTACTGGATACAATGAAGCCCAGCAGCTTTCCGGCTGGTACGCCGAAAACGCATTTTTCCGGATTCAGCTTGATGTCATATGCTCTGAGGTTGTCGAATGTGAGCCTTAAATCGTCTACTAGAGTTTCGACGTGTTTTGTTTTGATGACTATGTCATCTACATATGCCTCGACTGTTTTGCCGATCTGGGTGGCCAGACATGTTTGAATCATGCACTGATATGTTGCGCCGGCATTTTTAAGTCCGAAGGGCATCGTGTTGAAGCACAATGGTCCATATGGAGTGATGAATGCCGTTGCGGCTTGGTCTGCTTCCGCCATCTTGATTTGATGATAGCCAGAGTATGCGTCCAGGAAGCACAATGAATCGTGCCCTGCTGTAGCATCGATGATTTGATCGATGCGGGGGAGAGGGAAGGGATCCTTTGGGCAAGCCTTATTGAGGTCTTTAAAATCGACACAGAGGCGCCAGGATTTATCCTTCTTTGGTACCATCACCAGATTTGCTAGCCAGTCCGGATGTTTGATATCTCTAATGAATCCGGCTTCTAATAGTTTGGCTAGCTCTTCTCCCATTGCCTGTCTTTTGGGTTCGGAAATTCGTCGAAGAGCCTGTTTGACTGACTTGG
Organism: Triticum timopheevii; assembly: GCA_963921465.1. Taxonomy (NCBI): domain Eukaryota; kingdom Viridiplantae; phylum Streptophyta; class Magnoliopsida; order Poales; family Poaceae; genus Triticum; species Triticum timopheevii. The sequence continues at coordinate 326,549,347 of OY997264.1, forward strand.
ATCCTTTTAGGATGTTTAGGCTGTGTTCTGCCAACCTGCGTGGGATTCCGGGCATGTCCGAAGGATGCCAGGCAAAGATATCCCAATTTTCCCGAAGGAATTCGCGCAGTGCGGCGTCTACTTCGGGGTTCAATTGTGCCCCAATGGAGGCCGTCTTTGTTGGATCCGTTGGATGGACCTGGAATTTTATTATCTCATCTGCTGGTTTGAAGGAGGTGGACTTGGATCTTTTATCGAGTATCACATCGTCCCTGTTCACCGTAGAGCACAGCGCGGTGAGTTCTTCTGCTGCTAAGGCTTCGGATAGTGCCTCGAGGTCTAGTGCGGCTGTCTTGTTTTCGGCGCGGAGTGCTATGTCCAGATCACTAGCGAGAGTGATTATTCTGCTGGGCCCAGGCATTTTGAGCTTCATGTACCCGTAATGAGGTACTGCTTGAAAAATTGTGAATGCCTCTCGTCCTAATATGGCGTGATACCCGCTGCTGAACGGGGCCACTTGGAACGTGACTTCTTCGGATCTGTAATTGTCCGGAGAGCCGAACACCACATCGAGTGTGATTTTTCCGGTGCAGCGCGCTTCCCGGCTAAGGATTATTCCTCTAAAGGTTGTGCTGCTTCGCTCAATACGGCTCCAATCGATTTCCATTTTTCACAGAGTTTCCTCGTAAATGAGGTTTAGTCCGCTGCCGCCATCCATGAGGACTTTTGTTAGTCGAAAGCCATCCACTATGGGACTAAGTACCAGTGCAGCTGGAGCTCTGGTTGTTCGGAATTTAGGCTCGTCGCTGGCATTGAAGGTAATAGCTGTGTCACTCCATGGATTTGCTGTTGCTACTTGGTAGACTTCAGTGAGTCCGCGGATTGTTCGCTTTCGCATATTGTTTGATGCGAAGGTCTCGAAGACTGTTGATACCGTGCTGGTATTGTTGGAGTGGTTTCCCGGAGCTAGAAGCTCCTCGCCACTTTTGGCCACCTGCCGTAATATCCATCATGCTCGAATGCTATGTGTTGGGATGGCTCCCTCTGTACTATGAAGCTTACAGGGTCCATTGAGCCATCCCTCCAGTACGGTTCCGTTTCCCTTATTGGGTTTTTGTTTTTTCGTTTTTGCACCTGGGGCCTGAGTGTAAGGCGCCCTTTTGCTGTGGACTGGGTTTGGGGCCGGATTATCCCAAAATTGATTTTCGGTTTTCCAGAAGCTCTCCATCGCACAGTACTTTCGTGCAATGGATGCCAGATCGGTGAAGCGCGTAATTTTGCGACGATCAATGGCGTTTAGTATTCCCTTGTCCGTGCAGTTATTGCAGAAGATTGATATCGCGTTTTCCTCTCGGCAGTCCTTTATCCTGTCCATAACCAGGAGGAATCTGGCCTAGTAGTGATGTACTGTTTCGGCGGGCTCTTGACGTATTAGAGATAGATCGCATATGTCTGGGCGGGTGGGTGGACTAAAATCCGGATCCCTGCCCATCTTGGGGCTCAAAGGCCGAGGGGTTTCCGAATTTGGAAGCTTGGTTTGCTGGACACAATCCAGCGAGTCCGGGGCGATGCATGATTTTAAGTTCAATGCTCGATCGAAGTCCGTCCCTCCGCGGGAATCCGGCATGGAGGGTTCGGGAATCCGGACATGAATTGTTTTCAACACAGGCAAAGAGTTGCCGTATTGCTCCTCTACCACTGCGATGTGGTGGGTGGCCTGGGGAGAGTTAATCTCTCTCAGATCGGTTTTAAGCCCAATCTGGTTGTAGTCCGTAGCGACTCCCAGGGCGGCGATGCGATCCAAGAGCTCGTTAACAGACGAGAGCTCTATTGGGTCCAACTGTTCGGCAGCTTTAGGGCTGACGCGAAGATTGCTTCTGACGACTTGCGAAGTTATTGTCGAAGCGGCGGCCGGGCAGGCGGTCATAAGAAAACCACCAAGCCGGATAGTTTGGCCGGCGGCTAAGGCCCCTTCGGCGAAAACACCGTTTTTGAAGACGGGTGGAGGCATCCGCTCTATCTATGACGACACAGAGGAACTCTCAATGAAAGCACCAATGTCGTTGTCAAAACCGGCGGATCTCGGGTAGGGGGTCCCGAACTGTGCGTCTATGCGGATGGTAACAGGAGACGAGGGACACGATGTTTTTACCCAGGTTCCAGCCCTCTTGATGGAGGTAAAAACCTACGTCCTGCTTGATTAATATTGATGATATGGGTAGTACAAGAGTGGATCTACCACGAGATCGAGGAGGCTAAACACTAGAAGCTAGCCTATGGTATGATTGTTGTAATGTATGTTGTCCTACGGACTAAAGCCCTCCGGTTTATATAGACACCGGAGGAGGCTAGGGTTACACAGAGTCGGTTACAATGGTAGGAGATCTACATATCCGTATTGCCAAGCTTGCCTTCCACGCCAAGGAATGTCCCATCCGGACACGGGACGGAGTCTTCAATCTTGTATCTTCGTAGTCTTGGAGTCCGACGGATAATGATAGTCCGGCTGTCCGGACACCCCCTAGTCCAGGACTCCCTCACTGGCACTAGGAGAACCACTGCGATTGCGCCCTGGTTGAGCCGGGCGAGAGACTCAGTGGAGAAAGCTAAAATTGACTGGCATGATAAGGCGAGAGACTGGTCGCTGTTCGAGAGGTTTTTTCGGGTCCTTAAAGACTCACGCCGCTTCGAGCGAAGTTCCGGACAATGCCCGACGAAGGCGTGGATAGTGCCCCGGATTCGGTCTTCCGAATACCAGGGGCTTCGCCGAAATTTAAAATTATAGAATTCTATGGCTAAGTGAGAGTGTTCAAGCATTATAAGTCCGGTTGCCTTGTTCGTTGTGTTGAGCGCCTCCCTCGATGGACCCAACAATGGGAACAAGAGTGCTCAAGTTTATCCCGAACACCCCAGCACTCGTGGCTTGGGGGCTGAAGCCAACGACTTGCCATCTCTCAGATTTTATAAACGGTCGCACAGAAGGTAATATTTTAAATTAAACAAGCGTTGCTTAACGCGCACATAAACAAAGTTTTAGCGCGCAGGATAATACATAGCAAATTCACTCAAAGATTACATTCCTGGGGCACTCATCCGCAATATTGCGGGCTCCCTTCAGGACAGTTTTATAATACATTTCGGGCGTGCGATACTCCTTGCCCGGCAGCGGTGGGTCCGTGAGAAGCTTCTCCGCATCCAACCTACCCCATTGCACCTTTGTGCGGGCGAGGGCCCGGTGAGCGCCTTCAATACAGGCGGAGCGCTTGATGACATCCACCCAAGGGCATGCATCCACCAGCCGCCGCACGAGGCCAAAGTAGCTCCCAGGCATGGCCTGTCCAGGCCACAGCCGGACTATAAGGCCCTTCATGGCCTCTTCAGCTACCTTGTGGAGTTCGACCAGCTGCTTCAGCTGGTCGCTTGGGGGCACCGGGTGTCCGGCCTCAGCATACTAAGACCAGAAGACTTTTTCCGTCGAGCTCCCCTCCTCGCCACGATAGAATGCGGCGGCATCGGACGCACTACGCGGCAGATCTGCAAACGCCCCTGGAGAGCTCCGAATGCGGGTAAGTGTCAGGTATTTTACACTAACATGCTTGCTTTGCATGAAAAATGCCTTACCCGCCGCTATTTTCTTTATATCTTCAACCTCCTGAAGGGCCTTATGGGCCTCGGCCTTGGCGGACTTGGCACTTTCGAGAGCCGAGGCAAGCTCGGACTCTCGAGTCTTGGAGTCACGCTCCAAACTCTCATGCTTTTCCATGAGAGCCTGGAGCTCTTGCCGAACTTCCGCCACCCGTGCCTCCTGCTTTTCTCGCTCTGCCCGTTCCGCGGCCGCACTGTGTTCGGCCGCGGACACAGCATCCTTCAGGGCTGCCACCTCGTTAGTGGCCCCTGCAATACACATATTATCCTTGTTAATTTTATTGCAACCAAAATCCTTTTCTGTAAGGTACCTATTCAAAGTGGTGTTGCTCACCTTCTTTGTCCTCGAGCTGCTTCTTCGCATGGCCGAGCTCTCGCTCGGACCGCTCGAGATCCTGCTTCAGCACATCGACCTCCGCCGTTAATGCGGCAGAGGCCAGCAGCGCAGCCTGCAAACCCATATTGACATATTTTTAGCAACCCTGCGCATATCTTGTTAGATTCTCAATCTGGCTTTTCTTTCCGTACACCGAACTGAGCATCAGGGGCTACTGTCTATGCGGTATTACATTACATAATTTTTACTCCTTACCTCAAAGCCTGTTAAAAGGCTGCTGCGGGCTTCGGTCAGCCCGCTTTTGGCGAGCTGAACCTTTTGAATCACCGCACCCATGATAGTGCGGTGTTCTTCCTCGATGGAAGCGCCTTTAAGCGGTTCCAACAAGTTATCCGGCGCCTCCGGTTGGACGGAGGCCGCCGGTGTCATGGTCTTGCCCTTCTTTCGAAGGGGCCGCTTGCCGGACTCTGGAACCACTGTGGGTTCCGATGTAGAGTTCGGCACAAAGTCCGGGAGGCTGCCTGACGGCGCCTCCGGAGCCTCCTCCTGATGGGTCCCTCTCTAGGATCCCACCTCGGCGTCCTCGTCGGCACGTGGGGTAGAGGCAGTCGGAAGTGAATTCACAACCGACGAGGCCAATGACCCGCTCGATGAGTCGGGGAGATCGTCATCGGCCGGACTACGGACAGAACGCGGCATTAGAAGGACACTACGCGACATAAAATATATTGCATATCAAGGATCCGGATACTTACGATCTTGCCGGACGCCTGGCCCTTGGAGGCCACTCATCCTCGCCAACGCTGGTGTTGGCGAAACTGTCCGGGGGGATAGTTCTCCCCCTTTTGGACCCTTCGGCCTCCCCTATTGGGGAAGCCTTCCTCTTCTTCTCTCCCCCTCCGGGAGAGAGTACTCCTCCTCCTCCTCGTCTTCGGGGGAGGAGTCCGCGTCGTCGTCAGACGCCTGATTGCGGGAACTCTTTCGAGTCGCCGCGGCCACCTTCTTGGCCTTCTTCTCCGGCACCACGTGCGGTGCCGGAACTAGCAGCCCTGCTAAACGGGCGTCCACCGGGTCTTCTGGCATGGGAGCCGGACTGATAAGCTGCCTGGCCTTCTCCATCCATTCCTGTCAAAGGAAAGGGAAGAATGAAACCCTCTTATAATCAATTCGATTACTACAAAGTGTCCCGTAATGGGGTTGAATCACTTACCTCGTCAGTTGGATGCTGCGAGCTGAATCCGCGATCTTCCGTCGTGGATGCGGGGGCTTCGGCGCCCTTGAACCGCACCCTCCAGGCGCCTTCGTATGTCGTATCGAAGAGCCCGCTCAGCGCCTGGTGATGTTCTGGATTGAACTCCCACATATTGAATGCCCGTTCTTGGCATGGGAGAATCCGGCGGATGAGCATGACTTGGACCACGTCGACGAGCCTGAGCTTATTCCTCACCAGCTTCTGGATGCAGGTTCAGAGTCCAGTCACCTCCTTCGGATTGCCCCACAGCAAGCCCTTCTCTTTCCAGGAGGTGAGCTGCGTGGGGACGCCAGATCTAAACTCGAGGGCCGCCGCCCATGTGGGCTTGCGCGGCTCGGTGATGTAGAACCACCCCGATTGCCACCCCTTGACGGAGTCCACAAAGGCCCCTTCGAGCCAAAGGACGTTGGGTAATTTACCCAACATGGCGCCTCCGCATTCTGCTTGCGTGCCCTTCACAACCTTCGGCTTGACGTTGAAGGTCTTGAGCCACAGGCCGAAGTGGGGCCGGATGCAGAGGAAGGCCTCACACACGACGATGAACGCCGAGATGTTGAGGATGAAGTTCGGCGCCAGATCGTGGAAATCCAGGCCATAATAGAACATGAGCCCCCGGACGAATGGATGGAGCGGAAAGCCCAGTCCGCGGAGGAAGTGGGGAAGGAAGACGACCCTCTCGTGAGGCCCAGGGGTAGGGACGAGCTGCCCCTCGTCGGGCAGCCGATGCGCGATATCGCCAGAGAGGTATCCGGCGTTGCGCAGCTTGGTGATGTGCTCCTCCTTAACGGTGGAGGCCAACCACTTGCCTCCCCCTCCGGACATATTCGGAGAAGGTCGATGCGAGATGCACGAGCTTGGGCGTTGGAGCTTGAGTGCGCAGAGATGTATAAGCAAAGGAGGAAGAAGGCGTAGGTGAGAAGGTAAGTCCTTATCCCTTATATATAGGCGGACGAAACTGTGCGTCCCCCACCGGCCTGGTAAAACTCGCTTATCTCCCAAGCGCCACCATCAATGGCGCGGTTGGGTTACCCACGTCCGTATTGATGAGAATCCCGGAATAAGGGGAACACGATCTCTGCTTCGACAAGACGTGCCAAGGAAACCGCTTCACTAAATGTGCTGAGGTGGTATAGTAAAAAACGATTCAAACAAAGGCTTGGTAGCGGTGTGATGTCACGCCGCATAATACGTCAGTAGATTGAACTAAGTGTACGTTTTATTCTCTCTACGGTGGAATGTGGAATTTATTTTGCAGAGCCGGACACTATCCTGGTGTTCACGATATTCTCTGGATTATTCGAGGAAGGAACCCGCCTTGCAATGCCGAACATTATGCGCGCCGGACTTATCGTCATTGAAGCCTGGTTCAGGGGCTACTGAGGGAGTCCTGGACTAGGGGGTGTCCGGACAGCCGGACTATCATTATCCGCCGGACTCCAAGACTACGAAGATACAAGATTGAAGACTCCGTCCCGTGTCCGGATGGGACTTTCCTTGGTGTGGAAGGCAAGCTTGGCGATACGGATATGTAGATCTCCTACCATTGTAACCAACTCTGTGTAACCCTAGCTTCCTCCGGTGTCTATATAAACCGGAGGGCTTTATTCCGTAGGACAACATACATAACAACAATCATACCATAGGCTAGCTTCTAGGGTTTAGCCTCCTTGATCTCGTGATAGATCCACTCTTGTACTACCCATATCATCAATATTAATCAAGCAGGACGTAGGGTTTTACCTCCATCGAGAGGGCCCGAACCTGGGTAAAAACATCGTGTCCCTCGTCTCCTGTTACCATCCGCCTAGACGCACAGTTCGGGACCCCCTACCCGAGATCCGCCGGTTTTGACACTGACAAGACCCTCGCGAGTCTGTTCTTCCTTGTATTGTTCATCATCAGCCCAAGAGGCAATCCACCACACCATACACTGGAGTAGGGTATTACACCACAATGGTGGCCTGAACCAGTACAAATCTTATGTCCCTTGTGCTGTTCTGTTTAGTAGTTTAGGTCCCAGCGATTCGGCGAGGTGCAAGATGGTAGACGGTTGAATCTCCGCGCACACCCTAGTGTTCGAACCTCAAGGGTCTGCCGGAACCCGAAATCCGACATTTGGCGCGCCAGGTAGGGGTGTGCCGGGATTTGCCTTCTGCCGCCTCCCGCCCCGTCGCATCGTCATCACCATGTCCGGCGACCAGGCGGGCAACCCAGATCCTTGGGCGGCTTTGCCCGCCCGCGCAGAGCCGCTCGCCCCGGGCGACCCCATGCCACAGGCAGCTCGCGGTCCGCAGGGCGCTACGGGCCGTGGGCGACGCGGACAGGCCTCGACGGCTCTAACACCGCGGCAGACGTGGTCGGCAGCGAGGGCCTCCAACCATGCCGTGACGACGAAGCCGTACACCCGCCGGGAGCAGGCGAACTCGAGGGCCGGGCTCACGGTGGCCCGAGAGCTGCTGCAGTGCAGACTTATGGAAGGCGGCCGCGACGTGCTGCTAGAGCGGGTGGCGGAGCTCCTGGGCTTCGCCGCCTCGGGGGCTCACCCTTTCTGCACCCCGCTTCCGCCTCAGGCCCAAGGCGGCCCGCGCAGGGGCCCCACGTGCTACCGCGGGCTCCAAATCTACTCCAACACCAGCGAAGTTGTCGGCACAGGGCCGGCGGCGGTACCGGATCCGCTCCCCGTCAGTGAAGAAGGACTCGTCGCGACCCACGGCCCCCGTGGGCCGCCGCGCTACCATCACCAGGCCGGCACGTCGAGCAGAGTTGCATGGCACACGGAGCCCTACGGCGTAGCCTTCGGGGTGACGGCCGCAGAAGAGTACGTGCCCCACATGATGGATCAAGGGCACCCGCGCGAGGGCGAACAAGGCTCACTCCTCAGCCCAAGCTGGGGGGACGAGGCGCCAGAAGCTGAGCTCTTCCAGGAGCCCCGGGACGGCCCCACCGGCCACGCTGGAGGCGACGATTTTCGGGTACCACTAATCCCTCAGGAGCAGGCATACACTAATCATGGGTCGTAGGAGGTGCAGGTCGTCACAGCGAGCAGTTGCCCCACTCCAGTAGTCTCTTACCCCTCAGGAGGAGGGCGTCGGGGGCTGCAGGAGAGGGGTCGAGATCCGACATCACCACCGCGGCGTTCGAAGCAAGGCGTTCCCAGGAGGTAGGCCCTCCGCTGGGGATGTGCCTCAGGGCCTGCCTCTGGCGGAGGGCCCGTGGTCCTCGGGGGAACCGCTGGCGACCGCTCTACCCCATCGGCGGCGTCCTGGTTTCCGGTCATCGTTGATGGCACTAGATGTGGCGCAAGGTGGGGCCCTCGTCTGGCGATATGAAGCAAGGTCGGTACCTGTGAAGAAGGCCTAGTGCCTGTGAAGCTCGCCGCCCCGTGACACTCTCACGTAATAATGAGTGGGGCTGTACATGCCCCGGAGTCTCAGGGGTGCCGGCCTCAGGCC